>JAJEKV010000016.1:1200000-1800000 GCA_021234155.1 Isoetes taiwanensis | reverse complement strand
ACACGAGTTCTTAGATTACGAAAGTTGCGGCTTCGGTTTCAATTGGTTGAATGCGTTGTCTATAAAGGTCAATTTATGTAGGTTTCAAGATCTCTTGTTATGAGATGTGGTGAAGACCCCGCATTTGAAATTCAAGTTTCTATATAGTACTTATATATCGATCTAAAGCATTTCTCCAATTTGTAGTTGTGGCGACTTTCATACTAAGAATTCCCTCTTCGCAGCCGGATGCATTGGCGAGAACTGTGCATTCGAGACATGTGACACCAATTGGAATCATCTCCATGGCTGAAGTAAGATAAAACATTTTCTTTTGTTCAGAGCTCTACATTCGTAGTGCTTATTCCTAGTCGAGTGATGAAGTGGTACATGCTATTGTAAATGTAGTGTAGTTGATATGCATATTGCAAACATGAGGTCTCAAGAATGAGGATCAAGAATGAGGTCCAAGAATGAGGTCTAAAGAATGAGGTCTGCGCAGATCTCGAAGAGTTAGCCCTTCCTTTTCTTCCGATCCATCGTCCTCTCTGTTCAAATCCCTATTATACACCGAAATTTTGTCATTCTTATTAACACCTGAATACATCCGTGAGGATATATTGAAGGGCCTATCGATATTTTGTGGGTCTCTATAATCGACAGCAGGCATCTCTACCTGGACCAGTTCTCTTGTGTTGGTGGTTTCGCCATCAGAGGATCTGATCCGAGCTTTGTTCGTAGATTGGTAAGGCTGCTCATCTTTGGCAACGTGGAAGCTCTACCTACACAATCTCTTCTAGTCCAGTGCTCTTGGCTCCAGGAGTATTATTGGCTAGAAACATACTAATCTGTCCAAGTTTATCATGGCTGAGGCTGCTGCTCTGCCTCCAGCACCAATGGGAAGTATGTCTCCCTCTTTGAAGGAAGATCTTGAGGCCATTGTTCTGCCTCCAGCACCAATGGGAACACCAATGGGAAGTATGTCTCCCTCTTTGAAGGAAGAGCAGTGATGACTTTATCATCCTCTAGCTGCTTCTAAACTATAGGAATGTTGGCGATTGTTTCCTATTTTTTCAACATTTTTATAGAAACGAATTTAGTAGAATTGGATGTTTTACCATAAAATTGAGGTTTTTACTGTAAAATGCCCATTAATTTGGCGAATTTACTATAATTGGGATGCAATATTATTAAACTTTGGCGATTATAAAGTTCTTTAGCGTACGCATCCTAGTAAACCATCGAATCCAGACTTTAAAAAAGGGTAAAATATAGCAACTTTACGAAGTTTCACACCTTAAAGTCATCACTGAGGAAGAGCTTGAGGCCATTGTTCTGCCTCCAGCACCAATGGGAACACCAATGGGAAGTATGTCTCCCTCTTTGAAGGAAGATCTTGAGGCCATTGTTCTGCCTCCAGCACCAACAGGAAGTATGTCTTTCTCTTTGAAGGAAGATCTAGGCTGGCAGATCCCTTCAGATTCGGAGGTGGCGAACCGGATTCGCCACCTTGATAATCAAGCTTTGATTGCTAAAATAATAAGAGGTAATCCCTCTTTACCTGAGCTTAAGAAGACCATAGAGCGTATCTGTCGGGGCAGAATCCTACCTCGTATTCAGCCTCTTGGAAATCTATACTTCCTCATTACTCTTCAGTCTAATAGAGAGGCCTCAACTCTCTTCAAGAAAGGGATTCTCACATGTCCAAATGGCCAGATTCTGCTCCAAAAGTGGCGGGCAGGCTTTAACCCTCATAAACCAGAAGCTTTGTTTTATCCTATCTGGCTTTCCTTTCAGATCTTAGTGCCAGATTGGACCGAGAAGGCATTCAAAGCCATTGCCTCTTGCCTAGGAGAGTTTGTATGCATGGGAGGGACACCCACCGAGCTCCAAAGATCAGTATCTCTCATGATACCTTCAAGCTGCTCCCGAGACTGCTTTTTTCCATAGCTTTGACAACAAGCTTATCAATTCAAACTCTCCATTTCGGCATGCCTCTCCCATGTTCTATATGCGGAGCCAATGTGCATGCAGGAGTGCTCTGTACCAATCCCCAGTTACCTCCTAAGCTGGGTCCTGACATGAAAGGGAAAGAGACCTTTGATGGGAATGTAGACTTTGAAAAATCCATGTTTCTTAGCTCGCCATAAAAAGGCTGCTGTCCCCACCTCCTGGAAAGCTCCAAGGGGAGGCAGCTCGACAAAACACTCTGGACAAAACAGACATGGGCAAAGTATCCAAGCTGACATTGCACCAATCTCAATCAGATCTATTGATCGGACCGCAATCCGTAACTCGCAAGTATCGCATTTGCTCCTAACGCACCGCCTCCTCTTTTGTCCCTTCCCAAAACAGATATGCTCCTTTGGTTGAGCTTGAGGAGCCCACCTCTCCACCGGCCTTGATCAACACACATCCGGTCCGCATTTCCGATAGAGAGACGCTCTTTGGAGGCGGCCGATAATCACAAAGAACACCCCAAGGTGATTTCGGATCATCTCCGAAAGGTAGATCACGGTCCTATTGCCTCCAATCGGTTCTAGTGTTCATATCAGCCCCATCCGCTCTTTTCTCCATACCCCCGAGATGGCATTCAAGAAGACCGAGATGGCCCTATCTCATCCAAGGGCATTCAACAAGATTGTGCCAAGATTCCGTGATCGGCATTTGGTATTTCTCGAAAATGGTTCCAAGTTTGCTGGACCAAAGAAGACACCTGCTTTGTGATGCCATTGTGAATGGCGAAAATGGATAAGGTTGGGGATGGCTTCAAACCCTCCGAGCCGGCAATTGGTATCTCGAAAATGGTTCCAAGTCTGGCGGACCAGCAGCACCCAAGGATTGTGATGCCATTGTGAATGGCGAAATGGATAAGGTTGGGGATGGCTTCAAATCCTCTGAGCCGGCAACTATTGAAGGTGTAATGATGGAGGCCTCTCAACCATGTAGACGCCTTTGCCTCTTCATCCAAACCTCCCTCGCTGGAAAAAAAGAAAGAAAAAATTACTACAAGAAGCCCGATAAGCACCCGGGTTTGAAGGCCCATAGCAAAGGCACTCCGCTAAAGACTCTCAAGAGGAGGGCAACAAATCAGAAGATGCTTCTTGATCAGAAAATGTTTTTTCTATCAACAACAATCAGGAATGCAGAGTACTTTATCATGTAAACAATTTTCTCTATATGTTTGCACTAAATATGGATACAATATCTAGCATCAAGATGTTTTTTTTGTATCGGGAGCTTTGCGATATATAATATTATGGTTTTGATATTTGGAGATATTTTAGTCCCTCTCTTCAAGATGAATAGTCTGTGTTCAAGATCTCTCGCTTTTCTATATTCCACAGTATTGCTCGAGAACTTTTGTTATGTAAATATTTACATGATATCACCATGAGCAGTTATATTCAAAATAATCACTGGAATGATCACTATGTCTTGTCCAAATCCTTTTGTGGAAGGACGGGTGCAACTGAAAATATAACTTCCTTTATATTTGGGAGGCGACTTCTTGAGGCAATCTGGTCGTGTGTCTTTGCATAGCAATGGCTACTTTTTGGTACCGCCTCTAATGACCACACCAGGACCACACATCGGGCCCAAAGTCCCAAGGCCCTTTTGTCTCTATTGACACTATTACTCAATCATTCCCACTGGATTGGAAGCCGTGGGCTACACTTTTTGGACCTTTCTGGGGTTTTGATAACAAACTTAGCAGCTTTGTACCTAAGGTCCCATCAAAGTTAAATTGGAACAATTTGATTTTATGGGCAATTCTCCGCCAAGATTATTTTAACATCCAGGTCTGGATACATGTCTCAATTCCCCTATGTTATATGATAATAGCACTATGGTCTTGGTTGATGTGGGCAATAAGAATCTTGATTCCCATAATCATAGGTCCCTACATACACATCCTCTTGGTTAAGAGTATGGTGGCATATTATGAGTTTTGGGGAAGTTCACATTATGGAAAGTTGAAAGCTTTGGCAAATGGCCCGACATATGGAAAAACCGAAGCTTTGGTAAATGGGCCGACAAAAAGGAACTAGGGATTGTCCATCCGTCTAAAAGATCCATGTGCAGGAAGGCGTAGCCTTTTACTATACACACCATGAAAAATTGTCTCCTGGAATCTTCGTGGTATAAAAGGTGTCCTCAAACGTGGCAGAGTGCTTGCTGCCCTTCGCTCCATGAAGGCGGATGTTATTCTTGTCCAGGAACACAGACTCCCTGATTTTGAAGCAAACTCTATGGGCAAATGGGTCGGCAGTGATTACTCCTCGCTCAGCTGTGCAGCCACAGGAACCAAGGGAGGTACTTGCATACTTTGGAAAGGCCTCACTCAAAACTCCTTTTGCCGCAAGGAATGGTCGATGGCAAGCCGCGGATCTTTGAATCTAAGGAGTGTCAATGGGATATTATCAATGTCTATGCCTCTAACAAGCCTGTGAAAGGGCGGTTATGTGGATGAAAATTGAAAACTGGGTTAGTCGGCTAGGGATGACCGCAAAAAATTGGATCTTAGGAGGGGATTTCAACATGACCCGATGTGTGGGACCGAAGATTGGGTTACACAGAATCTATCGGTTTGAGGAGACTTCGTGGAACTCCTTGCTTAGCAATGTTGGATTTAATCTGGTTCCACCTTCCAATCTTTGCATTCTCTTGGTCAAATAAACGTAAGGGCTAGACAGTATACCGCCCGTCTGTTAGACAGATTTTATATGGCCAATAAGTCCGCATACTTCATGGATAGGTGTTATGTAGAGGGGATCCGGCCTTCTCTCACTCGATCATGTCCCCAAAGTTTAACGATGGAGGATGTATCTATAGCCGGGATACGCGAAAATATTCCTTTCAAGTTCAATACATCCCGGGGGAAGGAGGCATTTTGCAAGCCGCTTAGGAAATTTGTATCGTCTCTCCTAACAACCTCAGCCCTCTTAGTATGAAAGCTTGGGTGCAGAAGCTCAGTCTCATGAAGAGTCAAGTTAAAAATTGGGGTAAGAGTAGAGCTTTGGCATTTAAAAAAGAAAAGATCGAGGTATACACTCTGTTGAGAATGGTCAAACAAGAACTGCTATCCGACCCACATAACATTGACAAAACGTAATATTGAGGCTGATTTGGAAGGGGAAAGCAAGGGCAATTGAAGAGGAGGAGGCAAGAGGTGCAATTTGTATGCGATCAAAACCAAATGGTATGCTGAACTAGACCATGAAAACTCTAAATGCTTTTTTAGAATGGCTGGAGCAAGGTTAGCAGAAAATAGCATCCTATCGATTAAAGACGATAATTCAAACATATTAGAAGATCCCCGAAATCGTGGTCTTTATAAGGGAAGTTTTGAAAATCTTTTTTGTGGAAGACCCCCCCCCCTCCTACCATTCTCGATAGCTTCTTGGTTGACTAAAGTTGACCCGGGAGAGAAGGTTACCGCAGAAGAGAATCGACGACTCACACCAAAATATTGAAGGGGAAGAGATTTACAAGACCCTGTGTTCTCTAGCAGCTGGAAAATCCCCTGGCCCTGATGGTTTCCCTCCAGAATTCTTTGTTGAATTTTGGGATGTGCTTGGGCATGACTTTATCGAGCAAAGGTGTGGTGCATGGGTTTCATACTCTCTACACCCGGCATTAGCAGCAGGCTTTATCACACTTGTTCCAAAGATCCCTAGGCCTCAGTGCCTTAGTGAATGGCGACCTATTGCACTCACCAATGTCATATATAAAGTGATCATGAAGGCTATTGCCAACCGGTTGAAACCAATCCTCAATAGGATCATTGGGACGAAAGAATCACGCTTTCTTGCCGAGGCGGATATATACTAGATAACTACCTTGCGCGCAAAGGGAAGGGGCTACATTGGTGTCGGGGCCTCAAAACAGAAATGTGTTATGGTCAAAATGGATTTTAGAAAGGCCTACGACTCCCTCAGATGGGAAGGCCTGAGGTCTGTCATGAGCTACATGGGATTTGAGTTGCAATTTATTCAGCTGGCTATGGGGATGAACAACTTAGCGTCTGCTTCGGTGCTAGTGAATGGTCAGCCATCAGGTCTTTTTAGTCTCAAGAAAGGAATAAGACAAGGTTGCCCTCTGGCTCCTTACTTGTTCCTCATCATGGCTAATCTCCTTACTAGAATGGTTCAACTTAAGATAGCAGATGGAAATTTAGAGGGACTCACTTTCCCTGAAGGTACAGATAAGCTAACAATCATGCAGTACGCGGATGATACTTTTATGTTTCTCAGATATGATGATAATAGTTTTCACTCATTTCGGGAGATCCTGCTATCCTTTGAGGTTATATCAGGAATTGGCCTTAATGCAAATAAATGCACAGTTTTGTGGGCCTCAGATAGCGTCATTGACCCCCCAAAGTGCAGTCCTGGCTTTCGGCTTATAGGCGGTAGGGGAATCACCAAACTTCGGCCTTCCCCTTGTACTCTCGGCAATCTAAAAGGGCCTTTGGGCTCCTATACTGGACACACTAAAAAAAAAAGTAGGTTTGTGGTCTGCAAAAACCTTGGCAACATCTGGGCGTGTCACAGTGGCTAATGCGGTTCTAGCTGCCTCTCATATCTACTATTCATCAGTTATGGTTGCCCAGAAAGGGATCTACAACCAAATGCAAGTTATCATAAGAAAATTCGTCTGGGGGGGCAGGGCAAAAGTGGCCTGGGGGGAGCTTTGTCGTGATAAAAGGGATGGTGGACTAGGATGCAAAGACCCTCTTATCCAAGCTCAGGCTTTGGCAGCTAAATTCGTTTGGAGGACTCTACAAGGTGAGTCTTCTGAGCTTTCTCCTGCTCTAAAATTTGTATCATATTGGCTAAAGCAAGGTAAGCTCCTGGGAAAGCCAGCTCTGCCCAGGGATGAGCTGGGAGCTTTGTATTATGCCTTCAAGATAGCCCCAGGTACGTCTTCGGTGATGAGAAAGATCCTCCAGGCATGGATAGATGTGCAACATTTGTTCACCCCTATGAATCCTCCGAGGGACGCAGGTGGATTCAGCCTGTTATGGAATACCAAGATATGGGAGAAAGAAGGTCTTCCGTTGGCACTCTCCCATCCACGTATCTTCACCAAATGGAAGGACTGTGGAATATTAAGTTTACAACATCTCTGGGTAAATGATAGATGGGTTTGCTGGACCACATTCAAGCGGAAAATCCATACCCCTGGTGAAGGAGATCGCAAAGTACTAAGGGAGATTATAGCAAATGTCACCAACCACTCAGGTATTATTGGCCCATGTGAACAATGGTCATTTGAAGGACATACAGAATATAGTGTGGCTAGGATTTATCGAGCATTATGCAAGGTTACTCCCCTGATAGCTGAGGCTAGACTCGGAGTAAGCAATGCAGTGGCAAAAAATGCTTTGGCTAACTCCTGGAAATCTATGTGCTCTAGGAAGATACAATTCTTCAGGTGGATAGCTCTGCAAGGGGGACTGAGTACAATGGAAAGTTTATTCAATAAAGGAATTGTGGTTAACAACAGATGTCCACTTGGTTGTCAAGTCACCGAATCTGTGGGGCACCTCTTCTTCTGCCCTATGATCTCAGAATTTTGGCAATGGGTAAGTCCCATAATTGGGCTAATGACACGCCAATTGACCTGGCCTGAATTACTGGTCATCGATAGGTGCTGTATAGAGGCCTCCCTAGTGACTTGACTTGTGGTTGACTTGTATGTTGACTTGTGCCAATGGTTCAAAATCATATGGTGAGGTGGAAATGTCGGTTTGACCCCATGAACTTAGTGGACGGCCTACAATGCACTACAAGGAATAAGCAATGGAATATTATTATCTTCAATGGTTAGGAATGAGGATAAGAAGGAATGACTTATAACGTTTTCAAATTTTAAAAGTTGTATATGCAACCACTTCAGAGGCAGGGAAGGCTTCCAAAACCTAAACCCTACAAATTTAGTAGGGTTTAAGTATTGGGGCACCAAAAAACAGACTTCATCTCGCTAATTCCAATGTTCAAATGGTAGGTCATGTCCCATGAAACATCTCTCAAAAGAAAAAAATGAACACCTACCGCACGCATGTGCCAACCCCCAAATTCCCCTTTCCCATGTAGGGGCAATGACCAAGAAATGGGGTGTTCCTCGGTTCGACCACTCTAGCAAGCTCCGAATATGGATTTGACTTTGTGCATGAGTCAAAAACATCAAATTTACTTTACTGGACTATGCATGCAAGCTCTCGACCACTTCAGAGGCAGGGAAGGCTTCCAAAACCTAAACCCTACAAATTTAGTTATGTTTAAGTATCGGGGCACCAAAACAGCTTCATCTACTAATCTCAACATTCAAATGGTAGGTCATGTTCCATAAAACGTCTCTCAAAAGAAAAAATGAACACCTACCGCACGCATGTGCCAACCCCCAAATCTCCCCCTTTCCCATGTAAGGGCACGACCAAGAAATGGGGTGTGCCTCCAGTTTGACCACTTTAGCAAGCTCGAAACGTGGTTTTGACTTTGTGCATGAGTCAAAAACATCGAATTTACTTTAGGGACTATGCTTGCAAGCTCGACCACTTCGGGAGGCGGGGGAAGATTGCCAAAACCTAAACCCTACAGATTTGTAGGGTTTAAGTATCGGGGCACCGTTCAAATGGTAGCTCATGTCCCGTGAAACATCACTCAAAAGAAAAAATGAACACCTATTGCACGGATGTGCTAACCCCCAAATTTTCCCCTTCTCAACATAGGGGCACGACGAGAAATGGCGTGGTCCCTCAATTCAGCCATTCTATTGAGCTCGGAATCTAATTTTGACTTCACCAAAATAGCTTCATCCGCCAATCCCACCGTTCAAATGGTAGGTCATGTCCCATGAAACATCTCTCAAAAGAAAAAATGAACACCTACTGCACGGATGTATAACCCCCAAATTCAGCGACCGTGCACGCGGCGAAGTAGGCGCACGACGAGAAAATGGCATGGTTCCCCAATTCAGCCACTCTATCGAGCTCGGAATCTACTTTTGACTTTGCACATGAGTTCAAATCGTCGAAGTTACTCTAGAGACCAGCTTCCATGACCAATAGAGCTAATCTCTACTCAATATGAGCAACTAGTGAACCTTTCATTCAATGCACTCCTTGCCTAGTGCGCTAATCTAAGCATAGGATGTACTAGGCAAGCCAGACGTTTGATCGATTGTCTACTCCTCAAACATGTGTTCAAGGATGACTCTGGACGTTTAGGTGCAAGGACAGAGCCAAACTGGCCATGTCCCGCCTTCTAGCATGCCCCTGTTGCACAATGTCTAGCTTATTTGAGAAGGAATGCTATAGGGTAACCGGAAAGGGGGTCCCTATGGCATTCCCTAATACATCATTTTCCAGGGAAGGGAGACCTTCAGTTGGCGAACCAAGATCACTGGAACCATGTGTTTTGAAAGATCATATGGGAAGTATGTCCAGGGAAAGGAGGTTTTTCCTCATGAACCATATTCTTGGAAGATCATATATAGATGCAATTCTTCCTTCTTGCAGTTGTAATCACGAAAAAGGCTTTTCGGCATGATGATTTTGCTTCGCAATGTCTCTCGTGAGTGCGATCCATTGCTTTTTACTTTCTTTCCTTTTTTTTTTTTTTTTTTGTTCTTATTTCTTATATCCACACATGAAAAGGCAAAGGAAAGAGAGGAGAAAGATGAAATTTCGGATGTAAGAGCTCCGTCAAAAGGCTTCACAAGTTTCTTCACTTCTAGCAGAGTGAAGAAGGCAAGCTATTTTTAATTTATAGTAGTAAAATTGTCCATAAGCCTACGAGTGGGTGCAATCGCGGGGTCCGTAAACCGCCATTTAGGGGAAATTCCTCGAATATTCCACATTTATTTATTTAGGTAACTTTTGGTTTATCTCGTCTCGGTGGCGGCGCTTTACAGTACGCCATAGCTCGAACACCATTTCATTTGAGCGGCCGGCAGGGCATTCGGTAGCACAGGGCATTCGGCTGGCCAACAACTCGGCCAGCAGTAACTCCGCCAAGAGCAAGAAGACCAAGAGCAAGGCAACAAAGAACTTCAAAAAAGCGGGAAGACCAAGAGCAACTTCGGCCCGGTGATCATTCGCAAGAGCATTCGGCCAGCAGATCATTCGGCAAGAGCATTTGGTCAGCAGAACTCCTGTTTGCATTTGCAAACATCCAGCACCTGTTTCCAGAACCCCTATTTGTCCAAAGATTCGGCCGCCAGATCTCCCCTGCTTTGCGTTTAATGCGGCCGGCGAGATCCCCTCGCTCACGCTTTGCGTGCCGCCAGATCTCCTGTTCTTGAGCAGATCTTCTGTTTGCATTTGCAGCAGATCCCCTGTTTGTGTTTGAAGCGGTGGCGGATCTCCCCGCTCTTGAGGCATGCCAGATCCCTTGTTCCTTTTCCAGATCCACCAACGCGAAAGAAAAGAAGGTCGATGTGTATTTTTTTGCATGAAACAAGAAACTTCATGAAGATTTTTGCATGAAGATTTGCAGATCCCTTCTACCCTCCGTCAGTGGTTTTCCATTCAGTCCTCGGTTTACTCCTCATACTAGCGATGGATCTGGATCTGTTGCCTTACATGATACTTTCTTTGCATATGAAGCCTATGTTTTGGGGCTTCTTTGTTTTTTTGGTCTTTTGTACATGAACATTTGCAGCATCCTTACAAATCCAAGCTTCTAAACAATGGCATATGAAACAAGAAACAACACATGAAACCCAGAATCAACTTGCAAAAATCTGTATAAAAAACAAGACCGGAATTTTCCCTAACCGCCGGTTTACGTTTGGTAGCCGACCGGATTTCGGGGTTTCCGGCAGGTTCCGGCCGGAAACCCCTTAATCCGGCTGGCTACCTAGCACACAATAGGCCTGATGGTCAATACGCGCTTTGGAGTCAATACGCGCTTTGGATAACTCCATATCTTCCTTCCTTTGTTGCAAATCTTTACGATATATCGCTCTCAACATTGCTATATTGATGAGCATACTATGTGGCGTTAGCTACGGTAGTAGTGGGGATTATGCCCTCTTCCAATACATAAAAAACATTCTTTAGCCGATTCCGTTGAAATGAGAATTGTTGCCCTCTTACATCACAACAAAATAAAAATCCTACTCCATTGCAAACGATTATGTGAACAAGATCGGGCAGGTGCTACCAGCAGAATGGTCCACTGCCCACCCGACTTTTCCCTCTTTATCATAGAAGTGGGTCAAACTGGAAATAAGGGGCAGATTCGGCATCAGAATATAGAAAAGGTCATATATATCCAAAATATGTATATCAGGACACAAACAGTCATATGCGATATTTCTGTACAGAATGCAGAGAAGGTCATATATGTATTAGGGAATCAATGGTTCGAGGATTTTTCGTTGAGGAATTTCGAGGCTGGCCGTTGGAGTGAGGCGGCGAGCGCCGAGTCAGCGAAAAGCACCGCGAGGCTGGTGGCCGTAAAGAATATTCCGAGGTGGAGAAATCCAGAAAAATTGATTCCCTTACGTAATAAACAGGAGGATGAAGTTACGTTCTTGAAGCAGCTATGGCAGAAAGAGCTTCCTTACGAGATGTGGCTATGGAGCATTATTTTCTTTGAATGTTTGCACGTCAGCTTGAAATTTAAATATATATGGCCATAGAATGTTTGTCGGATTTAAGGCACGTAAAAACCCGTTGTAAAGCCCTTTATATGAAGGAAACGAACGACAAACCTCTTGGATCTGGGTCAAAACCAAACCAAGACCAAAAATTCTCTTGGATCTGCGTCCCCCCACACAACATGAATGCCTCCTATTTTGATTGCATAGGCAACTTCGGTGGGGTTGCTTGAGCTTGAATCTATAAGCGCACCAAGAGTTTATTCCAGCTTCAAAGGCAAAAAAACTTTAGCGAGGGGGAGCTTTAGAATCGAGCTCCAAATCTCCTTAAAACAGAGGGTAAGAGCGTAAGGCCGCAGATAGGAGGCTTAGAAAAGTTTCCAGATGCCCCTGTCCAAATCGGTCCAGCAAAATGTAAGAAGGCAAGCAAGACGCTGGGAATAGGCCACAAATCGCCACAACCGGAGCCGCAGACTATGGTGCCCAAATGTTTTGTGATAAAAACAGGGGCGGTTTATGGGTTATAAGACAAACGAATCGACAAGAACTTCAACCTCCCATTTATTACATATCAAGAAAGATCCTATATATCGGGATGGATAGCATACATCGAGGAAAGATTGTAGTTTAGAGAGCATACGCTTCGGACGGGCAGCGATTGCCAAGTATGGTTCCGGCCAAGAACGCCAATTCCGGCGGCACCTATGTTCCGGAGCGTAGCCACGTAGACTTCCGGCCGCCATGTTCACCCGCCATAGCTGCTCATAAGTCGCGGCAAATGAAGATCCGAAGAACGATCCCCCTCGACCCAAATCCCCATGCGTATGCTTGGGTTGAATTACAAAGGCGCCGCCACAAATGCACATGAGCCTACTTTACCGCCATAGCTCCTACTTTCTTCACTCGCTAGAAGTGAAGAAACTTGAAAGAAGCCTTTGACCAGAGCTCTTACATACCAAATTTCATCTTTCTCCTCTTTGCCCTCTCCTTTTGACTCATCTTTGTCCTCTTCGACATATCCATTCGAGAGTAGCAGTTCCTCTGCCTCGCCAAAATACTCCCAGCTCCGGCAGAGCTTGATCTTTGGCGTTCCCGATTTCAACCGATTCCACAAGCTCCTCCATGGCTAAACTAGTTGTCCGATCCGATTTCCAAAAAAACTCTTTTAAGATCTATGCATCCTAGCGAAAAGGTTTCTTTACACGTGTAAAGGGGAACTAAAAGCTTGATACATGAAGCGCACTATATATGGAAAATGCAAAGCAGTCACACATCCCATCACCACCGCCTTACGCATACCAATTATTGATTTTAGGTTCCTAGAATATTGACACCTAATGCTTTCATGTGCAAAGCAAATACGTTGGAAACCTTTTCCTCCTATCGGAAAATTTCTTGCAGTTTTTTCACCTAGTCGGAATTTATAATTTTCTATCGGATCGTTCCTGCAAACAAAATTCACAGCCGGATTCCATTTCATCGAGACAAAGAGAATTCAAAGTATATTACAATCAATTCATTACCACTATTCACCAAGCACCTCAAGAGCTATAATATCACATGCAATAATAGCTATAACATTACTGTTTCATATGTACTTGGTCTAAGTATTCATTTGTAAGTACATAAAAAAAAAAACATATGCGCTATATTCTGAAACATATTGAGCAGGGTTTACATTTTTATCTCTTCCTATGAGGCTAAAAGACTAAGAACATTTTTATCTCTTCCTATGAGGCTAAAAGACTAAGAACACTGCTAAAGTATTTGACATTGAATCCACATCCTAAATATGATCGGACATCTTTCCATTTCTATGTGACATCTGTATATTCCCATGATAAGCAATAAGTTTCTTGTTTACTCTTGATCAACTTGTGTCTACATAATGGGCTCCTTGGAAGGAAAATGCTGTTTTTAATGCATAAGAGATACAGTAAGCTAACAAGAAAAAGCTAAAGTTCATGATGTTACTGCATTTGTTAAAATGTATCAAATTACATGTCATAAATATACCCCACTGGATTTGTTATCAAAATAATCTATGAATGACATGCGTTCATATCTTGACAATTGATAAGAATGTCTAATATACCATGATACTTTAGACTTAGATATTGTGAAGCAAGGAACTGTCGATTGGCATAATTGAATTTGACAAATAAAGCTAAGCTCTCAAAGGATATATGAATAAAAACAAATATAATGCTAGAATCAAATCATACTTGGGTCCACAAAGGTATAATGTTTTCATGTGCAAAGTATTTCCAAAGATCTTATTATCTCATAAACTCGATGCTCGATATCCCCGAACTTGTTGATTTTACCTCTATTTGTTTGCATCTCCTTGCCATGGTTGCTCGAGTCAAATTTTAAGCATGTTTATGTCTTGTGTTTTGCAAGTAATAATCAAATTTATCATATGTGTTTTAAGGAAGGAGGATTTTCTATGAGAAACATTATCATGTGGTGTCAATTATTTTGTGAGCATGAGAAGCAGAGAAACTTGTTTTGCTTATCCAAAGTTCTCATTTGATTGACAAGTTGAACTACTTGTTTACGGCTTTTATGATAGATCTTCACCAATCTACACTCAAGCACGGTTTTACCTCCTTCAAAAATGCTAGATGCGTATGTAACCCAAAGCGTTATTGGTGAAGGTCATGTCATCAAGGTTTTTACCAAATTAGTGACCTAATACTAACCTTTTACAAGATCGTGGAAACTCCATCTTGAGTTTCTAATTATTGTTTTTCCTCTTCTATAGAATTGTAAAATTCACCATTTTGTGGTTGGATTGAGATCTTGGATTGATAAGGGCGCTATAATTGAAGATGCTCTTCTTATGGGTGCTGATTACTATGAGGTAAGGTTCCTTCCTTTACTTAGACAATGTCTTCATTTTATTGCCAACTTGTTTATTTTACAAATGGTTTGGACATCAATCATAGACCGATGAAGAAAGGGAGAGGCTTCTATCCGGGGTGGAATCCCTATTGGTATTGGCAAAAAACTTCGATTAGAAAAGAGCTATAGTTGATAAGAATGCATGGATTGAGAAGATGTGAAGGTAAAGTATTGTTATTATGCAGCAGGATAGAGTTTTTGTCTAACATCCAAAAGGCGCTTCTTTGAAACATATGTTATTTCTATATGGAATTCTCTCTCATGATGCGTCAACAAGGATGATGTTCAAGAAGTTTGCAAAGAGAAATGATGGGTTCTTCATCAAAAGTGGCATAGTAACAATAATTAAAGATGCAGTGGTGCCTCATGGGATGGTGATCTAGAGGATGGCTCTTTTGTGTAGAAGCACTAATGTTTTGATTTTTTTTTTTCTCAAAATGAGAATACGCTCTTGAAAAAAGGGATACTATCACTGAAAATCCGAACACTTCCTACAAACAAATCCAAGATTTTATTTTAGCTCTTTTGCCAAACCCTTTTGTTGGAAAATCTGCATGCAAGCAACAACCCCTTGTACTTTGGGGTTTTACAATGAGCTTCTCGTGGAGAAGAAAGCCAACCTTTTTTTTTGCTAGTTGAAAGCATGAAATTCTAGAATGGGACTGCGCAAGAAACCAACAAAGCGCAATAAAGGGAAAATCCAATTATATCATTTGGACCCCAAAACAAATACAATGCTAATAGATGAGTGGTTGATGTACTGCCGAAAGCTTATCACCGGGATTAAAAAACCTCTTCTTTTCTTTTCGAGGAAAACCCTAGTGATAAGCCATCGCAAGGGGGCTTAGACAAACGTAAGGCATAGAATCGCTCCCAAAACCCCCACATGGAGAAGTCGAAACGGATGCCGCCGCCAACCTGTACTGCACATCACCAACACAACAAACGAAAACATACCGAGAATAGCATCACCCAAATGGTGGAGAAAAAGCATCACCCAACCGGGTGGAAAAACATGATAAAATGAACTTGTACAATAAACAAAGAAGGGGGGAGGGTGGGTTCAAAGAGAATAAGGTAATGCTTTGAGAAGAGGAAGCGCCCGATGAGGCGTGGATGCGAAAATGTGCCCGAAATAGCGAACTCCCAACCCAAAACGGCATGCGCCCGCATGCATGCATGACATGCATGCTCGTCCCATTCTAGAATGGCGATCCGATGTCTCGGATCGATGCGATTCTAGAATGGGACTCAAGAAACCAACAAAGCGCCCGACTACCGCAGAACTTCCTTACAAACTAGGATCAAGGACGAGGTCACGGGGCGAGAGGCCAAAGGCCAAAGAAGGATAGCAAGAAAGATACGCCAAATTGGCTAAACCACCAGAAGAAGCCCCTCCCACCTCGAAACAATTCAAAGAGAATAAGGTATGCTAGAGAAGAGGAAGCCCCCGATGAGACGTGGATGCGTAAACGCTGAAATAGCGAACTCCCAACCTAAAATCCGCATGCGCCGCCGCGATGCATGCATGACATGCATGCTCGTCCCATTCTAGAATGGCGATCCGATGTCTCCGGATCGATGCGATTGGCAAGCATCCGGGTAAAATACGCCATCTACTACAAGCCCAAAGATGAATGCTCCTACTAAGCCAACATCGAACATCAAACATATTGCACTCTCGGACAAAGCGAAAGCATGACGATAATGCTGGTAATTCTTAGTGGGACTAGTTGTCTAACGTTTTTATCCTAAGTGTAAACTTTGTATGATACAACAGGAGGGGCTTGCGTAGTGGGACTAGTTGTCTAACGTTTTTATCCTAAGTGTAAACTTTATATGATACAATGGGAGGGGCTTGCGTGGACCCAAAGCAAAACAAATTTCTCTTTTAGTTTCTAGTTAAGATGATTGGAGTTCTTTGATCAAAATCTTTGTCCGAATCTTTTCGTCAACGATCACTCTCTATCCATGCATCAATATATGGTCTTTTGTTACCTACTGGTAGAATCGAACTTCTTAATGAAGTGTTACATGGGTGGGAAGGCTAGGGATGTTGAAGGTTGTGCAATACAATTGTTGAAATGGTGCATGCATGCTAAAATCACTGAGAATTTTAATAAAGCTCTAAGGTATGGCTTCTCCAGAAATGGTATTCCAATCACGAGCACACATGTTTTAGAAGCACATGTTTGGGGAAGTTCACATTATGGAAAGTTGAAAGCTTTGGCAAATGGCCCGACATATGGAAAACTGAAAGCTTTGGTAAATGGGCGACAAAAAAGGAACTAGGGATTGTCCATCCGCCTAAAAGATCCATGTGCGTGGAAACGTAGCCTTTACTATACACACCATGAAAATTGTCTCACGGAATCTTAAATGGTATAAAAGGTGTCCTCAAACGTGGCGAGTGCTTGCTGCCCTTTCGCTCCATGAAGGCGGATGTTATTCTTGTCCAGGAACACAGACTCCCTGATTTTGAAGCAAACTCTATGGGCAAATGGGTCGGCAGTGATTACTCCTCGCTCAGCTGTGCAGCCACAGGAACCAAGGGAGGTACTTGCATACTTTGGAAAGGCCTCACTCAAAAATCCTTTTTTGTTGCAAGGAATGGTCGTTGGCAAGCTGTGATCTTTGAATCTAAGGAGTGTCAATGGGGTATTATCAATGTCTATGCCTCTAACAAGCCTGCTGAAAGGACGATTATGTGGATGGAAATTGAAAGCTGGATTAGTCAGCTAGGGGATGACACAGAAAATTGGATCTTAGGAGGGGATTTCAACATGACTGATGTGTGGGACCAGAAGATTGGGTTACACAGGAATCTATCAGAAGCTGAGGAGACTTCGTGGAACTCCTTGCTTAACAATGCTGGATTTAATCTGGTTCCACCTTCCAATGCTGCATTCTCTTGGTCAAATAAACGTAAGGGGCTAGACAAGTATACCATGCCTTAGGACAGATTTTTATATGGCCAATAAGTCCCATGCTTCATGGATAGGTGTTATGTAGAGGGGATCCGCCTTCTCTCACTCGATCATGTCCCCAAAAGTTTAACGATGGAGGATGTATCTATAGCCGGGATACGCGAAAATATTCCTTTCAAGTTCAATACATCCCATCACGCCGGGCAAGGAGGCATTTTGCAAGCCGCTTAGGAATTTGTATCGTCTCTCCCTAACAACCTCAGCCCTCTTAGTATGAAAGCTTGGTGCGTAAGAAGCTCGATCTCATGAAGAGCTGGGTTAAAAATTGGGGTAAGAGTAGAGCTTTGGCATTTAAACAAGAAAAAGATCGAGGTATACACTCGTTGAGAATGGTCAAACAAGAACTGCTATCCGACCCACATAACATTGACAAAAAATGTAATATTGAGGCTGATTTGGAAGGGAAAGCAAGGGCAATTGAAGAGGAGGAGGCAAGAGGTGCAGCCGTGCGATCAAAAACCAAATGGTATGCTGAACTAGACCATGAAAACTCTAAATGCTTTTTAGAATGGCTGGAGCAAGGTTAGCGAGAAAATAGCATCCTATCGATTAAAGAGCGATAATTCAAACATATTAGAAGATCCCTGTGAAATCGTGGTCTTTTATAAGGGAAGTTTTGAAAATCTTTTTCGGGGAAGACCCCTACCCCCCTCCTACCATTCTCAGATAGCTTCTTGGTTGACTAAAGTTGACTGGGAGAGAAGGTTACCGCGAGAAGAGAATCGGCGATCACTTGCAAAATATTGAAGGGGAAGAGATTTACAAGACCCCAATGTTCTCTAGCACCGGAAAATCCCACGGCGCCCCGATGGTTTCCCTCCGTAATTCTTTGTTGAATTTTGGGATGTGCTTGGGCATGACTTTATCGAGGCCGATGTGGTGCATGGGTTTCATACTCTCTACACCCTAAGATTAGCAAAGAAGCTTTTATCACACTTGTTCCAAAGATCCCTAGGCCTCAAGTGCCTTAGTGAATGGCGACCTATTGCACTCACCAATGTCATATATAAAGTGATCATGAAGGCTATTGCCAACGGTTGAAACCAATCCTCAATAGGATCATTGGGAACGAGCAATCACGCTTTGCTGTCGGGCGGATATATACTAGATAACTACCTTGGTAAAGCAAGGGAAGGGCTACATTGGTGTCAGGCCTCAAAACAGAAATGTGTTATGGTCAAAATGGATTTTAGAAAGGCCTACGACTCCCTCAGATGGGAAGGCCTGAGGTCCGTCATGAGCTACATGGGATTTGAGTTGCAATTTATTCACCGGGCTATGGGGATGAACAACTTAGCTGCCCGGCTTGGTGCTAGTGAATGGTCAGCCATCAGGTCTTTTTAGTCTCAAGAAAGGAATAAGACAAGGTTGCCCTCTGGCTCCTTACTTGTTCCTCATCATGGCTAATCTCCTTACTAGAATGGTTCAACTTAAGATAGCAGATGGAAATTTAGAGGGACTCACTTTCCCCGAAGGTACAGGATAAGCTAACAATCATGCAAAGACGCGGATGATACTTTTATGTTTCGGATATGATGATAATAGTTTTCACTCATTTCCGGAGATCCCCGCTATCCTTTGAGGTTATATCAGGAATTGGCCTTAATGCAAATAAATGCACAGTTTTGTGGACCTCAGATAGCGTCATTGACCCCCGGGCCAGAGGTCTGGGCTTTCCAGTTGTGGCGGTAGGGGAATCAGTCAAACTTCTGGGCCTTCCCCTTGTACTCTCTCGACAAATCTAAAAGGGCCTTTGGGCTCCTATAATCGACACACTAAAAAAAAGTAGGTTTGTGGTCTGCAAAAACCTTGGCAACATCTGGGCGTGTCACAGTGGCTAATGCGGTTCTAGCTGCCTCTCATATCTACTATTCATCGATTATGGTTGCCCGAAAAGGAATCTACAACCAAATGCAAGTTATCATAAGAAAATTCGTGTCGAGGGGGGGCAAAAGTGGCACTGGGGAGCTTTGTCGTGCGGATAAAAGGGATGGTGGACTAGGATGCAAAGACCCTCTTATCTAAGCTCGAGGGCTTTGGCAGCTAAAATTAGTCACGGAGGACTCTACAAGGTGAGTCTTAGAGTTTTCTCCTGCTCTAAAATTTGTATCATATTGGCTAAAGCAAGGTAAGCTCACAGGAAAGCCACCGCCTGGGATGAGCTGGGAGCTTTGTATTATGCCTTCAAGATAGCCCTGTGCACGCCTCCTGATGAGAAAGATCCTCCGGGCATGGATAGATGTGCAACATTTGTTCACCCCTATGAATCCTCAGGGGGACCTTGAGGTGGATTCAACTGTTATGGAATACCAAGATATGGGAGAAAGAAGGTCTTCCGTTGGCACTCTCCCATCCACGTATCTTCACCAAATGGAAGGACGTGTGGAATATTAAGTTTACAACATCTCGGGTAAATGATAGATGGGTTTGCTTTGGACCACATTCAAGCGGAAAATCCATACCCACGGTGAAGGAGATCGCAAAGTACTAAGGAGATTATAGCAAATGTCACCAACCACTGTGGTATTATTGGCCCATGTGAACAATGGTCATTTGAAGGACATACGTAATATAGTGTGGCTAGGATTTATCGAGCATTATGCAAGGTTACTCCCCGATAGTTGAGGCTAGACTTCGGGAGTAAGCAATGCAAAGGGCAAAAATGCTTTGGCTAACTCACGAAATCTATGTGCTCTAGGAAGATACAATTCTTCGGTGGATAGCTCGCAAGGGGGATCGAAAGTACAATGGAAAGTTTATTCAATAAAGGAATTGTGGTTAACAACGGATGTCCACTTGGTTGTCAAGTCACCGAACTCGTGGGGCACCTCTTCTTACGCCCTATGATCTCGAGGAATTTTGGCAATGGGTAAGTCCCATAATTGAGCTAATGACACGCCAATTGACCTCGGCTCCGAATTACCGGGTCATCGATAGGTGTTTGATAGAGGCCTCCCTAGTGAACCCCGACATTATGGGTCATATGGAAACACCAAGCTGACGTAGCTTTGGGTGGTCGGGGATATCCATAAGGAAGTTAAGAAACTCCTTCAACTCGAGAGGTTTGCGCTCATGGCATTATCCCATCACGCGAAAGCATGGTATAAACTACAACAAGGAGCTTGATAGACTAGGGACCTTGCAGGGTTTCTATGCCTTCTTCAAGTGTCATTGGGTAGATAATGATAATAGGGAAGCCAGAAGAGCTGTGAATAGACAAACAGGTACTCTGTATATTCAGAACTAAGGATATCAGGTGGGATCCAGCATTGGAACGAAGCTACCTCACTTTTGGTGAAGATAGGTGACTTCCCTTATAGTATCCAAATAGTAGGGAAGATGAGGAGATGCTCCCTTTAGTACATATGCTGTGACTCCTATCACTACTTTTCATATTGTACATGGTTTTCCTATATTTAATATATTACATATAATCTTACCCTCAAAAAAAAAAAAAAAAAAGGTCATAGAATGAGCAAGAAGCATTCTATAATGGAATGGAAGAGAAAGACAAAATGCAACCATATGATATAGGATTAACCTGGTTTTGGCGATCCTGCCACAATATTTATCTAATATAAATAAAGCCCTATATTATCTGATCACAAGAAAATGGTAGAAGAAACGATAAGAAAATTGGAAGAAAATGCCAAATTGCCAATAGGCTATAATATAAGAAATGGTTTTATCTATATGTAGGCTTTAGGAATGTATAAGATGAATTAAGGATGCTGCATTTGTTTGAACTTCGCTGGACTGGGCATACATCAGCCTCAGTTATCTCCTGCTTCCACATCGTACCTCCAAATCTCAGAGACTTCCAAATCGTACTTCTGTTCTTCTGTTGCTTTTGCTTCAGCAGATCGGATCGACTGCCACACCAGAACTAATCGAGATTCGAGAGCACTATATGTGGTATCTCTATGGGCGGGAGCCTCATCAGCTTGGAGGAAGGATCAAGAAAAAGGGCAGGCCGTCACCGCCGACCGAGAAAGGGCCAACCAAAACTTGAAAAAAAGGCAAAATTTTTAATTTTGTATTCAAACAATGATGGTGGTTGCCAACTTTTTCTCAAATCATGCACCTCCACTAATTCCAGGCCAACCAAGCAAAAATTTATAATACATAGTTAGATAATACATTGTACAGATACACATTATGCATACACAATATGACATATGATATTTGCATGGAAAAATATTCGACATATAAATAATTAGAATAAAATATTATAATATATTAATGTGCATAAAATTAGAAATTTTTAAAAATGATAGCCATTCTGTTGAATGGCTACATTATTTTCTGCATTTCGGTTTGAATGGCACTTTTTTATGTTGCCGCTTCTTTGCATGGGTCTAAAATGAAGTGCCATTCTCCGCATGGTTGGAGGGCTCTAGAATGGTACCGCAACGTTCAAATTTAACCCTTGCTTTCGAACCTCCGCCCCCAAAACAAAGATTTGTGATTTCAAACCGTGCCCCTCGAACTTCCCTTAGCTCGATATTATGACCTAGTTTCAAAAAAAACCGGTAGATAACGATGCCCTCAAGAACTTCCCCTAAGAGACGCCACATGTGAGCGCGTGGAGAACTTGCCGGACGCCAAGCCGTTCAAGCCGCTCACAGTCTGAACTGCTCCGGCCAAAGTTAGGGGGGATCTAACTCAAGCATCAAGCCGTCGCCTCAAATTTCGTTCATGTGAATCGTTTTCATCTACATGTGAGGCGCTCTAAGCTAGATATTATGACCGAGCATGACCGTATACTTCACTCACACAAGCCGGACTTACAAAAAAAAACTATAAAAATGCCACCTCAAGAGCTATTGGGTATATACCTAAAGGGAAAAATTATAAAATGCCTTTATGTTTTGACAACGTGTAATGTATATTATCTCTAACATATAATTATAATGGGGCAAATTCTAGAATATTCTATAATTAGGCATTAAAATTAAAATGCAAATATTTCAATGGCGCTGTGGAACGTTGAAGCTACTAGAAGATTCTAAAGAGGTAAGAGGCTAGCGTTTCTAGAAACTAATCGGGGAATGTCCGGCGCCTTCTCGAATGATCCCGAGAGGCCTTTATCTTTGTATTAAAGGGGAGGAGGTGGTCAATCCAATCTATCTATAGCGGCCGCTAGCGTGTCGAGGTTTAGAAGACCGGAGTTTGTGAAGAGTGATAATACAAGTTGTCTTTGGGTTAAATTTAAGGGTTGCGTTTCAAGGTCGTGTGTTGGATTTCAAGGCTTTGTATTTCAAACTTCGGGTAGACCCAAAAATAAAACAATGTTGAAGCTACAAAGGAATAGAGAAGTAAGGAGGGCTCTTGACTGATCTGGTGATCCTTTTTGCGGTATTTGAGTTAAGTAAGGCGGTTCTCTTGTCACCATATCTAGGTATTGAGAATACCCCAACCGTGCCTGTTCTACCTTTTTTCTTTGAGCTTGTGTGCGGTTTCGCGCACTTCGATATCGAGAAGATCAAATCTGTGGGGCTATACCAACCGACTCCTTTGTCCCTATTTTAAAGTAGTCCCTCGTTGGCATAGAATAGTTGTGCTACTGGCAGAATCTTGGTATGAAATAATTATGCGATCCAAAAACATGAAACTTTCGAGAGATGCCTAAGCTGCGGAAGAGGACGGAGCTTTCCCTAGAGATAAAAAAAACAAGGTAATACTTTTCATGAGAATACCGGACCGCCGGCTATGGTGTTGCCAAGCCAGTGATTATGGCTCGAACCCGAACTTCGGACCCTTTGATTACGGTTATGGCAAAATTAATCCTCTATTGGATCAAGACTATGGATGGATTATGGGCTTATTCCCAAGACTTCGGTTCCATCAATCCCCCTCTCATCGATGCGATATAGCCCCAATGACCCACAAAACAAATCATTCATTTGTTACCCTCGAAGCTAATGTTGCTTTGGTTTAGAGGTTTAGAGTAGACGAAAATTTTCGGGCTAGAATCCCATACTTCATCTAAGCGGTCCAATCTAGCATTTCAATTCAAAATCATGAGTCACAGGGTTATCTTGCTCTTGGGTACTGTGTGTTTTACGTTTAGAATTTGCTTGACCATTTAGGCTTTCTGTTGCATAATCTAGCTTCTTTGCATTAGTATTGAAATGCTCATCCAGTTAATAGGATGTGGAGCCAAAAGATTTATGAGATACAGAACTGTCTGAGTTGAAAACCCGATTCAAACCGCACGCCCAATTTGGCCATCCTAGCCCCAAATTAAAACCATCCCTACTGTCAAATTAAAACCTACCACACAATATGAGTGCAGCACTTTAGATGCAGGGCAAACATGCCTAGCCTAAAAGATGTTCAAAGTTGTAGATTTTCGAGCTTTGATTTATCTGCGTAGTCCCTGTGTTGCCATAGAATAATTGTGCCATAGAATCTTGCCATGAAATAATTGTATACTCTAAGAACATGAAACTATCGAAAATAAGAGTGCATATAATCTAGTATGGAAACTTTTAAATTATGCCATGTGCTTATGAAATATGGCAAAAAATATTTTTACATGCCTGCAAGCGTAGCTAATCTTTGTGAACAATAAATGGAGACCCGGCCAGAATGGTTCATCTTGATTTGATGAGGTTGTAGTTATAGATCTTAGGTGCATCTAGCCAATGTTTTAACACCGACAAATCACGGTTTTATAAGAGGTGCATCCAACCCGAGAAATAATTGCCCGCGGAATCTTGCCATGGAGTTTTGCATAGAATAATTGTACATTGGAACGCATAAAACTTTTCGAAGGTAAAAGTTCCATATAATCTAAATAAAATTTTTTTGGGCGTCATCTTCTTATAAGAGATAAAAGCGGTTTTTACCTCTTTAGAAAACCAGACAAGATCTTGTAAATCATTGTATTAGGGACTTGTCACTAGAGCTGAGAAATTTGTGTCTTCAATTAATGAAGCCATCAAAATGCACCATTATATTGTAGAAACTACAAAGAACATTATGAAAACCAAGCAAAATTAACAGATTCAAGCGAGAGAAGCATGTGCATCCATCTTCAACGAGCGGTGAGCAAATATTTGGCCTGCTTCACGATGAGATGTCTACGATTAAGCATCACGGATCCAAAGAACGTGCCGCAGAGAAAATCCAAAACCAACATGGACTCCTCGAATATTCCATGTAACGGTCTACATGAATAGGCAAAGACAAAAGATTGCTATTCGAACAATCAGCCCTGTTGATTAGTCAACTGAATGTAACACTTTGCTAAACAAAATAGCTAGCTTAAAATCGCCCTAGATTCATTATAACCCACTTCACTTTCCTTGCCTTATACGAGGCAACTTCATTCATCCATGTATGCACTTTTTCCTTTATAGCTAATAAATGCTTCATTACTTTATTTCTATTCAACTCTCCAAAAATCCACAACTTCATACTCTTAGGCGTGTCAAACAACTCAAAGAAAAAAACAAATGCATCGCATCGGCCTTGGCATGAAAAACTTCTTGTATTTTTTAAAATTGTTCAAATACCCCTAAGATTTAGATTAATTCCTCCAACGCCAAAATTTTAAAAATTATTCAAATACCTTTAAGATTTAGTTAATTCCTCCAATGCCCTTAAGTTTCTTCCAAATTCCCCTTGAGACCTATAAGGTGTGAAAAATGTGGAATGAGTATTTTTGTAACATAAGATTTTCAAAGGTTTTAGAGAGGGTATTAGTAGAGAAATACATATATTGTTGATGGTGGAGGGTAGGGTTTGCTTTTTTGGGTGAAAATGGCTTTTGCCATGGGACCCGAACATCAACCGAATGATGGAGACGAAGGTGGAACCGGAGTTCCAGAAGTCGAATCTGAGGTGGCACGTTGGCGGCTATGCGAGGACGTCGGCATGCCCTGGATTTATAGGAGGCGTCTCATTGCAGGTAAGTTAGAGTGCAGGTCCGAATCTTACGTGTTTTTGAAATCAATTGTGGGTTCTCAAGCTTCTTTCAGCCCAACTACAACACTTTGATGCAACTTTGCGAGCACTTGGAGCGATTCCGAGTGTATTCAATGAGAAGGTATATTGCTTGTTAGTTGTTCAATGAGAAGGCATCAATTTAAGACTCGCACTTGTCCAAGGATTGATCTTTTCAAGAAGTCGTGTTGTAATGGCATATTCGATGAATTTAGAGCTTAAAAAGCATGGTGCAAGATGGACATGTTCTTGGTGCACATTGTTGATCCATTATAGGCACATGTTTGGTGCTCTTGATTCATAATGAGGGATCTATTCGATTTCTTGAGATAAAATTCTCCATCCCATTAGAATTCTATAACGTCATGCTTTTAATGTGACAATACGGTAAATACTTTTTTATGTGTGTTGCAATGAGCTATGGTAACAAACCTGAGAGCCCCTTGTAAATATCTGAAAATGAATTTAATTTCATAAGCACACAGAGTTCTTAGATTACTGAGTTGCGGCTTCAGTTTCAATTGGTTGAATGCGTTGTCTATAAAGGTCAATTTATGTAGGTTTCAAGATCTCTTGTTATGAGATGTGGTGAAGACCCCGCATTTGAAATTCAAGTTTCTATATAGTACTTATATATCGATCTAAAGCATTTCTCCAATTTGTAGTTGTGGCAGCTTTCATACTAAGAATTCCTGCAGCAGATGCATTGGCAGGAACTGCATTCGAGATGGAATCATCTCCATGGCTGAAGTAAGATAAAACATTTTCTTTGTTCTGTAGCTCTACATTCGTAGTGCTTATTCCTAGTCAGAGTGATGAAGTGGTACATGCTATTGTAAATGTAGTGTAGTTGATATGCATATTGCAAACATGAGGTCTGAAGAATGAGGACACTTCTTTGGCAGCTTCTCGTCTACGAGGCTGGCTAAACTGCATTGCAGTTGCGTAATTGCTTGGCCGCCATTTATGAATTTGTTGCAACTGTTTTAAACAATTCAGGTCTGCCTACTATGGCAGGGGGTTCAAATCCCCTTCATTGGATCATTCTTTGTGGTTGACTTGTATGTTGACTTGTGCCAATGGTTCAGAAATCATATGGTGAGGTGGAAATGTCGGTTTGACCCCATCACGAACTTAGTGGACGGCCTACAATGCACTACAAGGAATAAGCAATGGAATATTATTATCTTCAATGGTTAGGAATGAGGATAAGAAGGAATGACTTATAACGTTTTCAAATTTTAAAAGTTGTATATGCAACCACTTCAGAGGCAGGGAAGGCTTCCAAAATCTAAACCCTGCAAATTTAGTAGGGTTTAAGTATTGGGGCACCAAAACAGCTTCATCTGCTAATTCCAATGTTCAAATGGTAGGTCATGTCCCATGAAACATCTCTCAAAGAAAAATGAACACCTACCTTGCGCGTGTTGCCAACCCCCCAAATTCCCCTTTCCCATGTAGGGGCCACGACCAAGAAATGGGGTGTTCCTCGATTCGACCACTCTCACGAATATGGATTTGACTTTGTGCATGAGTCAAAAACATCAAATTTACTTCTACGGACTATGCATGCAAGCTCGACCACCCACTTGAGGCGGGGAAGGCTTCAAAACCTAAACCCTACAAATTTAGTAGGGTTTAAGTATCGAGACACAAAAAGCGGCTTCATCTACTAATCTCAACATTCAAATGGTAGGTCATGTTCCATAAAAGCGTCTCTTAAAAAGAAAAATGAACACCTACATGCGTGTGCCAACCCCCAAATCTCCCCTTTCCCATGTAAGGGCACGACCAAGAAATGGGGTGTGCCTCCGGTTGACCACTTTAGCAAGCTGAAATGTGGTTTTGACTTTGTGCATGAGTCAAAACATGAATTTATGTTTGGGAGTGCAGGTTGAGAACTCTGGAAGACAGCCCTGCTCAGTGAGGGACCGATGGATCTAGGGGAGAGTCAGGGGACTATGTCAATCGCGAGGATTTGCAAGAAAGAGAAGAAGAAGAAAAGCGAGAACAAATGAGAGGAAAATGATAAGCTTCCTTGATATCAATGATGAACATACATGAGCTCTGAATAGAGAGAAAAAACTGAAAGGAGACAAGACTCAAAAACTCATCTAAAAACTCATGTGCTAGCTCTACTCATATATATAGTACAATGGCCTTTGGCCCAATATGAACACTTCCCGATCTGCGGTGCAGACTCACGGAAGGCGATTCGCGAGGAATGTTGGCGGTGCCTCTTGAAGTGCCTAGAATCACGCTGGCTTGGCCCGGCAGCGAGGCGGTGTGGGCGTCACTTGTCCTGGCGCCTCCTCTTTGTGGCAGGGCCTTGAGGCTTTTGAGAAGCGTGGTTACTGTGTTTGGTCTTCTGGCGAGCCTTTGATAGGTGACCATTGGTGGCCGAGGATCCTTGAGGCTTGACCTGGTGCATGCATTATGCATGAATAGTCTGTACCAAGAGCCTGGGACTAACCTCCCCACAAGCGACACTTTCGAGAAGTGAAGAAGGAGGAAAGAGGGTTTAAAGGTGGGAAGCCATGCATGCGAAAGTGATCCTCCGGGGGGTGAGGCGAGGCACCATTATGATGTGGCAGCTAATGAGATCTGGCGTGTTTGAAGGCGGGAGGAGGTGTTTTGGCCAAGGCCCCGGGATCTGCATCAATAAAAAGAAGCGGCGTACCATGTCTTCAAAAGGCGGCATGGGCGTCACGAAGAAATATCGCGACATTCCATGAGGGAGGCAGTGCGGAGAGGCCAAAGGCGCGGTTAATCGCATTCGGATTGCGGTGAAAAATGGGGCCGCCCGATTTAAGGAGCTTAGCAAAATGCATTTGAGAGCAGCAAAAACACGCGAAGATGGTGAAGGATCCCGGTGAGGTGGTGGCGTGCGCAAGAAGGTGTCAAGACCATGAAGCGCGATCCACCGGCGTTGCCAACCACGCTCATTAGCAATGTAGATCCAATTAAGTGGTGGTATCGAGAGGCACCTTCTTCCCAATGTGGCGTGAACAAAGCGTGGGATCCACGGAGGAGATCCGTGGAGATCCGAGGTGGAGTCCATCCTGCATGACCATCCATGACCTTGGTCCAAAAAGGGAAAGTCAGTCGGGAACTGCCGCGTGGAGGTGCGCCCGGGGAAGCATAGGGAGAAGGAACCATGCCCGTGGTGGGTTCTTGGCGAGTCTCCACGGGTGGTGACAAGATCCGGATCAAGAACTTGACACCAGCCGATCCCAAAGAGAAGAGAGAGTTGAGAGTTGACAGAGGGCTATCCCATCCCTCAGGGACCGTCTTGCTATCCAAATTTTCGTAATTGATTGTAACCGCAGGTCTTTGCATATAAATTTGTGCATAGGGAAGATCCACTGAGGATGTCCCTAGATACTTCCTTATGCATTGCGGCGCTTCCGGCGCCCGAGAGATAAATGATTATGCTTCGGGCATGTATACTCGATGAAGAGTTTGGATTAAAGCGAGGATCCATAAGATATGGATTGTTATCACGAAGCACCCATTGCAATTAGGTGGGGTCACCACGAAGAGTGGCGTTGGCCCATTTCGAAGTGTTCTGTGTATCACCCAGATAGAAATCATGAAATATGTAAGCCATGGGCTGAACAACTCTGAAGGTGATAAAATGCGGATGAAGCACGGTGTATGAGATCAAAGACCACAAGGGCAGCCTGGCACAACCCTTTGTCTTCAATGGAGAGTTACGCCAAATCAAGAAAATCACCTTTGCTTTCGGAATATCCATCGCGGTCCATCCACGCGTACCACTTCGAAAAGGAAAGAGGTGGCCACAACCACATAATCGATAGCCCGAGGAACCGGAAGTCACGCGCATTAAGAATGTGGAAGGTATAGAAGCCAAAAGTTTGCTTTGCCTCGTCGAATGGATCAATAAACTGTCGGAAATGCTTGTTCAAGATCGGATCCTTGTCCCTTTCTAGCGGCCAGTATTGGTAGTCCGCGGACCCGTTTCGAAGTGTTGACTGGGAGGAGGATTCCCGAAAGTATTGAGACCGAAGCACGGCAATCTCTGGCGTCATCCAAGATCTTCGCTTTGCACCTCGTAGTTTCGATCTTGAAGAGAGGTGAGCCGAGAGGTCGGAGTAGAAAAGTCGCCGTCAAGGAGGAGGCAACAGAAGCGCCCCGCTAAGCCAAGGTTTGAACTTGAGTGCTGGAAATTTTCCGCAAAAGTTCCGAGAGTACAAGGCATTGAGCTTAGCAATACCGGGCGGCCCTGGTGCACTTTCCGGGAGAGCTGCTTTTGACTTGTTGTGCTCCAATAAATTCTGAATTTCATTGGAGTCGAGCACAGTTGATCCGCAGTTGGCTGACTTGATCTTGTGCATTTTTGAGATCCGTATGAGCTGTAAGAGAGCTCGAGTGCTTGTCTTGAAGTTTGGCCTCCAAAGTTGCAACTTGGGCAAAGGGCGGCAAGAAGGTCCTGGTGTCCGCGCCGAGGGCCTCTAGTGCCCGTTGAACCCCGCTCATAAGAGCGTCTTGGGATTCTTGTAACTTGGAGAGCGGCAGCCTTGAGCATCCTGGCGATCATCGATACAACAACCTGACGAGGGTGTTGTGGTGGTGGAGCCTACCGCTGCCCGGTTTGTGATGTTTGGGAAAGATGGTGTGAACTGGATGGTGTAGCGGAGGAGGAGGAGGCTTGACATGGGTGTCGCGGACTTTGGACATGACCGTGGGAAGAAGGGCGTGAAGTGCCGGCTTCGGTTAGTTATTGGAAGGGGCTCGAGTGGAATTATGAGAATTTTGTGGTGTGGGAGGAAGTAATGACGGATGAGGGCTTGAAAGTGGCCTCCCACGTAAACTTCGGAATGGAAGTGGCACCCAAGGCGGTCCATTTCTTGGAGAAGACGATAGAACATCATTTGGGGCCAATCTATGTGGTGGTTGGGGTGTGTAGCGTTGAGGACCAGGTTATAGAAAGGCTTATTGATATGGGTGTTCTTGATAGAATACCCAAGGAACTTAGCGCACGCGAAATTTAACAAAGGTTTACGTTGAGGCTTATGTCGATATTGGTCGGGCGATGGACATTGGCATGATAAGGAGGTGCACCAAACTCGCGGACATCGAGATCTGTATGGCCGGACCATGATAAACAAGGGGTGTGCAAGGGAATATGAAATACCTCAAATCAAATGTTGAGTCAGCGAAAATGGTGGTGCCATGCGACCCGCGGGTGTAGCCTTTAAGGGTACGTTAACGATATTGGCCGATGAACTGGCCACCGTGGTCGGGATTTGGGGCGGAAGTTCCATTTTATGAAATTGTAGCTTGTGTCGTTCAATGACTTTTTATTTGGGCCAACAAGGGCTTCCGCGAGGAAAGTGAAGCGTCAAGAAGGATCTGAGGATGCAAAAAGTGCGGATCCTTGGGAGGCGAGAGCTTGAAGTGTAGAAAATCTTAGGCGACCATGGTAACGATTTAGAAAACGAAGAGTGATTCAAAGCCGAGGACGAAAGTCGAAAGTACCGGAGGACAAAAGCGCAGAAAGAACGAAAAAGTTTTTTTAGGGCTTCAACCGAGGCGAGGTATGAAAGAGGCTAAACCGGAGCCGTTGATGGTGCCAGGTGTCGAAAGATGCCAAGCAAATTATTGATGAGAGGCAAAATTTGGCTAAGTCCCAAAAACGTAAGGGAGAAGCAATGAACGGTGAGGAGGATGAGTGAAAGAAGGATCGGATGTGGCAAGTGGGCAAAGGACACATTAATGTTCGACGAAGCGTGAAAAGAAGAAATTGCATTCAATCTTTAACTTCGAAGTGGGATATCATTAAAAGGAATGTGTGTCAAGGTACCATGGCTAGATATGCGGCGGGAGAAAAGATTCTCATTTTAAAATGTACCTTGCATTGCAAAAACGCGTTGGCGATTTGTGTGATTGGTCCGTCGACAAGGAGTTCCTCGATTGGCTATAAGGCGATAAGGCGGAGGAATCAGGCATCCGATGGCGGCATATGGCTTACCGGGTTTGAACGGGCGCACTATGCCCATGAACTCGCCGAGTGGATTACACCAAGATGAATTATGCGGACCTCTGGCTGCCACAAATCGTGGCATTAGAATGGGCGGTGGTGTGCGGGATGGCGCTGGGCATCCCTCAGAAGACCAACGGGATGGAGGTGGTTACGCACCTTATTTGGGGATCTGGCGAAAGGGCCTCTACCATCTCCCCTCCATCACCTGCGCTCCGAACCCGAGTAGAGGGTTTTTCCCTCTTAGGACTTAGTAGATGGGGCTCACGAGCCCGTTTTTGTATATAGGCGGTGCCCATAAGCGGAAATAGGCGGGCTGCGCCCACATATTCTAAGCGAGGTGCACCACTACATATTCTAAAACGAGGTGCACCCTGGACTACCACCGGTCGTCGGATGCATCAATCCCACGCCCCATCCGTATGTTGGAGCCTCTGGACACCTCTCGTTTCGATTATGCTCAATTATGATTGGGGCGCCTATGATTTTAAGATGTCGAATACGAGTTTGCCTAAGATTTTGATGGTATATCGAGCCTCTATCGTTTTAAGCAAGCTTTTAGAATATGAAATCGAGGATTCGAACCTTTACCAAAATAACTCAATATCCTAATAAGACTACTTTTAACCAATCTAACCCGGTCGGCTAATGTGATTATTTTTATCTTAAATCTCTGTTTTTTTTGATAACCCATTGAATTGTTTTAAGGATATGGTCTATGGTTTCAAGAATTATATCTATATCAAATCCCCTATGATTTTAAGATGTCGAATAATGAAGTTTGCCTAAGGTTTTGATGGTATATCGAGCCTCTATAATGCTGCTTAAGCTTTTAGAATATGAAATACTGAGGATTCAACCTTTACCAAAATAACTCAATATCCTAATAAGACTACTTTTAACCAATCTAACCAACGGTCATTAATGTGATTATTTTTTTATCTTAAATCTCTTTTTTTTATGATAACCCATTGAATTGTTTTAAGGATATGGTCTATGGTTTCAAGAATTATATCTATATCAAATCCCCCGAACCCCTCATTATTTTGCTACATATTTGTAAAAAATCTCCACTATAATAGAATATGCCGCCTTTCTAGTCACTTTCGTGGTGTTTGCTTCTTGAACTGTGATACTGTTTGTTGATTTTCGCTTTACATGTGATGAAATGTTTTGAGGCGAAAACCATTAACCAATGTAGGTAATGGAGTGCCATCTAACTCTCGCCAGGTTGGAAAACGCTTGGTCTAACCACTTGAACAATTTGATAAAGGGCCAAATAACGAAACTTGAGTTTACCGGAAAATTTTTGTACTGGAATCATAAAGAAGAACCAAATCGCCTTCTTTGAATGTTTTTGTCTTCGGGCGCTTGTCATGTAAAGATTTTTGCAAAATGTTGTCCATGAAGAACACGAATATAAGCATCCCTTGAAGTTTATCCAACTGTTCTAATTGATAGACCCTTTCTTTGAGTCGCGCCGGGTGGATTATGAGCAGTAGCCAGTTGAAAACGAGTGTTGGAAGGATGTATTCAAAAGCGGCATGAGAGCTTCGACCATAAACCAATTTAAAAGGAGTGTGACCCGTAGCAATCTTGAAACAAGTATTGTAGGCCCAAAGAACGTGGTAGGAAGTTTTGTCCGCCAATGGTATGGGAAGCGTCACAAATTTTCTTGAGAATGGTGACCAAAGTTTTGTTGGTGCTTTACGCCAAACCATTACCTTGAGGATAGTAAGGTGTGCTCTTGTGATGATGTATCGAGATAATCCGTCGACTCCTTGATAGTATGGTTGATGAAATGGACACCACGGTCACGACCAGCTCAGGTAAAGGGGGCAGTAAATCAGCGTGATAATTTGTTGATAGAGGACCCTAGCTGTGCTTATGCGGCAATGTTATGCGGAAGTGCACAAGCTTCCGCCATTTGGTGGCGTGAGTCGGTGAGAACCCGGAGAATGTAGCAGACGCGGGGTGTGCGTAGCGGGGGAGGATCTATAGGTCCCACAAAGTCCATTCCCCATTTCTTTGAAGGGAAGTGGCGTGGCGACCCGCGTCAAGGGAAGAGCCGTCCACGGGCGGCGGGCCCCCCACCGGCCCGGCAAGCGTCACACGTCTTGGGCGTGATGAGCATCTTTGAAGAGCGTGGCCAATAATACCCGACTAGAAGGATTTTTCGTCGGTGGTGTCACCATGAAAATGACCACCACCTAGCCCTTGATGAGCTTCTCGAACAATATCACGGAACTTCATGAGGTAGAACACGGCGTCGAAGGATGGTGTCCTTACCCTTTGTAGAGATGTCCTGCAACCATGGTGTAGTCACGGACCTCTGGAGAAATTGATGGCGGCGGGATTGTCGCTTGGCGAGAGAAGGCGTCTCGCCTTCTAGTGGAAGAGCACCCTGGAGGAGGTGGCGAAAATCATGGAACCAATGTGGTGTTGCCGTGACTAAAAAGAGCTGAGCATCGGGAAAGGCGTCCGAGACTCCGGTTGAGGGATCATCCTCGTGTGGATCGTGAAAGATAATCCGGATTTACATGACGGTCGCGGCCTTATGAACGATTTCAAAAGGAGCAAATTCTTGGAGAAGAAGGACCCAACGAGCAATGCGGCCCGTGGGCGTGGACTTGTTGATCAAATAGAGGAGTGCTTGGTGGTCCACAAAAAGAACTTGATTTGGCCGTCTAAGAGGTAATAATGAGCGTTGGACCGCGTAAAATGAGACCCAAAGCTTCACGCCCGTGGGGCGAATAGTTGGCGTCAGCCGAGTGAGAGTTTTCCGGCGTAGCGATTTGGTTTGTCGATTAATGCGCATCATATTCTTGAGAAAGAACGACTCAATAGCAAACGGCAGACATCTACATGAGCGTGAAAGGGCTTGTCCCATTGAGGAGGAACAAAAACCGGTGCTGAGTAAGCAAAAGCCCGGCTGTTGGAAAGCGACATCCGCTGGAATTCAAGCCCGGTGGATTGATCACCCGTGAGTTTATGAATGGGATCCGCAATGGTACGCTAGTCCGGTATGAAGGTGGAGTAATAATTGACCTTACCGGGGAAAGAGCGTGTCTCCTTGATATTACCGGTGCTTGAGCCTTGAGCACACAAGCGATTTTTGGCGGGGATCTGTGGTGATACCTGCTTTCTATGACAACATGGCCCTAACGGGAACACCGTGACGCAAAAAGGTGCATTTCTCGATTGAGACTAATGCGGACTCATCACATTTCTGGAAGACGAGTTCCAATTTATCCAAATGGTCAGCCATGGAATCGTGGCGGAGAAATCATCTTGAAAAATTTGCAAGAAGGGATTTTCCTTCATGAAATCATGAAAAATCGAGAGCATGATCGTTGAAACGTTGAGGGAGAGTTTGATAATCCAAAAGGAACCACCTTGTAGGCAAAACGTGCCCCGGGTGGTGAAAGTAGTCTTGAGTTGATCAGATTCTTTGATTGAGATCCGATTGTAGCCCGAAAAAACCATCCATGAAGGAGTACATCTCATGTCCACCACCTCTTCGGACACAGTGCGTGAAGGAAGTGGAAAAATGATCACGCTCCGTGGCCTGATTGAGTTTCCGATAGTCCACACAGGGCGGATCTTACCATTGTGTTTGAGGGCAATGACGATGGGGCTCACCCATTGAGAATGTTTGACCTCATAGATCAAACCTGCGGCAAGGAGTTTGTCAATTTCCGCCTTTGACGATCCGCGGTAATTAGGGTTGAGCTGTCGCCGCGTTGCTAAAGCGGGTGGGTGCATCGATTTGGTAGGAATGGTGAGTTCCCCAAGCTTTTGTTGATTCCCAGAAGATCTTTGTAACTCCGGTGAAAATGTGTTTGAATTTTGTGAACGGCTTGGCGGCCACTGATGCGATAAGGGCGGAAGATTTGCGGCAATGCGGGCGAGGTTGATTATTTGCCCACATCCACAATCTCGACTTAAGATGCGAATATGGGGTATTACCCGATTATCTGGACAATGTGCGGAGGTTGGGTATAACGGATCGCGTGGCACTTTGCGTGGTGAAAAAAAGAGGGGTTGCTGTCCGTTTCATCCAATGAGAGGTTGCTCCATGGCGTGTACATCAACGAGGAGTTGCGGGGAGGTTCACATCACGAAAAGTGATCAACCGCGTTGGATTCGATTGCAGGAGCCAGGTAAAGGGTCAAGCAAAGCGACCCGACTGGTCACGATCAAGAGCCATTTCTCCCCAAGGATCGGCATATTCGGGTAGGATGACGGAGGCGGACTTCGCCCGTGGAGCTGGACTTGATAAATATTTTGAGCTTCTTGAAATGCGTATGCGAGAGAGGGGTTACGCATTGTCAGCGAAAATGATCCTGCTTTGTTTGCAAGTCCATGGTGGCATTGAGATGACCATCGGTGATGACTAAGCGGTCCGTGGCCCGATAATGGATACTCTTTGCTGGCGGAGAAAAGGTCTGCGCCGACCAACATTTCATAGTCACACGGATCTTCGCCCGACTTTCCAAACTCCAAATTCCATGGGGAAGCGGAGATCCCGATGTTGATGTGAAGAAGAGGTGTGGCGCCTTTGAGGTCGCGTGATATGGCCATTAGCCAACTTGATGTCATATGGGGCACGAAAGAGTTGTGTGATGCCCATTTGTTTGCGGAGTTTATCCGTGATGAGATTGACTGCGCTACCTCCATCTATTTGAACATGGTTGACTTGCTGATTACCCACCGTGGCATGGACCGTGGGTGTAGAGGTAACCCACCCGGCCCCAACTAAAACAGGTTGGGAGGGTAAATCGGGTCCTTGAGGCGGAGACGAGTTTCAAAATGGTTGCCAAGCTTAAAGGAATTTTGATCTTGGCTAGCTCCTCTTGGAGTTCTAGAGGCACATGAGAAAAAGGATCTGCTGGTTCCACTGGTGCTTTGGAGTGCGTGGTAGTGAAGCAGCAACTTCTTTGAGTAAGTCAACCTCGGCAGCAATATTGGGATACGTCTGAGAGCGTGGAGGTTGAGATGTGGAAGGTGTATCTTGTCTTTGTTGAGCTCTAGGTGGTGGCATGAACATTTGCCAATGTCGCGGCCTTCCGCAGGCTTGCATGAGGTTCAAAATGCTTTGAACTTTGGCATGACATGTGGCATGAGCTTCTCAAGTCAGGTGCAAAGTGAACCTTTTTTCGTCCTCATGAGGAATGGTGTCAGCTGCAAAGGCGATTGTGTGCCATTGAATAATGGTCAAGGGCGTGATGCCTTGGTGCGGCGTGAAACTAAACCAACCCAATTTGGCGGCCGGACTGGAGGATTAAGTGCACGAAAAATTTCCTCTTGTGCTTGTTGATCCAGGTGAGGTTGATTTCTTTGGAGCTGGTTGATAGCGTGATTCTTCGAGGCTCTTGGTGGCTTCTTAAGAACTGGTCACCGGGCCTTGTTTGCCATTAGCAATCCAGAGTTGGTAAGCCGTGAGGCGGACCCGATGTGGTCTGATTTGTGCCGGGAAGGCATACCGAACTTGTGGAAGTTGAGGACACGCCGTGGTGGTATGACCCCATTCTTGGCCGGTGATAACACCGAGCTTTAGAAGGATCAAAAGGAGGGCGTGGGTTGGATCCCGTTGTTGCTCCTGATTCTTGATAGAGTTGAGTGGGTTGCACCGAAGTGGTGGGCTGGCGATGGTGCGATTGTTGCTGAGGTGTGGTTTGCACTTGATAAACCATTTTGTTGCCGGAACGGTGTGGGATGAGTGCGAGTGCACTCTTCGGGTAACATGATGCACATGTTGCATCGCTTGCAATGAGGCGGGCCATTGGTGGAGTTGCACTCATTTGCCAAATGGCCTTGGTATTTCACGGATATGGCACCAGATTTGGCTGCGCTGTGGATTAAGCGTGTTGAGGTGAACGGCCGTTTGTGGAACCATGACGGTGGAATGAGCGGGAGCTCTTGAAGAGCCACGCCTCGGGAGGAAACATTGGCCTGTGATTGACAAGGTCGATAGCCTGCTCAAAAGTCTTGGGGCCGCAGGTATTGATCATGAGTCGAATAAATTGGGAGGAAGTCCTTGGAGAAACCAGACCAAAATCTGGCTCTGTGTGGGGTACTCCTTGAGCTTACTTAGCGAGAATGTGAAGTCGATCCATAAAATCCCGGCGGAACTCCGTGGGCTCTTGTTGAAGTTCATTGAGTTGCTTGAGATGAAGTTGATCATCATCAAGTGGTCCCATAATGAGACCGAAGCGGTTCTCATTTTGGACCAGATCTTATTTCAATGGCTTTTGTTGGACATGAGCCATTGATGAGGAAAAACCGCAGGTGGTGGAAAAAGATGTGGAATTTCAGTTGAGGTTGCGCATGACCATTTAGGACAGCTAGAGCCTCAAATTCTTCCATGTGGGCACTGAGCACTTTGGTCTAACGGTTTTGCCTTTAAATGTTGCCAAAGGTGGGATAAGTCGGTTCAGTCACGAAAGGTAGATGTGAAAGTCTTGGGCTGGGCCGAGGAAGCAGTATAGTGAGGATATTGAGGTTGAGTTGGATGTGGCATGGTGCACGAAGGACCACGATGAAGGGGTGGCTGCGGTTGAAAGCGAGAAGTAGGCGGAGAGCATTGGTTTTGAGATCTGTGGGGTTGTAAACAGCGGGAAGAGGCGATGGGAAGCGTAGGGAAAGGATATTCTAAGGTAGGCGCAAAGGAGGCGTGTGGATATCCGTGCCCACCGGGGAGATGATGGTTGTGAAGGAAGAGGCGTATGGTCTGAAGAATGATGGATGTAGGCATGTTCGGGGGTATGAAAGTACTGGTTGAGAAGGTTGAGCGATAAGGCTCCCCGATAGTGATGAGGGACTGAGGTTGTGAGCAATGTTTGCACGCTTGGGAATCCCCGGGGCGAGACAGACACGAGGGGTTGGTGGCGCTGACCGAGCCCCTAGGCCCGAAGATGGCCTCCCGATGTCATAAGCAGATCCATACATGCTCCTTGAATTTCCCCGACGCTGATGGCGCTCAAGCGAGAGGCCGTCTCGAGAAAGGAGTTCTTCCGCGTGAAATTACTTTACCCGGACATGGCGGCGACAGAAAAGTAGGATGGAATCGGAACCCGCAGCGGCGGCGGTGTTTGGGGTCCGGGTTCGGAACTCTGGAAGACAAACCCCTCTGTGAGGACCCGTGGATCTAACAGGAGAGTCCGGGGGACTATGTCCCGCTGGATTTGCAAGAAGAGAAGAAGAAGAAGAAAACAGAACAAAAATGAGAGGAAAATGATAAGCTTCCTTGATATCAATGATGAACATACATGAGCTCTACGCAATAGAGAAAAACTGAAAGGAGACAAGACTCAAAACTCATCTAAAAACTCATGTGCTAGCTCTACTCATATATATAGTACAATGGCCTTTGGCCCAATATAGACACTACGGATCGATCTGGTGCCGGACTCACGGAAGGAGGCCTGATTCTGAGAGGAATGTTGGCGGTGCCTCTTGAAGTGCCTAGAATCACGCCCGCCCGGCGCAGGCGATGGCGGGCCGTCACTTGTCTGGCCGGCGCCTCTTGTTCCCGGCGGGGCCCTTGGCTTTGACGCGTGGTTACTGTGTTTGGTCTTCTGGCGAGCCTTTGATGGCTGACCCGTGGGCGGCCCGAGGATCCTTGAGCTTGACCTGGTGCATGTCAGATGCATGAATAGTCACTGTACCGGGGAGGCCACAGGACTAACAATTTACTTTAGGGACTATGCTTGCAAGCTCTCGACCACTTGAGGCGGGGAAGGTTGCCAAAACCTAAACCCCTACTGATTTGTAGGGTTTAAGTATCGAGGGCACCGCTTCAAATGGTAGCTCATGTCCCGTGAAACATCACTCAAAAAAAAAATGAACACCTATTGCGGATGTGCTAACCCCCAAATTTTCCCATTCTCAACATAGGGGCACCGACGAAATGGCGTGGTCCCCCAATTCGACCATTCTATTGAGCTCGGAATCTAATTTTGACTTCACCAAAATAGCTTCATCCATAATCCACCGTTCAAATGGTAGGTCATGTCCCATGAAACATCTCTCAAAAGAAAAAATGAACACCTACTGCGGATGTATAACCCCAAATTCAACAACCCGCACGCGAAGTAGGCGCCTGACGAGAAAATGGCGTGGTCCCCCAATTCAGCCACTCTATCGAGCTCGGAATCTACTTTTGACTTTGCACATGAGTTCAAATCGTCGAAGTTACTCTAGAGACCAGCTTCCATGACCAATAGAGCTAATCTCTACTCAATATGAGCAACTAGTGAACCTTTCATTCAATGCACTCCTTGCCTAGTGCGCTAATCTAAGCATAGGATGTACTAGGCAAGCCAGACGTTTGATCGATTGTCTACTCCTCAAACATGTGTTCAAGGATGACTCGGGCCGTTTAGGTGCAAGGACGAGCCAAACTATCATGTCACGCCTTCTAGCATGCCACTGTTGCACAATGTCTAGCTTATTCTACGAAGGAATGCCATAGGGTAACGGAAAGGGGTCCCTATGGCATTCCCTAATCCCATCATTTTCGAGGGAAGGGAGACCTTCGGTTGGCGAACCAAGATCACTGGAACCATGTGTTTTGAAAGATCATATGGGAAGTATGTCGGGGAAAGGAGGTTTTTCCTCATGAACCATATTCTTGGAAGATCATATATAGATGCAATTCTTCTGCTGCGGCAGAATCACGAAAAAGGCTTTTCGAAGATGATGATTTTGCTTCTGCAATGTCTCTCGTGAGTCGCATCCATTGCTTTTACTTTCTTTTTTTTTTTTGCTTTCTTATTTCTTATATCCACACATGAAAAGGCAAAGGAAAGAGAGGGAGAAAGATGAAATTTCCGGATGTAAGAGCTCGGTCAAAAAGCTTCACAAGTTTCTTCACTTCTAGCAGTGAAGAAGGCAAGCTATTTTAATTTATAGTAGTAAAATTGTCCATAAGCCTACAGTGGGTGCAATCGCGGGTCCAGTAAACCCGCTTTAGGGAAATTCCTCGAATATTCCACATTTATTTATTTAGGTAACTTTTGGTTTATCGTCTCCGGGTGGCGTCACACTACGGTACCATAGCTCGAACACCATTTCATTTGAGCGGCCCGTGGCATTCGGTATACAGGGCATTGGTTGGCCAACAACTTCGGCCAGCGGTAACTCCGCCAAGAGCAAGAAGACCAAGAGCAAGGCAAATAAGAACTTCGAAAAGCGGGAAGACCAAAACAACTTCGGCCCAGCGGATCATTCGCCAAGAGCATTGACCCGGCGAGATCATTCGGCAAGAGCATTTGGTCGGCCGAGAACTCTGTTTGCATTTGCAAACATCCGGCACTGTTTCGAGAACCCCTATTTGTCCGGCATTAGGCGGATCTCTCGTTTTGCGTTTGCGGCGGCCGGCGGATCCCCCGCTCACGTTTGCGGCGGCGGCGGATCTCATTCTTGGCAGATCTTACGTTTGCATTTGCGGCCGAATCCCTGTTTGTGTTTGAAGCGGTGGCGGATCTCATTCTTGAGGCATGCGGATCCCTTGTTCTGTTCGGATCCACCAGCGCCAAAAGAAAAGAAGGTCGATGTGTATTTTTTTGCATGAAACAAGAAACTTCATGAAGATTTTTGCATGAAGATTTCGCGAGATCCCTTCTACCCTCCGTCCGGTGGTTTTCCATTCAGTCCTCGGTTTACTCCTCATACTAGCGATGGATCCCGGATCTTTGCCTTACATGATACTTTCTTTGCATATGAAGCCTATGTTTTGGGGCTTCTTTTGTTTTGGTCTTTTGTACATGAACATTTGCGACATCCTTACAAATCCAAGCTTCTAAACAATGGCATATGAAACAAGAAACAACACATGAAACCCGAATCAACTTGCAAAAAATGCGTATAAAAAACAAGACCCGAATTTTCCCTAACCGCGGTTTTACGTTTGGTAGCCGACCCGGTTTCGGGTTTCGGCGGTTCGGCCGGAAACCCCTTAATCCGGCAACTACCTAACACCTAATAGGCCTGATGGTCAATCACGCGCTTTGGAGTCAATACGGCGCTTTGGATAACTCCATATCTTCCTTCCTTTGTTGCAAATCTTTACGATATATAAACTCTCAACATTGCTATATTGATGAGCATACTATGTGGCGTTAGCTACGGTAGTAGTGGGGATTATGCCCTCTTCCAATACATAAAAACATTCTTTAGCGATTCCGTTGAAATGAGAATTGTTGCCCTCTTACAGCACAACAAAATAAAAATCCTACTCCATTGCAAACGATTATGTGAACAAGATCGGGCAGGTGCTACCAGCAGAATGGTCCACTGCCCACCCGACTTTTCCCTCTTTATCATAGAAGTGGGTCAAGCTGGAAATAAAGAAGGCCGGTCGGCATCGAGAATATAGAAAAGGTCATATATATCCAAAATATGTATATCAGGACACAAACAGTCATATGCGATATTTCAATGCAGAATCACGAGAGAAGGTCATATATGTATTAGGGAATCAATGGTTAGAGGATTTTTTCGTTGAGGAATTTAAATTTGCCAGGCTGCGCAAAGGCGTAGAAACGCTGAGCAGCGCACAGCCCGGCGAGGCTGGCGCCGCGCCGAAGAATATTCCAGAGTGGAGAATCGAGATATTGATTCCCTTACATCGCGGGGAGGATGAAGTTCGTTCTTGAAGCGACTATGGCGGAGAGCTTCCTTCACGAGATGTGGCTATGGAGCATTCTTTTCTTTGAATGTTTACCGCGTCGACTTGAAATTTAAATATATATATATGGCCGTAGAATGTTTGTCGGATTTAAGGCCTGAGAAAACCACATTGTAAAAGCCCTTTATATGAAGGAAACGACAAAACTCTTGGATCTGGGTCAAAACCAAACCAAGACCAAAAAAATTCTCTTGGATCTGCGTCCCTGCCACACAACACGAATGCCTCCTATTTTGGATTGCATAGGCAACTCCGGTGGGGTTGCTTGAGCTTGAATCTATAAGCAGACCAAGAGTTTAATCCAGCTTCAAAGGCAAAAAACTTTAGCAGAGGGAGCTTTAGAATCGAAGCTCCAAATCTCCTTAAAGCAGGATGGTAAGAAGCGAGAAGGCACATCGCATGGATAGGAGGCTTAGAAAAGCCGCCGGATGCTCCGTTTATGAAGAAATGTGCACACTTTGGGATATGGTTTCTCATATGCAAAGTAGCCATTACCTATCTAATGTTTAGATAGATGCACTCATAAACCATTATTTAGATTATTTGAGGAATCTGTTATTTCCCATTTTGCATTATTATCGGGAGGATCACATGCATCCAGCGACCCATTATAGCATAGCATAAGATGCGAACTGGAAATAAGATTACGATGGCATAGATCCATATGTGGATTTGGATTTACGAAATTGCCAAAAGTATACATGAGGGAATTGGTCTATGATGGAAATAGGGCATAGAGTGCAATGTATTGAGTCTTGATTAAGAGATATAGGGAACATAGATGCAATCCTGAATTTATCTCATCAGTACTCTCAAAGTGTTCTTCCACCATTTCTTTGTACTTTAGTGATTAACAGTGTTTAACAGACCAATATTTTAACAAGCCCAAGCTGCAAATGGTGTATATTTTTAGAAAATGGACCAAAATGGATCCTGTGAGCTATGGTGGTAACATTAAGATCACAAGATGGCTGTAAAATTTCTTTTGGATGCATACGTGGCTGTTGCATCAAGCCTGAGAATGTCAAAATGTATGAGAAGGCAGATTATTCAATTGCTCTGGCTAAGACTTATGTGCATAAGAGAAAATACTAATGTACCTTAGCCTTATGGCTATTCTAGATGTCTCCAAGCTATCTTTACCATAACTATATCAGATCACTCTGAGCCAACTCCATGATTTTTTTTTCTGCATATGTCCATTTCCTTAACAAATGGCCCATTCCCCCGCCAAAAAGAACACAATGCCTTGAAAAATCGTGAATGATATCATGATAACTAAATTTAGTAAGTATACTCCACTCCAATTTATATTTAATGCATCTAGCGAGTGGGGAATGACCAAGCTGTTTTGATAGCTAATCACTATAATTTCTACTCTCGGTTTGGTAGCTAGCCACTATAATTTCTAGAACTTATGTACTGGGTCGATCTAATTGCCACTTTTGAAAGCCTATTGTTTCAATAACATGCAAGCAATCACAAGCAATAGATTGTTAGGTGGTGTCGGAACTTAATATAGAAATTGGGACGGGTGATAATAAGTTTAACAACTATACCTTGAGTGTAGTGTAGTACAACAATCTAAAGAAATATGTAGTAGCAACATGTATGCGGGGAAACAAAGCATAGCGAATAATCTAAGTACAAAGTTTATGAGTGCATCTAGAGATAATGGCTACTTTGCATATGAGAAGCCATATCCTAAAAGAGTGCGCAGATTTTTCAATTAACCTTTTAATTTTTTACCTAGCTCCATGATTCTTACTTATTTGCTGCTCCAACCTATGCACTTCCCACTATAATAAAAGATGAATTTCAAGCATTAGGCCGCTTACTAACCAGTTAGATTACACAAGCTTAGCTTTCAACTAACCTATATGCATATTGACATATCTTTGTTGAAGATCTGAGTTAATCGGTCTTCATCTTCAAATGGCCGATTTAAAAACCCAATCCCGATAGGCGTCTCTTTATCGTCCGCGATTGTCACTTTTGTCATATCTGCAGCTCTAACTCATAGATAGAGCGGGATGCACATACGACATCCTTCCCTCTGCTTATAGTCTAAAAGAATTAAAAGATTTTGATGCAAGTAAGAGGCATTGTAACAGGAATAACTATGTAGCATACGGACCGGGGAAAATCAAATAGGCAAAACTTACGAGCAAGAAAATGTAGCAACCACCATTGCATCAACTAAGAGCTACAATATATTGAATCCTGCACCAATGAAGTATTGTAACCCATATAACGTGTCATTGGTGCCTCTCAGATCTTGATTCATTCCTCCCCTCTAGGTCCAAACATTTGCATGTAAATCATAGGGACTCTAAATTATAACCCCTCTAGGTCCAAACATTTGCATGTAAATCATAGGACTCTAAATTATATATCAAGAAAGATCCTATATATCGGGATGGATAGCATACATCGGGAAAGATTGTAGTTTAGAGAGCATACGCTTGATCGCAAAGTGGCAGCGCCAAATAAGTATGAATGGGCCGGACGCGCCAATTTGGCTGGCACCTATGCTGCGGGCGTATAGCCACCGAGACTTCGTACTTCTTGTTCGCCATAGCTGCTCATAGTCGCGGCGTGAAGATCGACAACGATCCCCACGACCCAAATCTATTCTTGATAGCAATTTGGAATTACAAAGTGGCTGCCACAAATGCACATGAGCCTACTACGCCATGGCTCCTACTTTCTTCACTACCTTAGAAGTGAAGAAACTTGTAAAGCTTCTTTGGCCAGACTCTTACATACAAATTTCATCTTTCTCCTCTTTTGCCCTCTCCTTTTGACTCATCTTTGTCCTCTTCGACATATCCATTCGAGGTAGCGGTTCCTCCTGCCTCGCCAAAAATACTCCCGGCTCGTGACTTGATCTTTGGCGTTCACGATTTCACCGTTCCACAAACTCCTCCATGGCTAAACTAGTTATGCGTCACGATTTCCGGCCGACTCTTTTAAGATCTATGCATCCTAGCGAAGGTTTCTTTACACGTGTAAGGGGAACTAAAAAGCTTGTCAAATACATGAAGCACTATATGGAAAATCCGGCCCGTCATCCCATCACCACCGTCTTACGCATACCAATTATTGATTTTAGGTTCCTAGAATATTGACACCTAATGCTTTCATGTGCAAAGCGGCGTTGAAACCTTTTTCCTCCCATCGGAAAAATTTCTTTGCAGTTTTTCACCTAGTTCGAATTTATAATTTTCTATCGGATCGTTCCTGCAAACAAAATTCACAGCCGGATTCCATTTCATCGAGACAAAGAGAATTCAAAGTATATTACAATCAATTCATTACCACTATTCACCAAGCACCTCAAGAGCTATAATATCACATGCAATAATAGCTATAACATTACTGTTTCATATGTACTTGGTCTAAGTATTCATTTGTAAGTACATAAAAAAAAAAACATATGCGCTATATTCTGAAACATATTGAGCAGGGTTTACATTTTTATCTCTTCCTATGAGGCTAAAAGACTAAGAACATTTTTATCTCTTCCTATGAGGCTAAAAGACTAAGAACACTGCTAAAGTATTTGACATTGAATCCACATCCTAAATATGATCGGACATCTTTCCATTTCTATGTGACATCTGTATATTCCCATGATAAGCAATAAGTTTCTTGTTTACTCTTGATCAACTTGTGTCTACATAATGGGCTCCTTGGAAGGAAAATGCTGTTTTTAATGCATAAGAGATCTGATAAGCTAACAAGAAAAAGCTAAAGTTCATGATATTCTTTTGTTTGTTAAAATGTATCAAATTACATGTCATAAATATACCCCACTGGATTTGTTATCAAAATAATCTATGAATGACATGCGTTCATATCTTGACAATTGATAAGAATGTCTAATATACCATGATACTTTAGACTTAGATATTGTGAAGCAAGGAACTGTCGATTGGCATAATTGAATTTGACAAATAAAGCTAAGCTCTCAAAGGATATATGAATAAAAACAGCGTATAATGCTAGAATCAAATCATACTGGTCCACAAAGGTATAATGTTTTCATGTGCAAAGTATTTCCAGCATCTTATTATCTCATAACTGATGCTCGATATCCCTGGAACTTGTTGATTTTACCTCTATTTGTTTGCATCTCCTTGCCATGGTTGCCTAAGTCAAATTTTCGGCATGTTTATGTCTTGTGTTTTGCAAGTAATACTGAAATTTATCAGATGTGTTTTAAGGAAGGAGGATTTTTCTATGAGAAACATTATCATGTGGTGCTGTTATTTTGTGAGCATGAGAAGCAGAGAAACTTGTTTTGCTTATCCAAAGTTCTCATTTGATTGACAAGTTGAACTCTTGTTTCTGACTTTTATGATAGATCTTCACCAATCTACACTCAAGCACCCGGTTTTACCTCCTTCAAAAATGCTAGATGCGTATGTAACCCAAAGCGTGGTGAAGGCTGTGTCATCAAGGTTTTTACCAAATTAGTGACCTAATACTAACCTTTACAGTATCAGGTGGAAACTCCATCTTGAGTTTCTAATTATTGTTTTTTCCTCTTCTATAGAATTGTAAAATTCACCATTTTGTGGTTGGATTGAGATCTTGGATTGATAAGGGCGCTATAATTGAAGATGCTCTTCTTATGGGTGCTGATTACTATGAGGTAAGGTTCCTTCCTTTACTTAGACAATGTCTTCATTTTATTGCCAACTTGTTTATTTTACAAATGGTTTGGACATCAATCATAGACCGATGAAGAAAGGGAGAGGCTTCTATCTGGGGGTGGAATCCCTATTGGTATTGGCAAAAACTCAGTCGTGAAAAGAGCTATAGTTGATAAGAATGCATGGATTGGAGAAGATGTGAAGGTAAAAGTATTGTTATTATGCAAAGGGGATAGAGTTTTTGTCTAACATCCAAAAAGCGATTCTTTGAAACATATGTTATTTCTATATGGAATTCTCCTGTCTGGTCGTCAACAAGGATGATGTTCAAGAAGGCGCAAGAGAAAGCAGGATGGGTTCTTCATCAAAAGTGGCATAGTAACAATAATTAAAGATGCAAGGTGCCTCATGGGATGGTGATCTAGAGGATGGCTCTTTTTGTGTAGAAGCACTAATGTTTTGATTTTTTTTTTCTCAAAATGAGAATACGCTCTTGAAAAAGGGATACTATCGCTGAAAATCGAACACTTCCTACAAACAAACTCAAGATTTTATTTTAGCTCTTTTGCCAAACCCTTTTGTTGGGAAATCTGCATGCAAGCAACAACCCCTTGTACTTTGGGGTTTTTACAATGAGCTTCTCGTGGAGAAGAAAGCCAACCTTTTTTTTTTTTTTGCTAGTTGAAAGCATGAAATTGGCAAGCATCCAGGTAAAATTCGTCATCTACTACAAGCCCAGCATGAATGCTCCTACTAAGCCAACATCAAACATCAAACATATTGCACTCTCGACAAAGCGAAAGCATGACGATAATGCTGGTAATTCTTAGTGGGACTAGTTGTCTAACGTTTTTATCCTAAGTGTAAACTTTGTATGATACAACAGAGGGGCTTCGTTAGTGGGACTAGTTGTCTAACGTTTTTATCCTAAGTGTAAACTTTGTATGATACAACAGGAGGGGCTTGCGTGGACCCAAAGCAAAACAAATTTCTCTATTCTAGTTTCTAGTTAAGATGATTGGAGTTCTTTGATCAGAATCTTTGTCCGGAATCTTTAGATCAACGATCACTCTCTATCCATGCATCAATATATGGTCTTTTGTTACCTACTGGTAGAATCGAACTTCTTAATGAAGTGTTACATGGGTGGGAAGGCTAGGGATGTTGAAGGTTGTGCAATACAATTGTTGAAATGGTGCATGCATGCATGCAAGTGTTTGGTAAATCTTCCTATCCATTATGCATTGCATCCATGGCATTAACATTCTGCCCACTGCAGTTCAACAAGAACAACCCAACATGCAAATCCAGCACCCAAAATGTGCAAAGTTACATCCCTTGTTAGGAATAATTCTAGTCAAGTCAAATTGCTTGGAAATAAATGCATATAACATGGTTTCATTTATAACATGGTTTCATTTATTGGGAGGAATCCTGACAATTCAAAGTGTTTGTTTCCAATTTGGTTGATAAGTAGTCTAATATAGTGGGAAGTGCATTGGGTTGGAGCAGTAGTTTGCAGGGCCAGCCCCCGTTACTTGAAGAAATGTGCACACTTTAGGATATGGTTTCTCATATGCAAAGTAGCCATTACCTATCTAATGTTTAGATAGATGCACTCATAAACTTCGTATTTAGATTATTTGAGGAATCTGTTATTTCCCATTTTGCATTATTATCAGAGGATCCTGTGCATCCAGCAGACCGTATAGCACTGCATAAGATGCAGAACTGGAAATGAGATTGCAGTGGCATAGATCCATATGTGGACTGGATTTCTGAAATTGCCAAAGTATACATGAGGAATTGGTCTATGATGGAAATAGGGCATAGAGTGCAATGTATTGAGTGCAGATTAAGAGATATAGGGAACATAGATGCAATCCTGAATTTATCTCATCAGTACTCTCAAAGTGTTCTTCCACCATTTCTTTGTACTTTAGTGATTAACAAAGTGTTAATGCACCAATATTTTAACAAGCCCAAGCTGCAAAATGGTGTATATTTTTAGAAAATGGACCAAACAAGATCCCATGAGCTATGGTGGTAACATTAAGATCACAAGATGGCTGTAAAATTTCTTTTGGATGCATACATGGTCATTTGCATCAAGCCCGAATGTCAAAATGTATGAGAAGGCGTGATTATTCAATTGCTCGGCTAAGACTTATGTGCATAAGAGAAAATACTAATGTACCTTAGCCTTATGGCTATTCTAGATGTCTCCAAGCTATCTTTACCATAACTATATCAGATCACTCTGAGCCAACTGTAATTTTTCCTGCATATGTCCATTTCCTTAACAAATGGCCCATTCCTGGCCAAAGAACACAATGCCTTGAAAACTGTGAATGATATCATGATAACTAAATTTAGTAAGTATACTCCACTCCAATTTATATTTAATGCATCTAACGGGAGTGGGGAATGACCAACTGTTTTGATAGCTAATCACTATAATTTCTACTACCGGTTTGGTAGCTAGCCACTATAATTTCTAGAACTTATGTACTGTCAGATCTAATTGCCACTTTTGAAAGCCTATTGTTTCAATAACATGCAAGCAAATCCTGAAGCAATAGATTGTTAAATGGTGTCGGAACTTAATATAGAAATTGGGACGGGTGATAATAAGTTTAGCTTAACTATACCTTGAGTGTAGTGTAGTACAACAATCTAAAGAAATATGTAGTAGCAACATGTATGCAGGGAAACAAAGCATAGCGAATAATCTAAGTACAAAGTTTATGAGTGCATCTAGAGATAATGGCTACTTTGCATATGAGAAGCCATATCCTAAAGAGTGCAGATTTTTCAATTAACCTTTTTTAATTTTGCCCTAGCTCCGCAGACTACTTATTTGCAGCTGCTCCAACCTATGCACTTCCCACTATAATAAAAGATGAATTTCAAGCATTAGACTGCTTACTAACCAGATTGGAGTACACAAGCTTAGCTTTCAACTAACCTATATGCATATTGACATAATACTGTTGAAGATCTGGTTAATGCAGTCTTCATCTTCAAATGAAACTGATTTAAAAAACCCAATCCCAGATAGAGCGTCTCTTTATCGTCACAGTGTCACTTTTGTCATATCTGCAGCTCTAACTCATAGATAGACAGGATGCCTGCTTCTGACATCCTTCCCTCTGCTTATAGTCTAAAAAGAATTAAAAAGATTTTGATGCAAGTAAGAGGCATTGTAACAGATAACTATGTAGCATACAGACCAGGAAAATCAAATAGGCAAAACTTACAGAGCAAGAAAATGTAGCAACCACCATTGCATCAACTAAGAGCTACAATATATTGAATCCTGCACCAATGAAGTATTGTAACCCATATAACGTGTCATTGGTGCCTCTGTATACTGATTCATTCCTCCCTCTAGGTCCAAACATTTGCATGTAAATCATAGGACTCTAAATTATAACCCCTCTAGGTCCAAACATTTGCATGTAAATCATAGGACTCTAAATTATATATCAAGAAAGATCCTATATATCCCGGGATGGATAGCATACATCGGGAAAGATTGTAGTTTAGAGAGCATGCGATCGCAGCAGCAACGGCATAAGTATGGTGCGCCAAAGAACGCCAATTCCGGCACACCTATGCTCGGAGGAAGCACCGAGACTTCCGACGCCTCTTGTTCCGCCATAGCTGCTCATAAGTCTGGCAGTGAAGATCAAACCTTGATCCCCCCCAAAATCCCATTACGGTAGCAGTAATTTGGAATTACAACGGGTGCCACAAATGCACATGAGCCTACTACGCCATAGCTCCTACTTTCTTCACTCTGCTAGAAGTGAAGAAACTTGTGAAGCCTTTGACGAGCTCTTACATACCAAATTTCATCTTTCTCCTCTTTGCCCTCTCCTTTTGACTCATCTTTGTCCTCTTGACATATCCATTCGAGAGTAGCAGTTCCTCTGCCTCGCCAAAATACTCCCAACTCGTGAGCTTGATCTTTAGCGTTCGATTTCCGCCGATTCCACAAGCTCCTCCATGGCTAAACTAGTTGTGCGATCGATTTCCAGCCGACTCTTTTAAGATCTATGCATCCTAGCGAAAGGTTTCTTTACCGCGTGTAAAGGGAACTAAAAGCTTGTCAAATACATGAAGCGCACTATATGGAAAATGCAGCAGTCACATCCCATCACCACCGTCTTGTGCATACCAATTATTGATTTTAGGTTCCTAGAATATTGACACCTAATGCTTTCATGTGCAAAGCAGCGTTGGGGAAACCTTTTTCCTCCTATCGGAAAATTTCTTGCGGTTTTTTCACCTAGTCGAATTTATAATTTTCTATCGGATCGTTCACGCAAACAAAATTCCGCAGTAGGATTCCATTTCATCGAGACAAAGAGAATTCAAAGTATATTACAATCAATTCATTACCACTATTCACCAAGCACCTCAAGAGCTATAATATCACATGCAATAATAGCTATAACATTACTGTTTCATATGTACTTGGTCTAAGTATTCATTTGTAAGTACATAAAAAAAAACATATCGCTATATTACGAAACATATTGAGCGGGGTTTACATTTTTATCTCTTCCTATGAGGCTAAAAGACTAAGAACATTTTTATCTCTTCCTATGAGGCTAAAAAGACTAAGAACAACTGCTAAAGTATTTGACATTGAATCCACATCCTAAATATGATGGGACATCTTTCCATTTCTATGTGACATCTGTATATTCCCATGATAAGCAATAAGTTTCTTGTTTACTCTTGATCAACTTGTGTCTACATAATGGGCTCCTTGGAAGGAAAATCTTTTTTTTAATGCATAAGAATCTGATGAAGCTAACAAGAAAAAGCTAAAGTTCATGATGTTACTGCATTTGTTAAAATGTATCAAATTACATGTCATAAATATACCCCACTGGATTTGTTATCAAAATAATCTATGAATGACATGCGTTCATATCTTGACAATTGATAAGAATGTCTAATATACCATGATACTTTTTAGACTTAGATATTGTGAAGCAAGGAACCTGTCGATTGGCATAATTGAATTTGACAAATAAAGCTAAGCTCTCAAAGGATATATGAATAAAAACAGCGTATAATGCTAGAATCAAATCATACTGGTCCACAAAGGTATAATGTTTTCATGTGCAAAGTATTTCCAGCATCTTATTATCTCATAGCCCGATGCTTTCGATATCCTGGAACTTGTTGATTTTACCTCTATTTGTTTGCATCTCCTTGCCATGGTTGCCTAAGTCAAATTTTAACATGTTTATGTCTTGTGTTTTGCAAGTAATACTGAAATTTATCGGATGTGTTTTAAGGAAGGAGGATTTTTCTATGAGAAACATTATCATGTGGTGTCTTTGTTATTTTGTGAGCATGAGAAGCGAGAAACTTGTTTTGCTTATCCAAAGTTCTCATTTGATTGACAAGTTGAACTCTTTGTTTTACGACTTTTATGATAGATCTTCACCAATCTACACTCAAGCACGGTTTTACCTCCTTCAAAAATGCTGAGATGCGAGATGTAACCCAAAGCGTTATTGGTGAAGGTTGTGTCATCAAGGTTTTACCAAATTAGTGACCTAATACTAACCTTTTACAAGATTGTCGAATGGAAACTCCATCTTGAGTTTCTAATTATTGTTTTTTCCTCTTCTATAGAATTGTAAAATTCACCATTTTGTGGTTGGATTGAGATCTTGGATTGATAAGGGCGCTATAATTGAAGATGCTCTTCTTATGGGTGCTGATTACTATGAGGTAAGGTTCCTTCCTTTACTTAGACAATGTCTTCATTTTATTGCCAACTTGTTTATTTTACAAATGGTTTGGACATCAATCATAGACCGATGAAGAAAGGGAGAGGCTTCTATCTGGGGGTGGAATCCCTATTGGTATTGGCAAAAACTCAGTCGTGAGAAGAGCTATAGTTGATAAGAATGCATGGATTGGAGAAGATGTGAAGGTAAAGTATTGTTATTATGCAGCAGGATAGAGTTTTTGTCTAACATCCAAAAGGCAGTTGCTGAAACATATGTTATTTCTATATGGAATTCTCCTGTACAGATCGTCAACAAGGATGATGTTCAAGAAGCTGCAAGAGAAACAGATGGGTTCTTCATCAAAAGTGGCATAGTAACAATAATTAAAGATGCAGTGGTGCCTCATGGGATGGTGATCTAGAGGATGGCTCTTTTGTGTAGAAGCACTAATGTTTTGATTTTTTTTTTCTCAAAATGAGAATACGCTCTTGAAAAAAGGGATACTATCGCTGAAAATCCGAACACTTCCTACAAACAGCTCCAAGATTTTATTTTAGCTCTTTTGCCAAACCCTTTTTGTTGGGAAATCTGCATGCAAGCAACAACCCCTTGTACTTTGGGGTTTTTACAATGAGCTTCTCGTGGAGAAGAAAGCCAACCTTTTTTTTTTTTTTGCTAGTTGAAAGCATGAAATTGGCAAGCATCCAGGTAAAATTCGTCATCTACTACAAGCCCAGCATGAATGCTCCTACTAAGCCAACATCAAACATCAAACATATTGCACTCTCAGACAAAGCGAAAGCATGACGATAATGCTGGTAATTCTTAGTGGGACTAGTTGTCTAACGTTTTTATCCTAAGTGTAAACTTTGTATGATACAACAGGAGGGGCTTGCGTAGTGGGACTAGTTGTCTAACGTTTTTATCCTAAGTGTAAACTTTGTATGATACAACAGGAGGGGCTTGCGTGGACCCAAAGCAAAACAAATTTCTCTATTCTAGTTTCTAGTTAAGATGATTGGAGTTCTTTGATCAGAATCTTTGTCCAGAATCTTTCGTCAACGATCACTCTCTATCCATGCATCAATATATGGTCTTTTGTTACCCTCTTGGTAGAATCGAACTTCTTAATGAAGTGTTACATGGGTGGAAAGGCTAGGGATGTTGAAGGTTGTGCAATACAATTGTTGAAATGGTGCATGCATGCATGCAAGTGTTTAGTAAATCTTCCTATCCATTATGCATTGCATCCATGGCATTAACATTACGCCCTAGCCGGTTCAACAAGAACAACCCAACATGCAAATCCAGCACCCAAAATGTGCAAAGTTACATCCCTTGTTAGGAATAATTCTAGTCAAGTCAAATTGCTTGGAAATAAATGCATATAACATGGTTTCATTTATAACATGGTTTCATTTATTGGGAGGAATCCTGACAATTCAAAGTGTTTGTTTCCAATTTGGTTGATAAGTAGTCTAATATAGTGGGAAGTGCATTGGGTTGGAGCAGTAGTTTGGAGGGCCAGCCCCCGTTACTTGAAGAAATGTGCACACTTTAGGATATGGTTTCTCATATGCAAAGTAGCCATTACCTATCTAATGTTTAGATAGATGCACTCATAAACTTCGTATTTAGATTATTTGAGGAATCTGTTATTTCCCATTTTGCATTATTATCAGAGGATCCTGTGCATCCAGCAGACCGTATAGCACTGCATAAGATGCAGAACTGGAAATGAGATTGCAGTGGCATAGATCCATATGTGGACTGGATTTCTGAAATTGCCAAAGTATACATGAGGAATTGGTCTATGATGGAAATAGGGCATAGAGTGCAATGTATTGAGTCTTGATTAAAGAGATATAGGGAACATAGATGCAATCACGAATTTATCTCATCAATTACTCTCAAAAGTGTTCTTCCACCATTTCTTTGTACTTTAGTGATTAACAGGTGTTTATGAGACCAATATTTTAACAAGCCCAAGCTGCAAATGGTGTATATTTTTAGAAAATGGACCAAACAGATCCCTGTGAGCTATGGTGGTAACATTAAGATCACAAGATGGCTGTAAAATTTCTTTTGGATGCATACGTGGCTGTTGCATCAAGCCTGAGAATGTCAAAATGTATGAGAAGGCAGATTATTCAATTGCTCTGGCTAAGACTTATGTGCATAAGAGAAAATACTAATGTACCTTAGCCTTATGGCTATTCTAGATGTCTCCAAGCTATCTTTACCATAACTATATCAGATCACTCTGAGCCAACTGTAATTTTTCCTGCATATGTCCATTTCCTTAACAAATGGCCCATTCTTGGCCAAAGAACACAATGCCTTGAAAACTGTGAATGATATCATGATAACTAAATTTAGTAAGTATACTCCACTCCAATTTATATTTAATGCATCTAACGGGGTGGGGAATGACCAAGCTGTTTTGATAGCTAATCACTATAATTTCTACTCTGGTTTGGTAGCTAGCCACTATAATTTCTAGAACTTATGTACTACTGTCGGATCTAATTGCCACTTTTGAAAGCCTATTGTTTCAATAACATGCAAGCGATCACAAACAATAGATTGTTAAGTGGTGTGAACTTAATATAGAAATTGGGGCCGGGTGATAATAAGTTTAAACAACTATACCTTGAGTGTAGTGTAGTACAACAATCTAAAAGAAATATGTAAGTAGCAACATGTATCGGAAACAAAGCATAGCCAGAATAATCTAAGTACAAAGTTTATGAGTGCATCTAGAGATAATGGCTACTTTGCATATGAGAAGCCATATCCTAAAAGTGCAATTTTTCAATTAACCTTTTTAATTTTGCCCTAGCTCCATGATTCTTATTTTTTGCTCCAACCTATGCACTTCCCACTATAATAAAAGATGAATTTCAAGCATTAGGCGCTTACTAACCAGTTGGAGTACACAAGCTTAGCTTTCAACTAACCTATATGCATATTGACATATCTTTGTTGAAGATGCGGTTAATGGGTCTTCATCTTCAAATGGCCCGATTTAAAAACCCAATCGGATAGAAGCGTCTCTTTATAAATCCGCGTGTCACTTTTGTCATATCTGCGGCTCTAACTCATAGATAGACGGGGATGCACCTTCGACATCCTTCCCTCTGCTTATAGTCTAAAAGAATTAAAAGATTTTTGATGCAAGTAAGAGGCATTGTAACAGATAACTATGTAGCATCTGAGACCAGGAAAATCAAATAGGCAAAACTTACGAGCAAGAAAATGTAGCAACCACCATTGCATCAACTAAGAGCTACAATATATTGAATCCGCACCAATGAAGTATTGTAACCCATATAACGTGTCATTGGTGCCTCGTATAATCGATTCATTCCTCCCTCTAGGTCCAAACATTTGCATGTAAATCATAGGACTCTAAATTATAACCCCTCTAGGTCCAAACATTTGCATGTAAATCATAGGACTCTAAATTATATATCAAGAAAGATCCTATATATCGGGATGGATAGCATACATCGGGGAAAGATTGTAGTTTAGAGAGCATATCGCGATCGCAGTGGCGGTCACGGCAAGTATGATGCGGCGGCAAGCGCCAATTCCGGCGACACCTATGCTGCGGAAGGCGTAGCACGAGACTTCCGGCCCTCTTGTTCCGCCATAAAATTTGCTCATAAGTCACGGCGGTGAGAGATCGACAGCGATCCCCACGACCCAAATCCTATTGCGGTAGCGGCGGTGGAATTACAAAGGTGCCACAAATGCACATGAGCCTACTACGCCATAGCTCCTACTTTCTTCACTCTCTGCTAGAAAGTGAAGAAACTTGTGCTTTCTTTGTGGACTCTTACATACCAAATTTCATCTTTCTCCTCTTTGCCCTCTCCTTTTTTGACTCATCTTTGTCCTCTTAGACATATCCATTCGAGTAGGGTTCCTCACCCACCGCCAAAATACTCCCATTCGGCGAGCTTGATCTTTAAGCGTTCTGATTTCCGCGATTCCACAAGCTCCTCCATGGCTAAACTAGTTGTCTGATCGATTTCCAGCCCGACTCTTTTAAGATCTATGCATCCCTAGCGAAAGGTTTCTTTACGTGTAAAGGGGAACTAAAAAAGCTTGTCAAATACATGAAGCGCACTATATGGAAAATGCGTGATCACATCCATCCTGCCAGTCTTACGCATACCAATTATTGATTTTAGGTTCCTAGAATATTGACACCTAATGCTTTCATGTGCAAAGCGGCGTTGGGGAAACCTTTTCCTCCTATCGGAAAATTTCTTGCAGTTTTTCACCTAGTCGAATTTATAATTTTTCTATCGGATCGTTCACGCAAACAAAATTCACGGCCCAGGATTCCATTTCATCGAGACAAAGAGAATTCAAAGTATATTACAATCAATTCATTACCACTATTCACCAAGCACCTCAAGAGCTATAATATCACATGCAATAATAGCTATAACATTCTTGTTTCATATGTACTTGGTCTAAGTATTCATTTGTAAGTACATAAAAAAAAAAAAACATATCATATATTACGAAACATATTGGCGGGGGTTTACATTTTATCTCTTCCTATGAGGCTAAAAGACTAAGAACATTTTATCTCTTCCTATGAGGCTAAAAGACTAAGAACACTTTGCTAAAGTATTTGACATTGAATCCACATCCTAAATATGATGGGACATCTTTCCATTTCTATGTGACATCTGTATATTCCCATGATAAGCAATAAGTTTCTTGTTTACTCTTGATCAACTTGTGTCTACATAATGGGCTCCTTGGAAGGAAAATCTGTTTTAATGCATAAGAATCTGATAAGCTAACAAGAAAAAGCTAAAGTTCATGATATTCTTGCATTTGTTAAAATGTATCAAATTACATGTCATAAATATACCCCCTTGGTTTGTTATCAAAATAATCTATGAATGACATGCGTTCATATCTTGACAATTGATAAGAATGTCTAATATACCATGATACTTTAGACTTAGATATTGTGAAGCAAGGAACTGTCGATTGGCATAATTGAATTTGACAAATAAAGCTAAGCTCTCAAAGGATATATGAATAAAAACAGCGTATAATGCTAGAATCAAATCATACTGGTCCACAAAGGTATAATGTTTTCATGTGCAAAGTATTTCCAGCATCTTATTATCTCATAACTGATGCTCGATATCCCTGGAACTTGTTGATTTTACCTCTATTTGTTTGCATCTCCTTGCCATGGTTGCCTAAGTCAAATTTTAAAAGGCATGTTTATGTCTTGTGTTTTGCAAATATCTTGAAATTTATCAGATGTGTTTTTAAGGAAGGAGGATTTTTCTATGAGAAACATTATCATGTGGTGCTTGTTATTTTGTGAGCATGAAAGCGAGAGAAACTTGTTTTGCTTATCCAAAGTTCTCATTTGATTGACAAGTTGAACTCTTGTTTTTTCGGCTTTTATGATAGATCTTCACCAATCTACACTCAAACACGGTTTTTACCTCCTTCAAAAATGCTAGATGCAGATGTAACCCAAAGCGTTATTGGTGAAGGCTGTGTCATCAAGGTTTTTACCAAATTAGTGACCTAATACTAACCTTTACGATGTCGGTGGAAACTCCATCTTGAGTTTCTAATTATTGTTTTTCCTCTTCTATAGAATTGTAAAATTCACCATTTTGTGGTTGGATTGAGATCTTGGATTGATAAAGGCGCTATAATTGAAGATGCTCTTCTTATGGGTCTTGATTACTATGAGGTAAGGTTCCTTCCTTTACTTAGACAATGTCTTCATTTTATTGCCAACTTGTTTATTTTACAAATGGTTTGGACATCAATCATAGACCGATGAAGAAAGGAGGGCTTCTATCACGGGGGTGGAATCCCTATTGGTATTGGCAAAAACTTCGATCGTGAAAAAGAGCTATAGTTGATAAGAATGCATGGATTGGAGAAGATGTGAAGGTAAAGTATTGTTATTATCAGGCGGGGATAGAGTTTTTGTCTAACATCAAAAGGCGATTCTTTGAAACATATGTTATTTCTATATGGAATTCTCACATCTGAATCGTCAACAAGGATGATGTTCAAGAAGGCTGCAAGAAAGCGGATGGGTTCTTCATCAAAAGTGGCATAGTAACAATAATTAAAGATGCAGTGGTGCCTCATGGGATGGTGATCTAGAGGATGGCTCTTTTATTGTAGAAGCACTAATGTTTTGATTTTTTTTTTTCTCAAAATGAGAATCGCTCTTGAAAAAAGGGATACTATGTCGCTGAAAATCCGAACACTTCCTACAAAAGCAGCTCAAGATTTTATTTTAGCTCTTTTGCCAAACCCTTTTTGTTGGGAAATCTGCATGCAAGCAACAACCCCTTGTACTTTGGGGTTTTACAATGAGCTTCTAAAGTGGAAAGAAAGCCAACCTTTTTTTTTTTTTTGCTAGTTGAAAGCATGAAATTGGCAAGCATCCAGGTAAAATTCGTCATCTACTACAAGCCCAGCATGAATGCTCCTACCAAGCCAACATCAAACATCAAACATATTGCACTCTCAGACAAAGCGAAAGCATGACGATAATGCTGGTAATTCTTAGTGGGACTAGTTGTCTAACGTTTTTATCCTAAGTGTAAACTTTGTATGATACAACAGGAGGGGCTTGCGTAGTGGGACTAGTTGTCTAACGTTTTTATCCTAAGTGTAAACTTTGTATGATACAACAGGAGGGGCTTGCGTGGACCCAAAGCAAAACAAATTTCTCTATTCTAGTTTCTAGTTAAGATGATTGGAGTTCTTTGATCAGAATCTTTGGCCAGAATCTTTCATCAACGATCACTCTCTATCCATGCATCAATATATGGTCTTTTGTTACCCTCTTGGTAGAATCGAACTTCTTAATGAAGTGTTACATGGGTGGGAAGGCTAGGGATGTTGAAGGTTGTGCAATACAATTGTTGAAATGGTGCATGCATGCTAAAATCACTGAGAATTTTAATAAAGCTCTAAGGTATGGCTTCTCTGTAAATGGTATTCCAATCACGTAGCATGTTTTAGAAGCAAAGTGATCTTGATTGCACGCGTAACTATCGTACCTTGTGGTAAGCAATGTCATGGCCAAATTGTTTGGTTCTAGAAAATCATATTCATAATTGGGCCAATGAAGAAAATGTCTGAGCGGGACAAGCAGGTTTTTGAAGGACCATTCTACTATAGATCTCCATGTTCACTTTTGGCTGAAGGAGCAAGCCGGAAGACCTCTTCACTGCTACTTTATAGACTTCCCAAAGCTTTTGAAAGAATATTTCGCAAAAAATTGGGTGATAGAATGATTAGATTGCGCATATCAAAAAAGTTCCATAAGTACGAGAAGGTGTTGGTCCAGCCATCATTCGAAGGCTTTTAAAAGGGCCACAAGTATAAGACAAGGGTGTCTATTGTCGCCCACTTCATTTGGCAATTGTATGTTTTATGCAAATGATGTGGTCTAGTACATAAGCTCCTTTGAGAGCTTGAGAAATCATGTCTTCACACTGAAATGAATGTGAATAAGGGAAAAAGAAGGTGATGGTAGTGGGCTCCCGACAAAAGGTGGATATGATATTTGATGGAGAAATTTTAGAACAGGTAAAAGCATATATTAGTGACGAAGGTCCAAACTTCAAAGGAGAAGCTGCTTGCAGAAGCTAGAAGTTGGCATCTACTTGAAGTGGAAACTAGTAAAGTATTTTGATGGTTGGAACTCAAACACTAGAATAGCATAGGCTAGCATGCACTAGTAGAAAAATAGGTATAAATGGCACAAAAGAAATGTCAAGAATAAATGGCAAATATGTGCTCAAATGGCACATAATCTGCTATTTTGCACGTTAATATTTATGCTCTGCCATTTATACCTATTTCTATGGTAGTGGCATCAGATCCTCCAGTTGCAGATGGTACAAGCATTTGGTAGAGTAGGTAAATCAAGTGCTTGTTTTACCTTCATCGATCTAGGGATCAAGATTTAGTATTTGTAAAATCACCAGCCCATTGAAGACCTTTAGCATGAAGAAAGAAGCATGATTTGTAAGCTCCCTTGCTTCCATGCGGCTTGAGTTATAAAGGTTTTGATATTGAAGCAAGAAGAGAGCAAAAAGTCTCATGTGAGTTGCATTCTAACTTTGTTGCTTAAAAGCCCAGGCGGAGGACGAAAATCATGCATTTGTTGCTTAGAAGCCAAGTTGAGGACGAAAAGCATGCACTCGTTCGCTGTGCAACCTATGATCATATGAGAGTCCTACTATCTCTTGCAATAATATCTATCTATGTATCTTAAAACTTCACATGTACCTTCAAGAACATGAGATCAATGAAAAATACTCACTTTGTATCACATAGCACAAGACCTGGAACCTTGATGTTAAGGTCTAATCTTGTTTGGCTGATCAAAAAATCGAGTAAGCAACTTTTTGCATCTACGGACCTAAATGGCTAAAAGGCATGAAGTAGTACATTACGATACATCAAAAGACATAATGGGGTACTTTGAAGTAACGCTATATACATACATTAAAAGATACAAGAAACTTATCGCGGCGGCCTAGCGGCCGCCGCGAACGTTTCTCTTCACCAACTCATCTATATTTGGTAGAACATGCAAGGTTTGAACCTCACTCTTTTTTTTTGCCCTTGTGTTTGAACCTCACTCGTTTTTTTTGCCCTTGTGTTCAGCGCCTGCACGACTTGTCTATACATGCTAGAACATGCAGAATTTGAACCTGCACCGTTGCATGCCTTGTGTTCAGTGCCCGCACGTCAAGATTAGTGCTTCCTCGCAATTGAACTTTGGATTTAGTCATTGAAACTCGTTTAGATCTTTAAAATTTCAGTGCTCTCCAAGTCTTTGATTAAGGCTTCCCGTGAAAACTTCTAGTTGTTAAAGACAAGCGCCTATTGGGAACTTCGGCATATTTTGATCATGACAACCACGGACAAAGTATAGTCGCTGTCCCGGTACAGGGCATAAAAATGGTAAGCCCAAAACAATGCAACCATGATAAAATACCCTACGAAGAAGGAAGAAAAAAGGAACTAGAATAACTATTAGTTCCCCATCCCAACAAATGCCATTTCCAGCGAACAAATATTATAATTGGTGTGTGAAAACGACATCAAGCATTTACAAATTAAAACTTATATATATTTGGCACCTACGGTTTGCAATTAAGTAGTCAGCATTATCTCCATCTTTTGTCACATCTGAAATGAATGTTCAATCATTTACTTATCACATAGTCATAAGATGCTTACAATATTGATCATGTAGCAATGAACTGCTCTCCAGCTTATACTGCAATGCCGTTTGGAACCTTACTTATGCAACAACCCAAAAATAATTAATGACATATAGAGAAACAAAAAAAGGAATTTCCTTCTTCATAACACAATCTATGCATAGACATAAAACAAATGCAACATAAAAAAAATGTAGGCTATTTGTTGACCTCTATCAAGCCATATCCGAGGGGACATAAGTGATTCAGCCAAGGAAAATGCCCGTGATAAATTTTTAAGTATTCATGCATTTAGTAAATCAACATGGGTATAGTTGTTGTGTGTGTGCACGGGTTTCCACATATTCAATCACAATATAATTAATTGGGCACGGCTGCATGTAGAACATACCAGAACAATAAAAATAATGCCAAATTTGAACAGCTAATTGGTTGCTTTGGCACCATGTATACGCAATCTGTTGACACATTTATAGAGTGGTGATATGCACGGACATAAAGAGTCAGATAGCGCTGCAAGAGACCAACTAAATAACCTATGCTCACACTAATGTGACTATGCGTTGTATAAATCAGTGGAATATCTGCAACAGGGTGCTTCTTGGCCCTAATCTCTGCCATTGATGTGGCCCTAATCACAATACAGACAGTTTACATACCTTGCAGGTACTCGTGCCTCTAAAATGCCTCGTCATTGTAAACTTTTGAATCTATACCTTGCTAATGTGTGACAACCCTGCAATAATTTAAGGTCCCAGCTATGCCTCATGTAATGTCATGAGGAAAAAAAGAATGATTTTGAGTTGTATGTGCATCTTTAGCTTAGAAATGAATGTTCAATCATTTACTTATCACATAGTCATAAGATGCTTACAATATTGATCATGTAGCAATGGACTGCTCTCCAGCTTATCTGCAATGACGCTTGGAACCATGACTGCTCTCCAGCTTATACTGCAATGACGCTTGGAACCTTCCTTAAGCAACAGAAAGAAGGAAATTATGATTAATGGTGATGAACAAAGCACATCTTCCTCGCATCTTTCTGGCTTCATTTTTTTCCGTAAGTAAATTCATCATTATCATAAGGAAAATTCAATTGCCTAAATAGCTACAAAGAAAAAGCCCGAGTTGTACTTGAAAACAAAATCCAAGAATAATTTGGCGAGGCATGCAAAAGGAACACCCAATTAATATCACTAATTTCATGCAATAGATTCTTCTTGGCTATAAGGATTGGTGCACAAGCCCGAGCACGAATGTCGGGTTCTGTTTGAATCATGAAGGAAGGATCTTAGCATTGCATGGCTATGTTCCCAACTCCGAGATAACCCACCAAGCATGGCAATCGCGTGACCGGGACCATTGTCACGAAAATGTCTTACAAAAGCGCTTCCGATTTGGGCTGAAAGCCTTGGTGCGGCGGAACTCGGATTTAGGGATTTCGACTCTGTTTTTGTAACTATTTAGGGCAAACAAACGAAGTGCCTCACGGGCTCCCAAATTGGCCAATTATTTGCCCAAAATCTGACTTTGCAAGGTAAGTTCTATATCCAAGAGAAACAAAGGTAAAACTTACCCGCAGTTTACGGCGGTGCTAGCCTCGCCTTCTCTGCATAAATAAAAATCGAGTAAATTTGAGCTTCCCCAAGCGGTTCTGCGAGCACAACCCACATTTAGGTTGAGATCTAGGCGAGCCAAAACTAATCCGAGATATTAGAGGCGCCAGTAGAGGCTGCAACTAGTCAAACCCGGCCCGTTTAGCAAAGGAATTTGAGGTAAAGGCTAGTAGTGGCACTTACTCTGCTGCCCTATTCAAGAAAAGATAGAATAAAATGGCAGGAAAAAAAAGAATAAGGCTATTAGCCTGAGAAGATTTGTCTTTGGAGTATTTGCTCGTTCCTCGAGAAAAGGAAATGATGGAGGATTAAAACAATTAAGTTAAAAAATGACATTTCGAACCCACAAGGAGGGAGACCCATCATGTAAAAGCTTGTAAATTCTAACGAGCTACTACGAAAGCGAGCAATATCGTTTGCCATAACTTCAAATTTAACCAGTGAATGGGTTAATGAAACGGACCTTTTGTGTTTTCTGGAAATAACCTGAGGAGAGGCTATGAATGAATGGCTGCCATTGCCATTCTTCCCTAGTTCTGGCGACCAAAGCAAGCGTTTGCTCAAATTTTTTGAAATTTTGCACTAGCCTAGACCAACGCCAAAAAGGTCAAGGGCCACTATGAGCCATCCTTGCAGGGCGCGCCTCACTCCCGATTGTAGGGCAAGAAATAGAAAGATCAATAAGATTTCTTGAAGAGCAAGAAACGGGGCGTACATCAGCTTTTTTTCCACGTGGAGCGTCCAGAAGTTTTTCCTTCTTTTCAAGGACGCGTGTCGAACTTCGGCTTTTTCAAAGTGCGTGTCAAACCCAGGTTTTCTCATCAAAGAAAATAAAGCGGGGAACATCCTTTATATATGGTTCGATAAAAGGAGCATGGTGATTTTATTTTTTTCAGAATCTAACTTCATGAGGAACTTCTTGGCGTTGACTAAAAAACAATGCCTTTTTATATTCCCTTTTTATTATAAAAAATTTAGCGCCTTGGTGACCAAGTTGATGTTTCGTATTGTTAAAAGACTCAATAGGTTTTGAACATAAGTAGAAATCCTAGCAGAAGCCTGAAACTGGTGATAAATTCGGAAAAAACCTCCTGCTCCCTGCCACTAAAACTGGATAAAAATTGCCATTGATCATGAGGCATGAGTTATAGCTTCTCTGACCATTTTATGTACTATGTACAACTACAACATCTTCCCCACATCTAGTCACCTAATAATAACTGCGTGTTTTATATTTTGAAACTCAAATATCCTCTCCATATATCTCCGCCATATCTGACTAAATATAAGATTGTTCGAACCGGAGTTATTTTTGGAATTGTCATCATTTTCAGGCGAACGTTTCCGGCGGGCCTCTTCCGGCTATAAGCGCCATGGCTATGCCTTCGTTCCATCCATCTCTGTGCCGGATTTGTTTCTATTACTCTTTTCTTCATATCCCCCCTTCTTCCTCTCATCAAATCCGCTCAGAAATGTATTCTTCGATGCATAGCGATTAGCCAAGAAGGGGTTAGATATGAATCAAGTTCCGTCTTGGATTAGCGAAGATCGCGGCGGTTTCTTAGCCAAATAGCATTACATCTCCGTTTCATATTGATCATATGAATAGAAGGGGAGATACAAAAACGAGATAGGGACGAATCACGTTGATCTAGATCTTTGAAAGAGCTAAAAGCGAAGCCACATCTAGGAGCCCGGCGATGGCGAAGATAGTGGAATGTCGAGGAAAAGAAACTTCGTCTTTCTAAAGAACAATCGCTCTTCTTGAAGAAAGCTTGAGAGAGCATACCACTCTGAATCGGGTAAGCCCACTTCTCCAAGACACAAAAGAATTACATGCCCTAAAATTTAAGGGCCCGAGCGCTTGCTATCGGTATGTAGGTAGAATATGATTTTTTACGTTTCCTAATTTGGAGTTTGCTAACAACTTTTTATGGTGATGAATTTTTTACGAAGTGGTTGTTAAGTTGTGAAGAAAAAGCACGGATGTATTTTTTTGGATATGATCAAAGCGTCGATCGTTTTGTTCAATATCTGAGAAACAAAAGCGGCGCTTACAAAACAATTAAATCTGAGGCCTAGGCAAGTTGAAGTCACGGTTTGAAATAGAAGGGCAAGGTAAGAAAATGCCAGCTCACAAAAAAAAAAAAAAAAAAAAAAAAAAAGAGAGAGAGTTAAAAAGCTGTTTTGATGGTTTCTTGGCGCCTTCCGCGGCTAGAGGCGGCGCGGGGAAAGGGGCGCCCCTAATCCACCGCTATCGGCGCTGCGGTGGCTGCAATTTTCTTCTCTTTCCGGATCGATGGCTAGCATAAGGGTTTTGGTGTATGGTTTTCTCGATTCGCCTCCATGCGCTTCCGTTTTGGTTTTCTTGGAGTTTCTTCAAAGGCGGCCTCTCCGGCCTTCTCCAGATTATCCACTAACGTGGATCTTTGCTCTGATATGCTTCCGCTTCAGGTAAGCATTGTGTTTTCCATTGAGCAGTTAGTCGGCCAGCAGCCCATTCGTGTTTTTGCAAAACTATCTATGCTGCATCAAGGTATTTCGCCCAGTTTTTGAGAGATTTGAAGCTTCCGCCCCCATAGCCACCAATTTTTGCCCATGTTTCCTTCCCAAATCCGCCCCTTTTTGCCCTTTTACCACTAATTCTTCTTACGCCATCTCATCCGGCATATCCGCCATTCTATCGCCTCATACCTCTGCCCTTTCTTGAATCTCTAAACTTTTCCTTCCTTATCTCCATAGGTTTTGTTCGATTCTCTCAAGAAGAAAGGGCATAATTCAAGTGATCACGGCCGAGGCGGCAATTTTTTGGCTGGGCTGGCCTTTCTTTCCTTTGTGGATGCACACCGAAATGGCTCAGATTGCCTATAAGGTTGAGCAATTAAGATGCAGGGCTATGAGAGAAGATGCTTCAAATTTCTAGATAATTGGCAGCTGTATTCTTTCCTCAGGTCTGTAATGCCAGAAGCTTTTCCCTTCCTCTTGCTCTTTCCTACTAGCGGAAAGGTTTAGAGTTGTTTCTTGAAGAAAAAGAAGGAGAATAGATTAGCCTGTCTTCAGATTTTTTGATGAGATCGGGCCGGGATCTTCAATGCGGGATGATTTTATTGAATTTGTTTGAGATCTTAGAGCTAGGGAATTTTATTGAGCAGGAGGAAGCCTATATATCTTGAGCCAGACTTTAGGGAGGAGTCTGGTAGCTGGGCTTTGGGGTCTAGCACAGGCTGATTGCTTCATATCCCGACAATGCAGCATTTCTGATGGTTCATTCTAGGCCGACTGCATATATTCCTGGTACAATCAGTATTGATAAATTTGCAGAATAGGTTAGTTGGAGCTGAGTTAGCTTCCTTGAGCAATGCGGGAGATTGCTCATGTTTTCTTCATGCCTTTCTCGGTTCGTCTCTTCTCTCGCAAGAGGTGGTTCATAGAGCACTCAAGGTATATTTGTAGCTTGTGGAAAATTTATTTTTGTCTCCTGTAGTATTCCTCTAGGCTGGGAAGATGTTGATTTGATCTGTAGTACTAGTTAGGCTGGAAGAAGAGGTTTGAGGAAAAGTATAAGTACCAAGCTTCAAATATTATATTTGATCCACATGGGATCCTTTTGTACTTCAAGGTTATTTGATCCTTTTGGGATCTTTCTGATGTAATTCTTCCTATCGAATATAAATTTATCTTACCTTCAAAAAAAAAAAAAAAAAAAAAAAAGCAGGGATAGCTTTCTAGGCTTTGTCTAAATCGAGAATGATTCATGAGATCGAGCTATTATTTTTGCGTATTTGGGCTGATTGAGTGATTAATTTGTATAGGGCGAAGGCTGAAGCAGACAAATGGGCTAGCGAGATTTTAAAAAGGTCTTTGCGAGACATTAGCGGAAGAAAATAGAAGGCTGCGAGAAGGAGCTACGAGGGCCGAGGGCCATTAAAGTGCCTCTAGCATGCGTGATTTCTCCGCGATTTTACATGCCTTTGCTGCTGCTACCTTAACCATGTGCCCTTCGGTGAGAGGACGGCGGCGTTGATAATAAATCCCTTTCTCCTTTTGCAAAGCCTGCCTTCCCTTCTGCTTGCAAAAGCTGAACAAACAAACCCATCAATCTTCTGCCGGATTTAACTTAGCCTTTGCTAAGTATTCTGAATGAAACCCATCTCGAATTTTTGCTGGATTCGTGCTCTAGTGCATCATTTTGATGCTTGAATTCAACCTATGTTGTGTGATCTTGATGACTTGATTCAAACCCGACTCTTCTCTTACCATTTTGGATGCTTCAAGCAAAAACCCAACTCGGTGGTTTCAGGACTTGGCCAGATTGAAGCAAAAATCTGACAGATTCAGATATTGCTGACCTCTGTAAGAATAAGAATTACGAACTTATGCCCAGCAGCAACGGCACTGCAGCAAAATGAGATGAGATCAATCAGTTTTGATTTGGTCTGATGTGTCTATTTGCAAGCATGTTCATCATAACTCGTGCACCGCCATGGACTGGCTGCTGCTTTTTTAACCTTGGATTTGGTCTTAATTTCCTGTGCTCACAGGGTTCGTGCCAGAAATCATGCCGCATCTGCAGTGAGAAGAACAGATCGGCCTGTCCATTTTCTCTGTTATGAAGAAAGACTCCCCGCAGGAAGAAAGAAGAAAGGGTGGGTGCCACATGGCATGCATCTATCTTCGAATCCTATTTGGTGTTCGGCTGTGCTGGGAGGTCGTGCGTCGGGGCCATGCATGATCTGTAGACCGACTAACTAGGGACCGATTAGGAATACATATGGGTTCCCTTTTCTGTTTTTCCCATCTTTTGATGATGCTTTGGTCACTGTTTCTTTCTAGACAGGGAATAAATTGTAGCATGTCTGCACTTAAGGCATTTGACAAAGGATTTATGGTGAACCGAATGAAGTGAAGCCAGGAAGAGGTGAATTCCATAAGAACCCTATTGCCTTTTTCTGTCAAAAACATTAGTCTAGCATCAATCGTCCAAATTTGAGCTTGCCTAAAGCAAATTATCCTCTTTCAATCCTAAATTGATTATTCCCTTGCTATTTTGACATGATTTTTACATAATCAGTTGCTTTGTAGGATGTTCCATATATCATCAGCTTCTAAAATCAGGTAAATTGAATCTATCTTTTGTTGATCATTGTTTGTGTCCTCCATAGAGGTTTATAGACAGTTGGATCCAAATAAATATAGCATTTGCATGCTATCAAATGCATGGGGTTATAATGCTTTTAGTGTTTGCTGTCTTCTAGCTAGATGTGCTTCATATTCTGCTTTGGCTCGTATTCCCGTATTTCTTGCTGCTTTTTTTTGTCACTTTTCGCAATTTCTTCTATAGTTCAGATAAGATCTGTTAAGCATTTAGTCTGCGTAATCAGTCCTTTTCATCTGCATCATTTATCTTCCTCGCTCAAGATTTTGTTTCATTATATATTCAGATGTTTCTTCATCTTTACAGACAGGGCTGTTAAGTGCATACGCAATGAAAAAGTTTAAGCTATCTTTTATAGGAAAGTCTGCTGTTTGCGGTTCTCACCTAGATAGCAAGCATGATGCTGATATAGTATATCTTTGTTTGACAACATATTTATTATCAGGCATTCAACGGGTCATGAGATTGCCATGATGGCACTTTTGGCTTATCTTTCATACACCATAGCAGAGGTTGGTTCTAAGTGTAGAAGGCATTGAAACCATAGTTTCTAACATTTATTTTTACAGCTCTGTAAATTGAGCCGAATCCTCAGCGTATTCTTTTGTGGAATTGTGATGTCGGATAGAAAACTCCAAAATAACAGCCAAGTATGTTCATCATTTGTTCTGCATTTGGGATATAATTTGTACTTTAGGAATTGCGTGGGCTTGAGGACTGATGCAATCATTGCAGGCATGCTTTTCCAACATTTTCATTCATTGCAGAGACCTTTATATTCCTTTATGTTAGAAGATCATTTGTTTTTTGCGAAGAAATTTTCTCTCTGCCATATTATAATTCCATCATGTTAATGAAGTGAGGCCAGCTAGATGGCCTAAGCGTGTTTGCTGCTAGAATATGGAAATACACTAGTCTATCGAATATGTATGGACGCACTCATGTATGCTCAGTTGTCGCATGGATGTTAACTCAGTGATTTAGAAACTCTGCAATAAACAAATGTGTTTTCCTTTAGGGACGCTAACCACGTACATTAAAACCCATTCTCAAACCTTTCATGGTAAGCATTCCATTTACCTTACAATTACATAGCCACTACAAATTCCATTAAGAGTCAATTACTAGGCACCACAAATTCTTATACTTTATATAAAGCTACTAGCTAGGTAGGTCACTCAGAAGTCATGAATTACGCCAGCTCCATGCACCTTAGATATCTTCATTCATAGGTACCTTAAAGAGTTAGTGCATAGATACCTTAGTTAGAGAATGTTGAAGAGCTTAATAAGATTGCATAGCTTTTTGAAAAAGATCATATGTTTTGTGCAACACAGATTGCCTCTAATTATGCACAAATTTACAAAATGCCCATACAAAATGTACTCAAAGCCAATCATCTTACAACGAACATTTATTAACATTGCGACATTGACATCTCAAGAAAAAACATTTTGTCTTGGTTTAACTTTCACAACAAGCGCTAATGACAAGGTGGGATTGGTGCAAAGCGAAAACCTTGGTGCAAAGCGAAAACCTTCACTAACCATCAGCAACCTATGCTCATACCATATGAATACAACCTAAAATCTTCACTAATATTGTATAACAATACGAAACTTCAATTGGGATCTTTTTATTTCAACTTCGTTCACTTTATCATATTCCAATAACAACCATCTCCTCCTTTCTTTTCTCTATTGAACCCCAGAGCTCATTTTTGCACTTGACAAAGTACAATTATTGAAACTCCCAGGGTTGCACAAGGCGCTGGCGGACTAAATTCTTGTATATATAGAAAACAAAAACATTTCTCAGAAACTCAATAACAGGCTCATGTGATTGGAGTGTTACAGATTCATAAACACATTATTACTGCTGGTCAGAAATGGTAGGACGGGAAGTTCAGTACACATCCATAGCAAAATATGATCAGTTTATGCTATGAAGAGGACCTTTGATACAATATTACAAGTTCAAACAATTGTTACTAGTAAGTAAAGAGACATAACGGAACCTTATAATTGGATGCAGACATGCAATACAAATGGCAACCGATACCAAATTTTCAGTCAATTTTCCTATTAACATACACAATGGAACGTTGTGATTTGGAAAAGTTTATTCACTCAAAGTACGATATTCTTACAACGTAAGAAACTACCTAATCTAGATACTTTTGTTGCTCAAGTAGAAAACTTGTTCATCATTTTTGCAATTATTGGCCCCACCTTGGGATTTTGCTGGTACTTCTCAAGGTTTGCAGGGTTCTTCATAACTGCAAATATTAAAGAAGGAAAATAACCCACAAGAAACATAAACATAATACAGCTAACTCGATAGACTTGACAGAAAAACACAATGCCAAATGAATGATAGAACTGTACCATCTTGGAGTGCTGACATGATTTCAGGATCCTGGAAGGCAGCCATGAGATCTGGATCCTGCGCGATTTGTAAAGAGGAATCTTAGTAAGAATGTACTCTATCTAGGAACTTGCAGCTGTTTCTTACCTGTAAGATTTTGCTCATATCAGGCATGCCTCCTGCAGCACCTCCTGGCATACCACCACCAAAACCTCCTGGCATAGCACCACCAAAGCCTCCTGGCATAGCATTGCCAAAGCCTCCTGCAGTACCACCTGGCTTAGCACTGCCACAGCATCCACCTCCATGCTTGTGCTTGTGTGTATCCTCTTTTTTTGCCTTTTCGTAATTAGCCTGCACGAAGCTTGCCAATCAATGACCAAGATACCTACAAAATTAGTAATTTAGTACCTGTGCTTCAGCCCGCCGTCGCTGCCTCTCCCTTTCAGCTCTCCTCTCTTCACGCCTTTTCTTCAGCAGTTCATATTTTCTCCGGTGTTCTTCTATTTTGTGAGCATTTGGCTCAACCTGATGGAACACGTTAAACATAGACCAGCCAAATAGAAAAGATGATGTGAGACAAAGACATACCTTTTTTAAGATGGCTGCAATTTCCTCATCATAATCAAGGCTTGATGCTAGGTGCAGGTCCTTAGCAGCCTCTTCCCACTGCGCCAGCAGGGCTTTTGCTTCAGCCCTTCATTTGTATCCTTTAGTAGAATCAGGATTAATCTACATTACAGCATCCCGATTATTAAGGGGTAAGAAACTGCACACTTAAAAGTATTTCTATGAGAGATTGAAGTACAAATTTGGAAACTTTAATAAGGTCTTATATTCTTCAACAAGCATAGCACACTTTCCATTCTCCATACCCTAATTGCAGCTTCCGCATCACGTATTGCAGCATTTGATTTCTTCATCTTTACATAGACACCAGCTGTACTAAAAGATTGTTAATGCACCTATCTCACATAGAGAAAGCATGAATACCGAGTCTAAAACTACCTCTATTAGCATACATAAGGGCAGATGTCGGGTTGCAGAGAATAGCCTCAGTAAAATATGACACAGCTTCATCTAAATCCCCCGATAGGTTGCCATTAACGGACACGGTAAGTTCTGGAATTCAAAAGAATCACAAATCAGTCTCCAAGATGAAGTACCTGATGCAATAGCTTCAAGTGCTTTAGATTTTGCTATCTGTGCACTATCTCGCATTTCGTCTGTGACCTCCACTGACGGATCGCCCATCTTTAAGTAGAGAGTAACATTCAAACTTATTTAAAAGAATGTTAAAAGTTGAAAGTTGTCAAGAACAGAGGATGAGTACCTTTTGTGGAGCATCATTATCAGGTGTAACAACTCCTTCAGTGTCAAGCTCGACTTCAGATTCTATTTCCTCCTCACTGATGACTTCTTCCCTTGCTTTAAAAGCGTCTTTAGCACCAGATGCTCCAGTCTGCTCCTCGAGATCGGGCATGTCATCATCACTATCTTCAGCTTCGGCAGTCTGCTAGAGCCAATAAAGATTGCTAGATCCAAACAATAATAAAACACTATAAAACCTAGGAAATTCAAACATGAGTAAATCATAGCTCGAAAACTCACTGCGTGTTTTGGCGTTTCTGATTTGCCATAGGCAGACGCAGGCAACTTGGCTCCAAGCCTGCAAGTTCGCAAAACATGTAGGCAGAGAAATGGAAGAACGAGCAAAAAAAATGCCCTTACTTTTCCAAAGTAGTTCCGAAAGAAGCGAAGTTCTGGGTCTCGAAGAATAGCTGGAGTTGTATCACATTGCTGCACGAAAGCCTTAAGCTGGGCGATCTTAGATGCATCCATAGCGATCGGATGTAGAAATGTTCTAGAAGTGTGTAGGGTTTTAGCTTGTCCCTAATCTATTTCCTTTATCCAAGTCTTTTAGGTTCTACATCCACTTTTCCAACGTGGCACGGATAATTTTCCAAATTCGTCCGTTTCTATGCTTACATAGTTACATTGCATTTTACTCAGGCCTCCTCAAATTTAGATTTTTCCCGAGAAAATCCTCTATTTGCTGCATTCCATTTTATCTTTTACCAGTTTTTATTGGAAATTATCTGCCATCTACTTTAAGGCTACGTTTCCATGGAGTTGATCTGGAGGAAATTGGGTTAGCGGGCCGGACCTCTTAGAAATCCTCTCTAGCTTCTGAAACCTTTGAAGTTGTCTTTAGAGTCGGACCGCAAAGTTCTTTGCATGAGAACACTCAAACTTGAACTTGAACTTCAAATTTTGAAGGCAAGTCAGCCGCCATGGGAATGCAGCCTAGGAAACTAGTGTTTTCCAACTTTGACCGGAATTTCTAGGGAGGAACTCCCCCAACTTCAAAACATGATTTTACTTCGCAGGTTTTTTGCACCTTACATTCTGTTAGTTCTAGAAGTTCGTAGGAGGGTTTTAAATAGTACGTAAATCTGCATGTGATCAACCATTTACTCTCATATGAAATCACATAATGACGCGTGGCATTTATTCTTTTCCTAGAATGTGGCCTCGGAGTCTGGCCGGCTTCAGAATTTTTCGCAAATGTCGACCAGATTTTTGCCATAGTTCAAGGTTTTCAAGTTTTATGCCCTGCTCATGTGCCATAGAGCAAGATATGGAGGCCTCCATCGTCAGAGTTATCCTTTCATGATACCTCAACGAATGTTGTTGCATGGCTTTATGTCTAAGTATCCTTTGCGCTCTTAAAATCTGCAAATTTGCTAGTATAATATCAAAAGCTCTTGATGTTGAAGGTTTGAAGACTATAGCGCCGAAGCAATCTACAAGAGTAAAACAAACTTGGATCATCTAAAAGTGAGTGTTTTGCCATTACCATTGGTAACACAGGCAAGAGCGGGCTTTCTTCGTGGGCAAATGCTTTGCTCCCCACCAAAATGCTTCCTTGGGCGAATGGCTTAGTGGGATGTTCCCCGATACCATCTTTATAGGTTGAATTTAAAGATAGTATCTATTATAATAACTTAAGGATCCTAAGGGATTTGATTTGGTTGTATAAAGTTGCCCTTCATGAAACTATTTCATGGTGGTGCATCATAATTGAACAAATCTTTCTTATTAAAATGGGATGTTATTGGGAACCGTGTGGGAACGTCGCATGTGCAGATGCATATGGCCTTCCCTCTCCCCCTTGGGTGACCTTTTTTGGTTGTATGCGTCTACTTAGGCATCAAGTTTGAAATCGAGCTTTGGCCTCTCAGTCGGTCGCCGTTCTCTCTTGCTCCAGGTTTCGGTGGTTCTTCCCAAAAAAATAGTCATCCATATACCTTACCTTCACTCTCTGTGAATCTAATTCGCTCGTTTTTTCCTCTTCAACAACCCAGATGGTTCATTTTGCTTCATTGTCCTCTTCATGGCTTCATTGACTTAGATATTCACAACTTGACAGGGTGCTGCTCTCTTTTTGTTTGGGTCCCATAGGCCAATTGGTCTCTGTGAACGATAAAAAATCTATTATGTTCTATTCTATTCTATTCTATTCTATTCTATTCTATTCTATTCTATTCTATTCTATTCTATTCTAGGGTCATTTTTATTGGTGGTGTACAAAAAGCGAAATCTCAAAGACATCGTAAGCACCTTTATCTCAACGCCGCCTTTTTTCGCCATGAGACAGTCAGATTTGGTGTAATGAAGTCTGGCGACAAATCATGATGAAGGGGCTTACGAGTCTCCGGAATGTGCGCCAAATGATTTGAATCTGATTCCTCCCCAAGCTTCCCAAATTTTTCGAAACTTCAAGCTCTTTGGCTTCTCACGAAATAATAGCCCTTTCAAGCTCTTTTTTCGCTCTTCAAGCTCTTTTTTCGCTCTGTCTAATTCAAGCGATGGAGCCAGCCAAACAGTAACAATATTGAGGTTTTTCATCTGAAGTTATTACGTAGATTGAATTGAAAGCTTTTCCATTTTATTTGCAGTTGCCGGTTGCTAGGACAGAGCATGAATTCGCTACTTGCCGTGGTCTGCCTTCGGTGGGAAAGAAGCCCAAGCAGTTGAAGCCGGAAGATGTTTCGGAAACGGAATGGTTACAGGTTTGGAAGTGTCCCCTTGAATGTGGGAAAATAAAGATCAAGGACGTCCAACCAGGTTTCAGGGGTGAATTGACAGATTTGATTCACAAGGTATACCAGAAGAAGCTGGTTAATCACGAAGTTCGAACTCAATTTGCAAGAGCTCTCGCATGGCAACACACAAACAAGGCTCTTGCAAACCCAAAGGAATTTTTAGTGAACTGGGCTTCTTTTGCTGCAGACTTGCACAAGGATTCCGTGAAGAAAAAGTCAAGAAAAAACCCTGTCAATACTTTTGAAAAGAACATTCAGATTGTGATGAGCCGGGTAAGAAAGCTCAGGGAAATGAAGGGTGAGGCTGTGAACAGGCTAATCAAAGTTGAAGAAGAGGTGCTGAGGATGGAAGGCAGCCTGGCTGCTTCTGAAGTTATGTGCAACAGATTAGCAGATGTTGTTGCAGAGAAATACAAATTCAAATGTGACTTGAACCGAGATTTTTCAGATGATGCTGAATATCAGAAGACAGCTGCAATTTTCAAGACAGAGGAGGACTTGTTAAAGGGTCTTCTCCAGCAGACTCTGTTGAGCATAGATAAGGGCAAGTAGAACTCTTTGGTTGATGAGGTTTCAGTACTGAAACGAGATATAGCAGCATTTGATGTAAGTATTGAAAAGTAGCATTCAAAAGCAACTCAAATTTAAGAAATTTCAGGCCATCAACATCACCATGGGTATTTATAACTTTCCTCTACCTTCTACTTCTGAAGCTTGTGTCTTGTGTGGCCTTGATTTTAGTGATGAATACACCATGCATGTTCAGCTGAAGCGCAGCCATAAGTGGCACTTAGCTTGCTTTTCGTCTGTGCTGGATAGCATGCAGTGTTTAGGTGCAGGTTGTGATGAATCAGTGCCTTCTACACTTTTGGTTGAGCTTGGGCTTATGAGTGATCAGACAAGTGCTCATTGAGGATGATGGTAGCCATGATGAGCATGAGTCTGGGGAAGAAACAGAAACTGATGAACCCAAGAGTGGTAAGATCCAAAAAAGAAAATTTGTAGTTGATGAGAAGGTAGCAACTCTGGACATGACAATGTGCCTGAGAGGAGAATGAAGAAACGCATGACGAGGAGTGCAAGAAAGAAAATACTTGAGAGTAAGTTTGTGCTTATTGAGTTTGTGCTTATTGAGTGCTGGATTCTAACTGACTATGACAGATGCAGATGAAGCTAAGCAAAGCCCAAAGTCTCCCAAACATCAAGTAAATAACGCTGAGTGTTTTTAGTTTCAGTTTGAGATGTTTCATATTGTGATGCTATTCTTGTTTCATATTATGTTGATCTTGTTTGTTCTTCTTCAACTGTGAAAGACATCACCATGCAATTCTTAATGGATGGACTATGTGCTGATGAAGGTGAAGAAGCTTTTGGCAAATCCACTCTCAAGAGCAAATCCAAAGGTATTGTATGTTTGACCTTCATTACTTAGATAGTTAGGTCAGCAGACTTTAAATCTTTCTTTAAAGTTGTTTCAAAGAGTGCCGCACTTTAAGGAGTTGGGGAGCCAAAATTATGCCCAGAAACCTGATGAAGGATTTGCCTGGTGCTGATGTTCATGTTGCCACAGAAAATGCTGCTGAAATGTTGAGCATTGGTAAGTGAGAGAATGTGTGGTTGCTGATGACTATTATTGTTTGATTATGTTTTCTGATGCATTTCCTTTTTTATATCAGTTAAAAGCAACAACATTGTCCAAAAGGAAGATGTTATTTCTTCTCCAGATAACGAGGATGAAAATGCACTGATTCTTGCAGAGTCATATATGCTGCAAAGGTTTAAAAAAGAAACAAGGTGCTGCGCACGGAGGGTTGCCCTCCACGGTGGGGGTGAAGTGGCTTGGGAACAACGCTTTGACAACCACAATTACCACCCTATCATTCCCCGCCCTCTTGTTACCCCAAGAGTGCACATTAAAGAAGAAGGAGCGTTTGTTGTCTCCATTGTGCGCATTAATCATTAAAATATTATGTGATGAGACATGCCTATCAATTTTCTCTTGGTCCGCCCCACATTCTATGTAGTCAAGTACATAACTACATAACCAAGAAATAACTACATAGCCAATATAAAAGAAATATTGTTTTTAAATTTTGTCCAACATATATCCATCATATGCCCAACATTTATATATTCTTAACACTTTCCCATCATTTTTTTGCATATGTTGGCTAATATTTGTAGAATATTTTCTTTGACATTATATTTTTTACAACAAGTAATTGCCCAATATTTAATGCGTAATACTTATTAATATTTCGAGAACTATTTTTCAACATTGCGAACCAGGATTGCATAACATATATGCAAGTAACATTTGTCAATGTTTGCTAAGTATTTGCCATGATCTACCCATGCATAGCTATCATTGAAAGTAAACCCAATCTAAGAAAATAGCATTCTCGCCGTTTTCTACCCTCCTCAATGCTAAAATTGCATTTCACAATCCTCCAAACGCATTGGACTTGCAAGCTTTTACCCATGTTTACGTATGTAGGTTTCACCAAAGGAACCAAAGGAACAACTAGAAGATATGCCATGATATTGTAAATATGATTGTTATTGATAGGCCATGAAACTATTAAAAATGTTAGCTAATCTATTATAATTGCCATTCAGTCGATGGTAAGGAAGTTGAGAACATGCATCAATTGTTTTAATAATGCAATCCTCCACTAGCAGGGTGCACAGGGCGCAGTTGTATATTATATATCTGGTACTGGTACATATATTATATATACTATACAAGTTATGCAAATCGATGGGTGGTGCAAAGGGGGCGATGCAAGCTTCTATTCTTTTATAGTGTTAGATAAGCTGAATTTACTATTTGCTTCCATATGCACTGTAAGTCCATTTGTTAAGCAGTTTACAAAAGTATGCTTATTCACACTTCAGATCTGTCTACATAAACCGACATCAACAATACCAACTCTTTATTTACACACGAGCTTTTTTTTTCATACACTCTAGCCATTCGGTGACCTCCCTTATCGAAGATTTGCACAAAATCATAATGATCCTCCTTGGGCATTCATGAATAGTTTAAAAACATATATTTGGAAGTTAACAATTATGGCCCAAGGATGGCATCAGTTTCATTTTGGCACCCAGGGTACTTTCCCTGCTAGATAACTTAATGCCTGGTGTGGGAATGGGGCTTTCGCAAAGCCTGGTGGCCAACATTTGTAAAGCATGGTGGAAGAAAATACATGCCTTGCAATTGAATGGTAGTGTGGTTGTCCCGTAACCGTGAGTTTCTGCTTGGTACTTTACGCATATATATGAACCACACACTTTCTTATGATATGGCGTCTTGTGCATATTATTTTATGCATGTAGCACCATGTAATATTTTGCCAAAATAATTGGATTGCTCTTTCTTAAGAGAAGGAATTTGAGATATGTGTGTTGCCATGTAAGCAAAACTAATTGACTGAAGGCTACAACTAAGAAGTTAAAGTCAAAGTTGCATTTTTAAGGTATTTTTACAATTTGCATATAATACCCAGATGTGCAATTCATATGAAAATGCCCTGTCTTTGCATAAAAATGCCCCATCATCGTTGTATGTTTGCATGTTGAGGGGTATGTTTACAATTTGCCCTTATTTTAAACACATTGCACAAGTTGCAGACCTGGGTATTGTATTTTCATGCAGGCGTTTTAAAAAATAATCCATAGATACACATGGGTATTGTATTTTCATGCAGGCGTTTTAAAAAATAATCCATAGATACACATGCATATGATTGCTTTTTCAGAGAAGATGGTTGCATGAGCCAATCCCTTTTTTTTGCTTTTTTTTTTTTGCTTTTAACTAGGGTATATTAATTTGTGTGCTCATTATTTCATGTATTAAGAATCCAACATGGCTGCAACGCTAGTCTGCTAAAAGAATAGGACATCTAGTCTTGTCGTACATCATGCTCAGACATTATAAAACCTATCTTACACCTACAACTACATGGCAAATACTTGCCCATCTCCAGACTTTCACATATTGAAAATGTCTGAAACAGGACATCTAGTCTTCTATCTTACACCTACAACTACATGGCAAATATTTGCCCATCTTTAGACTTTCACATATTGAAAATGTCTGAAACAACTGCCATTACGGCACCATCAAATTATTGTGTCCGAAGTAGACTACTTTTACGGCACCATCATATTATTAGGTCCAAAGTAGACTACTTTTTACGGCACCATCATATTATTGTGTCCAAAGTAGACTACTTAAGGCAGAGGGACAATGAATGTAGTATTATTTAGTAGAATGAGTAAACTTCAAAATTCAAATTGGTACATAGTATATAAATAATGTGTTTGAATGCACTACCTAGACATCATGCACATTGGCCTTATTTTCACCCACTGATGCTAAGATTTGAATAATGTACGCTTCTGCAGCCACAGTCAAGAAAGATACAGCCACTTTCCATAAAATGCCATGAAGAGACTTAGCTCTCTTTGGTCACAAAATCACTACAACTTATGGATTCTGGCACTTTTAATTAGATGCTCTCATGGGTGCAATCCTCGCTTCCTGCACAAATACAGACTGCACAAATATATCTCAATTTTATACTTAGCTTACCTTCTCTTGCTAAATATATCCATGGTATATCTCCATCACAAATCTGACAAATTTTAGTGTTGTTCCACCATAGACTGCCAACCCTTCACTTTCATGGAGTCCCCGAAGTATTATCAACCCGTTCCCATATATAATGAGCACCCTACAATATAATGAATAGCCTAAAGCATGCACCTTACTGGAAAGAAAAGAAAAGTAAATTCCTCAAATACATGAATCGAAAGGAAATGACCACAAATGTGCAGATAGGTGCAGCATATGCACACATGCATACATTTCTGTTGCAACTATTTACTAAGCTATTGTTTGTTTCACTTCACTGAACAAGTTACTATCCTGTGTGCAATTACAAAGCTGCCCACTTGCTTGCTGTACATAGCATTAATATTGGGAAGGAACAAAGAAGCGAAATGACCAAACAACAACTTTTGCAAAGGGATCAATTTCAAACCATTCTTCCTCATGACATACATCATGGCCTTTAATTCCACAACTAATTCTGTCAATGGATCCTAGACTCAGGTTCAGAGCCACTGTATGCGTTTCAGATAAGAAAAATTAGAATCAAAATACAACAATACAATGATAATAGAACTTACATCCATTAAGAAACCCATAACTATGAGAAAGCCTGATTTCAGCAACTCAAATGAAGACATGTAAACCAAATCATTCTTTACCACGATGTGGTGCTCTCTGATGCACTAAAGTTTACTTCATAACAGGCCTGCTTACTCCAAATGCAGTCATAACCATTTAAGGAGCTACGGTCTTAAAGTCCACTTTACAGACTCATAGCCTTGACGACTCTTATGTTGGGCACATACAGGTTAGAGGAAGCTGCAACTTTTATAAAACTGTCCACAAATAGGTGCCTATGTTTAAAAATGCGATAAGTTGACTTATACTTACTGGAATGAAGTGATTTCAATTGTATTGGAAACTAGACTTTGAGCTGATCATTTTTCGCCTTTTGAATTGCAAAATCAGAGCTCTGTACAGGAGAACTGTCCGTCCAAACTTGACCAAATTCCTTCATACGATTTTGCCATATCAGAGAAGATTTTTCAGCCAGTAAGCTCCTGATATGTGAACCTGCAAAATAGACCTATCTTTCATGATTATCCTTGTTCCTCAGCTTCCATTGTTTCAGAATATTGAAAGAGAAACCTCAACCCGATTTCATGCCGATTTGAAGCCATCCAGCATGACCCAAATGTAAAAATCGCAAAGGTTTGTTTGCATAAGTTGTTTACCTGTCTATTGAAGCTGCTCCTGGCTATGCAGCCTACTGTCGGACTTCAAGCTTTTTTGCCCGATAATTAGCTCAATAAGGCATTGTTCCTGAAATGTTCAAATATATAATTGCTCTAGAATGGAGGAAAATGAATTACTTTTTAAGAAATGCCACACAAAACATACCATGTTAATGTAATATCCGCAATCACATGTATGTATCTGCTTGCTTGATTGGCTGTACATGCAAAAAGGCAAAGACACTACCTTAAAAAATACGTCTCCATACCCATAATCATAGAAAAATCCCCTGTTTTTCCTGGATACCTCTTTTCTTATTTCTATCTCCCCAATCTTCTTCAATCTGTGTGCCTGCATTCCCAAATTCGAGCTCAAGGTTGCACCTCTTCCAATCACATGTATGTATCTGCTTGCTTGATTGGCACATGCAAAAGGCAAAGACATTACCTTAAAAATACGTCTCCATACCCATAATCATAGAAAAAATCCCCTGTTTTTCCTGATACCCTCTTTTCTTATTTCTATCTCCCCCATCTTCTTCAATCTGTGTGCCTGCATTCCCAAATTCGAGCTCAAGGTTGCACCTCTTCTTCTAACATCTTGTTGCCGGACCTTTTGCCATATAAAGTTCTGGCAAAACTCTTTCGTAGGGCAGAGTTTTCGCATCTCTTCTTGGCATATCTTCCGCAGGGCAAGAAGTTTTTGCAGGGCGTTTGCATAGAATGGGGTCGAAATGCAGACCCATAGAGCTTCAAAACGCTTTCAAAAACTATCATCTTTATCACCAGAGAAAAGAAGGTAAGCTGCATGTAGGCCTATAGTTCGGCCCTAAAGCTTGGAGCTATGGCAAATAGTTGGCTTTGCCGGACTGAGTTACTGATTCATCTGCACTAGCACACGAAACTAGGTTCTAAATTGAAGCTTTGAATTAGCCTTACCTTGTTTGGGCAGGGAGATAGTTTTAAGCCACACAGCTTCGAATTATCTTCATCACTGTATCTTTGCTTCTGCAAGGGGGTATCAGATGAATTGAGTATCAGAGAGACTCAAATCCAAGAATCCATCTGTTTCCTTGATCTGGTTCTAGAAAAGGGGGAATGTGCTTACTGCTTATTCCAACTCTCCCCCACAACCATTCGCTTGCTCCAAATCAACCGGTGATTTAGAATATGATTACAAACATGTTTTCAAGCAAAGCGCATCTCCACCAAGAAGGGATCGATGCAACACATCAAAGGCGGTCAAGACTTCAAGAAAGGAATCGATGCAACAGATCAAAGGCGGTTACGCTTCTCAACTGGAAAATACGGCGAAGGCAAAGCCATCCCAACCCAGCTCGACCGGAGGAAAATGCTTGGAAGAAGAATAAGGGCCGAGCTGCGCCATAGCCACGCCTGCCAAGGAATGGGGCTGGATGACCGAGAGTTTACAGGTAGCAGCCAGTTTGGAGCAGTCATCAGCATATGCCAGGCATATGTCGGCATATACTTGGATATGCCCACAAACCCACATAAACGAGGGTTTGCCCCCCTAGGGGCAACCCAAAAAAATAAGTTGTATCTTCTGACTGTGGGAACTTCAGAATAAGCTTATCTTCTAATATGCTACCATACCTATGAAGTGATTTAAGTTATTGAAGATGGGATGCAATTTTGTCTGCTAAGCATCCTCCAATTTTGTACTTGGTTCAATACTTGAAATCAATATATATATATCTATCCACCTTCTTGTTGATGTTATGTGAGATGATTAGGCTGAAAATTTAAGACCATTGGATTGATTTTGATACCATTGAATTTTAACCATTAAAATTAACCATTAAAATTAACTAATGGTTGTTTGAAGTGGATAATCATAGAATTAGATGACCATTAAAATTAGATAACCATAGAATTAGATAACCATAGAGCATTTGCACAACCATTTACATGCATTTGCAATCAAAGTTAATTGATAGTTAATTCAAAGTTATTTCAATTTAGAATTCAAAGTTAATTCTTTGATTGTTACAATTGATTGGTTTGGAACATGGGAAGAATTAACCAAACCCATTTGCATTAACCATTTGCACAATTGTACAATGGTTTTTATTTTGTTCTTGGCATTTACAAGTTTAAATTGTCAAGGGATGGTTGGAATGAAATTGTCAAGTGTATGTTTACAATTATTTATTGTTATGTGAGTTGGTTAGGCTCACTTGTCTAATCTTTTGTAACTTTAGACTTGGATGATTTAGCCGCTGACTTGGCCGCCATATTACCCGATGACTTGGCTATTGACTTGGCCGCCACCTTGCCTCACGACTTGGCTACCGATTTGCTTCGCCACCTTGTCTCCCCGACTTGTCCGCTGACTTGGCCGTTGACTTGGCCGCCACCTTTGCCTCACGACTTGGCTACCGATTTGCCTCGCCACCTTGTCCACCGACTTGTCTCGCTGACTTACCCCACCAACTTGGTCGTTGACTTACCCGAAAGTTTTGGTCACGATTGTCACCGCTAGCAACATCACATTGTGCTAATATATGTGAATGAGTCTCGCAAACTTTCAAGTATGTTTTCATGGATATCAGCCCAATTCAAATATATTACATCCTACATCTTTCATTTCAAAATTGTATGACACAACCAGTGGGCTATAAACACTCGCAAATTGCTCATATTCAAGCAAATTATATTTGTTGTCTCCTACCGCTTTATAAAACTTGCCCGCATACAACGACTTCCCTCCTCCCAAATTTTGGCCCCATGGGTCTTTGTAGGCCTTCTACAACATGCTTAGGGTACACGTAACTTTAAGATGTAGAAGTCAACACTCTCCTTGTTATCTCACTGGAGCAACCACCGCAAAGTTCTCCCTACATCAATAATATCTGATTTCCACTCAAAGATCTCCCTCATAGATCGCCCATCCACAAGTGCAAGATCATCTTGAATCCCCGGTCTTAATTCAAAAAGTCCGTACCTATTCTATCTTTGTTTATGCACTTATCTGATTTACCCAACCAACAATCATGACAAAAGCACGAGTAATTGTGATGTGCAACTTGAGTAGCATCCTTGGAGTTTATCGCCCGATGCTATGGAATTTAGTAGACCCCCGATAAAGTAGTAATACCAAACCGCTTCAACTCGCTTACTTCATCAATCTTTATCTCCAAAAGTACCTAAAAACAATTAATAATTTGTTACAATTAGTAATGTTTACCACAAAGAAAGACTGCATAAAGTTAGCCTTTGATTAACATATGAAGTACCTATGTTTGTCGTTAATTTGAAGTGCTCCGTGCGTAATTGAACAACGCCCCCATTTCTTAAAGGTTTGGAATTTCTTTTAACATTTCATGGGTGAGTGCTCTTCTTCTTAATGTTCTCGCCCATCATGCTCCCTCGCAAGGTAACACTGTTTGGTTGTATTCTTTTGGGCAATTGATTGATAATGCGGACCTCCACAATTATAACATCCATTTTAGGCCCTTTACTCGCCTCCCTGCTTGGTCTTCTTCATTCATTATTAGAGCCGCTTCCATTCCTCCCATTAAATCGGGTCTTACGCCTTCACGACCCCTTTTATTTTTCTTATCTCTCTTCTATTTTCAAAATTTTCACGCTTTGATCTTTTTCTGTTCACGAGAAGGCGCCCTTCCCATATAACTAACTTACGAGCCTTGGAGTTCAACTTTCGCTTCGGGCAGCCCCCGCTTTTTTAATTGCATCTTCCATGTTGACTGCCCAATAAGATCTAACTCGCAAATATGTCCTCCCTTAACCCATTCACAAACTTCCTTAAAAGTTCATGTTCACCCAAGTTCCTAACTTGTGAACCTAGATGACTAAATTTCATATAATATTCGGACACTGTTTCACCATCATCCTGTTTAACAAGGTCCCATTCTTTTTGCAATATCCTCAAATAGTTTGCAGCGTAATGAGCTTCAAATGCACTACTTAAAACTGCCCATGAGTTAACTTCAGGCTGCATCAATATGCCACCTTGCCACCAAACTTGAGCTTGTTCATCTAAATATGTGTCCATGGTTTGCGCGCTCTTGTTTGGTCGCTGCTAACTCTCTCAAAGAACTTTTCCCATATCCTCAGGAAACTTATTACTTGCATTGGCTTGACAGACACTCCGCCAGTAAAGTATGGTAGATCAACTTTTTCCAACCATTTAGGAGCCTTATCCCTTTTAGTTGGCGTATCAATTTCAGTAGTCTTCAGAGGCTCTGGTTGCCAGTATCTGGCGGCGGATTTTCAGGTGGTGGTGGATGAGCAGGTGGAGGGTCTCTGGGTAATGGAGGTGGCTGGGCATTACTGGGAAGAAAACCATAGAGTAGAGCAATCTGTTCTAATTTGTACTGGTAATCCTCTGGGGATGTAGGTTGTGGCAAATATTCTGGTTATGATGAAATCAATACCCTTAAGGCCTGTTTCATTTGAAGCATGATAAGTGTCCTGGTCTTGACGGCTTGCTGGCCTTGGCTCAACAATGATGTCTATGCTGCTTTTTGTGATTTTCAGCGTTCGCAAAGCTTAGATAAGATCCTCAACACTGGATGCATCTCTCTCATTCCAAAGTGCAAAGAGCCTAGATCCATTTCTGACCGGGCGCCCTATCACCTTGCCCTCATCTCGTTTACAAAATATTTGCTAAAGCCCCGGGCCGACAAGGTACGCAAACATCTTAGCCGAAATAATTTCTTCTACACACCCTGCTTTCTCCTGGCCGATGCATCTTGAACAATGTTGCGGCCGCATATGAGGGCATGTATTGGGCTCGCTTAGTGGTCATCAAGTGGTGTTCCTCAAACTAGACTTTGCAAAGCCTATGACAAAGGTGGATTGGGTATTTTTGGAGAAATGACTTCTTGCTTTGGGTTTTGGAGAGGCATTCAATCTCGTGATATTATGAAGCTTCATGTGTCTCCACACGGCCACGCTGCTTTTTCAAGGTGAGCCATCCCGCATCTTTATCATTGGTCTGGGATCCGGACAGGTTGTCCTTTACGCCTTTGCTCTTCACTATTGTTGCGTATGTTGTCTCAACTTCTTTGATGTTGCAGCTCTAGAAGGTGTCATCCGTGGTCCCGCCCATGTTGATGGTTCGAGGTGTGTAATCGTGATGTCGATGACACTTTCCTTTTAGTTTATGGCCAATGATGAAAATCTCCATGATGCTAAGTCGCCTCCTAGATACTTTCTCCCTGCCTCGGAGTTCTTGTGGGTTGAGAAAGTGGATCGCCGGGACACCGGATAGTGTTGTTCCTCTTGTATTCTTGACTATCCTTGAACTAAGCTTCCTCATGGTCAACCCACAAAGCTTTTTGGCATTCCCCTGGGGGTGCATGTTTCATGTGCTTGGGATGAGATCATTAAAGGTCTTGAGAAACATCTGCTCGGTGGAAGGTGGCTAAGTTATCTTTGCCCGGTAGGATCACAGCTTGCAAGGTCCGGCCCTCAAAGAACACCCATGTCTATATGGCATCCGCCTTACCGCTCCCTCAATGTAAGATGAATGAGATCGCCTCGATTGTCGTGAATTTCATCCGGGTGGTACATCGAAGGTGCCGTTGTTAAGGTATCCCTCGGCTATGCATCAAGCCCAAGGCGGCCAGGGCTTGGAATGTTGACTCGCCTCGCAAAGCCGTGTCATGATTTCAAAGTTCATTTGGAGGCCCCTCCTTGATAAAGATGACTCTCCTCGCTTAAGGTTGGTGCGCAATCACTTCGCAGTTGTCTCTCCCTTTCACAAGGCAACTATCGCCTAGTCTCCCATGGGCCTTGTTGTATCCTCTCTCGCATCCATATCCAAATGCTTCCCATTCCTTACCGCTGTTTCCGGATGCGTTAGATCTTTATTCCATGTTAATCCCCAAGCCGCAGTTTTCATTGTCAATGTCATGTCGGGTGGCTTCCCCGCAAGGTATGCATGATCAATGCCTTTTATGTGCACTTGTACATCCAAAGACCCAAATCTGGCGGCTAGCCGGGTTTTAACGATTGCGCCTTTTGGTATGATTCTCGTCATCTTTTGTCATGGGAGGCTTTTCGTGACGAGATTTCTATATAAAAATGGATCGCAAATCGGGCTAGGTGGCTGATTTTGCCATCCAATGTGCAAAGAACTACGCATCGATGTGCCTATTTGGATATGTGATGCACGCCTTAAGCCAGAAAAGTTTGTTTCTTCCACGCATGTGCGCTTTTAGATTGTGAGCCTCTTCCCCATCCCAAAGACGCATCTTCGTGTTCCTCAACCACAATGGAGAAGTGTTTGGATGTGGTCATGGGATAAATTGTTCCACCCTAAAGTGCCGCCATATGGCAAATTCTCCATAGATGTGTTCGAGTGAATGTCTTGGTTCACAAGATGAATCCTAGAGTTTCGTGATCGCTGTTCTCTCTCGTGGCCAACGGTTGAAACTATTGAACACCGCTTCTTCTTGTGCGATCATCCGCGGCTTGCTTGGGAGTGGTTGTTCACTTTTTCAGCAGGTGTCTCCTCACTAGCCGTGAGATCCTACTTGCACTTTATCCCCTATTTGGCCTAGCTTGGCATGAAGCGGCATTTCATCTTGCTTCTAGTTGGATTTTGTGGTCTATCCGCGCAGGCAACGCTTGTGGATTTTCCAATATGCACACATCTCTCATCGCCAGCTTCTTCATTGTGGCTCAAAGATCACTAAAGCTTATCGCTGCTCATCTCTAGCCGATGATAAAAAAAGAGATAATTTGGCGTGACGATTTACTTGCAGTTCTTCTTATGCATAGACGGTGTTTTTTGCCTAGTTGGGTCAGCCTATCCACTAGGGTTTTATTCCTGCTCAGGCATTGTGTATTGTGGCCTCAATGCCCTTCAAAAACAGCCCTTAAGGCCTCACGATATTGTTTTTCAGAGATATTGTAACTGGCAGCCATCGTCACATAGCACGTTCAAGAGCGACTGGTTCGATACCAACTTGATACAACAAAGTAATCTTTAAGAAATTCAACAACTAAAAGCAAAAAAAATGCTTCTCTTCAATCTTTAGAAGGTTTAATCCACCCAACCCAAGTTTAGGGCTTAATTACGTGAAATCGCTATCCCGCTTCTTGACACAAAGAATCGAGTTGCAATCCTAAAGAATTTCAAAGGACAAACTCAAGGGGAAGGCTTTGGCAAGACAGAGAATTCACTCAAACTTGCAACCTGATTTCGCATCGCAAAGGCGATCAAAGGAATCGGGTGCTTATATAGGTTGGATCTACCTATTTTCAAATATCCCTTTAATGATCCGGAAATATCTATCTAAAGGCAAAAGATTTTAAGATACTAAGATTCGCCGAGATATTAATAGCTCGCCTTTTTCAAGCCGGATCGATCCTTCTCCCGATCGGATCCGTAAGATCCTAACAGTCCGATATTTCCCCGCTGAAAGGCCGCATCCCGCTATCAGCCCTTTTTCATCAATGTTAATGGCATAAAATAAACTTTCAAAAATAAAGATTCCCGACATGCGTCCTAACCACTCCCCAAGCCGCTTTTAACCCGAACACCTTAGCTCATAGTAATCAAGACCCATAAGAAGAGCATCTTCAATTATAGCGCCTCATTAATCCAAGATCTCAATCCAACTACGTAATGGTGAATTTTACAATTCTATAGAAGAGGAAAAATAATAATTAGAAACTCGAGATGGAGTTTCCACCGATACCTGTAAAGGTTAGTATTAGGTCACTAATTTGGTAAAACCTTGATGACACAGCCTTCACCAATAACGCTTTTAAGTTACATCCGCATCTAGCATTTTTGAAGGAGGTAAAACCGCGGCTTGAGTGTAGATTGGTGCATCTATCTTAAAAGTCAGAAAACAAGAATTCAACTTGTCACCAAATGAGAACTTTGATAAGCAAAACAAGTTTCTCCGCTTTCATGCTTACAAAATAACAAAGCACCACATGATAATGTTTCTCATAGAAAAATCCTCCTTCCTTAAAACACATCTGATAAATTTCAGTATTACTTGCAAAACACAAGACATAAACATGCCGAAAATTTGACTCAGGCAACCATGGCAAGGAGATGCAAACAAATAGAGAACAAGATTGCGAATTAAACGGGAGCAAATCATTGAAACGAGAGCAAAAGGAATATTCTCAAAGATTCCCCTTTTTACAAAAACGGAGTAAAACGAGGTTAAAAAAAAAAAAGATGCATGAAATTCTATTTTGACCCCCCAAATGACTAATTTTTTTTTGCAACGAAAGAATTGACTTTTTTAAAGTGTCACTTTTCTTAGCAAATAGAATGTTCTTCAAGTATGTTTAAAGAGAGAAACTCTAATTTCAGAGGATAAAATATTTAACAAAAAATTGAAGTAAGTCCAGAATCGAAATCAGAGTATTTCAAAATTTGAAGATAGAATCTTCATATTCACATGCAAAATTTACGCCTTTTTCTAAGACTCGCTTATGTGCAAAAGTGTGAGGAGTGATGAGAGGGGATCCGTGACGCCTTCATATTCATTTATGCCATCGCCATCACCTTCACTTCTTTCATCGGCATCCGAGGAAGTGCTTGAGTTATCTTCCTCATCACTATCAAACGTATCATTGAAGCATTGTCACCACCTTCTTCATCATCTTCTTCGTAGAATTACAAGCTTTTTAAGCAAATTGATAGTCTTCCATAGACGATTGTCGATTTCAATTTAAAATCATAGCACAAAATAGTCACGCCATTAAGGTTCACCGTCCCTACAACCCACCTTCTTGACTTTCTCCCTTTCCTTGGCTTCTCATTTCTAACTCATATCTACCTTCAAAAGCATTTTCTCGAGCGCATTGCAAGCCAATGAATCTTGAGTTTAGTGACTAAGTTTTCCTCCTTGACTCGTGGTCAAGCACTTTTGCTATCCGGTAATCCGCCGACCTTTGTCATCCTCCTCGCCTAAGAGCAATTAGCATACCTTTGATAATTTCTCGATATTACCTTGAGGCTCATTCCCTCGCCTTGGTCCGAGGTACATGACTCGTCCTCCTCGCCTTTCATCCGCAGTGCAAATGTAGCAATCGCTTGATCCGCTTGGTGGCCGGGTTGATGGAAGGTGTTAGGCCATTGAAATGGTTCTTGCAACCGCCTTAGAGCTATATGTTGTACAACAATTTTCTCTGTTCGAGAAAGAAATTACCCACCACATCCCATCTTCTTCTAAGAAGTACTTAAAGCCTCGAGGAAATTCCATTTTCAATGGCTTTTAAGGATGACTCGGGTACTTTTCTTCCTCGCTTGGACTCCTTAGGATTTTTGAGAGGAAGTTGTTCAAACGCTTCTATGAAGGAAGTGTCCGAATATATTTAAGGAAGCTGCATCCTCCGTGGACTCCAAATTTTAGTTGTGGTATACTTCTTCCCTCAGAAGAAGCTTTGGCCATCCTTCAAGTAGAACTTGATATGATGTCTGAAAGGTGAGATCATTCAACTTGTTCACGCCTTTGTTCTCTGCTTGAACGCTGAGAGAAAACAAACTCTAAAATCAGCAGCCTCTTTAAGAAGATCGACCACCGGAGTAGGAGTGTAAGAATCTTCAATAATTCGAACTAAAGAAGGAAGACGTAAAGCCTTCTTCCTTCTAAGGCATTTAAAAATCACTCAACATTTGGTCAATCCGATCATGAGTGTGGCCTACAAGTAAGAAACCAAGCTTCACTTTTTCTAAAGATCCCTAGCTCCACTAACATGGCACAAGACGCAAAGAGTGTTTGATTCTTGTTCTCCTTTGTAGTATTGTCAAGTTGCGATAAAGCACCGGTGGTAATTGCTCTTGCTCGCATTGTGATCTTGTTAAGAATTGTAATTGTGAGGTTCGGGTCACCATGCAAGTTTGGATACGCCAAAAATACTTTGCACTTTAGACTTCCTTTGAAGACCATAGCTCCTACAAGGTGGGATCTTAACAAAACATTCCTCCGCACATCCTTAGGAATGTTCAAGAAATGTGGTAGAGTTGTTTTTTGGTCCATTCCATCAATCACAAATGCATATGTATTGCAAAGGGACGCTCAAGAGCTTTTTTTCTATGCTTGGCAAGCTTTCTTCTCTCTCACGCTTGTTGTTCACGATGTCCGGCAAGGTTCTCATGGTACAATATCTCAGAGAAGAAATCAGTCAAAACATTTTCTCCAAACAAGTGAGAGATTGAGAACATGAGCTTACTTCTTTCGACTGCCTTTTTTGCAGCCGCTGACTTTTAATTCTGCACACCCTCGAGCAAAATGTACATTCTATGTTTTCTAGAATTTTCACAAGACCGAATTCACTTTTCCACACCGTGAAGTGTGAGTAAGAGATGTCAAGCCGAGTGCAAGTCTTTTGTACTCATTAAAAACATCTTTTTGGTGATGTTATCGCTTAAATGATACATGTTGCTGTTAGGTAGCTTCTCACATGTTTCTAAAATATTTCTCCATCCATGACACAAAGAAGAAAGGCATGCATGGTTACAACTCTTCTTGGTCCACAATGATCATCGATTGCTGGATTTTTGTCCGCCTTTTGTGTATTCTAGACATTCGGGTGGACCCTAAACGGTGGACAACCATAAAGCATTTCGCAAACTTCTTTTGACGGTTAATGTAGTGCAAGAAGGTGTTGCGTCTGGTCTTGCATGATAAGCTAAGTAGGCATTCTGTCCGCCAATGTCATGGAACCGAAGTTGTCTCTAACGCGCCGTAATTTAGCCATATTAAATGTTGATGCAACCTAATGAGCAAAGATTTAGTTCTCAAAAGTCTCCTCATTTTGTGTTCATCCATAAGATTTCTTCTTTCAGGGGAGGAGCACGCCCTCAAACCAAAAATCCACCTTGAATTTCTTTTGAAGATTGGCTTGAGAACATGTAATCTCTTTGTTCCTCGTTGGTGTCTTCATCTTCTTCGATGAAACTTCTACTGGGGTGACTTCCTCCGTCCCGAAAGTGGTGTGCTTGTAGAGGAAAACAGACCACGGAAGTTGTTCCCCTAATAGGCGGGTACAAGTGTTAAAGGATGGTGATGGCCCATAAGAGGTTGTGGCATCACCGTTTTGTACCATCTTGAAAAGGAGTTCTTGCAAACATCTCCTTTAGAGCCGACCGAATTCTGCAGAATCCATGTGTCACAACCGCTGTTGTGTGAAGAGGAGTGCATGCCGGAGCGCCGTCCTCATTTGTAGTGAAGTCCCGGTGAGAGAAATTGTAGTGAATCTCACAGCCTTCACAGTATTTTCTCGTGGTTCCTTGTATGTTTGCAAAGGGGCTTAAACTACAAAAGGGGGGTAGCTTGTTCTTGAGCACCCTTTGTTGTGGAGCTTCAGAGGGTCCCGGGATGGAACAAAGGGTGGTGGCAACCTGCCCGAACCGGGTGGTGATTCTTTGGAAGGAGATGCCAGCAGGCCGCCTACGCCGACTTGGTGACGGTTGGAAGGGTGGTGGAAGTCTCGAAGGCCGGACTCGGTGTGTCTTCGAGAAGCAACAACGATGAAGCGGTGGTAGGAGCCTGAGAATGCCTGGTTCACTAGAAATGACGTTGTTCCCAAGCGCATCCCTCGTAACCGCATTTGCTTGAGACAACAAAAGGTGGTGGAAGCTTGTTCACGGCGTTCGGCATCTTGACAACCGCAAAATAGTAAAGAGATTTGAGAAACTTTCTCAGAATGCGTAGCTTTTCTTATTCCTAATACACTAATGAAAGTACAAGTAGAAGTTCCAAAGACTAATCAAGTGAAAGTCAAAATAAAAGCTATTCCGAATACACAAGAGTAGGATAGTAAAGCCGAACGATTCCCGATCACATAGAAAAGAGCAAGACTAAAATGATACCTTTAAAAGGAAATTTCTACCGCTTTCAAGCCATGTGATTCCAAATTGAGCTCAAGTCGCCAGCCACCGGGCTTCGATTATTATATATTCGTAGATCAGATTCGATTCACATAGAGAAACCATGGACAGTCAGTGAGAAAGTACAACGCATAATCATTTGCATGTCAGTTTTTTATTCTTCGACACACTTTTGCCTTCACTTCGGCTTAATGGGGAGGCGAAGTATTCCTAATATACTTTCGAAAAGCAGTAAAAGTGTATTCCGTGAGAATACACTTTTCCTTCAAAATATTAAAGTGTATTATTCGAATACACTTTCTCCAAGATTCAGATACAATGTAAGTGTATTCGAATACACTTTCGTGTTTTTAGGTTTTAGGGGTTACTTTTCCTTTATGCTTTTTAGTTAATTTAGGCGTTCTTGTCTGCATTTTTAGCTTGTTTAGACCACTTTTTGTCAAGATTGCAAGTTTTTTGACATTTTTGTCCCTCTTTTGCCCCTCTTTTTTTCCTTTTTGTAAGCCATTTTGTATTCGAATAGTTCTTTGCCAACGCTTTTTTTCTAACAAGGTCGTGTTTACACACAATTTGCAATGCATTATGACGGCAAAAGAAGAAACAAATGTAAAGCCTCTTAAAATCGCATTTAAACCGCACCCACAAAGAAGGGTTGAGGAGTCACGATGCCCGCTATTTACGAAAACTTCCAAACTCAATGGTTTTTACAAGGGGTACTTCGAAAGTACAACACCGACTTTTCTACATGTCCGTCAGCCGGAGCCCTCGAACCAAAAGGTAATGATGACAGGAATTTGTCCCGCATGGGCACCATCCCGTCCGTGAGTGAGGTAGTCAAGGCACCCGGTAAGGGAGGGAGATTGTCTTTTTCGTGACATCTCAAGGCTTTATTCATGTTGATGAATCCTACCTTAGACTTGTGAAGGTAAATCCACATCCTCTTTATAAGTATGTTTCTCACTACGTGAACAAGAGGTCGCCTTCCATCATTAATTACGCTCGCTAATAACGAATGCGGGACTTCCCCTACAAATGAGTCGTAACAAGGGGAAGAGGAAGATCGAGGGAATTTATCAGGAAGTCCATCACGGTCATGAGCCCATCCGTGAGTTCATCAGTTCTAAGAGCAGCCACCTCCACCACCAAAGAAAGAAGCAGAGGCAAACCGTAGGGTCGCTAAAGAGCCTAAGAAAAGAAAAACGCTATCATTGAAACGTAAGATGCTCCCGAGGATGCACACAAGAAGAAGAAGGGGAAAGGTAAAGCACCGCGCTAAGCATCAAAGAAAAAAAGTTGATAAAACAAAGCAGAAAAAATGGAAGAGATAAACCCGCACAAATTTGTGCAAGGTGTCATTTATTTGCTTGGCCACAACTATGAAGCTTCCCCAAAAAATGAAGCTGGAGAACCACCACCGCAGTTCGAAAGATATATGCACCATCTAAGGAACCTCAAGGACGTAATCCCGAGCAATCCCAATGCACATGTAGCTCCAATTGTTGTTCTTGTTGATAGAGAGCAAAGGCACAACCCCCGCAGAGTACGATAGAGAAAAATGCGACACATATACGATTATGTTTTGGGTGGGAACCACAGCCTTTAAGGCAAGGAGGCAATTATACAAGGAAAAAAAGAATCCTAGGTACTTGTCTGTTTCCTCCGCGGTCGCTTCACCGTGGTTTGACCGACGAGGAAGCCAAAATCGCTGCTGCCAACACTCACAACGCCGACAACGAAAGTACAAGTTAAAAATGAGCTTTGTCGACAAAATCAGATTCATGCACGAGAATATGCTATCTTCAAGGAAAAGTATGGAGAGGATCTCAAAAAGCCACGCATTCCTTTGAACTTAAAGAAGCTTGTGCCATTGAGTGTTGCCTTAAATACGACGAGGCTTAACAAACCGCATCACTCATTGGTCATGACAATTGGTTTCAAATAGCGCTCGTGGATGGCCGTAAGGTTACAAGTTTATTCCGCAATAAGATTTAGTGTGCAACTAGCTTCTAAGTTTTTTTATTTGTTTGCAGATCCGGGAGCTTCGTAACGAAATATTTAATATGTTTGAGCGCTGTGAGCTAAAAAGTAAGGGAAAGGTGTCTGAGAAGAAGAAAGGCAAAACGCCCCAAAGAAAGAAATGACCATCACCGGCTGGAGGGAGATGCAGGGGTTCACCGGAAATACGTAATTAGTAGAATAGCTTCCGCAAAAGGTGGTGGACAAGGAGTTCACATCAAGAAATGTCAAGGAGTTGCACAAGTGGCATACAATCATTGTCGCCTTTTCACTTGTAGAATTTCGCCCGTGATAACAAAGAATCTAGTGCTCCCGAAATGCTTTCGCCCCTCGATGGAACGAAAGTGTATTCCGTAATACACGCTTCTCTTCTTGTAGTGTAAAAGTGTATTCCGTATACACTTTTTACCCTTTGAGTCACGAAAACGTATTCGAATACACACTCTAACTTGTTATGCGTTGTAGAAGTGTATTCCGTATACACTTCCTTCTTCTTTTGCAGCTAAAGTGTATTCGAATACACTTTCGCAACAAGAAAATATTGATTACAAATTGTTGTATTCTAGAATAACTTTAGGGTGGCAGGAAGATAGTTTACTTTCGCTTTCTTTTTCAACCGCTAAAAAGGTTGTGTTTTTCTTTCTAGCCAAAAAAATGTTATCACCGCCGCATACATGTCCGATGGAGCAACTCAACGGGAGACGTGGGAGAGGTGCAAGGAGCTTTATCCCATAGCTACATCCGACGAGCCGATGCTTCAAAGACGCACCAAATTTTGAAGGATGGGTACTGACTAAACACGCCATACTTTACTTGTCTCTCGCCTCAATCTCCCTTTGTTTGCGTAACAAGAAGAAAAAAATAAGGACCCGCCGTATATTTCATGCACCTCGCCGACCGCACGAAGAAAAAGAACAACGGCGTAGAGGAGAACTCTAGATGTGGAGCCTTCCGATTATGAAAAGTTTAATTTATTTGACCAAAATAATTTGTTTTCCATCATTCACTGGACCGCACTAATTTGGTTGGGACAAGAAAGCCACAAGATTTCACACCGGTGATTGCGGACCTTCCTTATGGCTTTAAACTAAAGGACAGCCGCTACGACGACCCAAATTTTAAATTTTCGTAGTTTAACGCTTTCGACGCAAGATCAAACAAGTCACAACGGCCAAGACCGGGCGCCTTGTCGTGTTTCACTCGAGCATGCAATCCGCCTTGTGGAGTCCACGCTTAAAACTCACTTCTGGATCCCCGCAAGTCGGTTATGAGAATTTGGTTTGGTGAGTACTTTATTCCGGAATACGCTGGGCTTGTTTCTTCTTTTTGTTTTAGTTTTCTATTCCGTAATATAATTGCCTTTGACTTGTTTCTCTTTGTTTGTTTTTGTTCCCTTTTCGTTAGTGACACCCACTCTAATTTCTACGAGGTACAAAACAAATATAAACTACCATGGCGGGCGGCCGAGATTGCCTAGTAAGGTTGAATACCTCCATGTTGCTTATCGGAGTTTAGATGGAAAACGCACCATGGAGCATTTTTAACACAAAGAAATGCCAGAAATTTTTCTAATGTGTTGGAATTTCCACCGTGTGCTTCAAAAGCCTCAGGACCCTAGTGCACAAGGTAGAATTGTTAATCACTACCGTAAGCCTCAAAAGTTATCAACCATCTCCTAGACATGTTTTCACGCCCGTGAGATTGGGTGCTTGATGCCTTCTCGCTCGGGTACAACAATAGCTTGTGCACTTAGGAAGGGCCTAAATTGTGTAGCAAAGGGACATTGATAAAGAAGTCAGGCAATTCATCAAGATGAGATCGGCCTTGCCTACCCTACCGATGAGCACCAAGAGTTAGGGGCCAAATCCTCATCCCATTTTGCCAAGCCGACCTCTTCAGATACAGCCCATTCACTAGCACTTTAGAGGATGAAGCTACTTTTGCAGAGCTGAAAGAAGTGGCACTAGCTACCATTCCCCAAGACACCGCAAAAGTAGACAATGGTAAGGCACAAGAAAAGGATCGATCCGTAGAATCCGCACAACCAGAATCAAGCAAAAAGCATGATGAAGACTTCGATTTGGACCTTTAGTCCGTCTTTTTCCAAAAACATTAATACCGACCACCATGTGATGTTACAATTGTATCATTGAAACACTCTTCATTATATAATAATTATTTTATTCACTACATTCTCGTGTTTTCAAGATAGTACTTTTGAGAATACAAAAGCATGTCTAAATTCTTCCCTTTTCAAGTGTTGGTTTTGGCAAATTCAAGTTATTTTACACTAGGGGCCAAAAAAGAGGTAAAAAAAATTAAGCCTATTGAATTCTCAATTAGAAGGAAAAGTGTCATTTTCTAGATCAGTCAAGTTTTTTTTCAAGGGAATCTTTGAAACGGGAGGCTGCAACACTCCGCTTAATTTGGTAAATCGTGTTAGAGGTAAAATCAGCAAGTTCCAGGATATCGAGCATCGCTTATGGGGAGGCTATCCTCCCTTGAGGGGCTTATGGCAAATAACCCTCGAGGCCGGGAGGGGAGGGTTGGCCTCCCTTAAACCTAGGTCCGAGCAAGTTATGCTACCTGATTTGATGATATCCGATACCTTACCCGATTCACCTACTTTCTAGCCGGGTTTTTGTTGGGCTGCAAGTTTTTCCAGTCTTTAGAGTCATCTAACAATAAAAAAGAAAAATTAGTTGCATACAAGCTCAAGCCATGCCATCATGCAAGCTGCAGATTTACGATTACGTAGTTCCATTCAAGCATCTCTCAAAAGGGCATGAGCCTTGTTTTGCCTTCATAGTTTCATGTTTTGAAACAAGAACAAGGCAAGAGCCATCGATTTTATGTTGTTCGCCGCTAAAAGCAAAGCTATGAAAAAAGCCATGGAAAGCTATTAAAAAGCTATGCGAGCAGCAGCTACTGGATTTGATGCTTAAAGGTAGCCAAGGTATGGCAGAGCAGAGCAAAGGTATGGCCAAGAAAAACAATATTTCCATCCAAAGGCACATCTGGGTGCAGCCAAATTTCTGCCCATCTCAAAATTTCACTGCCCACAAGCCCAAAAAACTTTAGCACTGCAATTTATGTCCTATTCCTATTCCTCCCAAGTCTGTGAACACAAAAATTAAAGGATTTTTCTTGCAAAAACCACAATTATTGGCACAAAACATTGTACCCGAGATGGGTCTTCATGTTCACAGTTCTAAATCCATGCTTTATTACCACCAATTTGATGCTTATTAACAAAGGCATGGCAAAGCGGAAGATTTTTCTCGGAACAGAGCAACAGAGAAGACAGACTACGGTGGAATCTTCTCTACAAAAAAATATTCGAAGGATTATTGTCAATAATTCATAGGATATTCTAAAAAAAAAATATTCTGAAGTTACGGGATATAATCCACCCTTGAATCCAAAATCGGCCGGGACAAGTTGGATTAGTATAACTTGCAAGGACACAGGTTTTAAGAGATATAAGGATCCTCATTACGAAAAATCCAGTTTAAGGTTTTGTCAATGAAGCAAAGCGGAGCCTCCAAATCAAGACCATTTTCATTGAAAATAGGTATTCCGAGCTCTCTCTCGAAGTGGAGCAAGAAACAAAATCATGATGATTAAACTCGCTACAAGACAGAAATCTATGGCGGAAACTGGCTACAAGACAAAAAGCTTGGGAAAAACAACAAAACTCGGGCTTTCGGTTTTTTCAGATGGAGTGAAGGAGCATCTGAAAATTTTGTCGGATCCTGCATGTCCTCCTAATTCAGTTCCTCTAAAACTAATAGGAATGGGAAATAATGCAAATGAATTGCCATGTAAGTACATGAACGCCCCAAAAAGAGCCTAATGGAGATGGGCCCTAATAAGATGATGGAAATACTTTGCACGTGAAAGCATCAGGTGTCAATCTTGGTTCGGGAAACTTTTTAGCCTACAGCATCAAGTTTCCTATAGTTGTGAACCTGTCCGGCAAGCTACAAAGCTATTCTTCAAAATTGCCGGAAAAACCAAGAAAAACTCCTAATTGTAGTGTGAAATTTTCCTGCTAATATTTTGCCTACATGTTAATTTCAGAATGTAATCGGACACATGGGCTTAAACCTAATATTTTGCCTACATGTTAATTTCAGAATGTAATCGGACACATGGGCTTAAACCTGTATTTCCCGAACCAAGGTGTCAATATTCTTGGGACCTAAAATCAATAATTGGTATCGTAAGACGTAAGACAAGACGGTGGTGATGGGATGTGATCACATTTTCCATGGTGCTTCATGTATTTGACAAGCTTTTAGTTCCCTTTACACGTGTAAAAGGGCCTTTCGCTAGGATGCATAGATCTTAAAAAGAGGGCTGGAAATCGATCAGACAACTAGTTTAGCCTAGTTTAGCCATGGAGGAGCCCGTGGAATTGGCGAAATCAGAACGCTTAAAGATCAAGCTCACGAGTCGGAGTATTTTAGTAGAGGCAGAGGAACTACTCTCGAATGGATATGTCAAGAGGACAAAGATGAGTCAAAAGGAGAGGGCAAAGAGGAGAAAGATGAAATTTGGTATGTAAGAGTTCACAAAAGGCTACAAGTTTCTTCACTTCTAGCAGAAAGTGAAGAAAGTAGAGCTATAAGCGGTAGTAGGCTCATGTGCATTTGTGGCGGTAGCCCTTGTAGTCAGTACGTGGATTCACAATAGGATTTGGGCCGGATCGTTCTTGGGATCTTGAGCCGCAGCACTTATAAGCAGCTATGGCGGAACTGATGGCGGCCAGGAGTCTCACGATACTTCGCCCTCGAGCATAAGATCTTGGAATTGGCGTTCTTGGCGGAATTATACTTGGCTTGTACCCATTCGGCATAAAGCGGTAGCGACGGCGTATGCTCTCTAAACTACAATCTTTCCGGATGTATGCTATCCATCCCGATATATATAGATCTTTCTTGATATATAGGTGCAGTCACGGTTATAATTTAGAGTCCTATGATTTACATGCAAATGTTTTGGACCTAGAGGGGTTATAATTTAGAGTCCTATGATTTACATGCAAATGTTTGGACCTAGAGGGAGGAAATGAATCGAATTATCTGAGAGGCACCAATGACACGCGTTATATGGGTTACAATGCTTCATTGGTGGGGATTCAATATATTGTAGCTCTTAGTTGATGCAATGGTGGTTGCTACATTTTTCTTGCTTTCTGTAAGTTTTGCCTATTTGATTTTCCTGGTCTGTATGCTACATAGTTATCTGTTACAATGCCTCTTACTTGCATCAAAATCTTTTTAATTCTTTTTAGACTATAAGCAGAGGGAAGGATGTCAGAAGGAGGCATCCTGTCTATCTATGAGTTAGAGCTGCAGATATGACAAAAGTGACACTTGTGGACGATAAAGAGACTCTATCCGGGTTGGGTTTTAAATGGGTTTCATTTGAAGATGAAGACTGCATTAACCAGATCTTCAACAGTATTATGTCAATATGCATATAGGTTAGTTGAAAGCTAAGCTTGTGTACTCCAATCTGGTTAGTAAGCAGTCTAATGCTTGAAATTCATCTTTTATTATAGTGGGAAGTGCATAGGTTGGAGCAGCTGCAAATAAGTAGTCTGCGGAGCTAGGGCAAAATTAAAAAAGGTTAATTGAAAAATCTGCACTCTTTAGGATATGGCTTCTCATATGCAAAGTAGCCATTATCTCTAGATGCACTCATAAACTTTGTACTTAGATTATTAAGCTATGCTTTGTTTCCCCTGCATACATGTTGCTACTACATATTTCTTTAGATTGTTGTACTACACTACACTCAAAGGTATAGTTAAGCTAGTCCCAATTTCTATATTAAGTTCCGACACCACGAACAATCTATTGCTTGTGACTGCTTGCATGTTATTGAAACAATAGGCTTTCAAAAGTGGCAATTAGATCTGACCAGAGTACATAAGTTCTAGAAATTATAGTGGCTAGCTACCAAACCAGAGTAGAAATTATAGTGATTAGCTATCAAAACAGTTGGTCATTCCCCACTCCCGTTAGATGCATTAAATATAAATTGGAGTGGAGTATACTTACTAAATTTAGTTATCATGATATCATTCCACGGTTTTTCAAGGCATTGTGTTCTTTGGCGGAATGGGCCATTTGTTAAGAAATGGACATATGCAGGGAAAATTACAGATTGGCTCGGTGATCTGATATAGTTATGGTAAAGATAGCTTGGAGACATCTAGAATAGCCATAAGGCTAAGGTACATTAGTATTTTCTCTTATGCACATAAGTCTTAGCGAACAATTGAATAATCTGCCTTCTCATACATTTTGACATTCTCAGGGCTTGATGCAACGACCACATGATGCATCAAAAAGAAATTTTTACTGACCATCTTGTGATCTTAATGTTACCACCATAGCTCACGGGGATTTTGTTTGGTCCATTTTCTAAAATATACACCATTTGGCAGCTTGGGCTTGTTAAAATATTGGTCCATTAAACAACTTGTTAATCACTAAAGTACAAAGAAATGGTGGAAGAACACTTTGAGAGTAATCATGGAGATAAATTCAGATTGCATCTATGTTCCCTATATCTCTTAATCTGCACTCAATACATTGCACTCTATGCCCTATTTCCATCATAGACCAATTCCTCATGTATACTTTGGCAATTTCAGAAATCCAGTCCACATATGGATCTATGCCACTGCAATCTCATTTCCAGTTCTGCATCTTATGCAGTGCTATACGGTCTGCTGGATGCACAGGATCCTCTGATAATAATGCAAAATGGGAAATAATGATTCCTCAAATAATCTAAATCGGTTTATGAGTGCATCTATCTAAACATTAGATAGGTAATGGCTACTTTGCATATGAGAAACCATATCCTAAAGTGTGCACATTTCTTCAAGTAACGGGGGCTGGCCCTGCAAACTACTGCTCCAACCCAATGCACTTCCCACTATATTAGACTACTTATCAACCAAATTGGAAACAAACACTTTGAATTGTCAGGATTCCTCCCAATAAATGAAACCATGTTATAAATGAAACCATGTTATATGCATTTATTTCAAGCAATTTGACTTGACTAGAATTATTCCTAACAAGGGATGTAACTTTTTGCACATTTTGGGTCTTTGGATTTGCATGTTAGGGTTGTTCTTGTTGAACTGCGATGGGCAGAATATTAATGCCATGGATGCAATGCATAATGGATAGGAAGATTTACCAAACACTTGCATGCATGCATGCATTTCAACAATTGTATTGCACAACCTTCAACATCCCTAGCCTTCCCACCATGTAACACTTCATTAAGAAGTTCGATTCTACCATGGGGTAACAAAAGAAGACCATATATTGATGCATGGATAGAGAGTGATAGTTGTGAAGATTCTGGACAAAGATTCGATCAAAGAACTCCAATCATCTTAACTAGAAACTAGAATAGAGAATTTGTTTTGCTTTGGGTCCACGCAAGCCCTCTCATTGTATCATACAAAGTTTACACTTAGGATAAAAATGTTTAGACAACTAGTCCCACACGCTAAGCCCTCTCCATTGTATCATACAAAGTTTACACTTAGGATAAAAGCGTTAGACAACTAGTCCCACTAAAATTACCGGCATTATAAAGTCGTACTTTCGGCTTTGTGCGAGAGTGCAATATGTTTGATGTTTGATGTTGGCTTAGTAGGAACATTCATCTTTGGGCTTGTAGTAGATGACGAATTTTACCTGGATGCTTGCCAATTTCATGCTTTCAACTAGCAAAAAAAAAAAAAAAAGGTTGGCTTTCTTCTCCACGAGAAGCTCATTTAAAAAACCCCAAAGTACAAGGGGTTGTTGCTTGCATCTGATTTCCCAACAAAAAGGGTTTGGCAAAAGAGCTAAAATAAAATCTTGAGCTGTTTTGTAGGAAGTGTTAGGATTTTTCAGCGATAGTATCCCTTTTTCAAGAAGTATTCTCATTTTGAGAAAAAAAAATCAAAACATTAGTGCTTCTACACAAAAGAGCCATCCTCTAGATCACCATCCCATGAGGCACCATCTTTGCATCTTTAATTATTGTTACTATGCCACTTTTTGATGAAGAACCCATCCGTTTCTCTTGCTGCTTCTTGAACATCATCCTTGTTGTGATGCATGCGTAGGAGAATTCCATATAGAAATAACATATGTTTAAAATAATCCTTTTGGATGTTAGACAAAACTCTATCCTCTTTGCATAATAACAATACTTTACCTTCACATCTTCTCAATCCATGCATTCTTATCAACTATAGCTCTTTTCACGGTTGAGTTTTTTATAATACCAATAGGGATTCCCACCCCGGATAGAAGCCTCTCCCTTTCTTCATCGGTCTATGATTGATGTCAAACCATTTGTAAAATAAACAAGTTGGCAATAAAATGAAGGACATTGTCTAAAGTAAAGGGAAGGAACCTTACCTCATAGTAATCCAGCACCCATAAGAAGGCATCTTCAATTATAAGCGCCCTTATCAATCAAGATCTCAATCCAACCACAAATGAGTGGTGAATTTTACAATTCTATAGAAGAAAAAACAATAATTAGAAACTCAAGATGGAGTTTCCACGATTGTAAAAGGTTAGTATTAGGTCACTAATTTGGTAAAACCTTGATGACCGCGGCCTTCACCAATAGCGGCTTTGGGTTTACATACGCATCTAGCATTTTTTGAAGGAGGTAAAAACCGTGCTTGAGTGTAGATTGGTGAAGATCTATCATAAAAATTAAAAGCGGTAGTTCAACTTGTCAATCAAATGAGAACTTTGGATAAGCAAAACAAGTTTCTCTGCTTCTCATGCTCACAAAATATGAGACACCACATGATAATGTTTCTCATAGAAAAATCCTCCTTCCTTAAAAACACATCGATAAATTTCATTATTACTTGCAAAACACAAGACATAAACATCGAAAAATTTGACTTAGGCAACCATGGCAAGGAGATGCAAACAAATAGAGGTAAAATCAACAAGTTCGGGGATATCGAGCATCGATTATGAGATAATAAGATCTTTGGAAATACTTTCATGAAAACATTATACCTTTGTGGACCCCGATATGATTTGATTCTAGCATTATCTGTTGTTTTTATTCATATATCCTTTGAGAGCTTAGCTTTATTTGTCAAATTCAATTATGCCAATCGACAGTTCCTTGCTTCACAATATCTAAGTCTAAAGTATCATGGTATATTAGACATTCTTATCAATTGTCAAGATATGAGCATGTCATTCATAGATTATTTTGATAACAAATCCGATTAGGGTATATTTATGACATGTAATTTGATACATTTTAACAAATCTGTAACATCATGAACTTTAGCTTTTCTTGTTAGCTTCTTTGTATCTCTTATGCATTAAAACGACATTTTCCTTCAAGGAGCCCATTATGTAGACACAAGTTTGATCAAAGTAAACAAGAAACTTATTGCTTATCATGGGAATATCTGAGGATGTCACATAGAAATGGAAAGATGTCAGATCATATTTAGGATGTGGATTCAATGTCAAATACTTTAGCAGATGTTCTTAGTCTTTTTAGCCTCATAGGAAGAGATAAAAATGTTCTTAGTTTTTAGCCTCATAGGAAGAGATAAAAATGTAAACCACACTCAATATGTTTTGAGAATATATAAGCATATGTTTTTATGTACTTACAAATGAATACTTAAGACCAAGTACATATATAAAACATAATATTATAGCTATTATTGCATGTGATATTATAGCTCTTGAGGTGCTTAGTGAATAGTGGTAATGAATTGATTGTAATATACTTTTTGAATTCTCTTTGTCTCGATGAAATGGAATCCAATTTTGTAATTTTGTTTGCGAGCAATCCGATAGAAAATTATAAATTAAGACTAGGTGAAAAAGCGCAAGAAATTTTCCGATGGGAGGAAAAGGTTTCTTATTTGCTTTGCACATGAAGCATTAGGTGTCAATATTCTAGGAACCTAAAATCAATAATTGGTATCACGAGAAGGCGGTGGTGATGGGATGTGGCTACTTTGCATTTTCCATATAGTCGCTTCATGTATTTTTGACAAGCTTTTGGTTCCCCTTTACCGCGTGTAAAAGAAACCTTTAAGCTAGGATGCATAGATCTTAAAAAATTCGGCTTTGGAAATCCAGATCCCAGACAACTAGTTTAGCCATGGAGGGAGCTTGTGGAATCGGTTGTTAATCAGAGCATAAGATCAAGCTCTATTAGGAGAGCTAGGAGTATTTAAGCGAAGCCCGGAGGCCCCGCTACTCTCGAATGGATATGTCGAAGAGGACAAAGATGAGTCAAAGGAGAGGGGCAAAGAAAAAGATGAAATTTGGTATGTAAGGCTCAGTCAAAAGGCTTCACAAGTTTCTTCACTTCTGGGAGTGAAGAAAGTAGGAACTATAATAAAGGCTCATGTGCATTTGTGGCGGCGCCCCTTGTAATTCGGCCCGATTCTGTAATGGGATTTGGGTCGGGGGATCGTTGCGGATCTTGATTAGCACGCATGTGGCGACTATATGGCGGAACGTTGGCGGTGGGAGTCTGCATGCCTACGCTCGAGCATATAGTGCCCGGGAATTGGCGTTCTTTGGCCGGACCATGCCGTGACTATTTTGCCCATTCTTTTGCGATCAGCGTATGCTCTCTAAACTACAATCTTTCCTGATGTATGCTATCCATCTGATATATAGGATCTTTCTTGATATATAATTTAGAGTCCTATGATTTACATGCAAATGTTTGGACTAGAGGGTTATAATTTAGAGAGTCCTATGATTTACATGCAAATGTTTGGACCTAGAGGGAGGAATAGATCGGTATCTGAGCAGGCCCAATGACCGCGTTATATGGGTTTACAATACTTCATTGGTGCGAGTTCAATATATTGTAGCTCTTAGTTGATGCAATGGTGGTTGCTACATTTTTTGCTCTCTGTAAGTTTTGCCTATTTAGATTTTTCACGTGCATATGCTACATAGTTATACATTACAATGCCTCTTACTTGCATCAAAATCTTTTTTAATTCTTTTTAGACTATAAGCGGAGGGAAGGATGTGGGAAGCGTCACATCTGTCTATCTATGAAGTTAAATTTCGTGAGATTAAAAAGTGACTTCTTTGTGGCGATAAAGGCGGCTCTATAAGGGATTGGGTTTTTAAAAGTAGTTTCATTTGAAGATGAAGGCGCATTAACGGATCTTCAAGCGGTTATTATGTCAATATGCATATAGGTTAGTTGAAAGCTAAGCTTGTGTACTCCAAATCTAGTTTAGTAAGCGATCTAATGTGAAATTCATCTTTATTATAGTGGGAAGTGCATAGGTTGGGCATTTGCAAATAAGTAGTCACAGACTAGAACAAAATTAAAAGGTTAATTGAAAAATCTGCACTCTTTAGGATATGGCTTCTCATATGCAAAGTAGCCATTATCTCTAGATGCACTCATAAACTTTGTACTTAGATTATTAGCTATGCTTTGTTTCCCTGCATACAATTTGCTGCACTACATATTTCTTTAGATTGTTGTACTACACTACACTCAAGGTATAGTTAAGCTAAACTTATTATCACCCGTCCCAATTTCTATATTAAGTTCCGCACCACGAACAATCTATTGCTTGTTGCATGTTATTGAAACAATGGGCTTTCAAAGTGGCAATTAGGTCGACCCGTACATAAGTTCTAGAAATTATAGTGGCTAGCTACCAAACCCGGTAGAAATTATAGTGATTAGCTATCAAAGCAGTTGGTCATTCCCCACTCCGATTAGATGCATTAAATATAAATTGGGTGGAGTATACTTTTCACTAAATTTAGTTATCATGATATCATTCACAGTTTCAAGGCATTGTGTTCTTTGGCGAGAATGGGCCATTTGTTAGAGAAATGGACATATGCAGGAAAATTACAGTTAGCTCAGGTGATGCGATATAGTTATGGTAAAAGATAGCTTGGAGACATCTAGAATATATAAGGCTAAAGGTACATTAGTATTTTCTCTTATGCACATAAGTCTGCTTGAAACAATTGAATGATACGCCTTCTCATACATTTTGACATTCTGGGGCTTGATGCTTGCATGACCCGCGTATGCATCAAAGAAATTTTACACCATCTTGTGATCTTAATGTACCACCATAGCTCCACCTTGGGATGCTGTTTAGTCCATTTTCTAAAATATACCACCACCATTTTGGGGCGGAGGCATTTGAAATGTTGATGCGTTAAACTGTTGATCACTAAAGTGCAAACAAAAGGGTGGAAAAGAACACTTTGAAGAGTACTGATAGAGATAAATTCAGGATTACATCTATGTTCCCTATATCTCTTAATCTGCACTCAATACATTGCGCTCTGTGCACTATTTCCATCATAGACCAATTCCTCATGTATACTTTGGCAATTTCAGAAATCCGTCCCACATATGGATCTATGCCCTTTACAATGTCATTTCCATTCTTGCATCTTATGCGATGCTACTCTAGTCTTGCTTTGGATGCGGGATCCTCGATAATAATGCAAAAATGGGAAATATGATTCCTCAAATAATCTAAATCACGAAGTTTATGGTGCATCTATCTAAACATTAGATAGGTAATGGCTACTTTGCATATGAGAAACCATATCCTAAAGTGTGCACATTTCTTCCAAATGTGAGGGGCTAGCCCACTGCAAACTGCTCCAACCCAATGCACTTCCCACTATATTAGACTGCTTATCAAGCCGGTGGAAGCAAACGCACTTTGGTTATTGTCGGTTCATACCAATAAATGAAACCATGTTATAATGAATAGAGCCATTTATTTCAAACTGTTTCCGAGCAGTTTGACTTGACTAGAATTATTCCTAACAAGGGATGTAACTTGCACATTTTGGGTCTTGGATTTGCATGTTGGGTTGTTCTTGTTGAAGCTAGCGATTGGTTAGAATGTTGTCCGTAATGCAATGCATAATGGATGGGAAGATTTACAAACACTTGCATATAGGATCGATTCACATTTTACGGAAGTTGACATCTTGTTTCTTATTATAAGCTCCACATTGTAGAATAGAAAAGATTTTGCTCTATCTAGCAAAGCTCATGCATAACTCTTAGGGACTTGTAGATCATATGAAATCTACACAAAACAAAGTAGCTTGATTTAAGTTCTGATGTCAACTAGCCTGGCCAGTATGATGGTTTGGATTTATTCCGGATGGTTTTAGGGAATCTTTTATATCTTACCTTTTTCAGGCGATGAAATAGAATTGAAACCTCACTTTTTGGTTCATGGTTTTGTATATGTCTCAAGAGTTCTTCCCAACAAAGAGTTCTTCCCAACAAACTATTATGGAACGAAATAAAGACAATCATTTTTCCATATATTAGATTATTAATAACATGATGATCAAGAGCCTGAATGATGTGCTCAATTTAGCGGCTTAGAAAACCTATATAATCAAGATTTGCTTCTAGCTGCCCTTACTATAGGCATCGGTATCAAAACGACATAAGAAGCGGATGTCAGATAGATGTAACTTTCCTGGTTGGCCATTGCTCTTGTTAATTGTAGATGAGGTTTGATTTATTGAGAACAAATAAAAGTGATGCCTTAGATTCATGGCGCAAACTTGCATTATAATAGGTGTATATGATAGGTGTATGTTTTTGTAGTATTTAGATTCTTCAAAAGATCACATCACATCACATCGTAGATTGTGAAGCAGTGGTGGCTTATGCTTCTATCATCTACAATGTCTATAGCTATACCTCTCATGACCTTCTCCAACACAATCTAAACACAACATTTAGATCTATTTTGTTGCTAATTCGCTACATTAATGAATGTAAAATTTTCAGCAACATGAGTCATGCTTTATAGTGAAATCGCAAGTGAACAAAGGCACAACACTTAAAACTAGAAAGATTAAAGAAAGCTACGTTTGTCTATAGTTGAGAACAATTTTGCTTCGGTGCTAAACCATTTGTAGTCCTTATGGATGCCGAGGGTACCCATAATTTTGCATTAGGAATACTTCATGTCGAAACTAAGACCTTCAAATCTTACCTGGAGGCATTTCTAGCTAGCAGGGCTATCCCAAAAACGCAAAGGCAGCATGTTTAATATGGTAATAAATTTTCCAGGTGCTTCAATAGCTATGAATAGAAATCATGAATGTTAAAAGTATGGATCTGGCTATTAATATAGATTCTTATAAGCATGGAAATTTGCTCTTCACGGCACCTAGCGGCTGTGAAAAACCACCATAGCGAACAATGAAGTTAATCCAATTGTGCGGTGTATGACAGCCCAAAGAAATGGATAAATAAAAGGAATGAGGGTTGTATCATGAAGTTATTCCCACTTTAGAACCTTTATCAAAAAGCAAAGATAAAGTCATTAATAAAGTTGTTAATACAAGGCAATTGACAAACTTATTAAGGAGTTTTCATGATCTTTCTGATGAGTTAAGGCACTCTAGCCTCTTTTGGAATGTGATATCTGCTGTCTTGCATTGGTAAAGCCTAACAAGAATGCTCTTTATGGGATGAGCATATTGGGTTAGCACAACTCCAATGGCGATTATAGGGCCATGCAGTGAGGTAAGTCAATAGTTGAAGAAAGAGCTGACACATGAAATTGATAGGCGGGGAATTGTTAGAAAAAGATCCCATGACACCAAAAGCCCACCTAGGCATGGAATGGTGTATTTGTGATTGAGCACCATGGGGAACAACACGAAACTATAAGGCTAGGGCCTTGTTAGTCAAGCCTACTAAGGCGATTGTGATGGTATGCTTATAACTGTATCCTTTATATCGATGGCGATGGGTTTGACATATTGGGCGGTGGTGTGTTTGGGGGTATAAACATAGTAAGGATGTAGCATGTTGCCACACATTGTGATCCTCTAGTTAAGCCAACAATTCCATTGTACTCTTTGACGTAAAGAATCTTGTTTGCCCTCTTTTTGGATCTAGAAGATGTGGCAGGAGGTCACTTAGGATGATGTCTAAAATCATGTCTTCAAAGGCTACATTAAGGATATGAATTAAATAAAGGCTAAAGACCCATGCCACCTCAAAAAATTTATGCGATCTTTCTAGGTGTATGTCGTATTTAGGTCGATGTGGTATGCCTCTTGATGAGTGTGTCGATTTGGAAGAAACAATAATATTTGCTCTTGCCCATAATTCCCACCAAGATATATGTTACCAAAACATGAAATAAAATTTAGTCGAGAGGCTTTGTCCGATTTCTCATTACGGTCGAGTTGAGATAAATTCATTGAGCCCTCTGGAACATTGAAATCACATGTTTTAGGTAACACATTGGAAATTACAAGTTTCTTTTTGGTGTGCATAGACATGTATTATTGAGGGCGCCTTGAGACACTGATCCTGATCCGTATGATAGTATATAGTTCTTAAGTCTGGATCATCTAGAAGAAAACATTCCCATGCACTGCTATTGTCACCCTTGGTCTTAGCAATATCATATTCCTCGTCTGACAGCATGGCTATCATAATAAAGATCACATGTGCCATCTTCCGTTCTGTTCGCAGCTCATTATCCTTAACATCATATATTAGGCATCCCTCCCTAATAACTTTGAGGCACTCCAGATCATGAGCAGCGGATAGTGCATGCAGATGTGACACACCAGAAGGACAAACGATGACAATAGTGAAGGACCTCTCAGCTGTCAATCCTATACAGCTGGTAAAGAAGATGCTGTAGTCCTTCTGGTTCATGCCCATATCTCCTCTCCCCCTGCTGTCCAACACAAAGAGTGATATATTTTTAAGGCAAGAAGTTGATTCTGGCAAGAGACCTTTGTACCCAATGGAGACTGAATACTGGACAGTGTCTTCTTCTCCAGTAATCTTCTTCACAAGGGCCACTTTTCTTCTCAACTCGGTGAGTACCTTAGGGGGTAGAGTCTCCTTATGTTTTGCATTTTTAGCCTTCCAATTCTTTAGGAAGTCCTTTGACCAGAATACAAACTTCTTGATGTCATCATTACTGACCTTGTATTTGTCCAGCAATCCAATTTCACGATAGCCTTTGTAACTCAGCTCCTACAGCTGACTTCATTGTACATACATCCTTCACATGGCTGCAGCACTCAACGAAGGACATCCTATCCTTAGTGAAAGCACTAATTTGGACCCACGACTCTCAGCTATCCTTCTTTAAGCACTGGTCTAAAACCCAAATGGTCTCAGCGCCGTCTAGCCCCTGAGTCTTTCTCATCTCTGTCACATTCAAGTCAAAGATGCTTACATCAACAGGAGGCACCCTACCCATAGTATCTAGCAGCTTCCCTTGTGCATAAGCGTCCCAGAATTCATTCCACTTTTGCCATACTGCCTCCTTACAAAAGACAATCTTATACGAGTCTGTTGGGCCTGACCGGCTAGATGAGTTTTCAGAAGGATCTGCAATGTCATCACCACCTTTTTTCTTTGTTTTTCTTGCAGTCTTCTTCTTCTCCTGTATAATTGTCTGCGACAGAGTCTGCTCCAGCAGCTTGAATGCCTCAGACTTTGACCCGCCCTGTCTGGTGGGTAATGGGCAGCCATATTCCACCCACTGCTGACGGGCGTGGCGCAGTTGTTCCACGTATGGACTGCAATAGTACAGACATTGAATCAGTATCATAGAATAGAATTGAATTGGCGCGATTTGAATAGAATTGATCAACAGAAAAATCACGCCTGGCGTGAAATGAATTAAGTTACTAATGCAATTCACGCCAGGCATGCTTTCAAATCAATTGAATTCACGCCAGACGTCCTTTCAAATCAATTGAATTCATGCCAGGTGTGCTTTCAAATCAAACCAATTGACGCCAGGCGTGCTTTTAAATCAAAACAATTCACGCCAGGCATGCTTTCAAATCAAACCAATTCACGCCAGGCGTGCTTTTAAATCAAAACAATTCACGCCAGGCGTGCTTTCAAATCAATTAGTTTGATTTGAAAGCACGCCTGGCGTGAATTGTGGCGTGAATTAGTTAGGAATGAAACCATGCCACGCGTGAATTTAATTGAATTGAAAGCACGCCTGGCGTGAATATTAAAATGCTAACATCCTAATGCAGTTAGTTACCTTTTATATAGAAATGTTTTCCCCATTTCATTCAAAGTTGCACTAATCTCAGCCAAATCTGCAGGTGAAGTATTGGCATCCAAGAGACGACACCTCCTATATGCATAGTGATTGTAGAACACGCTTTGGCCTGTTTGTTCTGCCTGCCTGATGAGGGCCTTTTGTGCCTCAACAGAATGCTGCCCGTCGATGATGACGAATTTAATGTTATCATTAACATTAACTCCTCGAAGTTCGTCCACACAGCAGGCTTGTTCGAGATCATATCCCAAGGTAACACATCCGCTGGCATAGGCATTTGACCTGGATTACTAATCATGCTCTGAACAATCTCCATGGCATGTGCTGGATTATATCTTCTGCTAACATAAATGGAGCTTGGTGAACGGATGAGGGACTTCACATGGATCGCAAAAGTTTCCTTAAGACCCAATGGATAATGGTCAGAGTACTTATTCAGCTTGTTCATGGCCTCCAGCTGCGCCACCCTGTCCTATTCATTCTCAAAAACAGAAGCCTCCATGCCTTCGACAACTGCAGGAAGAACATCCTTCCCTAGATTTAGGACCCTCCTAGAAGCTTTCAAGTCAGCTAATTCCCTAGCTTGCTGCAAATAATGACTTGGTGTCGGTTTATTGAACATGCCTCTACGCATAGCTGTAACCCCTTGGCAAATAGATATTGGCGTAACTGCTACATTAATGGGCCAGCCATACTTAAAACATGTCTCACCATTCACATCTGTCCTCATGAAGGTATCCTTGTATGCAGCAGCTCTACAGTGAGTAAGTCTGAGCAGATCTTTCTTCTGCTTATGTGTAATCTCCAAGAGCAATTTGCAGTTGGTGTCATCCTCTTCCTCACAAGAGATTAGGATCCCTTGTTTGGTCATCTTGTCTGCTTCCTTTTTTCTCGAGAAGAGAGTTAAGTCGAGCTTGCCATTTGTCTTGGCAAGGTCAACATACCACTCGGCACCCTCGTCCGTTTCCTCTTCAGGGCACGCAATGTCAGTGGTTGCTATAAGAATCGGCCCTTCATCATCTAATGTGAGATCATATGGTACTGCATCTGGGTCGTCTACCCTTGGTTTCTTACCAGGAATAGACCCCGAATTATTAGGGGTTTTCTTCCTCTTGGGCACTGCAAAAGAAGATGAACATTTTTTTATTGTATTTTCCAGAACAAGAGATCACGCTTGGCGTGAATTTGAACCTAAATTAGTATAATTCACGCTTGGCATGTTCGTAGCTCTTACTGTATACCATGCTATGCGTGAATTTGAAGCTAAATTATTATGCATCCACATTTTAAGCTGCGTACCCTTTATGAATCCATATTTCACACTATTTAACCTCATTGAACACTGCTATCTCTAACTGTCAAACCTCCAGCCCTAAATAGGTTAAAAACTACTAAGAACTATATTCTATAAAAACAGAGCAAAATTATGTCCTAAAAAACAGACAATCAGAGCATTAACTGAAGGTAATAATTTAAATTCATGCAAAGCATAATAACTCAAATTCGTGCAAACCATATTAACTGAAGGCAAAGAAATAACTCAAATTCATGCAATGCATAATACTCTCCACACACTGTGTATTCAGAAGGCAAATTAAATACCTTGAATAGGGGTTTCAACGTCCTCTGAAACTTGAGAAGAGCCGGGTTTTGAGTTTCCTCTGCCACCGCTTCCTCGGCCCCGTCCGCCTCGACCACCTTTGGTTTTAGAAGACATCTCCGGAATCGCCTAGTAACAGAGTCGCAAGGTCGCTCGGATAAGCGCTCGAGCTGCTCGAACAAATACCTTTTTCTACCTGTACGAGAAATAGCGTTTTCTACCTGCATGAGAGAAATTTGAATTTCAAGAAAACACAATATGCAGTTTCGAAATATTCTTGACACATAAAAATAATAATGACGAAGATTCACTAACCCGTCCGCTGACTTCTTTCATTGAGTTTTTAAAAACCAATCTACCGTGTTCTTTCATTGATTACATTTATCCCGCCTAAACGTAGTTAACCTAAGCTTTCTTCTAACTCGAATTTTTCCCAGCCGCCTGAGTTTCCATAACGCCTGTGATTTCGAGAACTCGAATCAGCTTCTCAAGAATGGCTACAGAATTCTGGTACTCATATCATTCCTATAGCTTGAACATTAATTTCCAATAGTAGGTGTCTGAATAGACAATTGTCTGCAGTGTCGATGATGAATGTTTCATGTTAACCACAAATCAGAAAAGGAAAGTAGGATTATACAAGATCGACTCCATCGATCCGACTGCAAACTGTCATGGAATTCCGCTCGGGGATAAGTATGTCTGAGTTACAGTGATTAACTGCTGCGCTATGGATGAAGCTTTACCTCACAGACACCCCGGTGGGGATACGGTTGGAGAAAGTGTTGGAACATTTGTTGCATGGCCAAGAAACCGCTTAAAAATGGTATGTAACATGTATTACATTGTAGAAATATAGAAGTAGACAAAATTTGTTGTATTGATTGGCAAAAGTTTACAAAATCTGGATAAACCAGACATACAAAATCCCAGACTGTTTCAAGCACAGTCTATTGTTTCAAGCCCAGTCTACTGAGTAGCTTGGCTATCGATACTCCCATTTCCATTCCAGGGCATAGTGAATTCTTCAGGTAAAACCCCAGCAAAAATCCCAGGCTCCAGCTTCACCTTCCCCGCCTGCTCCACCTCCACCTCCTGGTCATGCTCCTCCTCCTGGTCATGCTCCATTGGTTGAGCCATTGCATTGTATGCCGCCTGCGGTAGTGGCTCATGTTGAGGCATCCGGGCATAGAGGCTAGCCACTAACCAACGAAGCTCCTCATTTTGAATCTCGAGCTGACGGTTGCGAGATTCACTCTCGATCAATGCATGTACTGCATGATCGAAGTGGTCAGCTAATACTGCCAGCCTCCATGTGATCTGCCTGCGCGCCCTGTTCATCATCATCACTTGATCTAAATATTCCAGGGGTTGCAAGACTTGTGCATCTAGGGCTCCAGCCGGACTGATGCTCGGATGCGGTTCAACCGGACTGGAGCTTGGAGCCGCAACTGGAGCTAAGCTGTGTAATTGCTGCCCCAAATGTAATTCCAATTCATCTTCGTCACCAACTGGGAGATTAATGTAACATGGCATCTATCAATAGGAAGTTAGCGGAGTATCAGTATTCACGCCTGGCGTGCTGTATTTATTTATTAAAAAAAACTTAGAAACTAAGAGACACGCCCGGGGTGTTTAAGCTAAAAGTTGAAACTAAGGATAAAATTGTTTACACGCTCAGCATGTAAACTGGTATATAGGAAAAACTACACACGCTCGGCGTGCATTCAACAGAGAAAAAAAATGTACAGATAGATAAGTAAATAGATTAAGGCCAGGCAATTAAGCGTGTAAATAATTGCCTGGCCTTAATCTATTTACTTATCTATCTGTACAGTTTTTTTTTTCCTCTCCCTGCTGAATGCACGCCGAGTGTGCATACATATTCAGAACATGCTTAGTGTGTATTGGAACACGCTTTGTGTGTTTCAAATATTATCTTTGAGATTTTTCTAATGTTTTCTACTATTCATAATAGAAACTTGCATGCAACAGCATGATTAATTCAGGAAGAGAAACTCATGAATTTACTCGAAACAAAAAGAAGCAGATGAAGTTTATAAAAAACTATTCTGGTTTTCATAAACATCATCTGCTTCCTCTGCCTCGAGCAAATGCATAAGCTTCTCTTCTTGGATTAAACCTGCCATTGACATGCAGCTTAAAACTAAATGAAAACTAACCTTGAATTCTGAGGCTTTTGGATTCGAAGAACGGAGGACTTTGCTTTTGGTTTTAATTCCGAGGCTGTTGGATTCGAAGACCGGAGTCCTCTGCTTTTGGTTTTAATTCTGAGCCTCCGATGTCCTCTGCTACAGATGCTACAGAACAAAAGGCGGAGTCTTTTAGTAAGTTAGGAATTGCCGAAACCAAACATCTAACATTGCTGAAAAGAATTCTGCTCACCAAGAAAACACAGCAGAAGCGCAACCGGCAAATCGTATGAAGAAAGGAAGAAAATGTAGGAACTTTGAGAGCGTGAAATGGATTTATATAGGCATAATTAGAAATAAATAAGCATGAATAATTGATTGCTTGAATTAACACGCCTGGCGTACGGTCTTCCCGCCAGACATGACATGTATATGGTATATATGGAGAATATTGCATTTCATGCAATAAATTTTCACGGCATTTTATTCCATTTATTGCATTCGAAAAAACAGAATATAAAACTTTTATATAGGCTAAATTAAAAATGATTTTAAAGGCTAAATTATCAAGGCTAAAAAATGACTTGTAGTGTTGGGGAATTTTTTTAAGGCGTATGGGAAAATTTTCTATGGTTACTGTGATGAATCAGAGATCTCATGTGGTTGATTTATAGTGTTCCCGAGACTTTGTTGAGACAAATACAGAGACAAAATTTTGGAGAAAACACTTTGGAGACAAAATGCTTGGAGAAAACAGTTTGATTTCATTCAAAAAAACTTTATGTACAGAAAAACTGTTTGAAGAAAAATTTTGTGAAGAAAACTTTGAGCATTTCATTCAAAATTGATACGTATAGATGCCCGAAGACTTGTAAGTAGATGCCCGAAGGCTTTTCACAATATTACAGAAAAAAATGCCCGGAGGCATGTCCGAAACTTCTATAAGTAACAAAAAAAAAAAGAGGGCCGCCCGAGATCTGCATCACTCTTCTTCCATGTCTGCAAGAAAGAAGAAAGAGAGGTGTTAGAAAAGAAAGAAGAAAGAAAGGTGCAAAAAAAAAAAAGAGGCAGCCATGCAAACCTAGTTCATCTCGCAACCATTCTAAAAATTGGTCGAATTCTCGACCTTCTTCCGAATCTTCTTCCTCCTCCTCCTCCGACTCCGCTTCAGAGATTTTATTCTCTGTTTCAGGGTCGAGCCAACCCTGAAGTAGAGCGGTCAGGAATTCTTGAGAATCCTGATCGTCCAACTCCTCCTCTTCCTCCTCTTCATCCTTTGAATCGGAATCGAGGAGAGGGGAGGGGGGGGAGGGGGGAGGGGGGGAATTGAGGGGCTTCTTCAACCCGACGTCTCTTTGAGGAGACCTCGGGTTCTTCATGAAGGTCGAATGCTGAGACCGAACGCTTCATGGCGGGCAGAGAAAAAACATTTGGAAGGAATGGAGGTCTTGAGAGCGTGAATCGGATTTATATAGGGTTAATTAGAAATTAGCGTGAATAAATGATTGCCTCAAATAACACGCCAGGCGTATGAAATTCCCTCCAGCTATATCATCTATGGTATATTATTATGGATAATAAATTCTCACGGCTACCTTATCAGTTATATGTCTTTTCGTAATCTGAAGGCTAAATTTTCGATAATTAAAATTTGGATATATTTATATAAATGTCATTTCCTTGTTGTTGCCACGAAAATTCTTGTTTTAAATGATTTCGTTTATACTCATTGTTATTATTATTATTATATTAAACCTATTTTTAAGGAATTTCTTGCTTTTTAAAAAATTTGATTTATCTCTATATATTCCATAAATGTACGTACTTTTCTTATCTTATGGTGTTTTAATATTTCCTACTTATTGACCAAAAAGGGTGCAATTTGCCTAGGTCAATGGTGCCTCTCCAACTCAAGATGGTGTGCAACATATTGAAAAGAGCAATTTCAATGAAAAACCAACTCCTAGCAAGGATGTTGAAGAAAAACAATTAGTCCTCCATAGTAGGGTGCAATGGAGGAACAAGAAGGTGAGAATCATGCACAAGTGCAACAAGGAAATAGTAGGCCAAGGAGTCATTGTGCTAGTAGATCCTGGTCAAGCTGTTAATGATGAAAGACTAGGGGAAGACAATATTGGTATTGCAATTTCTTTGTTGGAAGACAACTGGAAAGGTAAAGGTTTGGGTGACAAGGAATGTTTTGGTTGTGTCAAGCAATTAGAGGTTCCTTGCATCATGGCATGGCCTATAAGTAGTGTTCAATTTGTGGAGGATTATATTTTTCCAGAGCTTGAGGTTGTTGGGGACATTGATTGTCTTGATATTGATCCATTGGCAGTTGGAACTCTAAACCTAGGCAAAAGGGGAGAAGTATCAGTTGCCAGACATTATCCTAGCAAAAGAGATAAGTTGATTAGTGACACCAAACATGAGACAATGGTGAAGGTTAGGGGCTCAGAGTGTTGTTGGAGTGGTTGTATGCAATTCTTTACAATAGAACAACTGGTGGAAGCAAGAGCCACTTTTCAAGAGTATACTGTTGATGAGAGGAGGACCTACATGTACACACTCTTCGAGCATGCACTTCAGGATGAAAGAAACCCAAACAGAAAAAGATACCCTTTGCTAGGCAAATGGATATGTAAAAAAGCATGGCAAAATATCCATGCAATTCCAACTTCTTCATGGCTAATTGGCAAAAAAAACAGGCAGAGGGGAACAGGATAGCTTTGCATGGAAATAATAGTTTGTTGAGAGCAACAGCTAGGATCTTGGCTGCCAGGGAGAGGTTTAGGAAGCATGGATCTAAGAACATGTTGGAGGTTCAACTTCACGTGCTAGAGCTCAAGACCTACCCAAAAGGTTCCTCTTGCAACTTGATGATTGTGTTGGCCAAAATAAGAACAGGTGGATGTTTTCTTTCCTATCCTACTTAACAGCTGTGGGGATATTTGAAAGAGTTAATTTAGGGTTTCTTATGCCCGGGCATACCCATGAGGATGTGGATGCATTATTTGGCAAATATAGTTGTATATTGAAGCAGCAAACAGTGACCAACTTTCCTAGGCTAATGGAAATCTTGCATGAATGCACTACTCCAAACCCTATAGCTTCTCTCATAGAAGAAGTGCCCGATTGGAAGAGCTTTGTGGATGGTTATACATTGGATCTTGAAGGTCATTCCAGGCCTCTGCAGTTCACTTTTTGGGTGAGAGACGGGATTCCAATCTTCCAATGGAAGATGAGACCTTCAGAGGAGGAGTGGAGAGGAGGGGAGGAAATATGGCGTAGAGATGAGAATGGCAAGCCTATGATACCAAAAGCTCTAAAATCTACTGAAGAAGTGAAGCAATTGGGATTGACTAAGGAAGGAATCCAGGACTATATAAAGCATTGGCAAACCAATCCAGATGACACCAACCGTGCCTTGGTGGCTTACTGGAAGAAGGTGATTAACCTGTTGGAGGAGATAGACACATCCTCAGATGAACTGAAAGAATAGTGGTTGTCTGAAACTAGGTGGAAGACCTTAGCAGGTGCTAAGGATGTTGATGACACTGTTAGTAGCATTCGCAAGCAATATGCTCCTCCTCCTTCTGACAAACACTATGTTGGTCCTAAGAACAATAGGCCAAAGTTTCTAGGCATGGATGCTTATGAACCTTCCACTGACTTGGAATGCCACCAATTTGTGGTAGTAAAGCCAGCAGATTTAGATACATATCCAGTGTGGTTGGGGTTCATAATCTCTGATATTTGCAAAGAAGAAGGTAATATTAACTTCAACCATGTGCAGGTAGAATGGTGGTGTCCAGTGCATCAGTTGACCAACGTATCGGATAAAGAAAGGTACTCAGATTGTTGGACAAAGAGATGGAGGAGAAATCCGAGTGATCCTGATCTTTGGCTAGACTATGAAAGTGTTTTGTACTTATGGACTCCAAACACTATTCCAGCTAGAAATGCGAGAATTACAATACCTCAGAATGTCAGGAAGAAGGCTATGATATCATTGGGGTTGCTTGAAGAAAGTTGAATAACTATGTAATTTTTTTTCATCACGTTTTATGATATGGTGCTATATTGTGAAATATTGACTATTTTGTAAATAATATGAGATTACATTTTCATACTTTTGAGGTGGTTTGTGTGAATTTGAATATGCTATAAAAAACATACAATATGAAATTTGTCCCAAAATTAAGACATAATCCCAATTTAATTGAATGATGGTTAATCTTTGAATTTAAAAAGGGGAAGTATCCAAGGTCGGATAGTATACTAATTGAGTTTTTTCAATAGTATTAGGAATGGTTAGAGCTAGATGTATTTGATGTTTTTTACGTCTTTTGTCGATCTACTGCCTTGGATAAAATTTTGAATACAAGTGCCATCTCGCTAATTCCCAAGGTCAAATATCCCCAAACTATTTTAGATGGCGATAAATTATACTATTACACTGGTTTATAAAATATATTTACAAAAGCATTTGCAGAGACGGTGAATGATATTTTGGCTGAGTCCATTTCTACAACTCAATCAGGATTTCTTACGAGACGATGCATTCTTAATAATGTGGTTGTTGTCTATAAGGGGATCTATTAGGGCACTTCGGCAGAATCATCCTATTGTGTATCTTAAACTCCTTTTTGTGAAGGCATATGACAGTGTTAGCTGGGAGTTCATGCGCTTGTGTATGCTCAGATGGGGATTCGAGCATCAATTTATATCAAATGTCATGAAGTTGCATGTCTGTCCTCGGGCTATTGTTCTCTTTCATGGTGAGCCATCAGGAGATTTTTCCACTTCATCATGGTATTCCTCAGGGATGCTCGTAAGCACCATTCCTTTTAATAATTGTTGTAGAGACATTGTCGCAGTTATTTGTTATTGCGACAGTGGAGAAGCTTCTTCAGGGCCTCACTATAGAGGATGGTACGCAGGAGGTTTGTAATTAATACGTGGGTGACATATTCTTATTTCTGATTGGTAATTTTGAGAATCTTGAAGCTACAAAACTGCTCTTAAATACATTCCCATTGGCTTCTGGTGTGTTGGTGGGTTGGCAAAAGTGTACGGCCTTATGAATGTTGGACACTCCAATTCCGACATGTGTTCATGATTATCCATGGAATCTTCTTGCTCATGGACATGCCACCAAGCTACTAGGATTCTCGGTTGGCATTAATGTTAGTGCAAAAGCAGAATGGGAAGAAATTATTAAGGATTTGGAGAAACACCGAGTTTGGTGGTCAAGTGCAAAGTTATCTCTTGTTGGTCATATTACAATGGCCAAATCAGTTTTCAACAGTATCCATATTTATATGGCTAGCTTGTTGCTAGCCCCACAGGTCAAAGTATAGGTGCTTATTGCAATAGTCCGGAATTTCATTTAGGATGGCACTCGGAAAGATGTTGTAATTAAGGTGGCTTGGTCTAATGCATCCTCCCCAAGTGGGATATTGGTGTGGGTATGATGGATTTCTTACTATATAGTATCCTAAATGGCGAAGATGACTCTCCTAGTTTACATCTTCTCAAACAATCTCTTAGTCATTGTATTCCTCTCGTAAGAAGCCAGTCAAATGGGTTTTTCTTGGGCTCTATTTCACCCTCTTGAGCCTTTTTCAAATGCTTCTCCCTTCCTACGAGGATTATTGGCAACATAGGATGCAGTCAGACTTCTATATTGATTGTGTTCTTCTATCCATGCTCTACTAGATGTTTCGTAGTGGTGGGCACATTACTGCTAGATCTCTCAGTATCTCCACTTGCTACATCAGTTCATCCCTTTACACAAAGAAGATGGGTTCTAGCAGGGGTCATCTTTATTCGAGCATAGTATAAAGATAGTCGCCTCTTTTCATGGTCTCCGTTTCAAGCAGATACTCTCGTGTTAGGATGGAACTATATGGAAGAAGGTAGCGGAGAACTTGCCTTTTATAGTGCAAGTTGATGTCATGGAAAGGATGCCATGGGATTGTCATCAGGATATTCATAAAGGCAAGTATTATCTGCTCCATATATCGTCTTCTCTTAGCTCCACGGCCTCTCCAATTGCCAAATAGATGGCAAACACAAATTGCAGATCCCAGAACCATTATGGGCTCATACATGGTGATGGTTTTAGGATAAATTGCTCCATCTCTAAAGTTTTTGTATTTTGCTGGCAAGTTTTAGATAGGTGTTTGCATGTAAATGCCTTGGGCATCGCTATGATCTTCGTATCTCTATAGTATATTCGCATTTTCCAAAAATCAAAACACTTGAGCATTGCCTCTTTTTTTGTCCAGAAGTTCTACCAGCATAGTCTCGGTTACAAGGTCTATTCAACAGTAGACTGGACTTCCAGCTGCGTGGGCCTCAACTAAGCAATAGACATTTCATCTAGGGCCTAGATGGCTACCGTGTTCAATTTGGGATCGTAGTAGGCTACACATTTTTCAAGGCATTTACTCATCTATTCGTAGTATTATTGATGTAGCCCAGACTAAGATATTGATGACTTATGTCTTCCTCCCTCATGCAAGAAGTGAAAGACCATATTTGGATTCAGTACCTTCAAACTAATTCTTATCATTAGTCTCATGTGCTGGAGTAAGTACATAATGCTTTAGGCTCATGTTTTAGGAGCATTTTCTTATGCTTACACAGCTAGATGAGATTTGTGTACACCTTCTAATGGTCACTTTCGGTTAATATACACTTTTTTAGTCCTTCAAAAAAAAAATGTAGTACTAAAGTTAAATGGGTTACTATTGAAAATATTTATTATTTTTTGCCAACATTGCGTCCTCCCGCCTTTCTTGAATTAGCCATGCATTCTTAAGTCAAATTTGGAATTTCGCCTCCATTTAAAAAATTGTCAATAATTGCCACACATTTAGTTGAATATAATAGTCTCTTAAGGATATCCAATTCCTTTAACTTTTATGTCAGTTGAAATCTAATTCTTTTTTCAATTACCATAATATTTATATCTCATGTTTGATTCCTTCACATACTCTGATTTTAGAAGATCGAAAGTCCATGATCGTTGATCAAGGATGCTCTGATACCATAAAAGACCTTAGGATGCTCAACGCACAAAAGATCAAGACACTTTTAGAATACATCTTACTTGCCCTTTGCTTTCCTTTATATAAAAATTCTAATTTGCTTTCAATAGATCGTAATTAACTGGCAGATGCTGTTATAATAGATTTTAGCAAATCTTAATTAAATCTTTAACTGACTATTCTTTCTGATCATTATACCATATGTTCCAATACATATATTGCATGTCCAATGAGGAGCAAAGTTGGAGTTTTGCTTGCGCATCTTTGGCTTTAATAGACATATCCTTCCTATTCTTCCATTTTTTGAAGATTCCTAGATGGTTTATTGCCTCATTTAGTTCTAGCCAATCCTGGAACTTAACTTAAACCTTATGCACGAACTCTAATTCAATAATTCTTCTTCTTCCATTGATTTACTTTGGACTTAGAACTTGCTATTTAGTAGTCGGATATTATGCATCTAAAGTTTAATCAATCAATGGTTGGATATGGCACACTCCTTAAACTATAGAGGTTGAGATGGAGAAACCAGTGAAAGGACGATTCTAAGGATGATTGGATGCCTCTAGATGAGTCTTTATTTTCGGCCATGGAGAAATTTTGAATAGCCAGCTCGGGCTAGATGTTTACAGCCCTTTGTCCTTCAGATTGTCCTTCAGTTTGCATCTCGTTTTTCTGCAGGACGAATTTAAGCTTATATGTGGCAAAGGGGTTGTTGATCATAACAGCTCTGACATTTCTCTAATATTTTTATGCTGAAGAGTAAAGGCATTTTGCCTCTGGCAAACCAATGAGATCAATGATGCAAGAAGATGAGTCAAAAGAGGTTCTTCGGCAGAGCCCATCTGGTATACTGTATGATTTTGTGAAAAGAAGCTCCGAATTTGGATTATTGCAGCGGAACCCTAGAGTCTAAATATAGCTGAGACTGAATTTCTGCTTCACCTCCTTCTGTTGCAAACAAAATGGTAGTCTGTAAGGCTGTCCATGGGGTAGTTCTTAATGCAAATTGATGTTGCTTCTCAATCAGTACATAAATCTTTCGACCTATGGTTTAAGGAAGGTCAACCCTCCCCTCTCTCAGATTATAACAAACCCTCTTGGCCTGTCGGCCTCGAGGGCTGTTTCCCATAATCTACTTGAGGGGAGGGTGAACCTCGTCTTAGGAAACTAGCAGTAAGAAAAATAAGTTGCGCACTATGAAAGAGAGAGAAACATTCCCCAATGGATAAATTTTAGTGGCATAAAGGAAAGATGGCGATATTTCTTAAGATTACAGCCCATTTTATATCCAGCAATAGTCCACTTGATGGTCACCTGATTTCTAACATCAAGGCCGAGGAATTTCTTGGATGTTTCACTTCAATTCAATGATCGAGGAGGAGCGCCAAAATATCGTCATCTGTTCCTTTATGTAAGAGAAAGGCCAAGAGCAGGCCATTTCGCCTGGCTCGCCCTAACGGGCTCGCCAGGCCCGTACCAGGCGAAATGGCCTACTCTTGGCCTTTACCTATTACGTAGATTACAGGTGCAAAGAATATTAGATCAGATGTGCTTTTGAACATCATTTTTTTCAAGTCGACATTATTGATTCGATAATTTGGACGGTGCAAAGAACACATGGATCGAGAAATTTCAGCAAATATCATGTGCTTTTTGAACATTATTTTTCCAAGTTGACGTTATGAGAACTACAACTTTGGCAGAATGTGATACATTATATGTGTTCGATATTTTGAGATGGGAAAGGAAGAAGGCTTGGGGTTTCAATCCTTTTTTTTGGGTGGGTTTTTGGGGGGTGGGGTTGGGGGGGGGGGGCATCCGTAGATATTAACTGAGGCGGCAAGGCTTTTTGTTACCCGAATCTGGGGATAGAATATACCCTTCAATAACATAGAGAATATCCTCACAGAACCAAATACTGACACGTAATGCCACCCCATTGGTTGATCAGATTGAGATGATACACGTGACGTGCTTAACAGTAGGACCTACCATTCTGTGCCACGCGTCACCCATATGGTGGTCCAAATATCAATGGAAAAAAAACTCCAAAATTGCCTAATCATTTAACCCTGTTCCTAACCTTGCTTAATTATGCTAATGCCCCTTCTAAACCTGGTTGGTCCTCGTGAGTAGAGAGAAACAAAGAGGAAGGGGTGCCCATTGCTCCATCTGGGCGATCGATCCTTCGATCGGACGCCGTTTTTTATCATCTGGGTTTTGCCCTCCAGCCTTTGTTTCCGAAGATCGGCTTTTGAATCTACCAAAATCGTTCTGTATTTGCTGCATTACAGAAAAATCTGCCTTCTGGGGTTAAATTTTCAGCTATGGCTACAGGTCTGGTCTCCGGTGCCCTTAACTCTGCTAAAATAAGCCATTCCGTGGCCCCTTCAGATAGATATGAGTGTGGGCAATCTATGAGATGCAGCATGAACAGCTTGGGGGCAAGTAAATCTTTTTTTTCTGGCTCCGGGCTTAAGGATTTGTATAAAACCGTCAGTTCAACAAGTCCGAAGAACACCCAAAATGAGAAGAGGCTTGTGGTCACGCCTAGAGCTGTTTCGGATTCGAGAAAGGAAGGGGAAGCATGTTTAAATCCGGATGCTGGATCGGTACCGACTCATTCTTTGCTTGGCTTGTTATTATCTTTTGGGGCATTGCATGTATTAGTGTTTTTACGCGTGCAATCCAAATCAAACGATTTAAATATCGTTGGGCTTCAGAGCTTAACAGCGTGAATGTCAGGTTCATGATTGATGCCTTTGGTTCTGCATGATCTTGTCAAACATGCAATGAGAAATCTGATTTATTTGCAATGTTATGTAGATGGTATAACAAATTTTTTCCTTCGCAGAGTGTCCTGGGTATCATTTTAGGCGGTGGAGCAGGAACTCGGTTATACCCCCTGACCAAGAAACGGGCAAAACCTGCTGTACCTCTTGGGGCAAATTACCGCCTTATAGACATTCCCGTGAGTAACTGCATCAACAGCAACATCCGGAAAATATATGTCCTTACACAATTCAACTCAGCCTCCTTGAATAGGCATCTATCAAGGGCTTATTCCAGCAACATGGGCGGTTATAAGAACGAGGGATTTGTAGAAGTTCTAGCTGCTCAGCAAAGTCCTGAAAATCCCAATTGGTTTCAGGTAAACTCAACATATCTCTGTAGTATGTATGATTTAAATCCTGGTAACTGTTTTACAAATAATGGAATGCCTAATACATTTTATTATCGTAAAACATACCATATTTCAATGGTACTGATGAATTCAAGGCATCTGCATAAACATTAACCTCAGGAATCCGAAAACTAATACTTGCCAGATAATTTGTTATTCCACAAAAAGTCTTTAAATCCTTAGGAAAGTCCTAATGTTTTCTATCTAGTAATTTGAAGTATGCTCATCAGTACTGTTCCACTACAGGGAACAGCAGATGCAGTAAGACAGTATTTGTGGCTCTTCGAAGAACAAAATGTTATGGAGTTTCTAATATTGGCGGGGGATCACTTATACCGCATGGATTATCAAAAGTTTATTCAAGTTCATCGTGAAACAAACTCTGATATCACAGTTGCATCACTACCCATGGATGAGAAGAGGGCAACTGCGTTTGGTCTAATGAAGATAGATTCAGAAGGGAGGATAATTGAATTTGCGGAGAAACCAAAAGGCAATGCTTTGAAGGCTATGAAGGTACGTGATGTCTTGGTTTGTAGAATTTATACTTTATTTGTCATCTTGCCGAAGTATGAATGCATAAAACTTGTCTTCATTCTCTCTTTAGTCTTTTAACAATAGACAGTAGTTATTGAAAGAAGGCAGTTTGGAAATAATGATAAGATTAAGATTTGAAAATTTTGGATCATTTTCTAACCTTTGAAATTGACATTATCTTCTGGATGCAAGGTGGACACAACCGTTCTTGGACTTGATGAAGAGAGAGCAAAGGAAATGCCTTACATTGCAAGTATGGGTATATATGTTGTCAGCAAAGATGCCATGATAAAACTTCTTCGCGATGAGTTTCCTGGGGCAAATGACTTTGGGAGTGAAGTCATTCCTGGTGCAACTCAAATTGGCATGAGAGTAATGTTTTTTTAGATGCCATGCGTATTTATTGAATTAAATAGTTAGTAACATTTATTGTTCACAGGTACAAGCCTATCTGTATGACGGATATTGGGAAGATATTGGAACAATAGAGGCCTTTTATAATGCAAACCTGGGCATTACTAAGAAGCCTATTCCTGATTTCAGGTATGCCAAATGTATACTAAAATCAACAATATGATCTAGCAATCTTCTTGTATATTCAATGTTTTGCCGAGCAATAAGTTTTGAAATCTTCCTTGATGAAGCGCCATATTCATCCTCATGCCTGTAATAATTTTCAGCATATGCATCCCCTGTAATTTGATCAAGTCTATTACTACTGCAAATATTAGCAGCATAAGATCCGTCATTCAATGCTTGGCCTTTTTGTTGTTGATGTAAGGGGGAATTAGAAGTCAGTCAATGCAATGCCTAGGCCTTTCATTGTTGACATAAGGTGGAATGGAATGTTAATCTGAGCATAGAATTATCAAGTTATGTTACTATTCTAATATCTATGAGCATTACCGTTTTCTGCATACCAATTATTGACTTAGGTTCCGGGAATATTGACACCTCATGCTTTCATGTGCAAAGTATTCCCATCATCTTATTATCTCATAACTGATGCTCGATATCCCTGGAACTTGCTGGTTTTACCTCTATTTGTTTGCGTCTCCTTGCCATGGTTGCCTGAGTAAAATTTCCGGCATGTTTATAGTAATACTGAGATTTATCAGATGTGTTTTAAGAAAGGAGGATTTTTCTATAAGAAATTATCATGTGGTGCTGTTATTTGTGAGCATGAGAAGCAGAGAAACTTGTTTTTCTTATCCAAAGTTCTCATTTGACTGACAAGTTGAACTACTGTTTTACAGCTTTTATGATAGATCTGCACCAATCTACACTCAAGCACGATTTTTACCTCCTTCAAAAATGCTAGATGCAGATGTAACCCAAAGCGTTATTGGTGAAGGCTGTGTCATCAAGGTTTTTACCAAATTAATGACCTAATACTAACCTTTACAGTATTAGGTGGAAACTCCATCTCGAGTTTCTAATTATTGTTCTTTCCTCTTCTATAGAATTGTAAAATTCACCATTCTGTGGTTGGATTGAGATCTTGGATTGATGAGGGCGCTATAATTGAAGATGCTCTTCTTATGGGTGCTGATTACTATGAGGTAAGTTCCTTCCTTTACTTAGACAATGTCTTCATTTTATTGCCAACTTGTTTGTTTTACAAATGGCTTGGACATCAATCATAGACCGATGAAGAAAGGGAGAGGCTTCTATCTGGGGGTGGAATCCCTATTGGTATTGGCAAAAACTCAGTCGTGAAAAGAGCTATAGTTGATAAGAATGCACGGATTGGAGAAGATGTGAAGGTAAAGTATTGTTATTATGCAGCAGGATAGATTTTTGTTTAACATCCAAAAGGCAGTTGCTGAAACATATGTTATTTCTATATGGAATTAATTCTACTGTACAGATCGTCAACAAGGATGATGTTCAAGAAGCTGCAAGAGAAACAGATGGGTTCTTCATCAAAAGTGGCATAGTAACAATAATTAAAGATGCAGTGGTGCCTCATGGGATGGTGATCTAGAGGATGGCTCTTTTTGTGTAGAAGCACTAATGTTTTGATTTTAGACTTAACCATACTGGTTCTTCGTGATTGTATATTAGCTCTTCCATTGAAATAGATATTATTAATATAGTAAGTAGCAAGGTGGAGCCAATATGGTACCTCAGTCTGTAATCTGTATGCTTTTTTTGTCAAGCTTTAATTCGAATAAATTGAAAACCTCCAGTTCAGGTTTACTGACCTTTTTTACACTATCTGGAGGGGTTACGCATTAGTCAAGCATACATGTATGTAACACGTAAAAAAACTAGATAAAGATGATGCAGGGATTATTTTTATTTTCAAGGGTAATCATGATGTCACATTGTTCAGTTAATTTCAGAAGTGTCACATGGGACAGGACATATCAGCGTTGTACTGGGGGACATGTTATAACCGCAGTCTAAAAATTGGGGACTTAAATTGTAGAAAATACCCGTCCCCCACCTCGGAAGTCGGAACCTCTGTCCCCAAAACAGCATTTGTGATTTCAAAACTGGTGCCCCTGAAGAACTTCCCCTTAGCTCGATATTATGACCTAGTTTCAAAACTGGTAGATAACTGATGCCCCTGAAGAACTTCCCCTAAGAGACGCCTCACATGTGAGCGGCAGAACTTGCCGGACGTCAAGCCGTTCAAGCCGCTCTGGTCTGAACTGCTCCAGCAGTTCGGGGACAACCGGCTCAAACGTCAAGCCGGCCGTCTCAAATTTCGTTCATGTGAATGCGTTTTCATCTACATGTGAGGCGTCTCTAAGCTAGATATTATGACCGAGCATGACTGTACTTCACTCACACAAGCTGGACTTACAAAAAAAAAAACTATAAAAATGCCAGCTCCAAGAGCTATTGGGTATATACCTAAAGGGAAAAATTATAAAATGCCTTTATGTTTTGACAACGTGTAATGTATATTATCTCTAACATATAATTATAATGGGGCAAATTCTAGAATATTCTATAATTCGGCATTAAAATGCAAATATTTCAATGGCGCGTGGAACGTGAAGCTACTAGAAGATTCTAAAGAGGTAAGAGGCGGAAGCGTTTCTAGAAACTAATCAGGAATGTCTGGCGCCTTCTCGAATGATCCCGAGAGGCCTTTATCTTTGTATTAAAGGGAGGAGGTGGTCACCCAATCTATCTATAGCGGCCAAGTTAGCGGCCCATGAGGTTTAGAAGACGGAGTTTGTGAAGAGTGATAATACAAGTTGTCTTTGGGTTAAATTTAAGGGTTGGCGTTTCAAGTCGCGTGTTGGATTTCAATGCTTTGTGTTTCAAACTTCGGGTAGACTGGCGTAAAACAATGTTGAAGCTACGTATGAATAGAAAAGTAAGGAGGGCTCGACCGATGCGCATCCTTTCTTTGCGAGATTTGAGTTTGTAAGGCGGTTCTCTTGTCACCATATCTAGGTATTGAGAATACCCGAACCGCGTCTGTTCTACCTTTTTTTCTTTGAGCTTATGTGCGTGTTCGCGACTTCCGATGCTCGAGAGAAGATCAAATCTCATTGGGGCTATACCAACCGACTCCTTTGTCCTATTTGTGTAGTCCCTACGTTGCCATAGAATAGTTGTCGCGACGTAATCTTGGTATGAAATAATTATGCGGTCCAAAAACATGAAACTTTTAGAGATGCCTAAGCTGGGAAGAGGGGCGGAGCTGCCGTCCTAGAGCAAGATAAAAAACCAAGGTAATACTTTTCATGAGAATACTAGACCCGCCCGCTATGGTGTTGCCAAGCCAGGTGATTATGGCTCAGAACCTGAACTCGTACCCTTTGATTACGGTTATGGCAAAATCTATCCTCTATTGGATCAAGACTATGGATACGATTATGGGCTTATTCCCAAGACTCGGTTCCATCAACGACCCTCTCATCGCCCGATATAGCCCCAATGACCCACAAAACAAATCATTCATTTGTTACCCCGAAGCTAATCTGTTGCTTTGGTTTAGAGGTTTAGAGTAGACGCCTTGAAAATTTTCGTTAGAATCCCATACTTCATCTAAGCAGGTCCAATCTCGCAATCTTGCTCTTGGGTACTCTGTGTTTTCTGTTTAGAATTTGCTTGACCATTTAGGCTTTCCTGTTGCATAATCTAGCTTCTCTGCATTAGTATTGAAATGCTCATCCGGTTAATAGGATGTGGAGCCAAAAGATTTAATGAGATACCGCAACCCTGTCTGAGTTGAAAACCCGTGATTCAAACCGCGACCGCCCAATTTCGCCATCCTAGCCCCAAATTAAAACCATCCTACCGTCAAATTAAAACCTACCACACAATATGAGTGCGACTTTTCCGATGCCGTGCAAACATGCCCTAGCCTAAAAGATGTTCAAAGTTGTAGATTTTCGAGCTTTGATTTATCTGCGTAGTCCCCTGTTTGCCATAGAATAATTGTGCCATAGAATCTTGCCATGAAATAATTGTATACTCGAGAACATGAAACTATCGAAATAAGAGTGCATATAATCTCTCGTATGGAAACTTTTCGTATGCCATGTGCTTATGAAATATGGCAAAAATATTTTTACATGCCCGCAAACGTAGCTAATCTTTGTGAACAATAAATGGAGACAGCCAGAATGGTTCATCTTGATTTGATGAGGTTGTAGTTATAGATCTTAGGTGCATCTAGCCAATGTTTTAACACCGACAAATACGGTTTTATAAGAGGTGCATCCAACCAGAAATAATTGCCACGGAATCTTGCCATGGAGTTTTGCATAGAATAATTGTACATTGGAACGTATAAAACTTTCGAAGGTAAAAGTTCCATATAATCTAAATAAAATTTTTTTGGACGTCATCTTCTTATAAGAGATAAAAGCAGTTTTACCTCTTTAGAAAACCGCACAAGATCTTGTAAATCATTGTATTAGGGACTTGTCACTAGAGTCGAAATTTGTGTCTTCAATTAATGAAGCCATCAAAATGCACCATTATATTGTAGAAACTACAAAGAACATTATGAAAACCAAGCAAAATTAACAGATTCAACTGGAGAAGCATGCGCATCCATCTTCAACGAACAGGCTGAGCAAATATTTGGCCACACTGCTGATGAGATGTCTACGATTCGCATCACGGATCCAGCAACGTACCAGAGAGAAATCCAAAAACCAACATGGACTCCTCGAATATTCCATGTAACGGTCTACATGAATAGGCAAAGACAAAAGATTGCTATTCGAACAATCAGCCCTGTTGATTAGTCAACTGAATGTAACACTTTGCTAAACAAAATAGCTAGCTTAAAATCGTCCTAGATTCATTATAACCCACTTCACTTTCCTTGCCTTATACGAGGCAACTTCATTCATCCATGTATGCACCTTTTCCCTTATAGCTAATAAATGCTTCATTACTTTATTTCTATTCAACTCTCTCCAAAAATCCACAACTTCATACTCTTAGGCAGTGTCAAACAACTCAAAGAAAAAACAAATGCATGCGGCGGCCTTGGCTTGGCCAACAAACTTCTTGTATTTTTTAAAATTGTTCAAATACCCCTAAGATTTAGATTAATTCCTCCAACGCCAAAATTTTAAAAATTATTCAAATACCTTTAAGATTTAGTTAATTCCTCCAATGCCCTTAAGTTTCTTCCAAATTCCCCTTGAGACCTATAAGGTGTAAAAAATGTGGAATGAGTATTTTGTAACATAAGATTTTCAAAGGTTTAGAGAGGGTATTAGTAGAGAAATACATATATTGTTGATGGTGGAGGGTAGGGTTTGCTTTTTTTGGGTCGAAAATGGCTTTTTGCCATGGGACGAACATCAACCGAATGATGGAGACGAAGGTGGAACCGGAGTTCCAGAAGTCGAATCTGAGGTGGCACGTTGGCGGCTATGCGAGGACGTCGGCATGCCCTGGATTTATAGGAGGCGTCTCATTGCGGGTAAGTTAGAGTGCGTGTCCTGAATCTTCTGTGTTTTTGAAATCTATTGTGGGTCAGCCCAACTACAACACTTTGATGCAACTTTGCCAGAGCCCATGGAATACTTGGAGCGATTCCGAGTGTATTCAATGAGAAGGTCTATTGCTTGTTAGTTGTTCAATGAGAAGGCATCAATTTCTGGAGCTCCTGCACTTGTCCAAGGATTCAGTCTTTCAGCAAGTCTGTGTTGTAATGGCATATTCGATGAATTTAGAGCTTAAAAGCATGGTGCAAGATGGACATGTTACTGGTGCACATTGTTGATCCATTATAGGCACATGTTTCAGGCTCTTCAGATTCATAATGAGGGATCTATTCGATTTCTTGAGATAAAATTCTCCATCCTATTAGAATTCTATAACGTCATGCTTTTAATGTGACAATACAGTAAATACTTTTTTGCGTGTGTTGCAATGAGCTATGGTAACAAACCTGAGAGCCCCTTGTAAATATCTGAAAATGAATTTAATTTCATAAGCACACAGAGTTCTTAGATTACTGAGTTGCGGCTTCAGTTTCAATTGGTTGAATGCGTTGTCTATAAAGGTCAATTTATGTAGGTTTCAAGATCTCTTGTTATGAGATGTGGTGAAGACCCCGCATTTGAAATTCAAGTTTCTATATAGTACTTATATATCGATCTAAAGCATTTCTCCAATTTGTAGTTGTGGCAGCTTTCATACTAAGAATTCCTGCAGCAGATGCATTGGCAGGAACTGCATTCGAGACATGTGACACCAATTGGAATCATCTCCATGGCTGAAGTAAGATAAAACATTTTCTTTGTTCTGTAGCTCTACATTCGTAGTGCTTATTCCTAGTCAGAGTGATGAAGTGGTACATGCTATTGTAAATGTAGTGTAGTTGATATGCATATTGCAAACATGAGGTCTGAAGAATGAGGACTGAAGAATGAGGACTGAAGAATGAGGTCTGAAGAATGAGGTCTAAAGAATGAGGTCTGCAGATCTCAGAAGAGTTAGCCCCTTCCTTTTCTTCCGATCCATCGTCCCTCTCTGTTCAAATCCCTATTATACACCGAGCTGTCATTCTTATTAACACTGAATACATCTGGTGAGGATATATTGAAGGGCCTATCGATATTTTGTGGGTCTCTATAATCGACAGCAGGCATCTCTACCTGGACCAGTTCTCTTGTGTTGGTGGTTTCGCCATCAGAGGATCTGATCCGAGCTTTGTTCGTAGATTGGTAAGGCTGCTCATCTTTGGCAACGTGGAAGCTCTACCTACACAATCTCTTCTAGTCCAGTGCTCTTGGCTCCAGGAGTATTATTGGCTAGAAACATACTAATCTGTCCAAGTTTATCATGGTCGAGGTCTCCCTTGCTCTTGCCTCCAAAGACCAATGGGAAGTATGTCTCCCTCTTTGAAGGAAGATCTTGAGGCCATTGTTCTGCCTCCAGCACCAATGGGAACACCAATGGGAAGTATGTCTCCCTCTTTGAAGGAAGAGCTTGAGGCCATTGTTCTGCCTCCAGCACCAATGGGAACACCAATGGGAAGTATGTCTCCCTCTTTGAAGGAAGATCTTGAGGCCATTGTTCTGCCTCCAGCACCAACAGGAAGTATGTCTTTCTCTTTGAAGGAAGATCTAGCTGCTGTATCCCTTCGTATTCCCGAGGTGGCGAACCGGATTCGCCACCTTGATAATCAAGCTTTGATTGCTAAAATAATAAGAGGTAATCCCTCTTTACCTGAGCTTAAGAAGACCATAGAGCGTATCTGTCGGGGCAGAATCCTACCTCGTATTCAGCCTCTTGGAAATCTATACTTCCTCATTACTCTTCAGTCTAATAGAGAGGCCTCAACTCTCTTCAAGAAAGGGATTCTCACATGTCCAAATGGCCAGATTCTGCTCCAAAAGTGGCGGGCAGGCTTTAACCCTCATAAACCAGAAGCTTTGTTTTATCCTATCTGGCTTTCCCTTTCAGATCTTAGTGCCGAGTATTGGACTGAGAAGGCATTCAAAGCCATTGCCTCTTGCCTAGGAGAGTTTGTATGCATGGGAGGGACACCCACCGAAGCTCCAAAGATCTGTATCTCTGTTGATACCTTCAAGCTGCTCCCAGAATCTGTTTTTTTCCATAGCTTTGACAACAAGCTTACTGAATTCAAACTCTCCATTTCTGGCATGCCTCTCCCATGTTCTATATGCGGAGCCAATGTGCATGCAGGAGTGCTTTGTACCAATCCCCAGTTACCTCCTAAGCTGGGTCCTGACATGAAAGGGAAAGAGACCTTTGATGGGAATGTAGACTTTGAAAAATCCATGTTTCTTAGCTCTGCCATAAAAAAGGCTGCTGTCCACCTCTGTGAAAGCTCCAAGGGAGGCAGCTCTGGACAAAACAGCTCTGGACAAAACAGACATGGGCAAAGTATCCAAGCTGACATTGCACCAATCTCAACTGTATCTATTGATCTGACCGCAATCCAGAACTCTGCAAGTATCGCATTTGCTCCTAACAGACCAGTGCCTCTGTTTGTCCCTTCCCAAAACAGATATGCTCCTTTGGTTGAGCTTGAGGAGCCCACCTCTCCACTGGCCTTGATCAACACACATCTGGTCTGCTCTTCTGATAGAGACTGCTCTTTGGAGGCGGCTGATAATCACAAAGAACACCCCAAGGTGATTTCAGATCATCTCCAGAAGGTAGATCACGGTCCTATTGCTTCCACTGGTTCTAGTCTTCATATCAGCCCCATCTGCTCTTTTCTCCATACCCGAGATGGCATTCAGCAAGACCGAGATGGCCCTATCTCATCCAAGGGCATTCAACAAGATTGTGCCAGTATTCCGCATCTGGCATTTGGTATTTCTGAAAATGGTTCCAAGTTTGCTGGACCAGCAGCACCCAAGCTTTGTGATGCCATTGTGAATGGCGAAATGGATAAGGTTGGGGATGGCTTCAAATCCTCTGAGCCGGCAACTATTGAAGGTGTAATGATGGAGGCCTCTCAACCATGTAGACGCCTTGCCTCTTCATCCAAACCTCCTGCTGGAAAAAAGAAAGAAAAAAATTACTACAAGAAGCCTGATAAGCACGGGTTTGAAGCGTCCATAGCAAAGGCACTGCTGCAGCACTCTCAAGAGGAGGGCAACAAATCAGAAGATGCTTCTTGATCAGAAAATGGTTTTTCTATCAACAACAATCAGGAATGCAGAGTACTTTATCATGTAAACAATTTTCTCTATATGTTTGCACTAAATATGGATACAATATCTAGCATCAAGATGTTTTTGTATCAGGAGCTTTGCGATATATAATATTATGGTTTTGATATTTGGAGATATTTTAGTCCCTCTCTTCAAGATGAATAGTCTGTGTTCAGTATCTCAGTTTTCTATATTCCACAGTATTGCTCCAGAACTTTTGTTATGTAAATATTTACATGATATCACCATGAGCAGTTATATTCAAAATAATCACTGGAATGATCACTATGTCTTGTCCAAATCCTTTTGTGGAAGGACGGGTGCAACTGAAAATATAACTTCCTTTATATTTGGGAGGCGACTTCTTGAGGCAATCTGGTCGTGTCTTTGCATAGCAATGGCTACTTTTTGGTACTGGCCTCGGAATGACCACACCAGGACCACACATCGGGCCCAAAGTCCCAAGGCCCTTTTGTCTCTATTGACACTATTACTCAATCATTCCCACTGGATTGGAAGCCGTGGGCTACACTTTTTGGACCTTTCTGGGGTTTTGATAACAAACTTAGCAGCTTTGTACCTAAGGTCCCATCAAAGTTAAATTGGAACAATTTGATTTTATGGGCAATTCTCCGCCAAGATTATTTTAACATCCAGGTCTGGATACATGTCTCAATTCCCCTATGTTATATGATAATAGCACTATGGTCTTGGTTGATGTGGGCAATAAGAATCTTGATTCCCATAATCATAGGTCCCTACATACACATCCTCTTGGTTAAGAGTATGGTGGCATATTATGAGTTTTGGGGAAGTTCACATTATGGAAAGTTGAAAGCTTTGGCAAATGGCCCGACATATGGAAAACTGAAAGCTTTGGTAAATGGGCCGACAAAAGGAACTAGGGATTGTCCAGTCACGTCTAAAAGATCCATGTGCAGGAAACGTAGCCTTTTACTATACACACCATGAAAATTGTCTCCTGGAATCTTCGTGGTATAAAAGGTGTCCTCAAACGTGGCAGAGTGCTTGCTGCCCTTCGCTCCATGAAGGCGGATGTTATTCTTGTCCAGGAACACAGACTCCCTGATTTTGAAGCAAACTCTATGGGCAAATGGGTCGGCAGTGATTACTCCTCGCTCAGCTGTGCAGCCACAGGAACCAAGGGAGGTACTTGCATACTTTGGAAAGGCCTCACTCAAAAATCCTTTTTTGCCGCAAGGAATGGTCGATGGCAAGCTGTGATCTTTGAATCTAAGGAGTGTCAATGGGGTATTATCAATGTCTATGCCTCTAACAAGCCTGCTGAAAGGGCGGTTATGTGGATGGAAATTGAAAACTGGGTTAGTCAGCTAGGGGATGACACAGAAAATTGGATCTTAGGAGGGGATTTCAACATGAGTGATGTGTGGGACCAGAAGATTGGGTTACACAGGAATCTATCAGAAGCTGAGGAGACTTCGTGGAACTCCTTGCTTAGCAATGTTGGATTTAATCTGGTTCCACCTTCCAATGCTGCATTCTCTTGGTCAAATAAACAGAAGGGGCTAGACAGAGTATATTGTCTGTTAGACAGATTTTATATGGCCAATAAGTCTGCATGCTTCATGGATAGGTGTTATGTAGAGGGGGATCTGGCCTTCTCTCACTCTGATCATGTCCCCCAAAGTTTAACGATGGAGGATGTATCTATAGCTGGGATACGCGAAAATATTCCTTTCAAGTTCAATACATCCTGGCTGGGGAAGGAGGCATTTTGCAAGCCGTTTAGGGAATTTGTATCGTCTCTCCCTAACAACCTCAGCCCTCTTAGTATGAAAGCTTGGGTGCAGAAGCTCAGTCTCATGAAGAGCTGGGTTAAAAATTGGGGTAAGAGTAGAGCTTTGGCATTTAAACAAGAAAAGATCGAGGTATACACTCTGTTGAGAATGGTCAAACAAGAACTGCTATCCGACCCACATAACATTGACAAACAGAATATTGAGGCTGATTTGGAAGGGAAAGCAAGGGCAATTGAAGAGGAGGAGGCAAGAGGTGCAGCCGTGCGATCAAAAACCAAATGGTATGCTGAACTAGACCATGAAAACTCTAAATGCTTTTTTAGAATGGCTGGAGCAAGGTTAGCAGAAAATAGCATCCTATCGATTAAAGACGATAATTCAAACATATTAGAAGATCCCCAGGAAATCAGGTCTTTTATAAGGGGAAGTTTTGAAAATCTTTTCAGGGAAGACCCCCTACCCCCCTCCTACCATTCTCAGATAGCTTCTTGGTTGACTAAAGTTGACTGGGGAGAGAAGGTTACCGCAGAAGAGAATCGACGACTACTGCAAAATATTGAAGGGGAAGAGATTTACAAGACCCTGTGTTCTCTAGCAGCTGGAAAATCCCCTGGCCCTGATGGTTTCCCTCCAGAATTCTTTGTTGAATTTTGGGATGTGCTTGGTCATGACTTTATCAGAGCAGTATGTGGTGCGTGGGTTTCATACTCTCTACACCCGACATTAGCAGCAGGCTTTATCACACTTGTTCCAAAGATCCCTAGGCCTCAGTGCCTTAGTGAATGGCGACCTATTGCACTCACCAATGTCATATATAAAGTGATCATGAAGGCTATTGCCAACCGGTTGAAACAAATCCTCAATAGGATCATTGGGAACGAGCAATCTGCTTTCTTGCCGGGCAGATATATACTAGATAACTACCTTGCAGCAAGGGAAGGGCTACATTGGTGTCAGGCCTCAAAACAGAAATGTGTTATGGTCAAAATGGATTTTAGAAAGGCCTACGACTTCCTCAGATGGGAAGGCCTGAGGTCTGTCATGAGCTACATGGGATTTGAGTTGCAATTTATTCGGCTGGCTATGGGGATGAACAACTTAGCGTCTGCTTCGGTGCTAGTGAATGGTCAGCCATCAGGTCTTTTTAATCTCAAGAAAGGAATAAGACAAGGTTGCCCTCTGGCTCCTTACTTGTTCCTCATCATGGCTAATCTCCTTACTAGAATGGTTCAACTTAAGATAGCAGATGGAAATTTAGAGGGACTCACTTTCCCTGAAGGTACAGATAAGCTAACAATCATGCAGTACGCGGATGATACTTTTATGTTTCTCAGATATGATGATAATAGTTTTCACTCATTTCGGGAGATCCTGCTATCCTTTGAGGTTATATCAGGAATTGGCCTTAATGCAAATAAATGCACAGTTTTGTGGACCTCAGATAGCGTCATTGACCCCCGGGCCAGAGGTCTGGGCTTTCCAGTTGTGGCGGTAGGGGAATCAGTCAAACTTCTGGGCCTTCCCCTTGTCCTCTCTGACAGTCTAAAGGGCCTCTGGGCTCCTATACTAGACACACTAAAAAAGAAAGTAGGTTTGTGGTCTGCAAAAACCTTGGCAACATCTGGGCGTGTCACAGTGGCTAATGCGGTTCTAGCTGCCTCTCATATCTACTATTCATCAGTTATGGTTGCCCAGAAAGGGAATCTACAACCAAATGCAAGTTATCATAAGAAAATTCCGTCTGAGGGGGCAGGGCAAAAGTGGCCTGGGGGGAGCTTTGTCGTGATAAAAGGGATGGTGGACTAGGATGCAAAGACCCTCTTATCTAAGCTCAGGCTTTGGCGACTAAATTGCCCGGAGGACTCTACAAGGTGAGTCTTCTGAGCTTTCTCCTGCTCTAAAATTTGTATCATATTGGCTAAAGCAAGGTAAGCTCCTGGGAAAGCCAGCTCTGCCCAGGGATGAGCTGGGAGCTTTGTATTATGCCTTCAAGATAGCCCCAGGTACGTCTCCGGTGATGAGAAAGATCCTCCAGGCATGGATAGATGTGCAACATTTGTTCACCCCTATGAATCCTCCGGGGCCTTGAGTGGATTCACTGCTATGGAATACCAAGATATGGGAGAAAGAAGGTCTTCCGTTGGCACTCTCCCATCCACGTATCTTCACCAAATGGAAGGACTGTGGAATATTAAGTTTACAACATCTCTGGGTAAATGATAGATGGGTTTGCTGGACCACATTCAAGCGGAAAATCCATACCCCTGGTGAAGGAGATCGCAAAGTACTAAGGGAGATTATAGCAAATGTCACCAACCACTCAGGTATTATTGGCCCATGTGAACAATGGTCATTTGAAGGACATACAGAATATAGTGTGGCTAGGATTTATCGAGCATTATGCAAGGTTACTCCCCTGATAGCTGAGGCTAGACTCGGAGTAAGCAATGCAGTGGCAAAAAATGCTTTGGCTAACTCCTGGAAATCTATGTGCTCTAGGAAGATACAATTCTTCAGGTGGATAGCTCTGCAAGGGGGACTGAGTACAATGGAAAGTTTATTCAATAAAGGAATTGTGGTTAACAACAGATGTCCACTTGGTTGTCAAGTCACCGAATCTGTGGGGCACCTCTTCTTCTGCCCTATGATCTCAGAATTTTGGCAATGGGTAAGTCCCATAATTGAGCTAATGACACGCCAATTGACCTGTCCTGAATTACTGGTCATCGATAGGTGCTGTATAGAGGCCTCCCTAGTGAACCTGACATTATGGGTCATATGGAAACACCGTTGTGACGTAGCTTTGGGTGGTCAGGGGATATCCATAAGGAAGTTAAGAAACTCCTTCAACTCAGAGGTTGCGCTCATGGCATTATCCCATCACAGAAAGCATGGTATAAACTACAACAAGGAGCTTGATAGACTAGGGACCTTGCAGGGTTTATATGCCTTCTTCAAGTGTCATTGGGTAGATAATGATAATAGGGAAGCAGAAAGAGCTGTGAATAGACAAACAGGTACTCTGTATATTCAGAACTAAGGATATCAGGTGGGATCCAGCATTGGAACGAAGCTACCTCACTTTTGGTGAAGATAGGTGACTTCCCTTATAGTATCCAAATAGTAGGGAAGATGAGGAGATGCTCCCTTTAGTACATATGCTGTGACTCCTATCACTACTTTTCATATTGTACATGGTTTTCCTATATTTAATATATTACATATAATCTTACCCTAAAAAAAAAAAAAAAAAGTCATAGAATGAGCAAGAAGCATTCTATAATGGAATGGAAGAGAAAGACAAAATGCAACCATATGATATAGGATTAACCTGGTTTTGGCGATCCTGCCACAATATTTATCTAATATAAATAAAGCCCTATATTATCTGATCACAAGAAAATGGTAGAAGAAACGATAAGAAAATTGGAAGAAAATGCCAAATTGCCAATAGGCTATAATATAAGAAATGGTTTTATCTATATGTAGGCTTTAGGAATGTATAAGATGAATTAAGGATGCTGCATTTGTTTGAACTTCGCTGGACTGGGCATACATCAGCCTCAGTTATCTCCTGCTTCCACATCGTACCTCCAAATCTCAGAGACTTCCAAATCGTATACGTTCTTCGTTGCTTTTTTTGCTTCAATCGGATCGACTGCCACACCAGAACTAATCGAGATTCGAGAGCACTATATGTGGTATCTCTATGGGCGGGAGCCTCATCAGCTTGGAGGAAGGATCAAGAAAAAGGGCAGGCCGTCACCGCCGACCGAGAAAGGGCCAACCAAAACTTGAAAAAAAGGCAAAATTTTTAATTTTGTATTCAAACAATGATGGTGGTTGCCAACTTTTTCTCAAATCATGCACCTCCACTAATTCCAGGCCAACCAAGCAAAAATTTATAATACATAGTTAGATAATACATTGTACAGATACACATTATGCATACACAATATGACATATGATATTTGCATGGAAAAATATTCGACATATAAATAATTAGAATAAAATATTATAATATATTAATGTGCATAAAATTAGAAATTTTTAAAAATGATAGCCATTCTGTTGAATGGCTACATTATTTTCTGCATTTCGGTTTGAATGGCACTTTTTTATGTTGCCGTTCTTTTGCATGGGTATAAAATGAAGTGCCATTCTCTGCATGGTTGGAGGGCTCTAGAATGGTACTGCAACGTTCAAATTTAACCCTTGCTCGGAACCTCTGTCCCCAAAACAGCATTTGTGATTTCAAAACTGGTGCCCCTGAAGAACTTCCCCTTAGCTCGATATTATGACCTAGTTTCAAAACTGGTAGATAACTGATGCCCCTGAAGAACTTCCCCTAAGAGACGCCTCACATGTGAGCGGCAGAACTTGCCGGACGTCAAGCCGTTCAAGCCGCTCACGTGCGAACTGCCCAAAGATTCGGGGCGACCGGCTCAAAACGTCCAAGCCGTAGCCTCAAATTTCGTTCATGTGAATGCGTTTTCATCTACATGTGAGGCGTCTCTAAGCTAGATATTATGACCGAGCATGACTGTACTTCACTCACACAAGCTGGACTTACAAAAAAAAAAACTATAAAAATGCCAGCTCCAAGAGCTATTGGGTATATACCTAAAGGGAAAAATTATAAAATGCCTTTATGTTTTGACAACGTGTAATGTATATTATCTCTAACATATAATTATAATGGGGCAAATTCTAGAATATTCTATAATTCGGCATTAAAATTAAAATGCAAATATTTCAATGGCGCGTGGAACGTGAAGCTACTAGAAGATTCTAAAGAGGTAAGAGGCGGAAGCGTTTCTAGAAACTAATCAGGAATGTCTGGCGCCTTCTCGAATGATCCGGAGAGGCCTTTATCTTTGTATTAAAGGGAGGAGGTGGTCAGTCCAATCTATCTATAGCGGCCGTTAGCAGCGGTCGAGGTTTAGAAGACGGAGTTTGTGAAGAGTGATAATACAAGTTGTGCTGGGTTAAATTTAAGGGTTGCGTTTCAAGCTGTGTTGGATTTCAAGGCTTTGTATTTCAAACTCGGGTAGACTGGCGTAAAACAATGTTGAAGCTACAGAAGGAATAGAGAAGTAAGGAGGGCTCTGACTGATGCAGATCCTTTTTTTGCAGTATTTGAGTTCGTAAGGCGGTTCTACTGTCACCATATCTAGGTATTGAGAATACCTGAACCGTGCCTGTTCTACCTTTTTTTTCTTTGAGCTTATGTGCAGGTTCGCACTTCCGATATCAGAGAAGATCAAATCTCTGTGGGGCTATACCAACCGACTCCTTTGTCCTATTTGTGTAGTCCCTACGTTGGCATAGAATAGTTGTGCGACAGAATCTTGGTATGAAATAATTATGCAGTCCAAAAACATGAAACTTTTAGAGATGCCTAAGCCTGCCGTCCTAGAGCAGTAAAAAAAACCAAGGTAATACTTTTCATGAGAATACCAGACCCGCCCGCTATGGTGTTGCCAAGCCAGGTGATTATGGCTCAGAACCTGAACTCGGACCCTTTGATTACGGTTATGGCAAAATTAATCCTCTATTGGATCAAGACTATGGATACAGTTATGGGCTTATTCCCAAGACTCAGTTCCATCAACGACCCCTCTCATCGTCTGATATAGCCCCAATGACCCACAAAACAAATCATTCATTTGTTACCCTGGAAGCTAATACGCTGCTTTGGTTTAGAGGTTTAGAGTAGACGCGAAAATTTTCAGGCTAGAATCCCATACTTCATCTAAGCAGGTCCAATCTCGCAATCTTGCTCTTGGGTACTCTGTGTTTTCTGTTTAGAATTTGCTTGACCATTTAGGCTTTCCTGTTGCATAATCTAGCTTCTTTGCATTAGTATTGAAATGCTCATCTGGTTAATAGGATGTGGAGCCAAAAGATTTAACAGATACACAGAACTGTACAGAGTTGAAAACCCAGATTCAAACCGCACCGCCCAATTTCGGCCATCCTAGCCCCAAATTAAAACCATCCTACCGTCAAATTAAAACCTACCACACAATATGAGTGCAGCTTTCCGATGCCAGGCAAACATGCCCTAGCCTAAAAGATGTTCAAAGTTGTAGATTTTCGAGCTTTGATTTATCTGCGTAGTCCCTGTGTTGCCATAGAATAATTGTGCCATAGAATCTTGCCATGAAATAATTGTATACTCTAAGAACATGAAACTATCAGAAATAAGAGTGCATATAATCTCTGTATGGAAACTTTTCGTATGCCATGTGCTTATGAAATATGGCAAAAAATATTTTTACATGCCTGCAAACGTAGCTAATGCTGTGAACAATAAATGGAGACAGCCAGAATGGTTCATCTTGATTTGATGAGGTTGTAGTTATAGATCTTAGGTGCATCTAGCCAATGTTTTAACACTGACAAATACGGTTTTATAAGAGGTGCATCCAACCAGAAATAATTGCCACGGAATCTTGCCATGGAGTTTTGCATAGAATAATTGTACATTGGAACGCATAAAACTTTCGAAGGTAAAAGTTCCATATAATCTAAATAAAATTTTTTTGGACGTCATCTTCTTATAAGAGATAAAAGCAGTTTTACCTCTTTAGAAAACCAGACAGTACTGTAAATCATTGTATTAGGGACTTGTCACTAGAGCTGAGAAATTTGTGTCTTCAATTAATGAAGCCATCAAAATGCACCATTATATTGTAGAAACTACAAAGAACATTATGAAAACCAAGCAAAATTAACAGATTCAACTGGAGAAGCATGTGCATCCATCTTCAACGAACAGGCTGAGCAAATATTTGGCCACACTGCTGATGAGATGTCTACGATTCGCATCACGGATCCAGCAACGTACCAGAGAGAAATCCAAAAACCAACATGGACTCCTCGAATATTCCATGTAACGGTCTACATGAATAGGCAAAGACAAAAGATTGCTATTCGAACAATCAAATACCATTGATTAGTCAACTTAATGTAACACTTTGCTAAACAAAATAGCTAGCTTAAAATCGTCCTAGATTCATTATAACCCACTTCACTTTCCTTGCCTTATACGAGGCAACTTCATTCATCCATGTATGCACTTTTTCCCTTATAGCTAATAAATGCTTCATTACTTTATTTCTATTCAACTCTCTCCAAAAATCCACAACTTCATACTCTTAGGCAGTGTCAAACAACTCAAAGAAAAAACAAATGCATGCGGCGGCCTTGGCCGCCGCGACAAACTTCTTGTATTTTTTAAAATTGTTCAAATACCCCTAAGATTTAGATTAATTCCTCCAACGCCAAAATTTTAAAAATTATTCAAATACCTTTAAGATTTAGTTAATTCCTCCAATGCCCTTAAGTTTCTTCCAAATTCCCCTTGAGACCTATAAGGTGTGAAAAATGTGGAATGAGTATTTTGTAACATAAGATTTTCAAAGGTTTAGAGAGGGTATTAGTAGAGAAATACATATATTGTTGATGGTGGAGGGTAGGGTTTGCTTTTTTTGGGTCGAAAATGGCTTTTTGCCATGGGACGAACATCAACCGAATGATGGAGACGAAGGTGGAACCGGAGTTCCAGAAGTCGAATCTGAGGTGGCACGTTGGCGGCTATGCGAGGACGTCGGCATGCCCTGGATTTATAGGAGGCGTCTCATTGCAGGTAAGTTAGAGTGCAGGTCTGAATCTTCTGTGTTTTTGAAATCTATTGTGGGTTCTCGCTTACTTTCAGCCCAACTACAACACTTTGATGCAACTTTGCCAGAGCACTTGGAGCGATTCCGAGTGTATTCAATGAGAAGGTATATTGCTTGTTAGTTGTTCAATGAGAAGGCATCAATTTCTGGAGCTCCTGCACTTGTCCAAGGATTCAGTCTTTCAGCAAGTCTGTGTTGTAATGGCATATTCGATGAATTTAGAGCTTAAAAGCATGGTGCAAGATGGACATGTTACTGGTGCACATTGTTGATCCATTATAGGCACATGTTTCAGGCTCTTCAGATTCATAATGAGGGATCTATTCGATTTCTTGAGATAAAATTCTCCATCCCATTAGAATTCTATAACGTCATGCTTTTAATGTGACAATACAGTAAATACTTTTTTGCGTGTGTTGCAATGAGCTATGGTAACAAACCTGAGAGCCCCTTGTAAATATCTGAAAATGAATTTAATTTCATAAGCACACAGAGTTCTTAGATTACTGAGTTGCGGCTTCAGTTTCAATTGGTTGAATGCGTTGTCTATAAAGGTCAATTTATGTAGGTTTCAAGATCTCTTGTTATGAGATGTGGTGAAGACCCCGCATTTGAAATTCAAGTTTCTATATAGTACTTATATATCGATCTAAAGCATTTCTCCAATTTGTAGTTGTGGCAGCTTTCATACTAAGAATTCCTGCAGCAGATGCATTGGCAGGAACTGCATTCGAGATGGAATCATCTCCATGGCTGAAGTAAGATAAAACATTTTCTTTGTTCTGTAGCTCTACATTCGTAGTGCTTATTCCTAGTCAGAGTGATGAAGTGGTACATGCTATTGTAAATGTAGTGTAGTTGATATGCATATTGCAAACATGAGGTCCGAAGAATGAGGACACTTCTTTGGCAGCTTCTCGTCTCCGAGGCTGGCTAAACTGCATTGCAGTTGCGTAATTGCTTGGCCGCCATTTATGAATTTGTTGCAACTGTTTTAAACAATTCAGGTCTGCCTACTATGGCAGGGGGTTCAAATCCCCTTCATTGGATCATTCTTTGTGGTTGACTTGTATGTTGACTTGTGCCAATGGTTCAGAAATCATATGGTGAGGTGGAAATGTCGGTTTGACCCCATCACGAACTTAGTGGACGGCCTACAATGCACTACAAGGAATAAGCAATGGAATATTATTATCTTCAATGGTTAGGAATGAGGATAAGAAGGAATGACTTATAACGTTTTCAAATTTTAAAAGTTGTATATGCAACCACTTCAGAGGCAGGGAAGGCTTCCAAAATCTAAACCCTGCAAATTTAGTAGGGTTTAAGTATTGGGGCACCAAAACAGCTTCATCTGCTAATTCCAATGTTCAAATGGTAGGTCATGTCCCATGAAACATCTCTCAAAAGAAAAAATGAACACCTACCGCACGCATGTGCCAACCCCCAAATTCCCCCCTTTCCCATGTAGGGGCACGACCAAGAAATGGGGTGTTCCTCCAGTTCGACCACTCTACGAATATGGATTTGACTTTGTGCATGAGTCAAAAACATCAAATTTACTTTACGGACTATGCATGCAAGCTCTCGACCACTTCAGAGGCAGGGAAGGCTTCCAAAACCTAAACCCTACAAATTTAGTAGGGTTTAAGTATCGGGGCACCAAAACAGCTTCATCTACTAATCTCAACATTCAAATGGTAGGTCATGTTCCATAAAACGTCTCTTAAAAGAAAAAATGAACACCTACCGCACGCATGTGCCAACCCCCAAATCTCCCCCTTTCCCATGTAAGGGCACGACCAAGAAATGGGGTGTGCCTCCAGTTTGACCACTTTAGCAAGCTCGAAATGTGGTTTTGACTTTGTGCATGAGTCAAAAACATCGAATTTATGTTTGGGGTCTGGGTTCGGGAACTCCTGGAAGACAGCCCTCTGTGAGGACCCGTGGATCTAACAGGAGAGTCCGGGGGACTATGTCACGCGGGATTTGCAAGAAGAGAAGAAGAAGAAGAAAACAGAACAAATGAGAGGAAAATGATAAGCTTCCTTGATATCAATGATGAACATACATGAGCTCTCGCAATAGAGAGAAAAACTGAAAGGAGACAAGACTCAAAACTCATCTAAAAACTCATGTGCTAGCTCTACTCATATATATAGTACAATGGCCTTTGGCCCAATATAGACACTCTGACTGATCTCGGTGCCGACTCCTGGAAGGAGGCCTGATTTGCAGGAATGTTGGCGGTGCCTCTTGAAGTGCCTAGAATCACGCTGACGCTGACGCGGGCGGTGACGGGCCGTCACTTGTCTGAGCGGCGCCTCTTGTTGACGGACGCAGGCTTTGACCAAAGTGTCCGGCCGTTTGGTCTTCTCAACGAGCCTTTGATGGCTGACCCGTGGCTGACTGAGGATCCTTGAGCTTGACCTGGTCTGTCGTATGCATGAATAGTCCTGTACCAGGAGGCAATGGGACTAACACTCCCACCAAAACGACACACTCGAGTGAAGAAAAGGAGGAAGGGTTTCGAGGGGGAAGCCATCTGTCTGAAAGTGATCCTCACGGGAGTGAGGACGGGCACCATTATGGTACTGGCTAATGAGATCCCGGCGTGTTTGAAGAGCGGAGGAGTGTTTTGGCCAAGGGCGTGATCTCGCATCAATAAGAAAGCGAGAGCGCACCATGTCTTCAAGGGCAAAGATGGGCGCCTCAAGAAATGTGTACCGACATTCCATGAGGAGACAGTCCGGAGGCCAAAGGCACCGACACACGGCATTCGGATTGCAAAGGAAAAATGGGACGCCGATTTAAGGAGCTTAGCAAAATGCATTTGAGAGCAGCACAAAACCTCGCTTGAAGATGGATGAAGGATCGTGTGAGGTGGTGGCATTCTCGCAAGAAGGTGTCAAGACCATGAAGCGCATCCGCCCGCCGCCAACCACGCCATTAGCAATGTAGATCCAATTGGGTGGTATCCGGAGTGGCACCTTCTTCCCAATGTGAGCGGCGAACAAAACGTGGATCCCACCGGAGATCCGCGGAGATCTGAGGTGGAGTCCATCCCAAGATGACCATCCATGACCTTGGTCCAAAAAGGGAGGCGTCGAAAGTCAGAACCCGGGCGTGGAGGTACGCCCGAGGAAGCATAGGGAGAAGGAACCATGCCCGTGGGCGGGGTTCTTGAGCGGTCTCCCCTGAATTGATCGACAAGATCCGATCAAGAGCTTGACACCAGCCCGATCCCAAAGAGAAGCGAGAGTTGAGAGTTGACAGAGGGCTATCCCATCCCCGTGGGGACCGCCTTGCTATCCAACGAGCTTCGTAATTGATTGTAACCGCGAGGTGCTTTGCATATAAATTTGTGCATAGGGAAGATCCTCGGGATGTCCTAGATACTTCCTTATCGTTGCGGCCCGCTTGCCGAGAGAGATAAATGATTGGCAAGCTTCGGGCATGTACTCGATGAAGAGTTTGGGTCCGGCGGGATCCGCAAGATATGGATTGTTATCCCGAAGCACCCATTGCACGCAGTGGGGTCACCACGAAAGAGTCGGGCGTGGCCCATTTCGAAGTGTTCCCGTATCACCCGATAGAAATCATGAAATATGTAAGCCATGGGCTGAACAACTCAAAGGTGATAAAGTCCGATCGGCACGCGGTGTATGAGATCAAAGACCACAAGGGCACAAAGACAACCCTTTGTCTTCAATGGAGAGTTCGCCAAATCAAGAAAATCTGCGACCGCTTTCGAGGGAATATCCACAGGTCCATCTGCCGCATGCCACTTCGAAAGGAAGAGGTGGCGGCGAGCAACCACATAATCGTGATAGCGAGGAAGGAACTGGAAGTCAACAGCATTGCATTACGGTAGAATGGCGGTATGGGCGCCAAGTTTTGCTTGAGCCTCATCGCCAGACCGAATAGCTTGTTTGTAAGCTGTTGTTCAAGATCACGCGGATCCGGTTGTCCCTTTCTAGCGGCAGGCGTGGATCGGGTCACGGACCCGTTTCGAGAAGTGTTGACCGGGAGGAGGATTTCCCGAGTATTGAGACGAAGCACGGCAATCTGCGTCATCCGCCATCCAAGATTTACGCACCTCTGTAAAGCGATCTTGAAGAGAGGTGAGCCGAGAGGTGCTGGGTAGAAAGCTGAGCCGTCAAGGAGGCAACTTGAGCGCCCCGCTCATAAGGTTTTGAACTTGAGTGCTGAAATTTTCACAAAGTTCGAAGTACAAGGCATTGAGCTTAGCAATATCTGCGTCCCTGGTACTTTCGTGAGAGCGCTTTGACTTGTTGTGCTCCAATAAATTCTGAATTTCTGATTGAGCTGAGCCTGTTGATCCGCAAGTTGGCTGACTTGATCTTGTGCATTTTGAGATCTCGTATGAGCCCGTAAGAGAGCTCCGTGCTTGTCTTGAAGTTTGGCCTCCAAAGTTGCAACTTGGGCAAATGGCGGCCTTGAAGGTCCCGTGTACCGCATCGAGGCCTCTAGTGCCCGTTGAACCCTCGCCATAAGAGCGCCTTGGGATTCTTGTAACTTGAGAGCAAAGCAGCTTTGAGCATCCTGCTGATACTGATACAACAACTGACGAGGGTGTTGTGGTGGTGGAGCCGGCTGTTGCCTGGTTTGTGATGTTTGGGAAAGATGGTGTGAACTGGATGGTGTAGCGGAGGAGGAGACAGTGACATGGGTGTGCGGACTTTGGACATGACCAGGGGAAGAAGGGCGTGAAGTGCCAGCTCGGTTAGTTATTGGAAGGGAGCGCTGAGTGGAATTATGAGAATTTTGTGGTGTGGGAGGGAAGTAATGACGGATGAGGGCTTGAAAGTGGCCTCCCACAGAAACTTCAGAAATGGAAGTGGCACCCCGAAGGCGGTCCATTTCTTGGAGAAGACGATAGAACATCATTTGGGGCCAATCTATGTGGTGGTTGGAGTGTGTAGCAGTGAGGACCAGGTTATAGAAAGGCTTATTGATATGGGTGTTCTTGATAGAATACCCAAGGAACTTGCGCCACAGAAATTTAACAAAGGTTTCGTGAGGCTTGTCGATATTGGTCAGACGATGGACATTGGCATGATAAGGAGGTGCACCAAACTCGGTGACATCGAGATCCCGTATGGCGACCACCATGATAAACAAGGGGGTGTGCAAGGGAATATGAAATACCTCGAAATCAAATGTTGAGTCAAATGGTGGTGGTGCCATCGACCACGATGGTGTAGCCTTGCGTCAAGTTAACGATATTGGCGATGAACCTGCGTCGGTGGTCGATTTGGAGCCGAAAGTTCCATTTGCGAAATTAAGTAAAGCTTGTGTCGTTCAAATGACTTCTTTATTTGGGCCAACAAGGGCTTCACGGAAAGTGGGCGTCAAGAAGGATACGATGCAAAAAGTGCCGGATCCTTGGGAGCAAAAGAGTTTGAAGTGTAGAAAATCTTGGGGCAGCCATGGTAACGATTTGCAGAAACGAAGAGTGATTCAAAGGCGGAGGACGAAAGTCGAGCACGGAGGACAAAGGCGCAGAAGAACGAAAAGGTTTTTTTTTTTAGGGCGCGCAACCGAGGGGCTTAAGAGGTATGAAGAGGGCTTAAACCGAGCCGCTTGATGGTGCCAGTGTCGAAAGATGCCAAGCAAGGTATTGAGAGGCAAAAATTTGGCTAAGTCCCAAAAAACGTAAGGGAGAAGCAATGAACGGTGAGGATGAGACGTGAAAGAAGGATCGGATGTGACAGGTGGGCAAAGGACACACATTAATGTTCGACGGGCGTGAAAAGAAGAAATTGCATTCAATGCTGGCAACTCGAAGTGGGATATCATTAAAAGGAATGTGTCAGAAGGTACCATGGCTAGATATGCGGCGGGAGAAAAGATTCTCATTTTAGAAACAGCCTTGCATTGCAAACACGTTGGCGATTTGTGTGATTGGTCCACGTCGACAAGGAGTTCCCTCGATTGGCTATATAAGACGAACCGGGGAACGGCCGCGAAGGCATCCGATGGCGCTCAGCATGGCTGCTGCTGGTTTGAACGAGGACTGCACTATGCCCACGAACTGTCAGGAGTGGATTACCTGCAAGATGAATTGTCTGGACCTCTGGCGCTGCCACAACCGTGGCATTCGAATGGACGGCTGGTGTGCCGGGATGGCTGAACATCCCGCAAGAAGACCAACGGGATGGAGGTGGTTCTGCACCCTCGCCGGGATCCCGGCGGAACCTCTACCATCTCCTCCGCATCACCTCTGCTCCGAACCCGGAGTAGAGGGTTTTTCCTCTTAGGACTTAGTAGATAGGGCTCTGAGCCCGTTTTTGTATATAGGGCAGTGCCCATAGCGGAAATAGCTGGGCTGCGCCCACATTTTGTAAAAAATCTCCACTATAATAGAATATGCCGCCTTTCTAGTCACTTTCTGTGGTGTTTGCTTCTTGAACTGTATCTGTTTGTTGATTTTCGCTTTCTGTGTGATGAAATGTTTTGAGACGAAAACCATTAACCAATGTAGGTAATGGAGTGCCATCTAACTCTGCCAGTTGGAAAACGCTTGGTCTAACCACTTGAACAATTTGATAAGGGCCAAGCCAACGAAACTTGAGTTTACCCGGAAAATTTTTGTACCTGGAATCATAAAGAAGAACCAAATCGCCTTCTTTGAATGTTTTTGTCTTCAGACGTTTGTCATGTAAAGATTTTTGCAACTGTTGTCCATGAAGAACACGAATATAAGCATCCCTTCGAAGTTTATCCAACTGTTCTAATTGATAGACCCTTTCTTTGAGTGCGGCGGGGATTATGAGCGAGCGTGCTTGAAAAACGAGTGTTGGAAGGATGTATTCAAACGGCATGAGAGCTTCCTGACCATAAACCAATTTAAAAGGAGTGTGACCGGTAGCAATCTTGAAACAAGTATTGTAGGCCCAAAGAACAGTAGGAAGTTTTGTCTGCCAATCTGTGCGGGAAGCGTCACAAATTTTCTTGAGAATGGTGACCAAAGTTTTGTTGGTGCTTTCTGCCAAACCATTACCTTGAGGATAGTAAGGTGTGCTCTTGTGATGATGTATCAGGAGATAATCCGTCAGCTCCTTGATAGTATGGTTGATGAAATGGACACCACGGTCACTGACCAGCTCCGTGGGGCAGCCGAATCGCGTGATAATTTGTTGATAGAGGACCCTAGCTGTGCTTGCGGCAATGTTGTCTGGAAGTGCACAAGCTTCCGCCCATTTGGTGGCGTAGTCAGTGAGAACCAGAATGTAACGGGCACGGGTGTGCCGCGCAGGAGGATCTATAGGTCCCACAAAGTCCATTCCCCATTTGCTGGCGTGGCGACCGGCGTCAAGGGAAGAGCGTCACGGGCCGTGGGGCGTCCCACCCGCTGGCAAGCGTCACACGTGCGGGCGTGGGCGTGAGCATCTTTGAAGAGCGTGGGCCAATAATACCCAGCTAGAAGGATTTTGCGTGCCGTGGTGTCACCATGAAAATGACCACCACCTAGCCCTTGATGAGCTTCTCGAACAATATCTGGAACTTCATGAGGTAGAACACAGCGTCGAAGGATGGTGTCCTTACCCTTTTTGTAGAGATGTCCTGCAACCATGGTGTAGTCACGGACCTCTCGGAGAAATTGATGGCGACGGGATTGTCGCTTGGCAGGAGAGAGCGTCTCGTCTTCTGGTGGAAGAGCACCTGTGAGGAGGTACTGCTGAAAATCATGGAACCAATGTGGTGTTGCCGTGACTAAAAAGAGCTGAGCATCAGGAAAGGCGTCTGAGACTCCAGTTGAGGGATCATCTGTGTGGATGCGTGAAAGATAATCCGGGACGACATGAGATTTGCCAGCCTTATGAACGATTTCAAAAAGGAGCAAATTCTTGAGAAGAAGGACCCAACGAGCAATGCGCCCGTGGGCGTGGACTTGTTGATCAAATAGAGGAGTGCTTGGTGGTCCACAAAGAACTTGATTTGACTGCCCAAGAGGTAATGACGGAAGCGTTGGACCGCGTAAAATGAGACCCAAAGCTTCACGCCCGCGGGCGAATAGTTGCGCCAGCAGAATTGAGTTTTTTTGGCGTGAAGCGATTTGGTTTGTCGGTGTGCGCATCATATTCTTGAGAAAGAACAGCTCCAATAGCAAACGCCGAGACATCTACATGAACGGAAAGGGCTTGTCCCATTGAGGAGGAACAAGAACCGTGCACGAAGTAAGCAAAAGCTTCACCGTTGGAAAGCAAAGATCCTTTGGAATTCCAAGCCCGTGGATTCGTCACCCGTGAGTTTATGAATGGGATCCGCAATGGCTGCTAGTCCGTGTATGAAGGTGGAGTAATAATTGACCTTACCCGTGAAAGAGCGTGTCTCCTTGATATTGGCTGGTGCTTAGAGCCTTGAGCACACAACCCGATTTTGGCGGGATCTGTGGTGATACCTGCTTTGGTCGACAACATGGCCTAACGAACACACGAGGTGGCGCAAAAGGTGCATTTCTCGGGATTGAGACTAATGCCTGACTCATCACATTTCGGAAGACGAGTTCTAATTTATCCAAATGGTCAGCCATGGAACTCGTAGAGGGCGAGAAATCATCTTGAAAAATTTGCAAGAAGGGATTTTCCTTCATGAAATCATGAAAACTGAGAGCATGATGCGTTGAAAACGTTGAGGGAGAGTTTGATAATCCAAAAGGAACCACCTTGTAGGCAAAACGTGCCCCACGGGGTGGTGAAAGTAGTCTTGAGTTGATCAGATTCTTTGATTGAGATCCGATTGTAGCCGAAAAACCATCCATGAAGGAGTACATCTCATGTCCACCACCTCTTCCGAACCCGGTGCGTGAAGGGAAGTGGAAAATGATCACGCCCGTGGCCCGATTGAGTTTCCGATAGTCCACACGCACGCGGATCTTACCATTGTGTTTGAGGGCAATGACGATGGGGCTCACCCATTGAGAATGTTTGACCTCATAGATCAAACCCGGCAAGAAGGAGTTTGTCAATTTCCGCCTTTGACGCGATCCGCGGTAATTAGGGTTGAGCCTGTCATCGTCGTTGCTAAACCGGTCGCGTGCATCAGATTTGGTAGGAATGGTGAGTTCCCCAAGCTTTTGTTGATTCCCAGAAGATCTCTAACTCCGTGAAAATGTGTTTGAATTTTGTGAACAGCTTGACGCCCCCCTGTTACGATAAGGGCCCGGAAGATTTGCGGCAATCTGCGGACGAGGTTGATTGTTGCCCACATCCACAATCTCGACTTAAGAGTCCGAATATGGGGTATTACTTGATATCCCGACAATGTGTGCGGGAGGTTGGAGCATAACCGGATCGTGGCACTTTGCGTGGTGAAAAGAGGGGTTGCTCGGTTTCATCCAGCGAGGGTTGCTCCATGACAAATGCGGTACATCAACAGGAGTTGCAGGAGGTTCAGCATCTGAAAAGTGATCAACACGTTGGATTCGATTGCAAGGAGCCAGGTAAGGGTCAAGCAAAGCAGCCACAGCCTGGTCCTGATCAAGAGTCATTTCTCCCCAAGGATCAGCATATTCGGGGTAGGATGACAGAGGCAGACTCGCAGGTGGAGCCTGGACTTGATAAATATTTTGAGCTTCTTCAATGCAGGTGTATGCGAGAGAGAGGGTTCTCGCATTGTCAACGTAAATGATCCCGCCGCTTGCAAGTCCATGGTGGCATTGAGATGACCATCAGTGATGACTAACTGGTCCGTGGCCCAGTAATGGATACTCTTTGCCTGGCGGAGAAAAGGTCTGCCGACCAACATTTCATAGTCACCTGGATCTTCGCCAGCTTTCCAAACTCCAAATTCCATGGGGAAGCGGAGATCCCCGATGTTGATGTGAAGAAGAGGTGTGACGCCTTGAGGTCGCGTGATATGGCCATTAGCCAACTTGATGTCATATGGGGCACGAAAGAGTTGTGTGATGCCCATTTGTTTGCGGAGTTTATCCGTGATGAGATTGACTGCGCTACCTCCATCTATTTGAACATGGTTGACTTGCTGATTACCCACCGTGGCATGGACCGTGGGTGTAGAGGTAGCCACAGCCCCAACTAAAACAGTTGGGAGTGGTAACTGGTCCTTGAGAGCAGGACAGAGTTTCAAAATGGTTGCCAAGCTTAAAGGAATTTTGATCTTGGCTAGCTCCTCTTGGAGTTCTAGAGGCACATGAGAAAAAAGGATCTCGGCTGGTTCCACCGGGCCGGAGTGCGTGGTAGTGAAGCAGCAACTTCTTTGAGTAAGTCAACCTCGGCAGCAATATTGGGATACGTCTGAGAGCGTGGAGGTTGAGATGTGGAAGGGGTATCTTGTCTTTGTTGAGCTCTGGTGGTGGCATGAACATTTGCCAATGCGCCTTCCCGCAGCTTGCATGAGGTTCAAAATGCTTTGGCTAAACTTTTGGCATGACATGTGGCATGAGCTTCTCCAAGTCGGTGCAAAGTGAACCTTTTTTTCGTCCTCATGAGGAATGGTGTCAACCGCAAAGCGCGGTGTGTGCCATTCGAATAATGGTCAAGGGGACGTGATGCCTTGGTCCGGCGTGAAACTAAACCAACCCAATTTGACGGCCGGACTGGAGGATTAAGTGCCCGAAAAATTTTCCTCTTGTGCTTGTTGATCCAGCCGAGGTTGATTTGCTGGGAGCTGGTTGATAGCGTGATTGCCGAGGCGCCTTGGTGGCTTCTAAGAACTGGTCTCGGGCCTTGTTTGCCATTAGCAATCCGTGAGTTGGTAAGCCGTGAGGCGGACCGATGTGGTCTGATTTGTGCCGTGAAGCCGCACTGAACTTGTGGAAGTTGAGGACACGCCGTGGTGGTATGACCCCATTCTTGACAGTGATAACACTGAGCTTTAGAAGGATCAAAAGGAGGACGTGGGTTGGATCCCCGTTGTTGCTCCTGTTGCTGATAGAGTTGAGTGGGTTGCACCTGAAGTGGTGGCTGCTGATAGTGCGATTGTTGCTGAGGTGTGGTTTGCACTTGATAAACCATTTTGTTGCGGAACGGTGTGGGATGAGTGCGAGTGCACTCTTCCGTGGCATGATTGCACATGTTGCATCGCTTGCAATGAGGCGGCCATTGGTGGAGTTGCACTCATTTGCCAAATGGCCTTGGTATTTGCGGATATGGCACCAGATTTGATCGCTACTGTGGATTAGCGTGTTGTTGAGGCTGAAATGTACCGCTTTGGGAACCATGACAGTGGAATGAACGGGAGCTCTTGAAGAGCCACGCCTCGGGAGGAAACATTGACTGAGTGATTGACAAGGTCGATAGCCTGCTCCAAAGTCTTGGGACGCAGGTATTCAGTCATGAGTCGAATAGCTGGAGGAAGTCCTTGGAGAAACCAGACCAAAATCTGGCTCTGTGTGGGGTACTCCTTGAGCTTACTTAGCAGAATGTGAAGTCGATCCGCAAAATCCCGGGCAGACTCCGTGGGCTCTTGTTGAAGTTCATTGAGTTGCTTGAGATGAAGTTGATCATCATCCGTGGTCCCATAATGAGACAGAAAAGCAGTTCTCATTTCGGACCAGTCTTGTTTCCAATGGCTTTTGTTGGACATGAGCCATTGATGAGGAGAGCCACGCAGGGTGGTGGAAAAGATGTGGAATTTCAGTTGAGGTTGCGCATGACTATTTAGGACAGCTAGAGCCTCAAATTCTTCCATGTGGGCCTGAGCACTTTGGTCTAACGGTTTGCCTTTCGTGTTGCCAAAGGTGGGATAAGTCAGTTTCAGAGTCTGAAAGGTAGATGTGAAAGTGCTGGGCTGGACAGGAACAGTATAGTGAGGATATTGAGGTTGAGTTGGATGTGGCATGGTGCCTGAAGGACCCTGATGAAGGGGTGACTGCGGTTGAGAAACGGAAGTAGCTGGAGCATTGGTTTTGAGATCTGTAAGGTTGTAAACAGGAAGGGCAAAGGGGAAACGAGGGAAAAGGATATTCCCCGGTAGGCGAAAGGAGACGGTGGATATCCGGTGCCCACCCGGGAGATGATGGTTGTGAAGGAAGAGGCGATGGTCTGGAAGAATGATGGATGTAGGCATGTTCAGGGGGTATGAAAAGTACGGTTGAGAAGGTTGAGCCCGATAAGGCTCCCGATAGTGATGAGGGGACTGAGGTTGTGAGCAATGTTTGCACGCTTTGGGGCGGGAACCGACGCAGACAGACACGAGGGGTTGGTGGCGCCGATCGAGCCCTAGATCAAAGATGGCCTCCCTCGATGTCATAAGCAGATCCATACATGTCGCGAACAGTTTCCCGACGCTGATGGCGCTCCAAGCGAGAGGCCGTCTGAGAAAGGAGTTCTTCCGGGCGAAATTACGGACGCATATGGCTATGAAGAAAGTAGGATGGAATCGCACCCGCAAGCGGCGATGTGTTTGGGGTCCGGGTTCGGAACTCCCCGAAGACAGCCCTCCGGAGGACCCGTGGATCTAACAGAGAGTCCGGGGGACTATGTCACGCGGGATTTGCAAGAAGAGAAGAAGAAGAAGAAAACAGAACAAATGAGAGGAAAATGATAAGCTTCCTTGATATCAATGATGAACATACATGAGCTCTCGCAATAGAGAGAAAACCTGAAAGGAGACAAGACTCAAAACTCATCTAAAAACTCATGTGCTAGCTCTACTCATATATATAGTACAATGGCCTTTGGCCCAATATAGACACTGACCGATCTCGGTGCCGACTCACGGAAGGAGGCCCGATTCTGGTGAATGTTGGCGGTGCCTCTTGAAGTGCCTAGAATCACGGACCGCCGACGCCGGCGCGGACGGGCCACTTGTCCGAGCGGGCCTCTTGTTGACCAGGGACGCGAGGCTTTGATCGCGTGGTCTCCGCCGCTTGGTCTTCTCACGAGCCTTTGATGGCTGACCCGTGGCTGACTGAGGATCCTTGAGCTTGACCTGGTCTGTCGTATGCATGAATAGTCCTGTACCAGGAGGCACAGGACTAACAATTTACTTTAGGGACTATGCTTGCAAGCTCTCGACCACTTCAGAGGCAGGGAAGGTTGCCAAAACCTAAACCCTACAGATTTGTAGGGTTTAAGTATCGGGGCACCGTTCAAATGGTAGCTCATGTCCCGTGAAACATCACTCAAAAGAAAAAATGAACACCTATTGCACGGATGTGCTAACCCCCAAATTTTCCCATTCTCAACATAGGGGCACGACGAGAAATGGCGTGGTCCCCCAATTCAGCCATTCTATTGAGCTCGGAATCTAATTTTGACTTCACCAAAATAGCTTCATCTGCCAATCCCACCGTTCAAATGGTAGGTCATGTCCCATGAAACATCTCTCAAAAGAAAAAATGAACACCTACTGCACGGATGTGCCAACCCCCAAATTCAGCAACCAGGCACGACGAAGTAGGCGCACGACGAGAAAATGGCGTGGTCCCCCAATTCAGCCACTCTATCGAGCTCGGAATCTACTTTTGACTTTGCACATGAGTTCAAATCGTCGAAGTTACTCTAGAGACCAGCTTCCATGACCAATAGAGCTAATCTCTACTCAATATGAGCAACTAGTGAACCTTTCATTCAATGCACTCCTTGCCTAGTGCGCTAATCTAAGCATAGGATGTACTAGGCAAGCCAGACGTTTGATCGATTGTCTACTCCTCAAACATGTGTTCAAGGATGACTCTGGCCGTTTAGGTGCAAGGACAGAGCCAAACTATCATGTCCTGCCTTCTAGCATGCCCTGTTGCACAATGTCTAGCTTGTTACGAAGGAATGCTATAGGGTAACCGGAAAGGGGGTCCCTATGGCATTCCCTAATACATCATTTTCCAGGGAAGGGAGACCTTCAGTTGGCGAACCAAGATCACTGGAACCATGTGTTTTGAAAGATCATATGGGAAGTATGTCCAGGGAAAGGAGGTTTTTCCTCATGAACCATATTCTTGGAAGATCATATATAGATGCAATTCTTCCTGCAGCAGAATGCGAAAAAGTCTTTTCGGCATGATGATTTTGCTTCTGCAATGTCTCTCGTGAGTGCGCATCCATTGCTTTTACTTTCTTTCTTTTTTTTGCTTTCTTATTTCTTATATCCACACATGAAAAGGCAAAGGAAAGAGAGGAGAAAGATGAAATTTCGGATGTAAGAGCTCCGTCAAAAGGCTTCACAAGTTTCTTCACTTCTAGCAGAGTGAAGAAGGCAAGCTATTTTTAATTTATAGTAGTAAAATTGTCCATAAGCCTACGAGTGGGTGCAATCGCGGGGTCCGTAAACCGCCGTTTAGGGGAAATTCCTCGAATATTCCACATTTATTTATTTAGGTAACTTTTGGTTTATCTGTCTCTGGTGGCGCTGCTTACAGCGCCGCCATAGCTCGAACACCATTTCATTTGAGCGGCCGGCAGGGCATTCGGTAGCACAGGGCATTCGGCTGGCCAACAACTCGGCCAGCAGTAACTCCGCCAAGAGCAAGAAGACCAAGAGCAAGGCAGCGCAAGAACTCAGCCAAAAGCAGGAAGACCAAGAGCAACTCGGCCAGCAGATCATTCGCAAGAGCATTCGGCCAGCAGATCATTCGGCAAGAGCATTTGGTCAGCAGAACTCCTGTTTGCATTTGCAAACATCCAGCACCTGTTTCCAGAACCCCTATTTGTCCAGCATTCGGCCAGCAGATCTCCTGTTTGCGTTTGCAGCGGCCGGCCAGATCCCCTGTTCACGTTTGCAGCGGCCGGCCAGATCTCCTGTTCTTGAGCAGATCTTCTGTTTGCATTTGCAGCAGATCCCCTGTTTGTGTTTGAAGCGGCTGGCCAGATCTCCTGTTCTTGAGGCATGCCAGATCCCTTGTTCCTGTTCCAGATCCACCAACGCAAAAGAAAAGAAGGTCGATGTGTATTTTTTTGCATGAAACAAGAAACTTCATGAAGATTTTTGCATGAAGATTTGCAGATCCCTTCTACCCTCCGTCAGTGGTTTTCCATTCAGTCCTCGGTTTACTCCTCATACTAGCGATGGATCTGGATCTGTTGCCTTACATGATACTTTCTTTGCATATGAAGCCTATGTTTTGGGGCTTCTTTGTTTTTTTGGTCTTTTGTACATGAACATTTGCAGCATCCTTACAAATCCAAGCTTCTAAACAATGGCATATGAAACAAGAAACAACACATGAAACCCAGAATCAACTTGCAAAAATCTGTATAAAAAACAAGACCGGAATTTTCCCTAACCGCCGGTTTACGTTTGGTAGCCGACCGGATTTCGGGGTTTCCGGCAGGTTCCGGCCGGAAACCCCTTAATCCGGCTGGCTACCTAGCACACAATAGGCCTGATGGTCAATACGCGCTTTGGAGTCAATACGCGCTTTGGATAACTCCATATCTTCCTTCCTTTGTTGCAAATCTTTACGATATATATATCTCTCAACATTGCTATATTGATGAGCATACTATGTGGCGTTAGCTACGGTAGTAGTGGGGATTATGCCCTCTTCCAATACATAAAAAACATTCTTTAGCCGATTCCGTTGAAATGAGAATTGTTGCCCTCTTACAGCACAACAAAATAAAAATCCTACTCCATTGCAAACGATTATGTGAACAAGATCGGGCAGGTGCTACCAGCAGAATGGTCCACTGCCCACCCGACTTTTCCCTCTTTATCATAGAAGTGGGTCAAACTGGAAATAAGGGGCAGATTCGGCATCAGAATATAGAAAAGGTCATATATATCCAAAATATGTATATCAGGACACAAACAGTCATATGCGATATTTCTGTACAGAATGCAGAGAAGGTCATATATGTATTAGGGAATCAATGGTTCGAGGATTTTTCGTTGAGGAATTTCTGAGGCGGGGCTGCCAGCTGAGGCGGCGCAAGAGCGGCCGAGCCGCGAGTGCACCGCTGAGGCTGGTGGCGCCGCCGAAGAATATTCCGAGGTGGAGAATCCGAGAAATATTGATTCCCTTACGTAATAAACGGGAGGATGAAGTTACGTTCTTGAAGCAGCTATGGCAGAGAGAGCTTCCTTACGAGATGTGGCTATGGAGCATTCTTTTCTTTGAATGTTTGCACGTCAGCTTGAAATTTAAATATATATATGGCCGTAGAATGTTTGTCGATTTAAGGCACAGAAAACCCTGTTGTAAAGCCCTTTATATGAAGGAAACGACAAAACTCTTGGATCTGGGTCAAAACCAAACCAAGACCAAAAAAATTCTCTTGGATCTGCGTCCCTGCCACACAACACGAATGCCTCCTATTTTGGATTGCATAGGCAACTCCGGTGGGGTTGCTTGAGCTTGAATCTATAAGCAGACCAAGAGTTTATTCCAGCTTCAAAGGCAAAAAACTTTAGCAGAGGGAGCTTTAGAATCGAAGCTCCAAATCTCCTTAAAACAGATGGTAAGAGCAGAAGGCCTGTCGCAGATAGGAGGCTTAGAAAAGCCGGCAGATGCCCTGTCCAAATCGGTCCAGGCAAACAGAAGAAGGCAAGCTCGAATAAGTAGAAGAAAAAAAAATTGCAAAGATATGCAAACAAGACGGGCGGAATAGGCCACAAATCGCCACAACCGGGAGCCGCAGCTATGGTGCCCAAATGTTTTGTGATAAAACAGGGGACGGTTTATGGGTTATAAGACAAACAGAATCTGACAGTAACTTCAACCTCCCATTTATTACATATCAAGAAAGATCCTATATATCAGGATGGATAGCATACATCAGGAAAGATTGTAGTTTAGAGAGCATACGCGATCGCAGCAGCGGCAGTGCCAAGTATGGTCTGGCCAGCAACGCCAATTCCGGCGGCACCTATGCTCTGGAGCGTAGCACAGAGACTTCCGGCCGCTACTGTTCCGCCATAGCTGCTCATAAGTGCGGCAGCTGAAGATCCGGCAACGATCCCCCCTGACCCAAATCCTATTGCGGTAACGGCGGCTGGAATTACAAGGGGCGCTGCCACAAATGCACATGAGCCTACTACCGCCATAGCTCCTACTTTCTTCACTCTGCTAGAAGTGAAGAAACTTGTGAAGCCTTTTGACGGAGCTCTTACATACCAAATTTCATCTTTCTCCTCTTTGCCCTCTCCTTTTGACTCATCTTTGTCCTCTTCGACATATCCATTCGAGAGTAGCAGTTCCTCTGCCTCGCCAAAATACTCCCAGCTCCGGCAGAGCTTGATCTTTGGCGTTCCTGATTTCACCGATTCCACAAGCTCCTCCATGGCTAAACTAGTTGTCTGATCTGATTTCCAGCCGACTCTTTTAAGATCTATGCATCCTAGCGAAAGGTTTCTTTACACGTGTAAAGGGGAACTAAAAGCTTGTCCAATACATGAAGCGCACTATATGGAAAATGCAGCAGTCACATCCCATCACCACCGTCTTCTGCATACCAATTATTGATTTTAGGTTCCTAGAATATTGACACCTAATGCTTTCATGTGCAAAGCAGCGTTGGGGAAACCTTTTTCCTCCTATCGGAAAATTTCTTGCAGTTTTTTCACCTAGTCGGAATTTATAATTTTCTATCGGATCGTTCCTGCAAACAAAATTCACAGCCGGATTCCATTTCATCGAGACAAAGAGAATTCAAAGTATATTACAATCAATTCATTACCACTATTCACCAAGCACCTCAAGAGCTATAATATCACATGCAATAATAGCTATAACATTACTGTTTCATATGTACTTGGTCTAAGTATTCATTTGTAAGTACATAAAAAAAAAAACATATGCGCTATATTCTGAAACATATTGAGCAGGGTTTACATTTTTATCTCTTCCTATGAGGCTAAAAGACTAAGAACATTTTTATCTCTTCCTATGAGGCTAAAAGACTAAGAACACTGCTAAAGTATTTGACATTGAATCCACATCCTAAATATGATCGGACATCTTTCCATTTCTATGTGACATCTCAGATATTCCCATGATAAGCAATAAGTTTCTTGTTTACTCTTGATCAACTTGTGTCTACATAATGGGCTCCTTGAAGGAAAATGTCTGTTTTAATGCATAAGAGATACAGTAAGCTAACAAGAAAAAGCTAAAGTTCATGATGTTACTGCATTTGTTAAAATGTATCAAATTACATGTCATAAATATACCCCACTGGATTTGTTATCAAAATAATCTATGAATGACATGCGTTCATATCTTGACAATTGATAAGAATGTCTAATATACCATGATACTTTAGACTTAGATATTGTGAAGCAAGGAACTGTCGATTGGCATAATTGAATTTGACAAATAAAGCTAAGCTCTCAAAGGATATATGAATAAAAACAGCGTATAATGCTAGAATCAAATCATACTGGTCCACAAAGGTATAATGTTTTCATGTGCAAAGTATTTCCAGCATCTTATTATCTCATAACTGATGCTCGATATCCCTGGAACTTGTTGATTTTACCTCTATTTGTTTGCATCTCCTTGCCATGGTTGCCTAAGTCAAATTTTCGGCATGTTTATGTCTTGTGTTTTGCAAGTAATACTGAAATTTATCAGATGTGTTTTAAGGAAGGAGGATTTTTCTATGAGAAACATTATCATGTGGTGCTGTTATTTTGTGAGCATGAGAAGCAGAGAAACTTGTTTTGCTTATCCAAAGTTCTCATTTGATTGACAAGTTGAACTACTGTTTTACAGCTTTTATGATAGATCTTCACCAATCTACACTCAAGCACGGTTTTTACCTCCTTCAAAAATGCTAGATGCAGATGTAACCCAAAGCGTTATTGGTGAAGGCTGTGTCATCAAGGTTTTTACCAAATTAGTGACCTAATACTAACCTTTACAGTATCAGGTGGAAACTCCATCTTGAGTTTCTAATTATTGTTTTTTCCTCTTCTATAGAATTGTAAAATTCACCATTTTGTGGTTGGATTGAGATCTTGGATTGATAAGGGCGCTATAATTGAAGATGCTCTTCTTATGGGTGCTGATTACTATGAGGTAAGGTTCCTTCCTTTACTTAGACAATGTCTTCATTTTATTGCCAACTTGTTTATTTTACAAATGGTTTGGACATCAATCATAGACCGATGAAGAAAGGGAGAGGCTTCTATCTGGGGGTGGAATCCCTATTGGTATTGGCAAAAACTCACCGAGAAGAGCTATAGTTGATAAGAATGCATGGATTGAGAAGATGTGAAGGTAAAGTATTGTTATTATGCAAAGGATAGAGTTTTTGTCTAACATCCAAAAGGCAGCTCTTTGAAACATATGTTATTTCTATATGGAATTCTCCCCGCATGATCGTCAACAAGGATGATGTTCAAGAAGCTGCAAGAGAAACAGATGGGTTCTTCATCAAAAGTGGCATAGTAACAATAATTAAAGATGCAGTGGTGCCTCATGGGATGGTGATCTAGAGGATGGCTCTTTTGTGTAGAAGCACTAATGTTTTGATTTTTTTTTTTCTCAAAATGAGAATACGCTTTTGAAAAAAGGGATACTATCGCTGAAAAATCCGAACACTTCCTACAAAATGTACCAAGATTTTATTTTAGCTCTTTTGCCAAACCCTTTTTGTTGGGAAATCAAGATGCAAGCAACAACCCCTTGTACTTTGGGGTTTTACAATGAGCTTCTCGTGGAGAAGAAAGCCAACCTTTTTTTTTTTTTTGCTAGTTGAAAGCATGAAATTGGCAAGCATCCAGGTAAAATTCGTCATCTACTACAAGCCCAGCATGAATGCTCCTACTAAGCCAACATCAAACATCAAACATATTGCACTCTCAGACAAAGCGAAAGCATGACGATAATGCTGGTAATTCTTAGTGGGACTAGTTGTCTAACGTTTTTATCCTAAGTGTAAACTTTGTATGATACAACAGGAGGGGCTTGCGTGGACCCAAAGCAAAACAAATTTCTCTATTCTAGTTTCTAGTTAAGATGATTGGAGTTCTTTGATCAGAATCTTTGTCCAGAATCTTTCGTCAACGATCACTCTCTATCCATGCATCAATATATGGTCTTTTGTTACCTACTGGTAGAATCGAACTTCTTAATGAAGTGTTACATGGGTGGGAAGGCTAGGGATGTTGAAGGTTGTGCAATACAATTGTTGAAATGGTGCATGCATGCTAAAATCACTGAGAATTTTAATAAAGCTCTAAGGTATGGCTTCTCTGTAAATGGTATTCCAATCACGTAGCATGTTTTAGAAGCAAAGTGATCTTGATTGCATACGTAACTATCATACCTTGTGGTAAGCAATGTCATGGCCAAATTGTTTGGTTCTAGAAAATCATATTTATAATTGGGCCAATGAAGAAAATGTCTGAGTGGGACAACCAGGTTTTCGAAGGACCATTCGACTATAGATCTCCATGTTCACTTTTGGTTGAAGGAGCAAGCCGGAAGACATCTTCACTGCTACTTTATAGGCTTCCCAAAGCTTTTGAAAGAATTTCCCGCAAAAAATTGGGTGATAGAATGATTAGATTGCGCATTACCATCATTGGAAGGCTTTTAGAAGGGCCACAAGTGTAAAACAAGGGTGTCTATTGTCGCCCACTTCATTTGGCAATTGTATGTTTTATGCAAATGATGTGGTCTAGTACATAAGCTCCTTTGAAAGCTTGAGAAATCATGTCTTCACACTGAAATGAATGTGAACAAGGGAAAACGAAGGTGATGGTAGTGGGCTCCTGACAAAAGGTGGATATGATATTTGATGGAGAAATTTTAGAACAGGTAAAAGCATATATTAGTGACGAAGGTCCAAACTCCAAAGGAGAAGCTGCTTGCAGAAGCTAGAAGATGGCATCTACTTGAAGTGGAAACAAGTAAAGTATTTTGATGGAACTCAAACACTAGAATAGCATAGGCTAGCATGCACTAGTCGAAAAATAGGTATAAATGGCACAAAAGAAATGTCAAGAATAAATGGCAAATATGTGCTCAAATGGCACATAATCTGCTATTTTTGCACGTTAATATTTTATGCTCTGCCATTTATACCTATTTCTATGGCAGTGGCATCAGATCCTCCAGTTGCAGATGGTACAAGCATTTGGTAGAGTAGGTAAATCAAGTGCTTGTTTTACCTTCATCCAGTCTAGGGATCCAAGATTTAGTATTTGTAAAATCACCAGCCCATTGAAGACCTTTAGCATGAAGAAAGAAGCATGATTTGTAAGCTCCTTGCTTCCATGCGCTTGAGTTCGCAAAGGTTTTTGATATTGAAGCAAGAAGAGAGCAAGAAGTCTCATGTGAGTTGCATTCTAACTTTGTTGCTTAAAAGCCCAGGCGGAGGACGAAAATCATGCATTTGTTGCTTAGAAGCCAAGTTGAGGACGAAAAGCATGCACTCGTTCGCTGTGCAACCTATGATCATATGAGAGTCCTACTATCTCTTGCAATAATATCTATCTATGTATCTTAAAACTTCACATGTACCTTCAAGAACATGAGAGATCAATGAAAGAAATACTCACTTTGTATCACATAGCACAAGACCTGGAACCTTGATGTTAAGGTCTAATCTTGTTTGGCTGATCAAAAAATCGAGTAAGCAACTTTTTGCATCTACGGACCTAAATGGCTAAAAGGCATGAAGTAGTACATTACGATACATCAAAAGACATAATGGGGTACTTTGAAGTAACGCTATATACATACATTAAAAGATACAAGAATTTTTATTTAGCCTAGCGCCGCCCGCTAACGCTTCTCTTCACCAACTCATCTATATTTGGTAGAACATGCAAGGTTTGAACCTCACTCTTTTTTTTTGCCCTTGTGTTTGAACCTCACTCGTTTTTTTTGCCCTTGTGTTCAGCGCCTGCACGACTTGTCTATACATGCTAGAACATGCGTAATTTGAACCCGCACCGCTGCATGCCTTTGTGTTCGCCAGGTTCCGCATCGCCAAGATTAGTGCTTCCTCGCAAATTGAACTTTGATTTAGTCATTGAAACTCGCTTAGATCTTTAAAATTTCAAAGTTTCCAAGTCTTTGATTAAGGCTTCCCGTGAAAACTTCTAGTTGTTAAAGACAACTGCCTATTGGGAACTCAGCATATTTTGATCATGACAACCACAGACAAAGTATAGTCGCACAATCAGGTACAACAGGCATAAAAATGGTAAGCCCAAAACAATGCAACCATGATAAAATACCCTACGAAGAAGGAAGAAAAAAGGAACTAGAATAACTATTCGTTCCCATCCCAACAAATGCCATTTCCAACGGAGCAAATATTATAATTGGTGTGTGAAAACAGCATCAAGCATTTACAAATTAAAACTTATATATATTTGGCACCTACGGTTGCAATTCGTAGTCAACAGTTATCTCCATCTTTTGTCACATACGAAATGAATGTTCAATCATTTACTTATCACATAGTCATAAGATGCTTACAATATTGATCATGTAGCAATGAACTGCTCTCCAGCTTATACTGCAATGCCGTTTGGAACCTTACTTATGCAACAACCCAAAAATAATTAATGACATATAGAGAAACAAAAAGAAGGAATTTCCTTCTTCATAACACAATCTATGCATAGACATAAAACAAATGCAACATAAAAAATGTAGGCTATTTGTTGACCTCTATCAAGCCATATCCAGGGACATAAGTGATTCAGCCAAGGAAAATGCCCCGTGATAAATTTTTCGTATTCATGCATTTAGTAAATCAACATGGGTATAGTTGTTGTGTGTGTGCACGAGGTTTCCACATATTCAATCACAATATAATTAATTGGGCACGGCTGCATGTAGAACATACTAGAACAATAAAAATAATGCCAAATTTGAACAGCTAATTGGTTGCTTTGGCACATTACATGTATACGCAATCTGTTGACACATTTATAGAGTGGTGATATGCACGGACATAAAGAGTCTGATAGCGCTGCAAGAGACCAACTAAATAACCTATGCTCACACTAATGTGACTATGCGTTGTATAAATCAGTGGAATATCTGCAACAGGGTGCTTCTTGGCCCTAATCTCTGCCATTGATGTGGCCCTAATCACAATACAGACAGTTTACATACCTTGCAGGTACTCGTGCCTCTAAAATGCCTCGTCATTGTAAACTTTTGAATCTATACCTTGCTAATGTGTGACAACCCTGCAATAATTTAAGGTCCCAGCTATGCCTCATGTAATGTCATGAGGAAAAAAAGAATGATTTTGAGTTGTATGTGCATCTTTAGCTTAGAAATGAATGTTCAATCATTTACTTATCACATAGTCATAAGATGCTTACAATATTGATCATGTAGCAATGGATCGCTTCTCCAAATTATATCTCGCAATGACGCTTTGGAACCATGACGCTTCCCAAATTATAATACGCAATGACGCTTGGAACCTTCCTTAAGCAACAGAAAGAAGGAAATTATGATTAATGGTGATGAACAAAGCACATCTTCCTCGCATCTTTCTGGCTTCATTTTTTTCCGTAAGTAAATTCATCATTATCATAAGGAAAATTCAATTGCCTAAATAGCTACAAAGAAAAGACCGAAGTTGTACTTGAAAACAAAATCCAAGAATAATTTGACAGTATGCAAAAGGAACACCCAATTAATATCACTAATTTCATGCAATAGATTCTTACCGCTATAAGGATTGGTGCACAAACCGAGCCCTCAATGTCGGGCCTGCTTTGAATCATGAAGGAAGGATCTTAGCATTGCATGGCTATGTTCCCAACTCCCGCAGATAACCCACCAAGCATGGCATCGCAGCAGCTAGGACCATTGTCCTGAAAATGTCTTACAAACGCTCCGATTTGGGCCGAGAAGCCTTGGTGCAGCCTAACTCGATTTAGGGATTTCGACTGCTTTTGTAACTATTTAGGGCAAACAAACGAAGTGCCTCTGGCTCCCCAAATTGGCCAATTATTTGCCCAAAATACAGCCCGCAAGGTAAGTTCTATATCCAAGAGAAACAAAGGTAAAACTTACCACGGATTTCTCGAGCGGTGCTAGCCTCCTCTCTCTCTCGATAAATAAAAAATCGAGTAAATTTGAGCTTCCCCAAGCAGCTTCAAGCAGAGCACAACCCACATTTAGGTTGAGATCTAGACGAGCCAAAACTAATCCGCAGATATTAGGGCGATCGTGAGAACTCGCAAATGTGCCTAGTCAAACCGCATCGCTTAGCAAAGGAATTTGAGGTAAAGGCTAGTAGTGGCACTTTTACTCGGCCGCCCTATTCAAGAAAGATAGAATAAAATGGCGTAAAAAGAAAGAATAAGGCTATTCAAGCTAAGATTTGTGCCGAGTATTTGCTCGTTCCTCTAAAAGGAAATGATGGAGGATTAAAACAATTAAGTTAAAAATGACATTTCAACCCACAAGGAGGAGACCCATCATGTAAAGTCAGAATTCTAACAGAGCTACCGAAAACGAAAGCAATACGCTTGCCATAACTTCAAATTTAACCAAATAATGGGTTAATGAAATGCACCTTTGTGTTTTCTCGAAATAACACGTAGAGGGCTATGAATGAATGGCTGCCATTGCCATTCTTCCTAGTTCTGGCGACCAAAGCAAGCGTTTGCTCAAATTTTTTGAAATTTTGCACTAGCCTAGACCAACGCCAAAAAGGTCAAGGGCCACTATGAGCCATCCTTGCAGGGCGCGCCTCACTCCCGATTGTAGGGCAAGAAATAGAAAGATCAATAAGATTTCTTGAAGAGCAAGAAACGGGGCGTACATCAGCTTTTTTCCACAGCGGGGAACGTCCGAAGTTTTTTTTCCTTCTTTTTCAAGGACACGTGTCGAACTCAGCTTTTTCAAGGGTACGTGTCAAACCCAGGTTTTTTCTCATCAAAGAAAATAAGCGGGGAACATCCTTTATATATGGTTCGATAAAAGGAGCATGGTGATTTTATTTTTTTCAGAATCTAACTTCATGAGGAACTTCTTGGCGTTGACTAAAAAACAATGCCTTTTTATATTCCCTTTTTATTATAAAAAATTTAGCGCCTTGGTGACCAAGTTGATGTTTCGTATTGTTAAAAGACTCAATAGGTTTTGAACATAAGTAGAAATCCTAGCAGAAGCCTGAAACTGGTGATAAATTCGGAAAAAACCTCCTGCTCCCTGCCACTAAAACTGGATAAAAATTGCCATTGATCATGAGGCATGAGTTATAGCTTCTCTGACCATTTTATGTACTATGTACAACTACAACATCTTCCCCACATCTAGTCACCTAATAATAACTGCGTGTTTTATATTTTGAAACTCAAATATCCTCTCCATATATCTCCGCCATATCTGACTAAATATAAGATTGTTCGAACCGGAGTTATTTTTGGAATTGTCATCATTTTCAGGCGAACGTTTCCGGCGGGCCTCTTCCGGCTATAAGCGCCATGGCTATGCCTTCGTTCCATCCATCTCTGTGCCGGATTTGTTTCTATTACTCTTTTCTTCATATCCCCCCTTCTTCCTCTCATCAAATCCGCTCAGAAATGTATTCTTCGATGCATAGCGATTCGCCAAGAGGGTTAGATATGAATCAAGTTCCGTCTTCGGATTGCGAAGATGCGGCAGTTTCTTCGCCAAATAGCATTCTGTCTCCGTTTCATATTGATCATATGAATAGAAGGGGAGATACAAAACGAGATAGGGACGAATGCGTTGATCTAGATGCTGAAAGAGCTAAAGGCGAAGCCACATCTAGGGCCAGCGATGACGAAGATAGTGGAATGTCCAGAAAGAAACTTCGTCTTTCTAAAGAACAATCATTTTTCTTGAAGAAAGCTTCGTGAGAGCATACCACTGGAATCGGGTAAGCCCACTTCTCCAAGACACAAAAAGAATTACATGCCCTAAAAATTCTCGAACTCGAATCCGCTATATCACCGTAGGTAGAATATGATTTTTTCTGTTCCTAATTTGGGCGTTTGCTAGCTTAGCTTTTATGGCTGATGAATTTTTTTCTGAAGTGGTTGTTAAGTTGTGAAGAAAAAGCCTGGATGTATTTTTTGGATATGATCAAAGCGTCTGATGCGTTTTGTTCAATATGCAGAAACAAAAAGCAGCGCTTGCAAAGCAATTAAATCTGAGGCCTAGGCAAGTTGAAGTCTGGTTTCAGAATAGAAGGGCAAGGTAAGAAAATGCCCGCTCACAAAAAAAAAAAAAAAAAAAAAAAAAAGAGAGAGAGAGAGAGTTAAAAAACTGTTTCGATGGTTTCTTGGCGCCTTCACGGCTAGGGCGGGCGGCGTAGGAAAGGGGCCGCTAATCCCTCGCTGACGGCAGACTCGGTTGGCTGCAATTTTCTTCTCTTTCCAGATCCGATGGCTAGCATAAGGGTTTTGGTGTATGGTTTTCTCGATTCTTCCCCATCCGCCTCCATCCGGCTCCGGTTTTCTTGGAGTTTCTTCAAGGCGGCCTCTCCAGCCTTCTCAGATTATCCACTAACGTGGATCTTTGCTCTGATGCTTCCGCTAGGTAAGCATTGTGTTTTTTCCATTGAACAGATTAGTCTGGCCAGCAGCCCATTCGTGTTTTTGCAAAACTATCTATGCTGCATCAAGGTATTTCGCCCAGTTTTTGAGAGATTTGAAGCTTCCGCCCCCATAGCCACCAATTTTTGCCCATGTTTCCTTCCCAAATCCGCCCCTTTTTGCCCTTTTACCACTAATTCTTCTTCTGCCATCTCTGTCCAGCATATCCGCCATTCTATGCGCCTCATACCTCTGCCCTTTCTTGAATCTCTCGCTTTTTCCCTTCCTTATCTCCATAGCTGTTCGATTCTCTCAAGAAGAAAGGGGCATAATTCCAAGTGATGCAAAGCAGAGACAAAGAATTTTTTGGGTCAATGGCCTTTCTTTCCTTTGTGGATGCACACCTAAAATGGCTCGATTGCCTATAAGGTTGAGCAATTAAGATGCAGGGCTATGAGAGAAGATGCTTCAAATTTCTAGATAATTGGCAGTCAGATTCTTTCCTCAGTCCTGTAATGCCGTTTTTCCTTCCTCTTGCTCTTTCCTACTAGCTTTAAAGGTTTAGAGTTGTTTCTTGAAGAAAAAGAAGGAGAATAGATTAGCCCTGCCTTCAGATTTTTGATGAGATCGAAACTGGATCTTCAATGCAGGATGATTTTATTGGACCGCTTTGAGATGCCGAAGCTAGGGAATTTTATTGAGCAGGAGGGAAGCCTATATATCTTGAGCCGACTTTAGGGAGGAGTCCGTAGCCGGGCTTTGGGGTTCAGCACAGCTGATTGCTTCATATCCCGACAATGCAAAGATTTCGATGGTTCATTCTAGGCCGATCGCATATATTCCCCGGTACAATCAAGATTGATAAATTTGCGTAATAGGTTAGTTGGAGCCGAAGTTAGCTTCCTTGAGCAATGCGGAGATTGCTCATGTTTTCTTCATGCCTTTCTGGCTCGCCTCTCTCTCGCAAGAGGTGGTTCATAGAGCACTCAAGGTATATTTGTAGCTTGTGGAAAATTTATTTTTGTCTCCCCGTAGTATTCCTCTAGCTAGGAAGATGTTGATTTGATCCCCGTAGTACTAGTTAGCTGAAGAAGAGGTTTGAGGAAAAGTATAAGTACCAAGCTTCAAATATTATATTTGATCCACATGGGATCCTTTTGTACTTCAAGGTTATTTGATCCTTAAGGGATCTTTTCTCATGTAATTCTTCCTATCCAATATAAATTTATCTTACCTTCAAAAAAAAAAAAAAAAAAAAAAACTGCTTTGTGATAGCTTTCTAGCCGCCTAAATCGTAATGATTCATGAGATCGAGCTATTATTTTGGCGTGATTTGGGCTGATTGAGTGATTAATTTGTATAGGACTTAAGTCAAAAATGCATTTAAATGGATCTGGCGAGATTTTAAAAAGGTGTCAGCGAGACATTAACGGAAGAAAATAGAAGATCAAGCAGAAGGAGCTACAGAGAGAGGGCCATTAAAGTGCCTCTAGCATGCGGATTTCTCACGATTTTACATGCCTTTGCCTCGCCGCTACCTTAACCATGTGCCCTTCGTGAGAGACGGCCAGCCGCTGATAATAAATCCCTTTCTCCTTTTGCAAAGCCCGCCTTCCCTTCTCGCTTGCAAAAGCCGAACAAACAAACCCATCAATCTTCTCGGGATTTAACTTAGCCTTTGCTAAGTATTCTCAATGAAACCCATCTCGAATTTTTGCCGGATTCGCGTTCTAGTGCATCATTTTGATGCTTGAATTCAACCTATGTTGTGTGATCTTGATGACTTGATTCAAACCCGACTCTTCTTCTTACCATTTTGATGCTTCAAGCAAAACCCAACTCTGTGGTTTCGTGACTTGGCCGATTGAAGCAAAAAATCCGACATGATTCAGATATTGCTGACCTCTCGTAAGAATAAGAATTACTTAACTTATGCCCAGCAAAGAACCAAGACCGCAGCAAAATGAGATGAGATCAATCAGTTTTGATTTGGTCTGATGTGTCTATTTGCAAGCATGTTCATCATAACTCGTGCACCGCCATGGACTGGCTGCTGCTTTTTTAACCTTGGATTTGGTCTTAATTTCCCCGTGGCTCACGTGGTTCGTGCTGTAAATCATGCCGCATCTGCAGTGAGAAGAACAGATCGGCCTGTCCATTTTCTCTGTTATGAAGAAAGACTCCCCGCAGGAAGAAAGAAGAAAGGGTGGGTGCCACATGGCATGCATCTATCTTCGAATCCTATTTGGTGTTCGGCTGTGCTGGGAGGTCGTGCGTCGGGGCCATGCATGATCTGTAGACCGACTAACTAGGGACCGATTAGGAATACATATGGGTTCCCTTTTCTGTTTTTCCCATCTTTTGATGATGCTTTGGTCACTGTTTCTTTCTAGACAGGGAATAAATTGTAGCATGTCTGCACTTAAGGCATTTGACAAAGGATTTATGGTGAACCGAATGAAGTGAAGCCAGGAAGAGGTGAATTCCATAAGAACCCTATTGCCTTTTTCTGTCAAAAACATTAGTCTAGCATCAATCGTCCAAATTTGAGCTTGCCTAAAGCAAATTATCCTCTTTCAATCCTAAATTGATTATTCCCTTGCTATTTTGACATGATTTTTACATAATCAGTTGCTTTGTAGGATGTTCCATATATCATCAGCTTCTAAAATCAGGTAAATTGAATCTATCTTTTGTTGATCATTGTTTGTGTCCTCCATAGAGGTTTATAGACAGTTGGATCCAAATAAATATAGCATTTGCATGCTATCAAATGCATGGGGTTATAATGCTTTTAGTGTTTGCTGTCTTCTAGCTAGATGTGCTTCATATTCTGCTTTGGCTCGTATTCCCGTATTTCTTGCTGCTTTTTTTTGTCACTTTTCGCAATTTCTTCTATAGTTCAGATAAGATCTGTTAAGCATTTAGTCTCATGTGAATCAGTCCTTTTCATCTCGCATCATTTATCTTCCTCGCCAAGATTTTGTTTCATTATATATTCGGATGTTTCTTCATCTTTTACGCATTGTATGGTCGTTAAGTGCATACGCAATGAAAAAGTTTAAGCTATCTTTTATAGGAAAGTCTGCTGTTTGCGGTTCTCACCTAGATAGCAAGCATGATGCTGATATAGTATATCTTTGTTTGACAACATATTTATTATCGCATTCAACGGGTCATGAGATTGCCATGATGGCACTTTTGGCTTATCTTTCATACACCATAGCGTAGGTTGGTTCTAAGTGTAGAAGGCATTGAAACCATAGTTTCTAACATTTATTTTACAACTCAGAATTGAGCCTAATCCTCAGTATTCTTTTTTGTGGAATTGTGATGTCGGATAGAAAACTCCAAAATAACAGCCAAGTATGTTCATCATTTGTTCTGCATTTGGGATATAATTTGTACTTTAGGAATTGCGTGGGCTTGAGGACCGATGCAATCATTGCAAAAGCATGCTTTTCCAACATTTTCATTCATTGCGAGACCTTTATATTCCTTTTATGTTAGAAGATCATTTGTTTTTTGCGAAGAAATTTTCTCTCTGCCATATTATAATTCCATCATGTTAATGAAGTGAGGCCAGCTAGATGGCCTAAGCGTGTTTGCTGCTAGAATATGGAAATACACTAGTCTATCGAATATGTATGGACGCACTCATGTATGCTCAGTTGTCGCATGGATGTTAACTCAGTGATTTAGAAACTCTGCAATAAACAAATGTGTTTTCCTTTAGGGACGCTAACCACGTACATTAAAACCCATTCTCAAACCTTTCATGGTAAGCATTCCATTTACCTTACAATTACATAGCCACTACAAATTCCATTAAGAGTCAATTACTAGGCACCACAAATTCTTATACTTTATATAAAGCTACTAGCTAGGTAGGTCACTCAGAAGTCATGAATTACGCCAGCTCCATGCACCTTAGATATCTTCATTCATAGGTACCTTAAAGAGTTAGTGCATAGATACCTTAGTTAGAGAATGTTGAAGAGCTTAATAAGATTGCATAGCTTTTTGAAAAAGATCATATGTTTTGTGCAACACAGATTGCCTCTAATTATGCACAAATTTACAAAATGCCCATACAAAATGTACTCAAAGCCAATCATCTTACAACGAACATTTATTAACATTGCGACATTGACATCTCAAGAAAAAACATTTTGTCTTGGTTTAACTTTCACAACAAGCGCTAATGACAAGGTGGGATTGGTGCAAAGCGAAAACCTTGGTGCAAAGCGAAAACCTTCACTAACCATCAGCAACCTATGCTCATACCATATGAATACAACCTAAAATCTTCACTAATATTGTATAACAATACGAAACTTCAATTGGGATCTTTTTATTTCAACTTCGTTCACTTTATCATATTCCAATAACAACCATCTCCTCCTTTCTTTTTCTATTTGAACCCCAGAGCTCATTTTTGCACTTGACAAAGTACAATTATTGAAACTCCCAGGGTTGCACAAGGCGCTGGCGGACTAAATTCTTGTATATATAGAAAACAAAAACATTTCTCAGAAACTCAATAACAGGCTCATGTGATTGGAGTGTTACAGATTCATAAACACATTATTACTGCTGGTCAGAAATGGTAGGACGGGAAGTTCAGTACACATCCATAGCAAAATATGATCAGTTTATGCTATGAAGAGGACCTTTGATACAATATTACAAGTTCAAACAATTGTTACTAGTAAGTAAAGAGACATAACGGAACCTTATAATTGGATGCAGACATGCAATACAAATGGCAACCGATACCAAATTTTCAGTCAATTTTCCTATTAACATACACAATGGAACGTTGTGATTTGGAAAAGTTTATTCACTCAAAGTACGATATTCTTACAACGTAAGAAACTACCTAATCTAGATACTTTTGTTGCTCAAGTAGAAAACTTGTTCATCATTTTTGCAATTATTGGCCCCACCTTGGGATTTTGCTGGTACTTCTCAAGGTTTGCAGGGTTCTTCATAACTGCAAATATTAAAGAAGGAAAATAACCCACAAGAAACATAAACATAATACAGCTAACTCGATAGACTTGACAGAAAAACACAATGCCAAATGAATGATAGAACTGTACCATCTTGGAGTGCTGACATGATTTCAGGATCCTGGAAGGCAGCCATGAGATCTGGATCCTGCGCGATTTGTAAAGAGGAATCTTAGTAAGAATGTACTCTATCTAGGAACTTGCAGCTGTTTCTTACCTGTAAGATTTTGCTCATATCAGGCATGCCTCCTGCAGCACCTCCTGGCATACCACCACCAAAACCTCCTGGCATAGCACCACCAAAGCCTCCTGGCATAGCATTGCCAAAGCCTCCTGCAGTACCACCTGGCTTAGCACTGCCACAGCATCCACCTCCATGCTTGTGCTTGTGTGTATCCTCTTTTTTTGCCTTTTCGTAATTAGCCTGCACGAAGCTTGCCAATCAATGACCAAGATACCTACAAAATTAGTAATTTAGTACCTGTGCTTCAGCCCGCCGTCGCTGCCTCTCCCTTTCAGCTCTCCTCTCTTCACGCCTTTTCTTCAGCAGTTCATATTTTCTCCGGTGTTCTTCTATTTTGTGAGCATTTGGCTCAACCTGATGGAACACGTTAAACATAGACCAGCCAAATAGAAAAGATGATGTGAGACAAAGACATACCTTTTTTAAGATGGCTGCAATTTCCTCATCATAATCAAGGCTTGATGCTAGGTGCAGGTCCTTAGCAGCCTCTTCCCACTGCCCCAGCAGGGCTTTTGCTTCACCCCTCCATTTGTATCCTTTAGCAGAATCAGGATTAATCTACAGTACAGCATCCTGATTATTAAGGGGTAAGAAACTGCAGACTTAGAAGTATTTCTATGAGAAATTGAAGTACAAATTTTGGAAACTTTAATAAGGTCTTATATTCTTCAACAAGCATAGCACACTTTCCATTCTCCATACCCTAATTGCAGCTTCCGCATCACGTATTGCAGCATTTGGTTTCTTCATCTTTACATAGACACCAGCTGTACTAAAAGATTGTTAATGCCCCTATCTCACATAGAGAAAGCATGAATACCGAGTCTAAAACTACCTCTATTAGCATACATAAGGGCAGATGTCGGGTTGCAGAGAATAGCCTCAGTAAAATATGACACAGCTTCATCTAAATCCCCTGTTAGCTTGCCATTAATGGACAAGGTAAGTTCTGGAATTCAAAAGAACCACCAATCAGTAGCCAAGATGAAGTACCTGACGCAATAGCTTCAAGTGCTTTAGATTTTGCTATCTGTGCACTATCTCGCATTTCGTCTGTGACCTCCACTGACGGATCGCCCATCTGTAAGTAGTGAGTAACATTATGGAAATCAAACTCGTTTAAAAGAATGTTAAAAGTCGAAAGTTGTCAAGAACAGAGGATAAGTACCTTTTGTGGAGCATCATTATCAGGTGTAACAACTCCTTCAGTGTCAAGCTCGACTTCAGATTCTATTTCCTCCTCACTGACGACTTCTTCCCTTGCTTTAAAAGCGTCTTTAACACCCGATGCTCCAGTCTGCTCCTCGAGATCGGGCATGTCATCATCACTATCTTCAGCTTCGGCAGTCTGCTAGAGCCAATAAAGATTGCTAGATCCAAACAATAATAAAACACTACAAAACCTAGGAAATTCAAACATGAGTAAATCATAGCTCGAATACTCACTGCGTGTTTTGGCGTTTCTGATTTGCCATAGGCAGACGCAGGCAACTTGGCTCCAAGCCTGCAAGTTCGCAAAACATGTAGGCAGAGAAATGGAAGAACGAGCAAAAACAAATGCCCTTACTTTTCCAAGTAGTTCCGAAAGAAGCGAAGTTCTGGGTCTCGAAGAATAGCTGGAGTTGTATCACATTGCTGCACGAAAGCCTTAAGCTGGGCGATCTTAGATGCATCCATAGCGATCGGATGTAGAAATGTTCTAGAAGTGTGTAGGGGTTTTAGCTTGTCCCTAATCTATTTCCTTTATCCAAGTCTTTTTAGGTTCTACATCCACTTTTCCAACGTGGCACGGATAATTTTCCAAATTCGTCCGTTTCTATGCTTACATAGTTACATTGCATTTTACTCAGGCCTCCTCAAATTTAGATTTTTCCCGAGAAAATCCTCTATTTGCTGCATTCCATTTTATCTTTTACCAGTTTTTATTGGAAATTATCTGCCATCTACTTTAAGGCTACGTTTCCATGGAGTTGATCTGGAGGAAATTGGGTTAGCGGGCCGGACCTCTTAGAAATCCTCTCTAGCTTCTGAAACCTTTGAAGTTGTCTTTAGAGTCGGACCGCAAAGTTCTTTGCATGAGAACACTCAAACTTGAACTTGAACTTCAAATTTTGAAGGCAAGTCAGCCGCCATGGGAATGCAGCCTAGGAAACTAGTGTTTTCCAACTTTGACCGGAATTTCTAGGGAGGAACTCCCCCAACTTCAAAACATGATTTTACTTCGCAGGTTTTTTGCACCTTACATTCTGTTAGTTCTAGAAGTTCGTAGGAGGGTTTTAAATAGTACGTAAATCTGCATGTGATCAACCATTTACTCTCATATGAAATCACATAATGACGCGTGGCATTTATTCTTTTCCTAGAATGTGGCCTCGGAGTCCGGGCCGGAAAACGAATTTTTTTAAAAATGTCGACCAGATTTTTGCCATAGTTCAAGGTTTTCAAGTTTTATGCCCTGCTCATGTGCCATAGAGCAAGATATGGAGGCCTCCATCGTCAGAGTTATCCTTTCATGATACCTCAACGAATGTTGTTGCATGGCTTTATGTCTAAGTATCCTTTGCGCTCTTAAAATCTGCAAATTTGCTAGTATAATATCAAAAGCTCTTGATGTTGAAGGTTTGAAGACTATAGCGCCGAAGCAATCTACAAGAGTAAAACAAACTTGGATCATCTAAAAGTGAGTGTTTTGCCATTACCATTGGTAACACAGGCAAGAGCGGGCTTTCTTCGTGGGCAAATGCTTTGCTCCCCACCAAAATGCTTCCTTGGGCGAATGGCTTAGTGGGATGTTCCCCGATACCATCTTTATAGGTTGAATTTAAAGATAGTATCTATTATAATAACTTAAGGATCCTAAGGGATTTGATTTGGTTGTATAAAGTTGCCCTTCATGAAACTATTTCATGGTGGTGCATCATAATTGAACAAATCTTTCTTATTAAAATGGGATGTTATTGGGAACCGTGTGGGAACGTCGCATGTGCAGATGCATATGGCCTTCCCTCTCCCCCTTGGGTGACCTTTTTTGGTTGTATGCGTCTACTTAGGCATCAAGTTTGAAATCGAGCTTTGGCCTCTCAGTCGGTCGCCGTTCTCTCTTGCTCCAGGTTTCGGTGGTTCTTCCCAGCAAATAGTCATCCATATACCTTACCTTCACTCTCTGTGAATCTAATTCGTTCTGTTCTTTTTCCTCTTCAACAACCCAGATGGTTCATTTTGCTTCATTGTCCTCTTCATGGCTTCATTGACTTAGATATTCACAACTTGACAGGGTGCTGCTCTCTTTTTGTTTGGGTCCCATAGGCCAATTGGTCTCTGTGAACGATAAAAAATCTATTATGTTCTATTCTATTCTATTCTATTCTATTCTATTCTATTCTATTCTATTCTATTCTAGGGTCATTTTTTATTGGTGGTGTACAAAAAAGCGAAATCTCAGCACATCGTAAGCACCTTATCTCAACGCTGCTTTTTTTCGCGAGACAGGCCGTACGGGTGTAATGAAGTCTGGCGACAGTCATGATGAAGGGGGCTTACGAGCTCCGGAATGTGCGCCAAATGATTTGGAATCGGATTCCTCCCAAGCTTCCCAAATTTTTCGAAACTTCAAGCTCTTTGGCTCTGCCGGAACAGTGCGCCCTTTCAAGCTCTTTTTCGCTCTTCAAGCTCTTTTTCGCTCTGTCTAATTCAAGCGATGGAGCCAGCTTCGAAACAGGTAACAATATTGAGGTTTTTCGCCTCGAAAGTTATTACGAGAGATTGAATTGAAAGCTTTTCCATTTTATTTGCTGCGATTCTTAGGTTGCTAGAATGAGCATGAATTAAGCTACTTGCCGTGGGTCTGCCTTCGGTGGGGAAAAGAAGCCCAAGCAAAAGCCGGGAAGATGTTTCGAAACGGAATGGTTACAGGTTTGGAAGTGTCCCCTTGAATGTGGGAAAATAAAGATCAAGGGCGCCCAACTGTGTTTCGTGGGTGAATTGACAGATTTGATTCACAAGGTATACCGTAAGAAGCCGGGTTAATCACGGTTCGAACTCAATTTGCAAGAGCTCTCGCATGGCAACACACAAACAAGGCTCTTGCAAACCCAAAGGAATTTTTAGTGAACTGGGCTTCTTTTGCTGCAGACTTGCACAAGGATTCCGTGAAGAAAAAGTCAAGAAAAACCACATCAATACTTTTGAAAAGAACATTCGATTGTGATGAGCCGTAAGAAAGCTCAGGGAAATGAAGGGTGAGGCTGTGAACAGGCTAATCAAAGTTGAAGAAGAGGTGCTGAGGATGGAAGGCAGCCTGGCTGCTTCTGAAGTTATGTGCAACAGATTAGCAGATGTTGTTGCAGAGAAATACAAATTCAAATGTGACTTGAACCGAGATTTTTCAGATGATGCTGAATATCAGAAGACAGCTGCAATTTTCAAGACAGAGGAGGACTTGTTAAAGGGTCTTCTCCAGCAGACTCTGTTGAGCATAGATAAGGGCAAGTAGAACTCTTTGGTTGATGAGGTTTCAGGATTGAAACGAGATATAGCAGCATTTGATGTAAGTATTGAAAAGTAGCATTCAAAAGCAACTCAAATTTAAGAAATTTCAGGCCATCAACATCACCATGGGTATTTATAACTTTCCTCTACCTTCTACTTCTGAAGCTTGTGTCTTGTGTGGCCTTGATTTTAGTGATGAATACACCATGCATGTTCAAATGAAGCCTTGACCATAAGTGGCACTTAGCTTGCTTTTCGCCCTGTGGCTTGGATAGCATGCAGTGTTTAGGTGCAGGTTGTGATGAATCAGTGCCTTCTACACTTTTGGTTGAGCTTGGGCTTATGAGTGATCAGACAAGTGCTCATTGAGGATGATGGTAGCCATGATGAGCATGAGTCTGGGAAGAAATGCCCGATGAACCCAAGAGTGGTAAGATCCAAAAAGAAAATTTGTAGTTGATGAGAAGGTAGCAACTCTGGACATGACAATGTGCCTGAGAGGAGAATGAAGAAACGCATGACGAGGAGTGCAAGAAAGAAAATACTTGAGAGTAAGTTTGTGCTTATTGAGTTTGTGCTTATTGAGTGCTGGATTCTAACTGACTATGACAGATGCAGATGAAGCTAAGCAAAGCCCAAAGTCTCCCAAACATCAAGTAAATAACGCTGAGTGTTTTTAGTTTCAGTTTGAGATGTTTCATATTGTGATGCTATTCTTGTTTCATATTATGTTGATCTTGTTTGTTCTTCTTCAACTGTGAAAGACATCACCATGCAATTCTTAATGGATGGACTATGTGCTGATGAAGGTGAAGAAGCTTTTGGCAGTCCACTCAGTAGCAAATCCAAAGGTATTGTATGTTTGACCTTCATTACTTAGATAGTTAGGCTGCAGACTTTAAATCTTTCTCTTTAAAGTTGTTTCAGTAGCAGCAGACCTTAAGGAGTTGGGGGAGCCAAAAATTATGCCCAGAAACCTGATGAAGGATTTGCCTGGTGCTGATGTTCATGTTGCCACAGAAAATGCTGCTGAAATGTTGAGCATTGGTAAGTGAGAGAATGTGTGGTTGCTGATGACTATTATTGTTTGATTATGTTTTCTGATGCATTTCCTTTTTTATATCAGTTAAAAGCAACAACATTGTCCAAAAGGAAGATGTTATTTCTTCTCCAGATAACGAGGATGAAAATGCACTGATTCTTGCAGAGTCATATATGCTGCAAAGGTTTAAAAAAGAAACAAGGTGCTGCGCACGGAGGGTTGCCCTCCACGGCCGGAGGGTGAAGTGGCTTGGGAACAGTTTGACAACCACAGTACCACCCTATCATTCCCTGCCCTCTTGTTACTCCAAGAGTGCACATTAAAGAAGAAGGAGCGTTTGTTGTCTCCATTGTGCGCATTAATCTGTCAAAATATTATGTGATGAGACATGCCTGTATCAATTTTCTCTTGGTCTGGCCCACATTCTATGTAGTCAAGTACATAACTACATAACCAGTAAATAACTACATAGCCAATATAAAAGAAATATTGTTTTTTAAATTTTGTCCAACATATATCCATCATATGCCCAACATTTATATATTCTTAACACTTTCCCATCATTTTTTTGCATATGTTGGCTAATATTTGTAGAATATTTTCTTTGACATTATATTTTTTACAACAAGTAATTGCCCAATATTTAATGCGTAATACTTATTAATATTTCGAGAACTATTTTTCAACATTGCGAACCAGGATTGCATAACATATATGCAAGTAACATTTGTCAATGTTTGCTAAGTATTTGCCATGATCTACCCATGCATAGCTATCATTGAAAGTAAACCCAATCTAAGAAATAGCATTCTGCCGTTTTCTACCCCTCCTCAATGCTAAAATTGCATTTCACAATCCTCCAAACGCATTGGACTTGCAAGCTTTTACCCATGTTTACGTATGTAGGTTTCACCAAAGGAACCAAAGGAACAACTAGAAGATATGCCATGATATTGTAAATATGATTGTTATTGATAGGCCATGAAACTATTAAAAATGTTAGCTAATCTATTATAATTGCCATTCAGTCGATGGTAAGGAAGTTGAGAACATGCATCAATTGTTTTAATAATGCAATCCTCCACTAGCAGGGGTGCACAGGGCGCAGTTGTATATTATATATCTGGTACTGGTACATATATTATATATACTATACAAGTTATGCACCGATGGGGTGGTGCAAAGGGGGGCGCATGCAAGCTCGGTCTTTTTATAGTGTTAGATAAGCTGAATTTACTATTTGCTTCCATATGCACTGTAAGTCCATTTGTTAAGCAGTTTACAAAAGTATGCTTATTCACACTTCAGATCTGTCTACATAAACCGACATCAACAATACCAACTCTTTATTTACACACGAGCTTTTTTTTTCATACACTCTAGCCATTCGGTGACCTCCCTTATCGAAGATTTGCACAAAATCATAATGATCCTCCTTGGGCATTCATGAATAGTTTAAAAACATATATTTGGAAGTTAACAATTATGGCCCAAGGATGGCATCAGTTTCATTTTGGCACCCAGGGTACTTTCCCTGCTAGATAACTTAATGCCTGGTGTGGGAATGGGGCTTTCGCAAAGCCTGGTGGCCAACATTTGTAAAGCATGGTGGAAGAAAATACATGCCTTGCAATTGAATGGTAGTGTGGTTGTCCCGTAACCGTGAGTTTCTGCTTGGTACTTTACGCATATATATGAACCACACACTTTCTTATGATATGGCGTCTTGTGCATATTATTTTATGCATGTAGCACCATGTAATATTTGCCAAAATAATTGGATTGCTCTTTCTTAAGAGAAGGAATTTGAGATATGTGTGTTGCCATGTAAGCAAAACTAATTGACTGAAGGCTACAACTAAGAAGTTAAAGTCAAAGTTGCATTTTTAAGGTATTTTTACAATTTGCATATAATACCCAGATGTGCAATTCATATGAAAATGCCCCGTCTTTGCATAAAAATGCCCCATCATCGTTGCATGTTTGCATGTTGAGGGGTATGTTTACAATTTGCCCTTATTTTAAACACATTGCACAAGTTGCAGACCTGGGTATTGTATTTTCATGCAGGCGTTTTAAAAAATAATCCATAGATACACATGGGTATTGTATTTTCATGCAGGCGTTTTCACTACCTATGTAAAGCAGTGTATTTTGTTCTTAAAAAAATTAAAGTCTAATATTTCTGGGCTGAGGACAGACGTGGGGCTGACACGTATGCTTATATTGCATTTCCAAATTCAAGAAAAAAAGAAAAAACCCAGGGATGCCCCGTTCTTCCCCTGCAAGCAATCCGGCCTGCTCCAATTAGGCGAAGTTCGGCCCTGCCATAGCCAAGCCAGGCTCGTCCTTATTGCTCAAACCTCGAACCGAGAGGTGCCAAAATGCGGAATGTCTTCCTGTGGTGGGCTTCAGCTGGGGGTGGGGTTCCAGAAATTTTATTGGGCGATTCTTCAGCGCCAGCTTGATTCTTTTATGCCAGATTCTTCAGCGGCAATGGTTGAAGGGAGCGATGCCGGCCATGAATCTCTACGGGTCTTAGCTGAGGTACAGAATGAAAGGTGCATTTTGCCCTTTTTGCATGATTCCAGCTTTTGCATGTCTGAGCTATGGCAGTATTATATCCTTCTGCTGTGCTGCGAGCCACGGATTCTTCGTATTTTGGTCGAATGGCGGATTTGCAGAGTTTAGAAGCTGGTCTGGGCAGAAAATCTGCGGCAACAAGCGCCCGACAGCGGCTATGGGAGCGGGGTACAATGGCGGATGGGGATCTGGATCTGGAGGTTCTATAGCAGACCAAATAAGCGCCGGAGGTAGGCCTGCAAACTGGCAGAGTTCTTGTGTTGTTTTAACAAGCCAATGGGTGGCTTTATTTGCCAAAGAAACACAAATTACCACCACGAAAACGACTTCCAGTACTTCTACCACTTCCACCACTACGAGCTCTAGCCATACTTTATCTGAGAAAGTGGTTTTGTCTGAGAATGAGACCATAACCATGAGTCTGCAAAAGGATTGGTCGGAAACCCACCACGCAATATTTAGGGAGACTTTCAAAGATTTAGTCATGTTGCCTAAGCCCCTTTCTATTTCCACGTGCAATCCGCCCGACCATGGATCTACTCTAAGAGTTGCATATCGTGGAGTTCCCGGAGCATATAGTGAAGTAGCCTGCGAGAATCCAAAATGTGAAGCAATTCCTTGTGTGCAGTTTGAAGCAGCATTTCAAGCCGTGGAATTGTGCATTGCAGATAGGGCAATGTCTTCCTGTGGATTTCATGGGTTCATGTTCAGGTGTGTCATAGTAGAGCTCTTCTTAGAGGGACTGCTCTTTTTGATTTGTCGCGGCTGGTTGCTTACGTGAGAGGTCGATGCGATCCACGGCCTTCTCTCAACAGGGAGCAAGGATTAAATCCAATTCGACTTTGTTTCAACCCCGGGCCGCTTGATTCGAACACAAATCGGGATATGAACTAGGATTGGATGCAAAACCGGTTAGATCCATCGAATTTTGTAACTCTATCCGAGGTTAAGGCATTTCTCCGTTGCATACTCTGTGGTATCGATAACAACAAAGGTCATCTAAATTTTTAAGTCCTAAGCACCAGGGGATTAATTCATTTTTCTATTCTATTGTTTAGTGGTGTGCTGCAACGACAAAGGCTTGACTACTTGAGGTTCTTCAGAAATAGGCAAAAAGAAAAAGTATCTTTGGCGGTCCTTTCTGCGGCCTCTTCGGCAATCCTATCTGCAAGATTCCTCCAAGCCAAAACAAGCAAAGCCAAGAGAAGCTACACCCCTTGTCTTTGGTTTTCTTGATCAACGGGCCGTGCTTTGCCCACGGGTTAGTTTATTTGCCAGCATGCTTTTCTTCAATCTAATCTGTAAATGCAGCCAAGTGTATAAAGGATGTAAATGTGATTCCTGTTTTCTAATGATATTTCCTATGAGCTCCTACATTGTTACCGTGTTACATCTTTGTATACCTTTGCAGCTAAGTACTGGTGTGTCAGAATTAGTTATTCAGCATCCTGGCTGCATGCTGTTGCTCACAAGCTTACATGCATAGTATAGTACGTCATGTAGTTGCTTAACCAGTTAAGGCGTTGCTGTGTTTTCCTGTTAGTGTAGTTGCAAAGTTAGTATGGTGCTACACGCTGTTGCTTAATTGCTTAGTGGTGTAGTTTGTAGCTTCAAAAACAGTGGTCTGAGCACTGTTGGATTAGCCTTTACTTCTTGGTCCATTTCATAGAGAACTTTGTTCCATTTTCTGGAAACTCAGAATTTAAACACATGTTATTGACATCCTTTGATCTAGCCTCAAAATGATAGTCCTTAATTAAGGTCTTGAGCATATGTGTTCCAAAAGACCATTGCAAATGCCCGTTGCCTTTGGTTATGACAGTGTTTTCAATGTCCACAATATATGCTACCTGTGCAGTTCCAGCATCATCAGGACTAATTTGCTAGCTAAATGTTGCTTGAGCTTCTCTTGCAATGTCCTCCTTTGAAATTGCAAAGAAACTCAAACTGTTTCTATGAACTCCAAGGGACACCAGAGAACACTTTTGCTTTTGAAATGTCAATTAAATATTTGCATCAAGATTATGTAACATTTACAAAGTTACATGATGGATGGGTTGTTTCTTGCATAAGAAAGAGAAGCACATACATATATTGTAAGCCAACCTGCCAGAAAGTAGCAACTAAAGCTTGTGGTTCTAAAACTTTATACCAACTTCATCATTACTAAGCTTACGGTTCTAAAACTTTATACCAACTTCATCATCACTGATAGTAATAATTCTATAAGGCCCTAAAACAAACTCCCTTTCATCTATTGGTATGTCATCTGCAAATGCTCGAATGCATATGCAAAAGACAAAGATGACTTAATCCATATGCCAGACTCCAAGATTTGAGGTTGTTCTTCAATCCAGGCAATGCTGATGACTAAAATAGCATTAATCATTGAAATCCATGAAAAAAGAACAAAAAATAAAAATCTTTTCATGGCATCAACAACTGCGTCTGAGAACCAACAACTCATCTCTGTCCTCTTAACTCGACTGCTCAATTATTTAATATGACTTTAATTTTTGGCCAATTCGGTGTTCGATTCAATTTCTCTGCTTCGTGATGTAATGGACAACAGAATGGGGGAAGCCATTCTTGCTTCCCCCATGACCTGCAGAATCAGGGAGCGCCAAGTGAATCATTAATTCTACTCGTCTAGAGTCAGGGAGCGCCAAATGAACCATTAATTCTACTCGTCTGGCCAAGTGAACCTTTAGAGGGGGTTGAAAAAGAGAAACGTTCGCGGCGGCCTTGGCCGCCGCGATAAGTTTCTTGTAAAAAATAATCCATAGATACACATGCATATGATTGCTTTTTCAGAGAAGATGGTTGCATGAGCCAATCCCTTTTTTTTGCTTTTTTTTTTTTGCTTTTTAACTAGGGTATATTAATTTGTGTGCTCATTATTTCATGTATTAAGAATCCAACATGGCTGCAACGCTACACTGCAAAAAGAATAGGACATCTAGTCTTGTCGTACATCATGCACAGACATTATAAAACCTATCTTACACCTACAACTACATGGCAAATACTTGCCCATCTCCAGACTTTCACATATTGAAAATGTCTGAAACAGGACATCTAGTCTTCTATCTTACACCTACAACTACATGGCAAATATTTGCCCATCTTTAGACTTTCACATATTGAAAATGTCTGAAACAACTGCCATTACGGCACCATCAAATTATTGTGTCCGAAGTAGACTACTTTTACGGCACCATCATATTATTGTGTCCAAAGTAGACTACTTTTACGGCACCATCATATTATTGTGTCCAAAGTAGACTACTTAAGGCAGAGGGACAATGAATGTAGTATTATTTAGTAGAATGAGTAAACTTCAAAATTCAAATTGGTACATAGTATATAAATAATGTGTTTGAATGCACTACCTAGACATCATGCACATTGGCCTTATTTTCACCCACTGATGCTAAGATTTGAATAATGTACGCTTCGCAGCCACAGTCAAGAAAGATACAGCCACTTTCCATAAAATGCCATGAAGAGACTTAGCTCTCTTTGGTCACAAAATCACTACAACTTATGGATTCTGGCACTTCTTAATTAGATGCTCTCATGGGTGCAATCCTCGCTTCCTGCACAAATACAGACTGCACAAATATATCTCAATTTTATACTTAGCTTACCTTCTCTTGCTAAATATATCCATGGTATATCTCCATCACAAATCTGACAAATTTTAGTGTTGTTCCACCATAGACTGCCAACCCTTCACTTTCATGGAGTCCCCGAAGTATTATCAACCCGTTCCCATATATAATGAGCACCCTACAATATAATGAATAGCCTAAAGCATGCACCTTACTGGAAAGAAAAGAAAAGTAAATTCCTCAAATACATGAATCGAAAGGAAATGACCACAAATGTGCAGATAGGTGCAGCATATGCACACATGCATACATTTCTGTTGCAACTATTTACTAAGCTATTGTTTGTTTCACTTCACTGAACAAGTTACTATCCTGTGTGCAATTACAAAGCTGCCCACTTGCTTGCTGTACATAGCATTAATATTGGGAAGGAACAAAGAAGCGAAATGACCAAACAACAACTTTGCAAAGGGATCAATTTCCAAACCATTCTTCCTCATGACATACATCATGGCCTTTAATTCCACAACTAATTCTGTCAATGGATCCTAGACTCAGGTTCAGAGCCACTGTGGCGTTTCAGATAAGAAAAATTAGAATCAAAATACAACAATACAATGATAATAGAACTTACATCCATTAAGAAACCCATAACTATGAGAAAGCCTGATTTCAGCAACTCAAATGAAGACATGTAAACCAAATCATTCTTTACCACGATGTGGTGCTCTCTGATGCACTAAAGTTTACTTCATAACAGGCCTGCTTACTCCAAATGCAGTCATAACCATTTAAGGAGCTACGGTCTTAAAGTCCACTTTTACAGACTCATAGCCTTGACGACTCTTATGTTGGGCACATACAGGTTAGAGGAAGCTGCAACTTTTATAAAACTGTCCACAAATAGGTGCCTATGTTTAAAATGCGATAAGTTGACTTATACTTACTGGAATGAAGTGATTTCAATTGTATTGGAAACTAGACTTTGAGCTGATCATTTTTCGTCTTTGAATTGCAAAAATCAGAGCTCTGTACAGGGAGAACTGTCCGTCCAAACTTGACCAAATTCCTTCATACGATTTTGCCATATCAGAGAAGATTTTTCAGCCAGTAAGCTCCTGATATGTGAACCTGCAAAATAGACCTATCTTTCATGATTATCCTTGTTCCTCAGCTTCCATTGTTTCAGAATATTGAAAGAGAAACCTCAACCCGATTTCATGCCGATTTGAAGCCATCCAGCATGACCCAAATGTAAAAATCGCAAAGGTTTGTTTGCATAAGTTGTTTACCTGTCTATTGAAGCTGCTCCTGGCTATGCAGCCTACTGTCGGACTTCAAGCTCTTTTTTGCCCGATAATTAGCTCAATAAGGCATTGTTCCTGAAATGTTCAACATATAATTGCTCTAGAATGGAGGAAAATGAATTACTTTAAGAAATGCCACACAAAACATACCATGTTAATGTAATATCCGCAATCACATGTATGTATCTGCTTGCTTGATTGGCTGTACATGCAAAAGGCAAAGACACTACCTTAAAAATACGTCTCCATACCCATAATCATAGAAAAAATCCCCTGTTTTTCCTGATACCCTCTTTTCTTATTTCTATCTCCCCAATCTTCTTCAATCTGTGTGCCTGCATTCCCAAATTCGAGCTCAAGGTTGCACCTCTTCTTCTAACATCTTGTTGCCGGACCTTTTGCCATATGTTCTTGGCAAAACTCTTTCGTAGGGCAGAGTTTTCGCATCTCTTCTTGGCATATCTTCCGCAGGGCAAGAAGTTTTTGCAGGGCGCAAGAAATTCTCGCCAGAATAGAGTTTGGGCAATGGGAAATTTGCATAGAATGGGGTCGAAATGCAGACCCATAGAGCTTCAAAACGCTTTCAAAAACTATCATCTTTATCACCAGAGAAAAGAAGGTAAGCTGCATGTAGGCCTATAGTTCGGCCCTAAAGCTTGGAGCTATGGCAAATAGTTGGCTTTGCCGGACTGAGTTACTGATTCATCTGCTAATTAGCACACGAAACTAGGTTCTAAATTGAAGCTTTGAATTAGCCTTACCTTGTTTGGGCAGGGAGATAGTTTTAAGCCACACAGCTTCGAATTATCTTCATCACTGTATCTTTGCTTCTGCAAGGGGGTATCAGATGAATTGAGTATCAGAGAGACTCAAATCCAAGAATCCATCTGTTTCCTTGATCTGGTTCTAGAAAAGGGGGAATGTGCTTACTGCTTATTCCAACTCTCCCCCACAACCATTCGCTTGCTCCAAATCAACCGGTGATTTAGAATATGATTACAAACATGTTTTCAAGCAAAGCGCATCTCCACCAAGAAGGGATCGATGCAACACATCAAAGGCGGTCAAGACTTCAAGAAAGGAATCGATGCAACAGATCAAAGGCGGTTACGCTTCTCAACTGGAAAATACGGCGAAGGCAAAGCCATCCCAACCCAGCTCGACCGGAGGAAAATGCTTGGAAGAAGAATAAGGGCCGAGCTGCGCCATAGCCACGCCTGCCAAGGAATGGGGCTGGATGACCGAGAGTTTACAGGTAGCAGCCAGTTTGGAGCAGTCATCAGCATATGCCAGGCATATGTCGGCATATACTTGGATATGCCCACAAACCCACATAAACGAGGGTTTGCCCCCCTTAGGGGCAACCCAAAAAATAAGTTGTATCTTCTGACTGTGGGAACTTCAGAATAAGCTTATCTTCTAATATGCTACCATACCTATGAAGTGATTTAAGTTATTGAAGATGGGATGCAATTTTGTCTGCTAAGCATCCTCCAATTTTGTACTTGGTTCAATACTTGAAATCAATATATATATATCTATCCACCTTCTTGTTGATGTTATGTGAGATGATTAGGCTGAAAATTTAAGACCATTGGATTGATTTTGATACCATTGAATTTTAACCATTAAAATTAACCATTAAAATTAACTAATGGTTGTTTGAAGTGGATAATCATAGAATTAGATGACCATTAAAATTAGATAACCATAGAATTAGATAACCATAGAGCATTTGCACAACCATTTACATGCATTTGCAATCAAAGTTAATTGATAGTTAATTCAAAGTTATTTCAATTTAGAATTCAAAGTTAATTCTTTGATTGTTACAATTGATTGGTTTGGAACATGGGAAGAATTAACCAAACCCATTTGCATTAACCATTTGCACAATTGTACAATGGTTTTTATTTTGTTCTTGGCATTTACAAGTTTAAATTGTCAAGGGATGGTTGGAATGAAATTGTCAAGTGTATGTTTACAATTATTTATTGTTATGTGAGTTGGTTAGGCTCACTTGTCTAATCTTTTGGTAACTTTAGACTTGGATGATTTAGCTGTTGACTTGGCTGCCATATTACCTGATGACTTGGCTATTGACTTGGCTGCCACCTTGCCTGCTGACTTGGCTACTGATTTGCCTGCCACCTTGTCTGCTGACTTGTCTGTTGACTTACCTGCTGACTTGGCTGTTGACTTACCTGTTGTTTTGGCTGCTGGATTGCTGCTGCTAGCAACATCACATTGTGCTAATATATGTGAATGAGTCTGCAAACTTTCAAGTATGTTTTCATGGATATCAGCTTCCAATTCAAATATATTACATCCTACATCTTTCATTTCAAAATTGCATGACACAACCAGGTGGCTATAAACACTGCAGTCTGGCTCATATTCAAGCAGCTCATATTTGTTGTCTCCTACCAGTTTATAAAACTTGCCTGTCACAACGACTTCCCTCCTCCCAAATTTTTGGCCCCATGGGTCTTTGTAGGCCTTCTCTACAACATGCTTAGGTACAATGCACTTTAAGATGTAGAAGTCAACACTCTCCTTGTTATCTGCTGGAGCAACCACTGCAAAGTTCTCCCCTACATCAATAATATCTGATTTCCACTCAGCATCTCCCTCATAGACTGGCCCATCCACAAGTGCAGTATCATCTTGAATCCCTGGTCTTAATTCTGAAAAAGTCCAGGTACCTATTCTATCTTTGTTTATGCACTTACTGTACTTACCCAACCAACAATCATGACAAAAGCACGAGTAATTCGTATGTGCAACTTGAGTAGCATCCTTGGAGTTTACTGGCCTGATGCTATGGAATTTAGTAGACCCTGATAAAGTAGTACAGTCAAACTGCTCAACTCTGCTTACTTCATCAATCTTTATCTCCCAAAAGTACCTAAAAACAATTAATAATTTGTTACAGTTAGTAATGTTTACCACAGCAGCACTGGTACAGCAGTCTTGATTAACATATGAAGTACCTATGTTTGTCAGAATCTTTGAAGTGCTCCGTGCAGAATTGAACAACGTCTCAGGCATTTCTTAAAGGTTTGGAATTTCTTTTTAACATTTCATGGGTGAGTGCTCTCTTCAGAACAGCCCCTGCCCCATCATGCTCCCCTGCAAGGTAACACTGTCGGGGCCGTATTCTTTGGGCAGTTGGATTGATAATGCGGACCTCCACAATTATAACATCCAGTCTTAGGCCCTTTACTCTGCTCCTGTTTGGTCTTCTGTCCATTATTAGAGCGTTTTCCATTCCTCCCATTAAATCTGGTCTTACGCTCTTCACGACCCCTTTTATTTTTCTTATCTCTTCTATTTTCAAAATTTTCACGCTTTGATCTTTTCTGTTCACGAGAAGGCGCTCCTTCCCATATAACTAACTTACGAGCCTTGGAGTTCAACTTTCGTTCTGCAGCTCCTGCTTTTTTAATTGCATCTTCCATGTTGACTGGCTCAATAAGATCTAACTCTGCAAATATGTCCTCCCTTAACCCATTCACAAACTTCCTTAAAAGTTCATGTTCACCCAAGTTCCTAACTTGTGAACCTAGATGACTAAATTTCATATAATATTCGGACACTGTTTCACCATCATCCTGTTTAACAAGGTCCCATTCTTTTTGCAATATCCTGTAATAGTTTGCGGGCGGGGTAATGAGCTTCAAATGCACTACTGAAAAACCTGCCCATGAGTTAACCAGGCTGCATCAATATGCGACCTTGCCACCAAACTTGAGCTTGTTCATCTAAATATGTGTCCATGGCTTGCAGTTTCTCTTGTTCGGTCGCGTTAACTCTCTCAAAGAACTTTTCCCATATCCTCAGGAAACTTATTACTTGCATTGGCTTGACTGCGGACACTCCTTGATAAAAGTATGGTAGATCAACTTTTTCCAACCATTTAGGAGCCTTATCCCTTTTAGTTGGCGTATCAATTTGATTAGTCTTGAGGAGGCTCGGTTGCCCGATCGGGCGGATTTTCGGTGGTGGTGGATGAGCGGTGGAGGGTCTCTGGGTAATGGAGGTGGCTGGGCATTACTGGGAAGAAAACCATAGAGTAGAGCAATCTGTTCTAATTTGTACTGGTAATCCTCTGGGGATGTAGGTTGTGGCAGTGCTATCTGGGTTGCGATGAAATCAACAGTCCTTAAGGCCTGTTTCATTTGAAGCATGATAAGTGTCCTGGTCTTGACGGCTTGCTGGCCTTGGCTCAACAATGATGTCTATGCTGCTTTTTGTGATTTTCAGCGTTCGCAAAGCTTAGATAAGATCCTCAACACTGGATGCATCTCTCTCATTCCAAAGTGCAAAGAGCCTAGATCCATTTCTGACTGGCGTCCTATCACCTTGCCCTCATCTGTCTACAAAATATTTGCTAAAGCCCTGGCTGACAAGGTACGCAACATCTTAGCTGAGTCAATTTCTTCTACACAGTCTGGCTTTCTCCCTGGCCGATGCATCTTGAACAATGTTGCGGCTGCATATGAGGGCATGTATTGGGCTCGCTTGCAGGGTCATCAAGTGGTGTTCCTCAAACTAGACTTTGCTAAAGCCTATGACAGTGTGGATTGGGTATTTTTGGAGAAATGACTTCTTGCTTTGGGTTTTGGAGAGGCATTCACCCGTGATATTATGAAGCTTCATGTGTCGGCACGGTCTACAGTGCTTTTTCAAGGTGAGCCATCCCAGATCTTTACTGTTGGTCGGGGGATCCGACAGGGTTGTCCTTTGGCGCCCTTGCTCTTCACTATTGTTGCAGAAGTGTTGTCTCAACTCTTTGATGTTGCAGCTCGAGAAGGTGTCATCCAGGGTCTGCCCATGTTGGATGGTTCTCAGGAGGTGTGTAATCAGTATGCTGATGACACTTTCCTTTAGTTTATGGCCAATGATGAAAATCTCCATGATGCTAAGCTGCTCCTAGATACTTTCTCCCTGGCCTCTGGAGTTCTTGTGGGTTGGAGAAAGTGGACTGCTCTATGGACACTGGATAGTGTTGTTCCCTCTTGTATTCTTGACTATCCTTGAACGGTGCTTCCTCATGGTCAACCCACAAAGCTTTTTGGCATTCCTGTGGGGGTGCATGTTTCTGCCTCATGTGCTTGGGATGAGATCATTAAAGGTCTTGAGAAACATCTGTTCTGGTGGAAGGTGGCTAAGTTATCTTTGCCTGGTAGGATCACAGTTGCAAGGTCCGTCCTCAGCAACACCCATGTCTATATGGCATCTGTCTTACTGGCTCCTCAATGTAAGATGAATGAGATCGTCTGTATTGTCAGGAATTTCATCTGGGGTGGTACATCAGAAGGTGCTGTTGTTAAGGTATCCTGGGCTAAGTGCATCAAGCCTAAGGCGGCTGGTGGGCTTGGAATGTTGGACTTCCGTCTGCAAAGCCAGGTCATGATTTCAAAGTTCATTTGGAGGCTCCTCCTTGATAAAGATGACTCTCCTGGCTTAAGGTTGGTGCGGCAATCACTTCTGCAGTGTCTTCCCTTTCACAAGGCAACTATCAAGCCTAGTCTCCCATGGGCCTTGTTGTATCCTCTGCATCCATATCCAAATGCTTCCCCATTCCTTACTGCTTGCTTCCTGGGATGCGGTTAGATCTTTATTCCATGTTAATCCCCAAGCGTGTGCTTCATTGTCAATGTCATGCTGGTGGCTTCCCCTGCAAGGTATGCATGATCAACAGCCTTTATGTGCACTTGTACATCCAAAGACCCAACGGCGTTGGCGGCTAGCTGGGGTTTTAACGATTGCAGCTTGGTATGATTCTGGTCATCTTTTGTCATGGGAGGCTTTTCAGACGAGATTTCTGTTATACAAATGGGATCGGCAAATCTGGGCTAGGGTGGCTGATTTTTTGCCATCCAATGTGCAGCAACCACAGACCGATGTGCCTATTTGGATATGTGATGCACGTCTTAAGCCAGAAAAGTTTGTTTCTTCCACGTACAGGCTGCTTTTAGATTGTGAGCCTCTTCCCCCATCCCAGCACTGGCATCTTCAGGTTCCTCAACCACAATGGAGAAGTGTTTGGATGTGGTCATGGGATAAATTGCTCCACCCTAAAGTGCCAGCGTTGCGATGGCAAATTCTCCATAGATGTGTTCGAGTGAATGTCTTGGTTCACAAGATGAATCCTAGAGTTTCAGATCGTTGCCCTCTCGTAATAGCGTGTTGAAACTATTGAACACTGCTTCTTCTTGTGCGATCATCTGCGGCTTGCTTGGGAGTGGTTGTTCACTCTTTTCAGTGTGTCTCTCACTAGCCAGGAGATCCTACTTGCACTTTATCCCCCTATTTGGCCTAGCTTGCGTAAGCGGGCATTTCATCTTGCTTCTAGTTGGATTTTGTGGTCTATCTGGCAGAGGCAACGTTTGTGGATTTTCCAATATGCACACATCTCTGATCAGCAGCTTCTTCATTGTGCTCAGCAGAAGATCACTAAAGCTTATCGTTGCTCATCTCTAGCTGATGATAAAAAAGAGATAATTTGGCAGACGTATTTACGGTGTTCTTCTTATGCATAGACGGGTGTTTTTGCCTAGTTGGGTCAGCCTATCCACTAGGGTTTTATTCCTGTCTGTGCATTGTGTATTGTGGCCTCACGTCCTTCAAAAAAAAAAAACAGCCCTTAAGGCCTGCTGATATTGCTCTTCAGAGATATTGTAACGGTGTGCCATCGTCACAGTCACAGGTTCAAGAGCAGACTGGCTCTGATACCAACTTGATACAACAAAGTAATCTTTAAGAAATTCAACAACTAAAAGCAAAAGAAATGCTTCTCTTCAATCTTTAGAAGGTTTAATCCACCCAACCGGGTTTAGGCTTAATTACAGGAAATCGTTATCCTGCTCTTGACACAGCAATCAGAGTTGCAATCCTAAAGAATTTCAAAGGACAAACTCAAGCAAGGAAGGCTTTGGCAAGACAGAGAATTCACTCAAACTTGCAACCGGATTTCTGCACCAGTATCAAAGGAATCGGTTGCTTATATAGGTTGGATCTACCTATTTTCAAATATCCCTTTAATGATCCGGAAATATCTATCTAAAGGCAAAAGATTTTAAGATACTAAGATTCGGCCAGAGATATTAATAGCTCTGCCTTTTTCAAGCCGGATCGACCCTTCTCTGATCGGATCCAGAAGATCCTAACAGGTCTGGGATATTTCCCGTTGAAAGGCCGCATCCCGTTATCAGCCCTTTTTCATCAATGTTAATGGCATAAAATAAACTTTCTCAAAAATAAAGATTCCCGATGCGTGCCCGAACCACTCCCCCAAGCCGGCTTTAACCCGTAACACCTTAGCTCATAGTAATCAGCACCCATAAGAAGAGCATCTTCAATTATAGCGCCCTCATTAATCCAAGATCTCAATCCAACCACAGAATGGTGAATTTTACAATTCTATAGAAGAGGAAAAAACAATAATTAGAAACTCGAGATGGAGTTTCCACCTGATACTGTAAAGGTTAGTATTAGGTCACTAATTTGGTAAAAACCTTGATGACACAGCCTTCACCAATAACGCTTTGGGTTACATCTGCATCTAGCATTTTTGAAGGAGGTAAAAACCGTGCTTGAGTGTAGATTGGTGCAGATCTATCTTAAAAGCTGTAAAACAGTAATTCAACTTGTCAGTCAAATGAGAACTTTGGATAAGCAAAACAAGTTTCTCTGCTTCTCATGCTTACAAAATAACAGCACCACATGATAATGTTTCTCATAGAAAAATCCTCCTTCCTTAAAACACATCTGATAAATTTCAGTATTACTTGCAAAACACAAGACATAAACATGCCGAAAATTTGACTCAGGCAACCATGGCAAGGAGATGCAAACAAATAGAGAACAAGATTGCGTATTAAACGGGAGCAAATCATTGAAACGAGAGCAAAAGGAATATTCCTCAAAGATTCCCTTTTTTTTTTACAAAAACGGGAGTAAAACGAGGTTAAAAAAAAAAAAAAGATGCATGAAATTCTATTTTGACCCCCAAATGACTAATTTTTTTTTTTGCAACGAAAAATTGACTTTTTAAAGTGTCACTTTTCTTAGCAAATAGAATGTTCTTCAAGTATGTTTAAAGAGAAAACTCTAATTTCGGAGGATAAAATATTTAACAAAAAAAATTGAAGTAAGTCTCAGAATGCTTGAAACGTAGTATTCTCAAAATTTGAAGATAGAATCTTCATATTCACATGCAAAATTTACAGTCTTTTTCTAAGACTCAGAGTTATGTGCAAAAGTGTGAGGAGTGATGAGAGAGGGATCCAGGACGTCTTCATATTCATTTATGCCATCGTCATCACCTTCACTTCTTTCCTTTGTCATCCGAGAGAAGTGCTTGAGTTATCTTCCTCATCACTATCAACAGACGGTGAAGCATTGTCACCACCTTCTTCATCATCTTCTTAAGTAATTACAAGCTTTTTAAGCAAATTGATAGTCTTACGGCATAGGCGATTGTCGATTTCAATTTAAAATCATAGCACAAAATAGTCCGTCATTAAGGTTCATTTCGTCCCTACAACCCACCTTCTTGGACTTTCTCCCTTTTCCTTGGCTTCTCATTTCTAACTCATATCTACCTTCAAAAGCATTTTTACGGCGTGTTGCAAGCCAATGAATCTTGAGTTTAGTGACTAAGCCTTCCTCCTTGGTTGTGTCAAGCACTTTTGCTATCGAGCGATTAGGCGACCTTTGTCATCCTCCTCGGTCGGAAGAGCAATTAGCATACCTTTGATAATTTACGTGATATTACCTTGAGGCTCATTCCTGCGTCTTGGTCCGAGGTACATGACTCGGTCCTCCTCGTCTTCTCTGCAGGTGCAAATGTAGCCTTTGCTTGGATCCGCTTGGTCTTTGGGGTTGATGGAAGGTGTTAGGCCATTGAAATGGTTCTTGCAACTGTCTTAGAGCTATATGTTGTACAACAATTTTTCTGTTCGAGAAAGAAATTACTCCACCACATCCCATCTTCTTCTAAGAAGTACTTAAAGCTGAGGAAATTCCATTTTCAATGGCTTTTAAGGATGACTCTGGGGTACTTTTTCTTCCTTGGACTCCTTAGGATTTTTGAGGAAGTTGTTCAAAGACGCTCTATGAAGGAAGTGTCCGGAATATATTTAAGGAAGCGTAATCCCTCCGGTGGACTCAGGTCCTTAGTTGTGGTATACTTCTTCCCACAGTAAGAAGCTTTGGCCATCCTTCAAGTAGAACTTGATATGATCTTTGAAAGGTGAGATCATTCAACTTGTTCACGGCTTGTTCTCTGTTTGAGCGTTGAGAGAAAACAAACTCTCTAAAATCAGCGGTCTCTTTAAGAAGATCGACCCTTTGGAGTAGGAGTGTAAGAATCTTCAATAATTGAACTAAAGAAGGAAGGCGAAAGCCTTCTTCCTTCTAAAGCGCTGAAAAATCTGCTTGAACATTTGGTCAATCGATCATGAGTGTGGCCTACAAGTAAGAAACCGAGCTTCACTTTTCTAAAGATCCCTAGCTCCACTAACATGGCACAGTACGCAAAGAGTGTTTGATTCTTGTTCTCCCTTGTAGTATTGTCAAGTTGCAGATAAAGCACTGGTGGTAATTGCTCTTGCTCGCCGCGGGATCTTGTTAAGAATTGTAATTGTGAGGTTCGGGTCACCATGCAAGTTTGGATACGTCAAAAATACTTTGCACTTTAGACTTCCTTTGAAGACCATAGCTCCTACAAGGTGGACCTTAACAAAACATTCCTCTGGCACATCCTTAGGAATGTTCAAGAAATGTGGTAGAGTTGTTTTTTTTTTGTCCATTCCATCAATCACAACAGACATGTATTGCAGTGGACGTTCAAGAGCTTTTTTTCTATGCTTGGCAAGCTTTCTTCTCTCTGCTGCTTGTTGTTCACGATGTCTGGCAAGGTTCTATTGCACAATATCTGTAGAAGAAATCAGGTCAAAACATTTTCTCTGAAACAAGTGAGAGATTGGAGAACATGAGCTTACTTCTTATTCTCGTTGACTCTTTAATTCTGCACACCTTGAGAAACAGACATTCTATGTTTTCTAGGAATTTTCACAAGACCGAATTCACTTTTCCACGATCACGGTGAAGTGTGAGTAAGAGATGTCTTTGAAGCTGAGTGCAAGTCTCTTTGTACTCATTAAAAACATCTTTTTGGTGATGTTATCGGTTAAATGATACATGTTGTTTGTTAGGTAGCTTCTCACATGTTTCTCTAAAATATTTCTCCATCCATGACCACGGCAGACAAAGGCATGCATGGTTACAACTCTTCTTGGTCCACAATGATCATCGATTCTTTGGATTTTTGTCCAGTCTTTTGTGTATTCTAGACATTACGGTGGACCCTAAACGGTGGACAACCATAAAGCATTTTCGGCAAACTTCTTGACCGGTTAATGTAGTGCAAGAAGGTGTTGCGGTCTGGTCTTGCATGATAAGCTAAGTAGGCATTACAGTGCGCCAATGTCATGGAACTGTAGTTGTCTCTAACTGCTCGTAATTTAGCCATATTAAATCTGTTGATGCAACCCAATGAGCAGCATTTAGTTCTCAAAAGTCTCCTCATTTTGTGTTCATCCATAAGATTTCTTCTTCTTGCAGAGGAGCACGCCCTCAAACCAAAATCCACCTTGAATTTCTTTGAAGATTGGCTTGAGAACATGTAATCTCTTTGTTCCTCGTTGGTGTCTTCATCTTCTGATGAAACTTCTACTCTGGGGGTGACTTCCTCTGTCCTGAGTGGTGTGCTTGTAGAGGAAAACAGACCACGTGAAGTTGTTCCCGAATAGGCTGGGTACAAAGTTAAAGGATGGTGATGGCCCATAAGAGGTTGTGGCATCACCGTTCTTGTACCATCTTGAAAAGGAGTTCTTGCAAACATCTCCTTTAGAGCGGACCGAATTACGCAAATCCATGTGTCACAACCGTTGTTGTGTGAAGAGGAGTGCATCTTTGGGCGTCGTCCTCATTTGTAGTGAAGTCCCGGTGAGAGAAATTGTAGTGAATCTCCACGGTCTTACGTGTTTTACTCGTGTTCCTTGTATGTTTGCAACGAAGGGGGGCGAAACTACAAAAGGGGGTAGCTTGTTCTTGAGCACCCTTTGTTGTGGAGCTTCAGAGGTCCCGGGATGGAACAAAGGGTGGTGGCAACCTGCTCCGAACTGGTGGTGATTCTTTGGAAGGAGATGCCGCAGGCTTTGGCTCACGAGGACTTGGTGACGGTTGGAAGGGTGGTGGAAGTCTCGTTATGTCTTTGGACTCGGTGTGTCTTCTTGAAGCAACAACGATGAAGCGGTAGGAGTCGGAGAATGCCGGTCTTCACTAGAAATGACGTTGTTCCCAAAGCGTGTCCTCAGAACCAGGGCGAGCTTGAGACAACAAAAGATGGTGGAAGCTTGTTCCGCGGCGGTTCGTCATCTTGACAAGCTGCAAAATAGTAAAGAGATTTGAGAAACTTTACATGTCTGCGGCTTTTTCTTATTCCCTATACCTAATACGTAGTACAAGTAGAAGTTCCAGTACTAATCAAGTGAAAGTCAAAATAAAAGCTATTCTGGAATACACAAGAGTAGGATAGTAAAGCTGAACGTATTCCGGATCACATAGAAAAAGAGCAAGACGAAAATGATACCTTTAAAAGGAAATTTCGGCGCCTTCAGTTGCGTATTCCAGTCCTTGAGCTCAAGTCGCCAGCGCCAGCGCCTTCGATTATTATATTCAGAGACTGTATTCCGATTCACATAGAGAAACCATGGACAGGTCAGTGAGAAAGTACAACGTACAATCATTTGCATGTCTGTTTCTTATTCCGGAATACACTTTCGCCTTCACTCGAAGGCGAAAGTGTATTCCGGAGGCGAAAGTGTATTCCGGAATACACTTCGCCTCCACTCGAAGGCGAAAGTGTATTCCGGAATACACTTTCGTGTTTTTAGGTTTTAGGGGTTACTTTTCCTTGCGTTTTTTAGTTAATTTAGGCGTTCTTGCTGCATTTTTAGCTTGTTTAGACCACTTTTTTTGTCAAGATTGCAGTGCTTTTTTGACATTTTTGTCCTCTTTTTGCCCTCTTTTTTCCCTTTTTGTAAGCCATTTTGTATTCTGGAATAGTTCTTTGCCACTGTTTTTTCTAACAAGGTCGTGTTTACACACAATTTGCCTGAACATGGCGGGCAAGAAGAAAAACAACGAAGAAGCCTCTTAAAATCGTACAGAAACCGCACCCACAAAGAAGGGTTGAGGAGTCGGATGCGCCTGCTATTTACGAAAACTTCCAAACTCAATGGTTTTTTACAAGGGGTACTTCTGGAAAGTACAACACCCTGACTTTTCTACATGTCCAGCCGGACCTCGAACCAAAAGGTACGATGGCGGGGAATTTGTCTCCGCATGGGCACCATCCCCGTCCGTGAGTGAGGTAGTCAAGGCGGACCGGTAAGGGAGGGAGATTGTCTTTTCAGACATCTCAAGGCTTTATTCATGTTGATGAATCCTACCTTAGACTTGTGAAGGTAAATCCACATCCTCTTTATAAGTATGTTTCTTACTACGTGAACAAGAGGTCGCTCTCTGCCATCATTAATTACGTTCGAAGCACAACGAGCGAGGACTTCCCCTACAGCGAGTCAGAACAAGGGGAAGAGGAAGATCGAGGGAATTTATCAGGAAGTCCATCACGGTCTGCGAGCCCATCCGTGAGTTCATCAGGTTCGGAAGAGCAGCCACCTCCACCACCAGCAAAGAAGCAGAGGCAAACCGTAGCTGCTAAAGAGCCTAAGAAAAGAAAAACGGCTATCATTGAAACAGAAGATGCTCCTGAGGATGCACACAAGAAGAAGAAGGGGAAAGGCAAAGCACCTGGCGTTGCCATCAAAGAAAAAAAAGTTGATAAAACAGCAGAGAAAATGGAAGAGATAAACCTGCACAAATTTGTGCAAGGTGTCATTTATTTGCCTGTCCACAGACTATGAAGCTTCCCCAAAAATGAAGCGGAGAACGACCACTGCCGCAGTTCGAAAGATATATGCGAACCATCTAAGGAACCTCAAGGACAGAATCCGAGCAATCCCAATGCACATGTAGCTCCAATTGTTGTTCTTGTTGATAGAGAGCGATGCACAACTCCCCGCAGAGTAACGATAGAGAAAATGCGATTACACATATCGCATTATGTTTTGGGTGGGAACCACGGCTTTAAGGCAAGGAGGCAATTATACAAGGAAAAAGAATCCTAGGTACTTGTCATTCTCAATGGCTTTCTCTCACTGGTTTTGACCAACGAGGAAGCCAAAATCGTTGCCAACACTCCAACGCCGACAACGAAAGTACAAGTTAAAAATGAGCTTTGTCGACAAAATCAGATTCATGCACAGAGAATATGCTATCTTCAAGGAAAAGTATGGAGAGGATCTCAAAAAGCCACAGTACTCCCTTGAACTTAAAGAAGCTTGTGCCATTGAGTGTTGCCTTAAATACGACGAGGCGAACAAACGGGCATCACTCATTGGTCATGACAATTGGTTTCAGCTAGCGTTCAGGGATGGCCGGGTAAGGTTACAAGCGTATTCCAGAATAAGATTTAGTGTGCAACTAGCTTCTAAGTTTTTTAATTTGTTTGCAGATCTGGGAGCTTCAGAACGAAATATTTAATATGTTTGAGCGCGGTGAGCTAAAAAGTAAGGGAAAGGTGTCGGAGAAGAAGAAAGGCAGCGACGTCCCAAAGAAAGAAATGACCATCACTGTCTGGAGGGAGATCACGGGGTTCAGCGACCACGAAATTAGTAGAACAGCTTCTGCAAAAGGTGGTGGACAAGGAGTTCACACTCGAAGAAATGTCGAAGGAGTTGCACAAGTAAGCATACAATCATTGCTGCCTTTTCACTTGTAGAATTCTGTCCAGATAACAGCAATCTAGTGCTCCTGGAAATGCTTTCGCACCCTCGATGGAACGAAAGTGTATTCCAGAATACACGTTCTCTCTTCTTGTAGTGTAAAAGTGTATTCCAGAATACACTTTTACTCCTTTGAGTCAGCGAAAACGTATTCTGGAATACACACTCTAACTTGTTGCGTTGTAGAAGTGTATTCCAGAATACACTTTCGCTTCTTCTTTGCAGTTAAAGTGTATTCTGGAATACACTTCTGCAACAAGAAAAATATTGATTACAGCGCTTGTATTCTAGAATAACTTTAGGTGGCAGGAAGATAGTTTACTTCGCGTTTTCTCTTTTCAACTGCTAAAAAGGTTGTGTTTTTCTTTCTAGCCAAAAAAATGTTATCACCTGCCAGACATGTCTGATGGAGCAACTCAACGTGGAGACGTGGGAGAGGTGCAAGGAGCTTTATCCCATAGCTACATCCGACGAGCGTATGCTTGATGCGCACAAATTTTGAAGGATGGGTGCGTGACTAAACACGTCATACTTTACTTGTCTACGTCTCAATCTCCCCTTTGTTTGCGCGAACAAGAAGAAAAATAAGGACCTGCCAGAAGGTTTCATGCACCTCGTCAGACTGGCACGAGAAGAAAGAACACTGGCAGAGAGGAGAACTCTAGATGTGGAGCCTTCTGATTATGAAAAGTTTAATTTATTTGACCAAAATAATTTGTTTTCCATCATTCACGGGGACTGCACTAATTTGGTTGGGACGGTAAAGCCACAAGATTTCCTGCCGGTGATTCGCGGACCTTCCTTATGGCTTTAAACTAAAGGGCGGCCGTTCTGACGACCGACCTTTTTAAATTTTTCGTAGTTTAACGCTTTTCGTCGGCGGCATCAAACAAGTCACAACGCCAAGCACCGGCGTCTTGTCGTGTTTCACTCGAGCATGCAATCGGCCTTGTGGAGTCCACGTTTAAAACTCACTTCGATCCCCGTGCAAAGGCGGTTATGAGAATTTGGTTTGGTGAGTACTTTATTCTGGAATACGTTGGGCTTGTTTCTTCTTTTTGTTTTAGTTTTCTATTCCAGAATATAATTGCCTTTGACTTGTTCTCTTTGTTTGTTTCTTGTTCTGTTTTCGTTAGTGACACCACTCTAATTTCTCTGGTGTACAAAACAAATATAAACTACCATGGCGGCGGGCCGAGATTGCTGAGTAAGGTTGAATACCTCCATGTTGCTTACTGGAGTTTCGATGGAAAACGCACCATGGAGCATTTTAACAATGCACATGCGAATTTTTTTAAATGTGTTGGAATTTCCAGTATTGTGCTTCAAAAGCTACAGGACCCTAGTGCACAAGGTAGAATTGTTAATCACTACCGAAGCCTCAAAGCTAATCAACCATCTCCTAGACATGTTTTCACGCCCGGAGATTGGGTGCTGATGCCTTCTCTGGCTCGGTACAACAATAGCTTGTGCACTTAGGAAGGGCCGGAATTGTGTAGCAAAGGGACATTGATAAAGAAGTACAATTCATCAAGATGAGGCCGGCGACCTTGCCTACCCTACCGGATGAGCACCAAGAGTTAGGGGCCAAATCCTCATCCGATTTTGCCAAGCTGACCTCTTTCCGAGATACGACCTCCATTCACTAGCACTTTAGAGGATGAAGCTACTTTTGCGTAGAGCTGAAAGAAGTGGCACTAGCTACCATTCCTGAAGACACTGCAAAAGTAGACAATGGTAAGGCACAAGAAAAGGATCAGACTGTAGAATCTGGCACAGCAGAATCAAGCAAAAAGCATGATGAAGACTTCGATTTGGACCTTTAGTCTGTCTTTTCCAAAAAACATTAATACTGACCACCATGTGATGTTACAAATTGTATCATTGAAACACTCTTCATTATATAATAATTATTTTATTCACTACATTCTGGTGTTTTCAAGATAGTACTTTTTGAGAATACAAAAGCATGTCTAAATTCTTCCCTTTTCAAGTGTTGGTTTTGGCAAATTCCAAGTTATTTTACACTAGGGGGCCAAAAAAGAGGTAAAAAAAAATTAAGCCTATTGGAATTCTCAATTAGAAGGAAAAAGTGTCATTTTCTAGATCAGGCTGTTTTTTTCAAGGGAATCTTTGAAACGGGAGTGCTGCAACACTCCCGTTTAATTTGCAATCGTGTTAGAGGTAAAATCAGCAAGTTCCAGGGATATCGAGCATCAGTTATGGGGAGGCTATCCTCCCCTTGAGGGGCTTATGGCAAATAACCCTCGAGGCCGGGAGGGGAGGGTTGGCCTCCCTTAAACCTAGGTCCGAGCAAGTTATGCTACCTGATTTGATGATATCTGATACCTTACCTGATTCACCTCTGTTTCTAGCTTCAGGTTTTGTTGGGCTGCAAGTTTTTCTGTGCTGCAGAGTCATCTAACAATAAAAGAGAAAATTCGTTGCATACAAGCTCAAGCCATGCCATCGCTGCACAGATTTCTGATTCTGTAGTTCCATTCCGAAGCATCTCTCAAAAGGGCATGAGCCTTGTTTTTGCCTTCATAGTTTCATGTTTTGAAACAAGAACAAGGCAAGAGCCATCGGATTTTATGTTGTTCGCTGCTAAGCAAAGCTATGAAAAAAGCCATGGAAAGCTATTAAAAAAGCTATGCCAGAGCAGCGCCGGATTTGATGCTTAAAGGTAGCCAAGGTATGGCAGAGCAGAGCAAAGGTATGGCCAAGAAAAACAATATTTCCATCCAAAGGCACATCTGGGTGCAGCCAAATTTCTGCCCATCTCAAAATTTCACTGCCCACAAGCCCAAAAATCTTTAGCACTGCAATTTATGTCCTATTCCTATTCCTCCCAAGCTCCGTAACACAAAAATTAAAGGATTTTTCTTGCAAAAACCACAATTATTGGCACAAAACATTGTACCTGAGATGGGTCTTCATGTTCCGTCTCTAAATCCATGCTTTATTACCACCAATTTGATGCTTATTAACAAAGGCATGGCAAAGCGGAAGATTTTTCTCGGAACAGAGCAACAGAGAAGACAGACTACGGTGGAATCTTCTCTACAAAAAAATATTCGAAGGATTATTGTCAATAATTCATAGGATATTCTAAAAAAAAAAAATATTCGGGAAGTTCTGGGATATAACCACCCTTGAATCCAACGGCCAGGGACGGTTGGATTAGTATAACTTGCAAGGACCTGGGTTTAAGAGATAAGGGCGGATCCTCATTACAGAAAAATCCAGTTTCTGGGTTTTGTCACGTAAGCAAAGCGCAGGCCTCCAAATCAAGACCATTTTCATTGAAAATAGGTATTCCGAGCTCTCTCTCGAAGTGGAGCAAGAAACAAAATCATGATGATTAAACTCGCTACAAGACAGAAATCTATGGCGGAAACTGGCTACAAGACAAAAAGCTTGGGAAAAACAACAAACTCCAGGGCGACTTCAGTTTTTCAGATGGAGTGAAGGAGCATCTGAAAATTTTGTCGGATCCTGCATGTCCTCCTAATTCAGTTCCTCTAAAACTAATAGGAATGGGAAATAATGCAGCCGGAATTGCCATGTGGCACATGAACGCCCCAAAAAGAGCCTAATGGAGATGGGCCCTAATAAGATGATGGAAATACTTTGCACGTGAAAGCATCAGGTGTCAATCTTGGTTCGGGAAACTTTTTAGCCTAAAGCATCAAGTTTCCTATAGTTGTGAACCTGTCCGGCAAGCTACAAAGCTATTCTTCAAAATTGCCGGAAAAACCAAGAAAAACTCCTAATTGTAGTGTGAAATTTTCCTGCTAATATTTTGCCTACATGTTAATTTCAGAATGTAATCGGACACATGGGCTTAAACCTAATATTTTGCCTACATGTTAATTTCAGAATGTAATCGGACACATGGGCTTAAACCTGTATTTCCCGAACCAAGGTGTCAATATTCTTGGGACCTAAAATCAATAATTGGTATGCAGAAGACAGAAGACGGTGGTGATGGGATGTGACTGCTGCATTTTCCATATAGTGCGCTTCATGTATTTGACAAGCTTTTAGTTCCCCTTTACACGTGTAAAGAAACCTTTCGCTAGGATGCATAGATCTTAAAAGAGTCGGCTGGAAATCAGATCAGACAACTAGTTTAGCCATGGAGGAGCTTGTGGAATCGGTGAAATCAGGAACGCCAAAGATCAAGCTCTGCCGGAGCTGGGAGTATTTTAATGCGGGTAGGAACCGCTACTCTCGAATGGATATGTCGAAGAGGACAAAGATGAGTCAAAAGGAGAGGGCAAAGAGGAGAAAGATGAAATTTGGTATGTAAGAGCTCCGTCAAAAGGCTTCACAAGTTTCTTCACTTCTAGCAGAGTGAAGAAAGTAGGAGCTATGGCGGTAGTAGGCTCATGTGCATTTGTGGCAGCGCCCCTTGTAATTCCAGCCGCCGTTACCGCAATAGGATTTGGGTCAGGGGGGATCGTTGCCGGATCTTCAGCTGCCGCACTTATGAGCAGCTATGGCGGAACAGTAGCGGCCGGAAGTCTCTGTGCTACGCTCCAGAGCATAGGTGCCGCCGGAATTGGCGTTGCTGGCCAGACCATACTTGGCGCTGCCGCTGCTGCGATCGCGTATGCTCTCTAAACTACAATCTTTCCTGATGTATGCTATCCATCCTGATATATAGGATCTTTCTTGATATATAATTTAGAGTCCTATGATTTACATGCAAATGTTTGGACCTAGAGGGGTTATAATTTAGAGTCCTATGATTTACATGCAAATGTTTGGACCTAGAGGGAGGAATGAATCAGTATACAGAGGCACCAATGACACGTTATATGGGTTACAATACTTCATTGGTGCAGGATTCAATATATTGTAGCTCTTAGTTGATGCAATGGTGGTTGCTACATTTTCTTGCTCTGTAAGTTTTGCCTATTTGATTTTCCTGGTCTGTATGCTACATAGTTATCTGTTACAATGCCTCTTACTTGCATCAAAATCTTTTTAATTCTTTTTAGACTATAAGCGAGGGAAGGATGTCGGAAGCAGGCATCCCTGTCTATCTATGAGTTAGAGCTGCAGATATGACAAAAGTGACACTGTGACGATAAAGAGACGCTCTATCTGGGATTGGGTTTTTTAAATCAGTTTCATTTGAAGATGAAGACTGCATTAACCAGATCTTCAACAGTATTATGTCAATATGCATATAGGTTAGTTGAAAGCTAAGCTTGTGTACTCCAATCTGGTTAGTAAGCAGTCTAATGCTTGAAATTCATCTTTTATTATAGTGGGAAGTGCATAGGTTGGAGCAGCTGCAAATAAGTAGTCTGCGGAGCTAGGGCAAAATTAAAAAAGGTTAATTGAAAAATCTGCACTCTTTAGGATATGGCTTCTCATATGCAAAGTAGCCATTATCTCTAGATGCACTCATAAACTTTGTACTTAGATTATTCGCTATGCTTTGTTTCCCTGCATACATGTTGCTACTACATATTTCTTTAGATTGTTGTACTACACTACACTCAAGGTATAGTTAAGCTAAACTTATTATCACCCGTCCCAATTTCTATATTAAGTTCCGACACCACGAACAATCTATTGCTTGTGACTGCTTGCATGTTATTGAAACAATAGGCTTTCAAAAGTGGCAATTAGATCTGACCAGAGTACATAAGTTCTAGAAATTATAGTGGCTAGCTACCAAACCAGAGTAGAAATTATAGTGATTAGCTATCAAAACAGTTGGTCATTCCCCACTCCCGTTAGATGCATTAAATATAAATTGGAGTGGAGTATACTTACTAAATTTAGTTATCATGATATCATTCACAGTTTTCAAGGCATTGTGTTCTTTGGCCAGGAATGGGCCATTTGTTAAGGAAATGGACATATGCAGGAAAAATTACAGTTGGCTCAGAGTGATCTGATATAGTTATGGTAAAGATAGCTTGGAGACATCTAGAATAGCCATAAGGCTAAGGTACATTAGTATTTTCTCTTATGCACATAAGTCTTAGCCAGAGCAATTGAATAATCTGCCTTCTCATACATTTTGACATTCTCAGGCTTGATGCAACAGCCACGTATGCATCCAAAAGAAATTTTACAGCCATCTTGTGATCTTAATGTTACCACCATAGCTCACAGGGATCTGTTTGGTCCATTTTCTAAAAATATACACCATTTGCAGCTTGGGCTTGTTAAAATATTGGTCTGTTAAACACTGTTAATCACTAAAGTACAAAGAAATGGTGGAAGAACACTTTGAGAGTACTGATGAGATAAATTCAGGATTGCATCTATGTTCCCTATATCTCTTAATCTGCACTCAATACATTGCACTCTATGCCCTATTTCCATCATAGACCAATTCCTCATGTATACTTTGGCAATTTCAGAAATCCAGTCCACATATGGATCTATGCCACTGCAATCTCATTTCCAGTTCTGCATCTTATGCAGTGCTATACGGTCTGCTGGATGCACAGGATCCTCTGATAATAATGCAAAATGGGAAATAACAGATTCCTCAAATAATCTAAATACGAAGTTTATGAGTGCATCTATCTAAACATTAGATAGGTAATGGCTACTTTGCATATGAGAAACCATATCCTAAAGTGTGCACATTTCTTCAAGTAACGGGGGCTGGCCCTGCAAACTACTGCTCCAACCCAATGCACTTCCCACTATATTAGACTACTTATCAACCAAATTGGAAACAAACACTTTGAATTGTCAGGATTCCTCCCAATAAATGAAACCATGTTATAAATGAAACCATGTTATATGCATTTATTTCCAAGCAATTTGACTTGACTAGAATTATTCCTAACAAGGGATGTAACTTTGCACATTTTGGGTGCTGGATTTGCATGTTGGGTTGTTCTTGTTGAACTGCAGTGGGCAGAATGTTAATGCCATGGATGCAATGCATAATGGATAGGAAGATTTACCAAACACTTGCATATAGGATCAGTTCACATTTTCTGGAAGTTGACATCTTGTTTCTTATTATCGCTCCACATTGTAGAATAGAAAGATTTTGCTCTATCTAGCAAAAAGCTCATGCCAACTTCTTAGGGACTTGTAGATCATATGAAATCTGCACAAGCAAAGGGCTGAGCAGTTTGCAAGTTTGCAGTGTCACTGTACAAGCGAGTATGATGGTGGATTTATTCAGATGGTTTTAGGGAATCTTTTATATCTTACCTTTTTCAGCTGATGAAATAGAATTGAAGCCTCACTTTGGTTCATGGTTTTTGTATGTCTCAAAGAGTTCTTCCCAACAAAAGAGTTCTTCCCAACAAACTATTATGGAACAATAAAGACAATCATTTTTCCATATATTAGATTATTAATAACATGATGATCAAGAGCCTGAATGATGTGCTCAATTTAACAGCTTAGAAAACCTATATAATCAAGATTTGCTTCTAGCTGCCCTTACTATAGGCATCGGTATCAAACACTGACATAAGAGAGGCAGATAATCAGATAGATGTAACTTTCCTAGTTGGCCATTGCTCTTGTTAATTGTAGATGAGGTTCCAGTTTCGCAGCAGAACAAATAAGAAGTGATGCCTTAGATTCATGGCACAAAACTTACGTATAATAGGTGTATGATAGGTGTATGTTTTTGTAGTATTTAGATTCTTCACCGTCACATCACATCACATCGTAGATTGTGAAACAGGTGGTGGCTTATGCTTCTATCATCTACAATGTCTATAGCTATACCTCATGAGCTTCGTAGCTCCAACACAATCCTAAACACAACATTTAGATCATATTTTGTTGCTAATTCTGCTACATTAATGAATGTAAAATTTTCAGCAACATGAGTCATGCTTTATAGTGAAATGCGCAAGTGAACAAGGCACAACTTGCAAAACTAGAAAGATTAAAGAAAAGCTACGTTTGTCTATAGTTGAGAACAATTTTACTTCGGGTACTAAACCATTTGTAGTCCTTATGGATACCGAGGTACCCCATAATTTTGCATTCCGAGAATGGCTAAATGTCGAAACTAAGACCTTCAAATCTTACCTAGAGCATTTCTAGCTAGCAGGGCTATCACAAACACGCAAAGACGCATGTTTAATATGGTAATAGAATTTTCAGGTGCTTCAGTAGCTATGGGAATAGAAATCATGAATGTTAAAAAGTATGATCTAACTATTAATATAGATTCTTATAAGCATGAAGTTGCTCTTACAGCACCTAACGGCACACTGTAACCACCATAACAGGCAATGAAGTTAATCCAATTATGCAGTGTATGTCCTTAAAGAAATTGGATAAATAAAAAGGAATGAGGTTACATGTATCATGAAGTTGACCACTTTAGAACCTTTATCAAAGCAAGATAAAGTCATTAATAAGTTGTCTAAGGCAATTGACAAACTTATTAAGGAGTTTCATGATCTTTTTCCTGATGAGATTAAGGCACTCCTATCTTTTAGGAATGTGATATCTGTCTTGCATTAGGCGCAAAGCCTAACAAGAATGCTCTTTATAGGATGAGCATATTGGAGTTAGCACAACTCAATAAGCGATTATAGGAGCCATGCAATGGTAAGTCAATAGTTGAAGAAGGGCAGCACATGAAATTGATGGCAGAATTGTTAGAAAAGAGATCCCATGATATAAAAGCCCACCTAGCTGTGGATGATGTGTTGTGATTGAGCACCATATAACAGGAACACTGAAACTATAAGGCTAGGGCCTTGTTGAGTGCAGCTACTAAGGCAGTTGTGATGAACTGTGCTTATAGCCTGTCACTGCATATCGGTAGGCGATGGGTTTGACACTTGTTGGGCCGGTGGTGTGTTTGGGGGTATAAACATGGTAAGGATGTATGTTGCCACGATCCTCTAGTTCGCCAACAATTCCATTGTACTCTTTGACGTGAATCACCTTGTTTTTGCCTCTTTGGATCTAGAAGATGTAGCCCGGAGCAGTCACTTAGGATGATGTCTAAAAATCATGTCTTCAAAAGGCTACACATTAAAGGATATATGAGATTAAATAAAGGCTAAAGACCCATGCCACCTCAAAAAAAAATTTATGCCAGTCTTTCTAGGTGTGTCAATCGTATTTAGGTCCAGTAATGACTGTGCCTCTTGATGTGGGTGTCAGATTTGAAAGAAACAATAATAATTGTTGCTCTTGCCCTTAATTCCCACCCAAGATATATGTTGCAAAACATGAAATAAAAATTTGAGTCGAGAGAGCTTTGATCGATTTCTCGTGCGAATTCAGTTGAGATAAATTCATTGAGCCCCTCTGGAACATTCTGAAATCACATGTTTTTAGGTAACACATTGAAATTACAAGTTTCTTTTTGGTGTGCATAGACATGTATTATTGAGGGGAGGCGCCTTGAGACGACGCTAAACAATTCTTGGTGTTAGAATCAGGCGATTTTTGATATATTGAATAGTCATCAGATGTTAGAATCGAGCGATTTTTGGTGTATTGAAAAGTCGATTCGGTGAACCTTCCATTGATGTATAGCATCAGGAATTTCAATGCAGTCAGCTATGCCGAATTGTAGCCCTTCCATTTCAGCCTCCATGGAAAATCCTGGTGTGTTCCCTTCTTGAGCTTTGTCTTCTGAGTTACACTCTGTTGTTTTAAAAAGCTCCAACTTTGCCTCATCTGCTGTATCTTTTGCTCCAATTAATGGAATTGCCAATTCCTCTTTAATTTTTGATTTGCAACAATTGCCTCCTCTTTCGTTGTCTCAGTCTGTGTCTGGTTCTCCTAATCCCCTCTTATGTCCTAGTTCTGACATCTCTACCACTGTACTTCCAGTAAATGCTACTTCTTCTATGCCGACAAATACTTCTCCTATCCCCCCGTTAGGCCTTCAACCAATTCTAGTTCGCGTGCTCCATATATGCGATTCATTGACTAGATTAAGTGCGATATGTGTTCCAGTATTAGAAGTGCTCGGGGTTCTGTTGCTATGAAGATTTTGATTTCTCAATATGGGGACGTGACCTAGTGGAAATAGTTAATAGGATGTGAAATTACATCAGTTGGAGCAATAACCCGCCATGTTGACCAATTTTTGTCATCTCCTGATAATATGTCTGCTTTATTGTAAGATCGTTCCCCACCATAGTAAATTTGTCTAGGACATGTATCTAACAATAGGGTTTTATATAAATCTTACTAATGATGATCTGTAGGCACTTGGAAAATGAATGTGGAGGGGTCATGCTCATGTCGTACTCCTGCAAGGCACGGAAGGTATATAGACTGCATAAAGGATGACCTAGAACATGAATAGGTCATTCACAATAATAGGTCATTCTCTTTAATAGAGCATTCACAATAATGATGTCACAAAGCAAGAAGTTAAAGAATGCAAATAGGAAGTGGATTATGATGAAACAAGTGGAATGGACAAGGGATGCAATCTAGGTGTTATTGATGAAACCATGAAGCCAAACAAAGAAAATTGTGATCCTCAAGTATGTCTTACCCTTAATGATGTGGCAAAAGTAAAGAATAACTTGAGGATATTTAACATGTACTATCTCCAAGCAATAAAGGTAATGACCTTGTAATCCCTAGTATTAATTTAGAAGGTAGAATACAAATGATCTCAATCTTTATTTTAGAGGTGGAATATGTTGACTTGGTTTTATGATACCTATCCTACTTTGAATTATTGGTGATGATCATCTTGAACGCAACAAACATTGGATTTTTTATTTTAATATGGAGAGATTAAATGTTTGACGTGATGCTTGCATGGAATTCTGAGTTATATACTTAATATCCTTAGGAGGAAAAGGAACGTTTTTTAGCACACGGGAGGAGGATTTTGGCAAACATAAGTCACAAAAAACTAGGAAACGCAGTGGAAAAAATGGGGATGTTCCTGGGAAGAACAAGCCACGAAAGCCTGCAAAATGCTGCTCGAGTAAGGAGGAGGATGTTGGGAAACGAAAGTTATGATGGCCTGATCTGCATGCAATAAGGAAGATAACTATTACAAGGCAACTCATTCTTTGATCCTTGTAATCTATTCTATTCTTGTATAATCTCAAATGAATCATATTCCTCAGATGCACAAAGCAGGTGCAATACTTTATCCCGATAAAATGATCGAAAGCATTCCTGGTACTATGACTGCCTCTTCCCTTTGTTTGATGATTTTGTTTTGGGCCTATCGTTTTATAATGTTATACTGCCTTCCAGGTGTCAGTGTTGAAGATCACTTTTTTTTTCACAATCTGAAATGGTCGCCATGTTTCATGTCGGGTCTCTTTCTAGGGCATGAAACCGTTTTCGATCATCAAAAGTGGGCCTCCTTTCTTGGCTTCATTATTGGTGTTGTGATGCCAAGCTATTTTTCTATTAAATTGTGCTTGAATAAATAGTTGCACTAGAATTTTATGGCATGTGCTGGACTTTAACAAAACTTTACAAATAAGTACACCAGAATTTTATGGCATGTGTTGGACTTTAACAAAACTTTGCAACCAATTACACCAAAATTTTATGGCATGTGCTGGAGTTCAAAACTTTGCAAACAATTACACCAGAATATGGCATGTGCTGGAGTTTAAAATTGTGCAAACAGTTACACCAGAATTTTATGGTTTCATGGCATGTGCTGGAGTTCAAAACATTGCAAATGGTTACATTTTATGGTATATGATAGAGTTCAACACTTTACAATAAGAGATTCAACTGCATGGACTATTTGCACAATGTGAGTCCAATATTGTACAGGAGAGAAAAGTGCCATTAGATTTATGAAATATCAGCACAATGTGAGCACAACATTGTAGAGGAGAAAAAGGCATCATTAGATTTAATCTACACATGCAACTGCATAAGTTCAAATTTTATCTCATTAACTTATGCAAAGCTCCAATCAAGCTTAAAAATGATGAAATTTGTAAAACAAAAAATTCAATAATGCTAATATCTGATTGTTATACAAGGTGCATATATTATACAAGTTTATTATTATTTAGGGTCTACAATCTGCAACAAAAATGTGTGAAAAGTGAAAAATACTCTGCAAAACATACCCAGTGTAAAAGACTCTCCTAGATTCTTAAGATTCTACAGAGATTCCCTTAGATTTACAAAGATTATTTCAAGATTTCTCTGCATTTCTCAAGATTCCATGTATATTCTTCTAAATTCCCTTAGATTATATGAAAATCCCTCAAAGTATCTAAGATTCTATATGGATTATTCTACATTCTCTTAGATTCTATAAAGGTTCCCTCCAAGATTCCCCGAGATTCTCAAAGATTTTAAGAAGATTCTCTAGACTCTCAAAGATTCTCCCAAGATTCCTTAAGATTCTATGTAGCTTCTCTTGAATTCTCTAAGATCCTATGAACATTTCCCTAGATTGTCCAAAATTCCATCATGATTCCCCTAGATTCTCAAAGATTTATGAAGATTCCCTTAGATTCCTCTAGATTCAAAAAGATTCTTTTGTGATTCCTATAGATTCCAAGATTTTCTTGAGATCTTTAGATTCTCAAAGATTCTAGGAAGATTCCCCCTAGATTCAATTAAGCACCATAGATTCCGTTAAGATTTCAAGATTCTAAGAAGATTCATCTGTGACAAAAATATGTGAAAAAATACCCTGACAAACACACACAGTGTGAAAGATTCTCTTGTATTCTTAAAATTCTACAACGATTCCACTAGATTTTCAAAGACTATCCCAAGATTCTTCTACGTTTCTCAAGATTCTATGTATATTCTCCTAAATTCTCGTTTCCTCTAAATTCCCTAGAATTTTATGGAGATTCTCCTACATTCTTTAGATCCTATGAAGATTCCATTAGATTCTCAAGATTCCTCTAGATTCTCTCAAGATTCCCATAGATTCACCAAGATTCTATGTAGATTCTCGTAGATCCTATGAAAATTCCCTTAGACTTTCCAAGATACCATCAAGATTCTCCTAGATTCCTAAAGTTTCCATCAGGATTCCCTTAGATTCCCAAAGATTCTCTCAAGATTCATATAATTCCCGAAAATTCTATGTAGTTTCTCCTAGATTCTCTAAGATCCTATCAAGATTCCCCTAGATTCTCAAATATTTATGAAGATTTTCCAGATTCCCATAGATCCTCTTGAGATTCCCATAGTCCCTAAGATTCTCTTGAGATTCCCTGAAATTTTCAAAAACAATCCTAAGATTCCTATAGATTCCTCAAGAATCTATGTAGATTCTTTTAGCTTTCCTTAGATTTTATGAGGATACCCCTAGATTCTCAAAGATTCTCTCAAGAATTCCATAGATCCCCAAAGATTCTATGTAGATTCTCCTAGATTCTCTAAGACCCTATCAACATTCCCCTAGATTATAAAAGATTGTCCCATGATTTCTCTAAATTCCTCAAGATTCTAGGTAGATTCTCCTATATCCTCTTAGAATTTATGAAGATTCTCTTAGATTCTCCAAGATTCCCCTAGATTCTCAAAGATTTTATGAAGATTCTCTTAGATTCCTCTAGATTCTCCCAAGATTCTCACAAATTCCCAAGATTCTACATAGATTCTCTAAGATCCTATGAAGATTTCCCTAGATTCTCAAAGATTTATGAAGATTCCATTGGATTCCTCTAGATTTGCAAAGATTCTCTTATGATTCTTATCTCCAGCCCCCAACGCTATCACTTGGGTGGTCCGTGATGGGTTCAGTGCCGACTGACCCGGCACAATGTCTTCGCGACACCAGCGATACGGAGGGGCTTATCTGGAACTCGTGTTCGGAACTAGGACCAGAGTGATTGATCCTAACAACCTAATAACATCGGCAAAGGATTGAGATTCCTCTAGATTCTCAAAGATCCCAAGAAGATTCCTCTAAATTCTCTTAAAATACCATAGATCTCGTTAAGATTCTAAGATTCTAAGAAGATTCTTAGGATCTAATCAAGTTGGCTCCAACTATGACGAAACGGTGCCAAAGCACCACTCATTCGAAAGCTTTCAACAAGAGGAATCCAATAGCGTGGGTCCCACCTTCATCTGACCCCTCTAGTGCAAGTTACGGGCTTTTGAAGATGATTTAAAAAAGGAAGGTTCCTAGAAAGTCCATTCAGTAAATGCTTTGCCACCTCTTTACCTTTTTATTAATGAGGGTGCCACCTCACCTCATTAAAAAAAAAATATATACAATTTAAAATAAAAACTCAATGGTTAGGATTTATCCTAACATTTTGATCTAACGGCTAAGATCTTCTACACCAAATCACCTTTAAGGAATCTTCCTTGCATCTTCCCTCCAAAAAATCAATGGCTATGATTTCGCCTTCCCCTTTAATCCGACGGTTCACAGATGGGGTGCATGCCCCATGCATGCACACACATCTAAACATGTGGCCGAGATTTAACCTCTAAAATTCGATGGCCCAGATGGAAAGGAGCAACCGATGTGTCCCACACATCAAAGTGTGTTTATATATACAAGAAATTTATCGCGGCGGCCAAGGCCGCCGCGAACATTTCTCTTCCCTGACTTATTTTGCAAGGTCGAATTTGGATATCTTTTGAATGATGCAAAAGATATTCTTGGACTTAAATAAGGATAATTTCTGTGGGACGGTTGAAGACATGGGTTTTATTCAAGAATCATCTCCTCACGCATGCCATCATAGCTGATGAAAAACAAACCTATAGTCCATACTTCCCTTATAACTAGGCTTGCCCAGCATTTGCATTGTTAGCAAGTCATAATACCTGCACGCTATGTTGGGTTGATAAGTAGTCTTTAAAAAATTAAAAAAGCAAATACTTGCCTTGAGAAGGTGTCTTTCTTGCACGTTGTTTTGCATGATAGTGGACGTTGCAAAAAGAAATCCATGTTGCATTTCGAAGTAGGCCATCCAATTGTCAACAACACAACATGGTTTCAAATGTTGGGAACATTTAGATTTATATGAACCTATAGCATATAAAATTGGTTTTGATTCTATCTTGCTTTAGTTATGAAACTACTAACTGCTAACTGTATGCTGATGATAGCACCACAATCTTCTCGTAATTCAAAATAAGTACAATTTCAGTGAAGAATAAATAAATGCAGCCAAATCTTGGCAAACTAGAAAACGGCATCACGTAAAGCTCAATATATTCAGTGAGAATTTTCTATAGATACTCGAATACCAATGAAATTAATGTGAACACCCATAAACATGTATAGCATCCAGTTTAACAACCAGAGGCTCCAAAATATAAGCACATGTCCTTCGTCGCACAACCTGCAAATAGATGATGTTGCAAATAAATAGAAGCTACATAGACACAATAAGAGACTGTCTTTTCATGTTTGCACAACCTCAAGGCCAGTGTAATAGATAAGTTATATGCCCATTCAATCCTTATGGGCGCATGTGGCAATGATCCTTCATAAGAATGATATGAATGTTTGGCAAATGCCCGCATCCAATTTCTCATATACATAGAACACAATGCAATAAGATAAGCTGTTCTATGTGTGGCATAGGAAATCCAACACATTCCATTTTATCGTTTCTATCCAAGTGGAAAAGATATTCAAGTTCCTGACAGAGTTAAACCTCTCTGGAATAACAGCCCAGGCAAACAGATTAAGTTCAAAATTAGAATCCATATTCAATCCGTTATCCCCATTGAATGACGGATTGTCAATTGAAAATATTGAGTCACCTGGCTGGAACAAAGGCACTGCACGCTGACCATCAGCCATGTCACTAGCTGGATCATCAACTATATGCATCATATTATTAATGATCTTCCACTACTCCCTTATCTGCATGCAAACAATTACGTTAAAGCCAAATATGCAGATAGCTTGCATAAGCATTGCCTGGTATTCTGCAAGACCAGTGGTAAAAGAAAATTAGGAATATAAACTTGCTGCGTGGAAGCAAAAACTTGAAACCATATTATTGTTCTCAAACAATAATATACCCTACACCTTGATGGAAGCTGCATGACATTGACACAAGGAAAAATCATTCTCTATTTGTCACTTCATCCCCAGACGAAGTTATAGACCATCTATAATGCTTTGACGTGGTAAACAGAAGCAAAATGTTATGTGTGAAGTAGATGCTCACATGCATCTCATCACCAAGCTCCAACTTAACATGCACAGGCTGCAATAGTGGCATTGCAAAGAACGAGAATTGCGCCAGGATAATTCATCTATCTTTTCGAGCTGGCCATGTTATGCCTATCCTGAAAGCAAAAAACGATGCAGCAGCATGCAAAGATGCGGCACTCCATAAACATGCAGTTTAATTAACACGCATCGAATTTTCAGACCACCTTCTATATGCTACATTCATAAGCAAATATGTATAATACCTTTGCTTGGTTGACAATGATTGTGCATCACATGCACTTAAACTAGCTGCATACAGAAGCCCCCTTATGTGCTTTAGGTTCCCCGGTGAAATTTCAAAACAAACATAGGAGTAAGATGAAAGATTAAAGAGAATCGTTTAGATTGAACAACGTGGATCCTAAAAATTCAGACACTGTGTGCACCTTAACAGATATGGAGTACATGATCTTCCATGCCTCTGCAATTTCAGAAGCCTTCAGAAGCCGAACATGATGATATCATTTCTCAAGGTCAGAGTTTCTTCAATATTTTTTGTTGCAAACAATCTCTGACCTCAACATTTCTATCCTCAATCTATTAAAGGCCTTATTGCTAAAAGTGTGGTAGCGTCCCCTGCCCCCTTTCTGGAGATTCTTTGCCTTGTTTAGATAGTCCAAAGTTTGGCCATTGGCATCCTGATTGTAGTGGGTAGGAAAAGACTTACTTTTGCTAAATTGCCTGCCTTTTTTGCTCCAATAAAGAGTCCCTGATTCACCTTCTGCACCCGGCTGATCTTTATACATCCGATTGGTCTTTTGCACACCTAGTAAAATTAAACAGCATACTACTTTTGAGCAGATCTAAATGGTTGCAATCCTATTACTGTACACACTAAAACGAAAACGACGGCAAGGCTGCCCATAGTTACTGTCAAGGTCCCATCTTCATAATGCCAAGATACCACTTTTGAAGCCAACGAAAGGGAAACCCATCTGGCTGTTTAAGCAACTCATACCAATAAGTATTGTCTAAACTTTTAACCTAAATTGCACACAAGAGTTCTGGTGCCACCATATGGAGCTGCAAATTACTCACCTTTCAGTAGAAGAACTCATTTGTCCCAAAGCCATCCGTGAAACCCAGCAAATAGAATCCCTTCGAAAACCTCCAAACAAACAAAACAAAGAAGATTCGGCTTATATAGGCAGCAAACTATGGCTATGACGGTGAATCCTTGCTCATGGATTTCGCCACCTGGGGCTTCAAACCTCAGATTCGACTACCACGATTGCGCCGAATAGCTGCAGCCGGCGCCGGATAGCTAAGGCAGTGCTCCGTTGTCAGCACTAGAGAATTTTTGCAGTTTTTTGTTCTCTCCCTATTTTTTCCTTCCGGAAAAACGTGGCCTCTTTAGAGGCAAGCATCACCTTAGAATATGCCGAAGGAATCGTGCCCTTAGTGTTTATATATGTTAAGACAAGAAATTTATCGCGGCGGCTTGGCCGCCGCGAACATTTCTCTTATTCAATGTGCAGTTGCACCCCAGTTAACGTCCAACGTTTTCTTCTGCAATAGCCAAGTGATTCTAAAGTGATTCTAGATTGATATGAAGCAACTTCATAGGATCTTATGTTCCGACTCTAATTTAGAAATTACAAAGTACAATATTTAGTTGTCTTTTAAAAAGTTAAAGCTCTTTGCTCCTTGTTCTGGGCAGCTTTGTTTCCGGTAAAATATTTGAAATTTAGAGAAAAAAAAACTTAAATTTAAATTCATATTTAGATTTTAAATTCCTCTGTGCTATTTGATGCAGAAACTATGGCAGAAGGCTTAAGCTCACATCCATTATTTGCTTATCTGGGACAATAATGCACAACCATTATTCACAGTAGGCATAAACGTGTCTAAAACATCAATAAAGCTAGAAAATGACGGAAGCCATTCTGGATGACAAATGCATTGGAAATTAGATCTTTGGCATACATGTTGAGACAGTTTACGTCGTCAATCTGCACTAATAGACCATGTTTATGGCCTGATTTTCCATGCCTTCGGGCAATATTATAAATAGCTCCAATATTGCATGACTGCCAGTTCCTTGGTATTGTAGCTTAGCCAAGTTTATAAGAGGTCTTCATTTAATGTGCCAGAATCTATTGTCTGCAGCACTAGGTCAGAGACTGCCAGCCATATTAGTGTCAACAACTGAGACACATTAAAAGTTCTAATGTGAAAAGTTTTGCGCAAACAATTAAAGATGGTTGCATTTGTGATCTTCTATGACAAATAATAAAGCATTATACATCTTAGCATAATCTGGTCCATCAAATTATTTTAAGTTGGAATACCTTTAGCCAGAATGTGTGACACAAGGCTAGACTTCTTTGCAGAAACTAATAGTGCATTTTGTAAAGCAGTCCTCTGTCAGGTTGCAAGTTTGCAATATCATTTTGAATCTGTAGCAAAGAGGAGCAAAAGGATCAGCATACTTGCCAAGTGGACACATGTGCATGTGTCTTCTTTCTAAATATCATTCACATAATTTCTATGTATCTATACAGATAAGTACATTCATACGGTTGATCGATTGATCAGTACCTTTTACTTTAATATTTGTGCAGTAAAAGAGTCAACTTCGAAATCATGTATATGAGCTATTACTTGCACATAACTTTTCTAGTTTAGAGTTGGAAAAATAAGGAAACGACCCATGAAACATATTATTTGAAAGGTCAAGTACCTCTAGACTGGTGCAGTTGATGAAACTATCCATCAGAACACTTCCAAATCCGCTACTGCTAAGATTTAAGTTGGAGAGGTTCCCAAGAGACAAAACTGGCCTGAAATAGCTCATGTAAATTTGTTATTTGACAGGTCCAGCTTCTGCATCGGCGATGCATTTCCTCTCAGAAAGGAGCTTCTGCATTGGCGATGCATTTCCTCTCAGAAAGGAAAATGTTGCATTGAACCCATTCGAGGACAAATTTAAATATGTAAGATTGCTCAATTTCCATATATCTTGCGGAACGGTACCATATATAGAATTGTTAAATAGATTTAACTGTTCCAAAGAACTCAATTTGCCGATGGCTTGTAAGCTGGATTTCTATTATGCTCTGATTTCTCGCATCACACTCTATTCCTTGCCAGCCACAATAGTTATGAGCCTTTAGAAGGCCCTGTTGTATGCACTAACAACTGTGGCCTTTTCGGAAGTACTACTACCATGAATTTGTGCCCCAAATGTTATCGGAATCTGATTGCCACAATGATCTCCTTCTTGATCTTCCACATTACATGATAGCACATCCTTGGCCACCAGCATGGCAATAGCATGGGCCCGAACAATACGAATAACACGGATTGAAGGGGGGATAAGCCGGCTGATATACCGCAATTATCTCAGGCCTAGCTTTTGGGCCATCCTCGTTCCATTTCTGCACCGCCTTGCCTAGCTTTTGTATCTTCTTAATACACTTGTCTTCTGTGGTAGACCCTTTAATTTTAACCATCTCCTTCTTCATATCAATCTCCACGAATTCTACTCCTGGACAACAGAATGTATCTTGGACAACATAATGTAAATGATCCAACAAAGTTAGTCCAAGCTTCAGAACTGTAAATTAATGGAAAAAAAGTTTGTTATTGTTTTTACCTTTCAGTGATTGTAGAGCTTTCATGACGGCGCATTGGCACTTGTTGCATGTCATGTCCTCCTTGAGAATAACCTCTTTGGGTTTTTTGTCAGGCTCTTTTCTATGCTCCGGACATGAACAGTAACAGTAACAGTGCTGGCCATAGCCATGGCCGCAATGGCAGCGCTCACGCGACATTACGATTTTCTATGGCCGCAATCTGCATGCAATTCAAAAAAACTTTTTTATCTTTGATCAGCTGCTTGAATCGATGCAGAAACGAGTAACATTAATTTACAAAAGAGCCTGATTCCATGGTAAGAAACTCAAAAGCTGAAGATTTGTTGGAGCTGTTATTCACCATTTGATAAGATGACATGATTGGTTGTGCTGGGTCGCTTTAACTTTGGTAAGATCCTGATGCAAGCCCCTGCATACCAAGCAGAGTTTTCAGAAAAATACTAAAGAGAAATATAGCCATAAGGAAAAACATAATTGCCTTGGCTACCGTGTCGCCATAGCTGATGTTGGGGTTTTCTTCAGTCTTAATTACAACATTGGGCAATATCCTTATTATGTCCTGCTTGGGCTTGCAGATGGATTGGTCGGCACAAAAATTAAACCATCACCATAGTTGGCCCTAAATCTCAGCTATATATACCTATGCCTAGCGATTATCTATATGATTACTTGCAGTCTAAAACCATGCCCAGTCTCTATTAATTGCTAGAAATCTCTAATAATAGCCAACATGCCTCCAAAATTCGTAGAGAATAGTCCCCTGCAGGTGATCAGATTAGAGAAGATCAAAGCTAAGTAGCACGAGAAATAGCAGTAGAGCGCCATGCAGTTTGCGGCCATGCAAAAAAACCTCCACAGAGCAAAATAGTCATTCTGCAATCTTGCAATCTTGACGGTTGTTGCGAACTCTGTTCACAGCGACATTCAAGCGGCCATCAGCATTTTCATCAGCAGGACTAAACTTCAAAAATCCCCTGCTTGTTGATGTGGGTAATCAACCCCCTTCCCATTCCGTTGAAGCATAAGAATGGCGAACTGGTCTATTTTGATCTGCTCCAAAAGCGTCCCTTCATGTAACAAAACGGTAGATTCCCATTTGTGGATTTTCCTATTCTTTCCGCCCACAGAAAGCTTTCATCGGCAAGTAGAGGACTCGCCTTTGATTTCTTCGTCTATGAGCTCAAACCCAGACTTTTTCTATGAGTTTCGATGGTGCCAGAAAAATGTAACATTCAAGAAACCATATTATGCCGACATCAATGGCAGCAATTCTGAAGGTTCGCCATAGCCATAGCCTGTATTCCAGGGGCCGAAAGACGGATTTGCCATAGCCAGAGCGGAGCAAGAAAGGGGGAAAAAAGAAAGAAAAAGGGAACATCGCTTATACACGTGTTGCGCTCGAGTCACTTTTCTTTTTTAATTTTCAGTTAATGTTTTTTAGGGACACGCGTCGCTCTCAAGCTTTTTCCTGAAACGGAAATATTACATCAAACAAAAAATCACACTGACTTATATATGTTGTGATAATGATATACCTTTAAAAAACAAAAAAAAACATCATGTAAACAATCTAACCTAATCAAATGCAAAACTTAATCTAAGCCTAAAACTACCCAAGCCTTTTGTTGCTCCTTTTTGCTAGTTTTTTTTGGAAGAACGAAGAAACTTTATATTAATAGGAAGATGCTAATACAATGGGAAGTCACGAGAGAGTGAGGTAACCCAGGTAACCCCAAACCTCATCCTTGACATCTGGACGTAATTTCAAAGCCAAGGACTGATCATGCAGCGAGTTTTTCTCTCTTTGTAGAGTTCCGCAGAAGGGGTGTTCAAACCTCTGAAGATCATATGGCATCTGTGCTTCCAACTCAACCAACAAATCAGTGCCCTGCAGGTATTGAATGCCCGCTTCTTGAAGTGAGGCCATCTGCCAGGGTAGATGCCCAAGAGAATTTGCTGACTCATGAGGCGAGTATATAAGGAAGAGTGCATAGCTGACCAAATGCGAGAGAGATCACTACAAAGTAGAAAACAACGCTCAATTGATTCGGGTGCACCCTTGCAGATTGGACACAGGGGACTGATATTTGGCTTGAAGGAGTGAACTCGAACATTAGTCCTCAATGCTCTATGCACAATCTACCACAAGAGAACTGACTATTTTGGTATAACATTCTTGTCCCACACTCTAGACCAAACCAAGGTGTGCTTTGCTTTAGAAACACTTAGTTGCCACTGTGCCAAAGGAGGAAGAGGAGGTTGCAATGTGAGAGCCATCATGTATTGATGAATACACCTTCGGTGGGAATATTAGCATCTTACATCCAAGGAGATTATGGACATAAAGGCTCAATTGTGCCCTCAATCATTACTTACTGAAGATGAGAGCCATCTGTATTGATGAACACACCTTCGATGGGCACACTAGCATCTTATATCCAAGGAGATAATGGACATAAGGGCTCAATTGTGCCCTCGATCATTACATTGACATTTCCAAATTGTACAATTCATCTTTGGACTTATTATTGTTAAGGGTTTTCCTTCAAAAACCTTCGAGGCAGGGGTTTTTAATCTTGTACACAATCCTCTTACCTTGCTCATAGCAGCCCACGTGATGATTGCTTGACTGGTGGTGAGCCTACAATGACTATGCTCTAATGCAGTCAACAAAAGATCAATTCAAGGATTTAAATTCGCTAAAATTGTTGCTAGCTGGGACCAAATGTGGATAGTCTACTACAAAGACTAACAATATTCAAGAACACCTCATCCACAATAATACAAACATTTGGCTTATTAGCAATATGAAATAGATCCAGGTTCATATTTAATGAGAGGACCATCTCAATGGTTGGGGCAAAATCACCTAATACACCATGCGCCAAGAGACGGAATACGAAGGTGCAATCTGCTCCGGATTCTGCAACACTCCTGATCAGAGATTATAGGAGAAATATTAGTCTGTGGAATGAAGCTAAGAAACTCATATGCACGAATTTGGCATTTCAAATGCATAAACAACAAGAACGAATCTAAGGACAAACAAATACCAGGTAATAACAAAGGCATCTTCTTGAATTTGCAAAAAACCTCTAACAAAGTGAAACCCCCCGACGTCCAAGAGCAAAGAATAAGCAAGATTATTGAACTACAAGATTCTAACCTGCATAAGCGGACAACTCTCGACATAGCAAGAGATATGAAAAAACCTCAAATCAAGGTCGGCTTGCCACAATAGCCCAAATTCTTCCATCATGCAACAAATCAGCCCAGATATCATGCAACAAATCGAATGCTGTGACAGCTTCCAAATCGGCCACATCAGTGGCAAATATGACATGCAAATCAGGGCCACAACACCAACATACAACTTATTCCAAATTAGCCTGATCCGAAAGCTAAAAAGCAACAAAAATGGGCTCCCAATTTGGATGCCTCTATGCCTTCTATCAAAAGATCAAAATATTTACCATGCTAAAACCATATTCACCAATTTTACCATGTATTTGAAATTAAATATAATGCATATGGCAGAAAAACAAGAATCTATTATATTCATACAAAATTAAATAGATTATGAAATCGTATATTCATGTATGAATTTGAGAATACATATCTGTCTCAAGAGACAGTAGCAGACTGAAAGGGCTCCCTCGTAGTTGTGGAAGGGCTCCCCCGTAGTTATGGAATGCTTGAGTTGAATGTATTGAGAATATGGAAAATAGGACAGCTTATGTAAGCAGGTGAAAGGGTATATGAAAGGTCATGAGGGCATGTCTATTTGGAAAGGACATGGCTATTGGAAAAGGTATGACTATTGGAGTCATGGATCAATGAGGTGGACAAGCCTATGTGGCTTAGGGGATGACGCGGCAAAGATATACGTTGGTATGGAGGCAGCGGATAACTAGTGGAATCAATTCCCTTAACACTCCCCGTAGCCGATGTCGTCGGACTGTCCTCTATGTTGAGGCTTTGTCTGCATTGAAAAAATTTGTCTTTCGGTAGAGGTTTTGTAAGAAAATCTGCTACCGTGTCTTCAGTGGGGCAATATTGAAGTTGAATCTTCTTCTCAAGAATCTTTTCTCGTACAAAGTGATACTGGATCTCAATATGTTTTGATCTAGCATTGATTCTTGGTTGTGTTGTCATGCTCATGCAACTTGTGCTATCAGTCTTGATTAACACTAGTCCTTGGGAAGGTATCATGATGTCTTCAAGTAACCTACAGATCCATATAGCTTCTTTTGTTGCTTGGCAAATAGCTATATATTCGGCTTCAGCACTTGATAAGGAAATTGTAGGTTGCTTTTTACTACACCAGGAGATGGTGCTTTTTCCAAGTTGAAAACAATATCCAGTTGTGGACTTGCAAATTTCAACATCACTAGCATAAGAAGCATCACTATATCCTGTAAGTGTAAGCGAACCACCTTGTAGTGTAAGTCCAAAGTTAGGGTTTCCCAAAAGATAGTGAAGAATTCTCTTCATTGCAACCCAGTGCAAAGGTCCTGGATTACTCAAAGAATTGGCTCATAAAACTGACTGCGTGAGCAATGTCGGGTCTTGTACATATAACAACATACATGAGACTGCCTACTGCACTTGCATAGGGTGTATTCTTCATAATCTCTTCTTCTTGAGGATTTTGAGGACACATATCTTTGGACAATTTTATATTCATATTCATTGGAGTGCTTATTGGCTTGCTCTTATCCATCTCAAATTTCTTCAAGAGGTCTTCAATATATTTTTGTTGACTGAGATGAATTGTCTTCTTTTTCCGATTTCTTAGGACTTGGATTCCTAAGTAGTAAGCAATTTCACCATAATTAGTCATTTGAAATTCTTTGGCAAGAGCGTGTTTACACTCGCTCAGAAAATTCAAGTTGTTGCTTATTAATATGGCATCATCCACATACAAAGCTAGGAGCAAAATATGACAGTTCCTTTTCTTGATATAGATGTTATTGTCTGCTCCCCCTTGCTCATAGCTATGTGACTTGAGAAATGTGTCAATCTGTTGATACCATGCTCGTGGAGACTGTTTGAGGCCATATAAAGCCTTATGTAACTTGCATACTAGAGTCTCTTGTCCGGGTTGAACATAACCTTCAGGTTGTTTCATGAAGATATCTTCTTCCAAGTTACCATTGAGAAATGCAGTCTTAACATCCAGTTGATGGATGTGCATATCTTGAGCAGCAGCAAGTGTGAGGAGAGTTCTGCTGGATGTCATTTTGACAACAGGTGAGAAGGTATCAAGGTAATCCATCCCTTCAATTTGAGAATATCCTTTTGCTACTAATCTTGCTTTATAACGATCAATGGATCCATCAGGTTTGTATTTGCGTTTAAAGAGCCACTTATAACCAATTGCCTTGCACCCAGGTGGGAGTGGTTGCAAGGTCCATGTTCAATTCTTCATGAAAGAATCATATTCAGAAGCCATAGCATCATGCCATTCTTTGAAATTTGGATGTGATAAAGCATCTTTAAGAGTCAATGGATCACCAGCTATGGGCATAGCAAAATGCTTCTTTAATATTTGCAAGGAAGACTCCAAGCTTCATATGGAGTTTGATCTCGCAATGCTTGTGTGGGCAATCAATTTTGAATATAGGTAGCTGTTGCTAGAGCTTCGGCCCAAAAATAATGAGGAAGTTGACTCAAATGCAACATAATTCTTGCACTTTCGGCTACACCATTCTATTGAGGAGAGTATGGGGTCGTTAAGTTTCTGTCAATTCCATGTTGTGCACAGAAGCTTGTGAACGCCTTGGAGGTATATTCACCACCATTATCAGATCTGAGACATTTGATGGTTCGTCCAAGTTGGTTCTCAGCTAGAGCTTTGTATTCTTTAAAAGCTTCTAAAGCTGCAGATTTCTTTTTAAGAAAATACATAGTGGTGTATCTAGAATAATCATCAATAAATGTGATGATGAAATATTTACAGCCATTATCAGAAAGTATTTCGGACTCACCAATGTCAGTGTATACCAAGTCAAGTGGATGCTCGGCTCTTGAATGACTGACCTTAGAAAAAGATAACCGATGATGCTTGCCAATTAAACATGCTTCACATACTGGCAAACTGGTATTTGGCTGAATATTGAAATCTCGAACCATCTTTTTGGAGTGGAGTTGCTTCAAGACATGCAGTCCAGCATGTCCCAATTGTAAGTGCCATTGATAAACATCATTGGGAGGGGTGGTCACTGCATTGACAGAGGTTGAGGCACATTAGAAAGCGGGAATCTATAGAGACTTCCTTCGCATACGTCTTGAGCAAGTTTGCGTCCTTGGGAATCTTGAAGTTGGCACTCATTGATGCCAAATTGGACTTTTAAGCCAACATCATAAATCTTGCTAACTGAGAGCAAGTTCTTGGTCAAACGAGTTACATGTAATATATCATGTATTGTTTTGGTCGATCCATCAGGCGTTTGCACCGAAACATTGCCTTGTCCTTCGATACTGAGGGGACTATCATCTCCTAAGAGAACAATCTGCCCAGGTGGCATCTTCTGATATGTGATAAAAGAATCACGGTGTGGAGTCATATGAGCAGTGCATGCTGAATCTAAAAGCCAACTGCTACAATACTTAGTCAAAGAAGAACATGAAACTTGTGAGACATATCACCTTTCTTGATGGTCATTGCTTGGATCGTGAGAAACCAAACTCTGATACCATAAAATTGGCAGAAAAACAAGAATCTTATATATTCATACAATATTGAATAGATAATGAAATCATATATTCATGTATGAATTTGAGAATACATATCTGTCTTGAGAGACAGTAGCAGACTGGAAGGGCTCCCCCGTAGTTGTGGAATGCTTGAGTTGAATGTATTGAGAATATGGAAAATAGGACAGTTTATGTAAGCAGGTGAAAGGGTATATGAAAGGTCATGAGGGCATGTCTATTGAGAAAGGGCATGGCTATTGGAAAAGGTATGACTATTGGAGTCATGGATCAATGAGGTGGACAAGCCTATATGGCTTAGGGGATGACGTGGCGAAGATGTACGTTGGTATGGAGGCAGCGGATAACCGGCGGAATCAATTCCGTTAACAGTATTCACCACCATAAACTTCACAAACCATTGCCCAAAAGCCAAATGCCAAGTATTGCCATGCTAAAAAACAATAAATTAAAATACTAGCGTATACAAATACCTCCAAACTGTAATATCACATAATATATGATTTTGGCAATAAGAAAACTCAACATAGCAATCCTAACAAACCATACATCCTAAACCATTTGGAAGATTAGGCCCTGGCTTGCACTCTGCAAGGTAATAAGCTTCAACATTTTTGTTGTGTTTAGCTATTTATTACACTGTACCAAACACTTTTTGTTCCAATCCGTGGTTTGCCTGGTATAAATCTTTCTCATATGCTTCTCAATAGTATTCCTTCTAGTTGCAACATCAATGGCCCCTTCTCCTTCCACGAACATGGAACACGATGAGTTGTGGTCAACCCTTAAACTATGGTCCCTCTTCAATGTAGAGATAACTCTCAATCCAATTAATTTTAAGCTTGCTTCCTGCAGCCCAATCATTCTTTATTTTCTTTCCCTTCTTGACTTCCTCACTATGATCACTTTCCCATCCAGTACTAATAGCTCCTCCAACATCGTCCTCTACTGTAGCAGCAAATGCACTAGCTTGATGGGTAGAAATATCTATGGTAGCAGCAGACGCATTAGCTTGAGAGAATGTACACGAGCTTGAGGGGCTAAATATGTTTGAAGAGAATCTAGTTCAATCAATGAGATGCCCATGTTAAACAACCCATTGTCTTTAAGTGAAAATTGAGATGTACTTGGAACGTCTTCTCATCGAAGGAAGTAAGCACGTATATTCTACTTTAGAGGCATATAGAAAAATTAGACTCTAAATTCAAATGCATATAATCCTAGTCCCAATATACAACAATTTGGAAAATGTATGTAAGAATATAGCATAAAAGCAAGCTTGATAATGTTGGAAATCGAACAGTCAGCAGTTGTTCTTGAATCTTATGTGGGCTAGGCAAAGTCATAACATAAAGGAGGTAATAGATGTCATGAAATAATATATTCTCCTACGCACCATCAAGTAAGCCAAATACAAGGAAGGAGAAAAAAACACGTATCGAGATGGAAAAATATCTCATGCCAATCATATATAAGGAAGGGATGGAGACAATAGAGGATCAAGCTATGTTTGGTGGCCAACAACTAGACTAGACATGTATGGATCGGGTAGCGTTGGTGCTAAGCGAGGGTCCCCCAGTGCAATTAGGGAGAAACAAATATTCATTGCGCCACTTAGGGAGCACAGGGAGATGTCGAGTCTCGTTTGAAAATGAGTGAAGGTAAGTTACAACGTCACATATGCATAAATCTGCAATGGTGTTGGAAAGTTGATAAGATAGGTTGTTGGCAACCTCCACAACATATGGTGAAGATGTTTCTATTAGTTAACGTAGAATGGACTGGCAAGCTTCTGTATATGTAATTTTTTAGAAGGATTTTTAATGTCCACTAGAGAATAGACCAGTTAGAGCTCGTTTGACCAACTAGCATGACTTCTATTTTGTTCTTAGCTTTTCAAGGAGTATCCTTAAATGGCACTACTTGAGGGGGAGGATTATCAGCACTTCGGCTTCAAGGAAGATGGGATTTGCAGCACACGTTCTTGAGGAGACTCAAATGCCACAATGAAAGAGCTCAGCTATGGGGCCCCAGCATGGGGTCAACGAAAAAACCCTGTCAATGGGCCCGTTGCATCATGCTTGTGATACATTGTATGATGACCGAATCTTCGTAGCAATTCATAAGGGTTGGCTTCTAATGGAAAATTCACATACCTTTATACATCACATATTATCGGAGCTTCAATATGTCTATGTCATATCATATCTTCAACAAGAAGAAAGTGTTCATCCACAAGACAACTCTAATAATACTAGAAATCAGTCCTCTTATTTCCGCTTATTAAGTGGATACATAATTAGATATTTTTGCTTATTAAATTGATATATAGTTAGTTAGATGTTGATCTATCATGAAAATGATGGTCTTGTAAACGACGTTGTCTTATACATGTATTTTCTTTTTAGCACACCGGCCCAACCAAGTCTACAACCTTTTTTTGCAATTCTAGCCTATCTACGTAGCACCACTACCTCATCAACAACTGATGTGGCACTATTTTGTGCCATTGGATGTGATCTTTTCCAAATCAATGGTTGAAAATTAGAAAAGTCCAAAAAATAGACCGGAGATAGGAGACGACGCCGTGCTTGCATATATATATGTTCCCATAACTATGCCTTTTTTTTTTCCTTTTTTTGTGGTTTTAACACGACAAAGACCAAGATATGCTATGCATATGTCTGTGGTTTAAACATAACTGCCTGCTATATTTACGGCACTCAAAATCCACTCTTTTGAGCATCAAAGTACTTTTGCCAATTAAGTTAAAAACTAAGTGAATTTTATATTTGATTTAAATTAAGTTAAACCAGATAAATTACATTTGGTTTTGCAAATGCAAATCATTAATGCTGAAAAAAAAAGGCAAGGAAAAATTGCAACAAAAAAATAGCTCTTCAAAACAATTATAAAATATTTTTTAACAAAAACAGATATATTAATTTTCACATATACTAAACATGATGATGATGGGCTGATAAGCACAGACGATATCCACCCCAGAAAGAATATTTCGGGCTGATAACTACGACGGATATCAGCCACAACAGATATTTGCACCAAAAAAGATCACTAAAAAGATCACTGTACAATGGATGATCTATACAAATGCTCCTTTTTTAGTTTATTGGTGAATAGTTTGGCGACAAACAGGGCATGATCCATGGCCGCATAGCCATTTATCTACGCAATTCATGTGAAACGTATGTAGACATGGCGGAAGAGATCTGGCCTTTTCTCCCTCTTGCATCTCCTGCACGCAACAATCAAATCAACTCTGAATCATCAGAAAAAACTGCTTTCAAATGCTCAAATCTTGCTCTAATCTGAATTATCCTTCAAAAAATTCATTCAAATGCTTCAAAACCATGCCGTAGAGTAGATCACAAATTGCCCAAAAAATGTCCCAGTTTCTCGAAACAAAGAACCAATCGGAAAAACAATGAACCCAGATGCTCAAAACTGAATGAAATCGGCCAGAGTTGAAGATTTTTGAGAAATAAGTTGTGCAGAGGATGCAAAGCAGGGAAGAAATCAAGTAGAAATAATGCCGAGATGTTTAAATGCAGAAGCTCACCTGTAAACAAATTGGGCAGAGGAATTCGGCATTGGAATCCTTGAATTTTTCCTGGTTTTGGGTCACAAAATGCCAAGGCAAAGCGAGAAGATTGTTCTCAGATGCGCCCTTTTGATCTTCTTCAGCAGAGGAGAACCATTCCGACAACTCCTCGTAGCGTATGCTGTCGATGCTAACCTGAAGAAAAAACCAAAAAAGATTAAATTACATCATCAAAAATCACGATTTCTGAGCAGCCGACGAAATTGGGGGCTGCAAAATGACACAGACCTGCCAGTGATGGCCTGACAGAATTGCAGGCCCAACTTGCTCTTGCAGAAACCGACCGCTTAGAATTTCCTCCACAAACTCCGCCTGATTAGGAAACAGAGCAGAATTATTCAGTGCAACGGTAATGCCACAAAAACTGGATCCATACGGGCGATTTTGAATTGAAATTTGATTTGGGTTTGTGTCAAAGCGGCCAAATTCGATGCAAAAACGGAGCAAAATGGAGGTAGAATGGAGATTTGATTCAAATTTGTGCAGAATGTGAGATTACCAGAGATGCAGCAGAGATTGATCCTGAGTGTTCAGCCTGCCAATAAGCTCTTGTAGCCTCCAAAAATTCTACAGAGAGAACCGCTCCAGCAATTGCTCCCAGCCCTGCCCCGCGAATTAATCCGCTATCTGTGGCTCTTCCGGCTAATGCCCCTGTTACAGCTCCAGTAAACGCGCCGACTGTACAAGATCAAACACTAAATCATCAGATATTATCTCAAATATCTCGCTAATTTATTCTTATTTTTGTCCTCTGATTTCTGGACTATTCCAAGCAAATGCTACTGTTCTGTGCTCTGTCCTATTCAATCTTAATATCTACCCTATTCAGGGTAAACAACAAAATGAATCTAAAGGAGGAGGACAGAAAATAATATATTAAAAGCCTCGGAATGTGATCAATGCTTCACAGAGTGGCAAAACAGAGGTATTCTATAAGAAAAATCGATGAAAAGTATGGAATAAGATCAAATCAGCAGAACCCAGAATCGGTTTCAAGAATAAAAACAGAAGAAAAGGTTATGTTCGATGCACCGGAACGGAAATCAAAAGCTGAAAAGGAAACCCCCGAAACATTTGCACAGAAAGAAAGACATTTTTATTACCTATTGCAAAAACCCCTGTCAATGCTCTGGAAACAGCACCGCCCACAAATCTAGAAACGGTGCACATAGAGAATGTGGGCTGCTGGGCATTTCCCTCCATAGCCACGCCGGAGTTAGAAGAAGATCCTAATCGTCTTGAAGCGGCAAAAAAATGCATAATATCAGAGTTCTGAAAACCGCGAATCTGCGAACACATTGCACAGGCCCTGTTTATAACCCTGTTATGGAAAGTGCAAGCGCTGCAGATCCAAATCTCTTGGCCCCGCCCCTGTTCTTCCATGATTGATCCGACCCAAAAAAAAAAAACGAGCCTGATTTTTACGCCCTAACCGCTCCAAGCAATCTGCCGTAAGTATATCTCCAAAAAAAAAATCCAGAACGTGGGCGAATCTGTAGCAAACGGAGGCTGCTTTTTGCTCTAAATGCTCAATTACACCGGATTAAATTTGCGGAGCGAGGTCGAAAGGGGATGGGCCCCTGATCAGAAAAATTATTGAAGGAATGGGCAATTTGCTCGAGAAGTGGATCTAAAAACTGCCAGGCGATTGAGAGGGAAATGAATGCGGGAATGGGTTCTGTTATATTGCTGGGTAGCTATTCGTGGCTACGGCCGAATGGTGCAACAGCGGGGAAATCGGCTATGGAGGGAAGCGGTCTCTTCTCTTTTTTATTTAGCGTGTTAAAAAGAAGGCGGCCGGTTTGGCGTCGCCGCCTGACTTGGCGGCGCCACCGGTAGCGCCGCCCTAGCCATCGCGTACTCATCCTATTGGCCGCTGTTTTCGCTTCTTCTATGCACGATTTGAAAATACCTTGCACCAACATTGCACCATGATCTGGAATTTTTTATATTTTTTTTCTCATTTCAGACAGATTCATTTCATCTGCCTAGTGGCGTGACGTTAAAATACTATCTATCTATCTTATTTGTCATCCACTGTCGTGATTAAACTAACCTTAAATCACAAAAATCCCTGAGTCCACGAGGACATCTATTTTTTATGTTTGATACGGCTTTAACATGACAAAGACCCAAGTTATACTATAAATATACCCGTGGTTTAAACACGATACTCCATGACAAATATACTCATGTTCGACCTAGGCTGGCTTGCTTTCATATGCTTCGGACTCCGAGCATCGTACATACCAGTCACCACGATGTTTAAACCATGGGTATATCCTTGATATATCTGGGTCTTTGTCATGTTAAAGCGACATATAATATATACTTGACATTTTTGTGGACTTAGCGATTTAAGGCTGGTTTAAACATGACCATGTTCCGTATTTACATTGATTGTGCTCTCATAATCAAATTTGATAACCAACACTATGCATCTACTATCTATCTGAAAGAGTTTTGTTGTTTCTTGACAACAATTTATGACTCTGTCTAGCTTGCTCACGAATGTGTGCTTTCGCATTCAACCTTTGGACTATAGTCCTCTCTTGCATACATCTGGCACCAATTTTTTGATCTTCTTCACTTCTCCATCTTGTCTTCAGTACTAATGCCTTGTTTCGCAGTAGTAACGTGTCTTCAGTACTAATGCCTTGTTTCGCAGTAGTAACCTTTGATGATCAGTCATAGTTTTGTGTCAAGTCATTTTTTTGTGTCGTGTACCAATCCCCCATTGCAAGGACCACAATAAGTGATCCATAGGGACTAGGTTCATCATATTTCTATTGTACTAGGTAAAGTAGCTTGAAAGGCTCTTTCCTCTAGTGTGCCATTATGATAGCAAGCCACCTCTAGAAGTTTCTATATCAAAGTCTAGATACATCATGTATTTCATTTAAGAAACAAAAACAAAAACAATTATTGAGCTTGTAATTTCTCAATTGTATTAGCTAGATGGTTTTAGCTTAGCATCTTCTTGAGAATATACGGGAGGTCTCCATGTTTCGTGTACCTATGGGGCCAATTATCAAATGATGGTCTATAAATTGTCGGAATTCATCAAATAGGGACCATCGGATTCTTTTTGACTTGGAGAATTCAACTGGTGTAAAATTCATGTGCAAACAACCACAAATCGAGCCATATATATACCTCTAAATAAAGAGGGATCCATGAGCCCCTCATAGGTCCTTGCTATCGACGACATATAGGGTCTGTCATCGCTACTTAATTTACACGAATTGCAGTCACGAGTTACCCCATCACCCGCCCTTCAACATCCCACCCATGTTGGAGGACTTCCTCCGACCTTTTCCTTTCCAGTTATCGAGGGTGCGATTTTCGTTAATCATCCTCTAATAGTAGAGGATCGGTGCCTAAACATGGTGAGGAATTGGATTAGTGAAGCACAAGACATCAAGGAATTCAATTTGGTTGTTGCAGATGCCACAGATATCATGAAGCATACAATTCAAATCTCATCTCCATCATTGCCGCAGATTCAGGGCTGCCTATTCAAGCTTGCTCCAAATCCATTCAGCTACGATTTCTTCTTTCTGCGTCATACGTGATTGGAAACTATATCAGAGAAGTAGTTTTACTTCGAGTTCTTTTTGATCATTTAGGAAGCATTTATACTTGCATTCATATTTCTGATTTTTCAGAACTGTTTTCTTGTCTGGGTGCATGCAACAGACCAGCAGCTATTTCCCGCCCATCTTTCCGATAAATGTTTTCTGGAGGTAGAACACCTTCTTCTTCCTTCCTTCAGATGCGGCATGGACGGCTTCTAGCTCGTACACGAGTTCAACTGTGCCCTTATCTCCGAGCTATGTGATTTTTCACGTCGTGCTCCTGGCTTAGGCTAGGGTCAATATCTCGCTATCTATATTACCTCCCCCTCCCCCCCCCCCCTTTCTATTTATAGTTGTTAGGGTAGCCGGATATGCCGGCCGGTAAAACCCAATTTTCCTCGATCTTTGTCTCAAAGATAATGCATTTTGTACATAAAAAAAAAAAAAAAAAAGTAACCCTTTTGATGACCAAGATTTCTGTAATGTGAACAGTTTATTTTCTTAATGCAACTTTCAAAATTGTTATATATGTGAGAAGTATTTTTTTTTTGATAGATCTAATGTTTCTCATAATAGGATCGTTTTGATCTCATAAAGTTGGATCTAATATTGCAACAAACTATGTGTACATAAACTCAGGAAAACTTCTGTTCGGATACAAGTCAATAACAAATGGTTGAACCATTAAGCTCTTGCCCCTTTCGTCCATAATCTCATTACTGTAGTAAGCTGTTGAATCAGCTGCATCAGTTTGATCTTCTATTGGCTCTTTTGTCATACGGAAAGCTGGTGTACAAGACAAAACTTGTAAGTGGAAAATTATAAATATAACCCAAGAAGATAAGGTTTGGCGTCGCCGCCAGCCTTAGCAGTGCCACCGGTAGCGCCGCCCTAGCCTCCCGTACTCATCCTATTCGCTTGCTGTTTTTGGCCCATTATCCGCAATTGCTTCTTCTATCCACAATTTGAAAATACTTTGCACCAACTCTGCACCATGATCTAGAATTTTTTATCTTTTTTTTTCTCGGTTCAGATTCATTTCATCTGCCTAGGCGTGCCTTATTTGTCATCCACCATCGTGCTTAAACTAACCTTAAATCACAAAAAAACTCGAGTCCACGAGGACATCTATTTTTTATGTTTGATACAGCTTTAACATGACAAAGACCCAAGTTATACCACAAATATACCCGTGGTTTAAACACGATACTGGATGACAAATAAGGTGTTCGACCTAGGCTATCCTGCTTTCATATGCTTCGGACTCCGAGCATCGTACATATCAGTCACCATGATGTTTAAACCATGGGTATATCTTTGATATATCTGGGTCTTTGTCATGTTAAAGCGTCATATAATATATACTTGACATTTTTGTGGACTTAGCGATTTAAGGCTGGTTTAAACATGACCATGTTCCGTATTTACATTGATTGTGCTCTCATAATCAAATTTGATAACCAACACTAAACCAACACTATGCATCTACTATCTATCTGAAAGAGTTTTGTTGTTTCTTGACGACAATTTATGACTCTGTCTAGCTTGCTCATAAATGTCTGCTTTCGCATTCAACCTTTGGACTATAGTCCTCTCTTGCATACATCTGGCACCAATCTTTTGATCTTCTTCACTCCTCCGTCTTGTCTTCAATACTAATGCCTTGTTTTGCAGTCGTAACCTTTGATGATCAGTCATAGTTTTGTGTCGTGTACCAATCCCCCATTGCAAGGACCACAATAAGTGATCCATAGGACCTAGGTTCGTCATATTTCTATTGTACTAGGTAAAGTAGCTTGAAAAGCTCTTTCCTCTAGTGTGCCATTATGATGACAAGCCACCTCTAGAGGTTTCTATATCAAAGTCTAGATACATCATGTATTTCATTTAAGAAACAAAAACAAAAACAATTATTGAACTTGTAATTTCTCAATTGTATTAGCTAGATGGTTTTAGCTTAGTATCTTCTTGAGAATATAGGGGAGATCTCCATGTTTCGTGCACCTATGGGGCCAATTATCAAATGATGGCCTATAAATTGTCGGAATTCATCAAATAGGGACCATCAGATTCTTTTCGACTTGGAGAATTCAACTGGTGTAAAATTCATGTGCAAACAACCTCAAATCGAGCCACATATATACCTCTAAATAAAGAGGGATCCATGAGCCTCTCATAGGTCCTTGCTATCATCAACATATAGGGCCTGTCAATTTACACGAATCGCAGTCATGAGTTACCCCATCACCCGCCCTTAAACATCCTACCCATGTTGGAGGACTTTCTCCGACCTTTCCCTTTCTAGTTATCGAGGGCGCGATTTCCGTTAATCATCCCCTACTAGCAGAGGATCGGTGCCTAAACATGGTGCGGAATTGAGTAGTGAAGCACAAGACATCAAGGAATTCAATTTGGTTGTTGCAGATGCCACCGATATCATGAAGCATACAATTCAAATCTCATCTCCATCACTTCAGCAGATTCAAGGTTGCCTATTCAAGCTTGCTCCAAATCCATTCAGCTACGATTTCTTCTTCCTGCATCATATGCGATTGGAAACTATATCAGGTAAGCAGTTTTACTTCAAATTCTTTTTTATCATTTAGGAAACATTTATAGCATAGCTCTTGCATTCATATCTAATTTTTCAGAACTGTTTTCTTATCTGGGTGCATGCAACAGACCAGCGGCTATGGACTGAATTTCCTAATCTGCTCGCAATTCCTGCCCATCTTTTTAATAAAGTTTTTTGGAAGCAGAACATCTTCTTATTCTTCCCCTCAGAAGCAGCCTGGACGGCTTCTAACTCGTACACAAGTTCAACTGTGTCCTTGCCTCCGAGCCATGTGATTTTCCACAATGTGCTCATGACTCAGGCTGGGGCCGATGCTGCTACCTATGTTACCCTCCTCTCCCCCCTTCTATTTATAGTTGTCAAGGCAGCTGGATAATTTTCCTCGATGTTGTCTCAGCATAATGCATTTCGTACATTAAAAAAAAAAAGTAACCCTTTTGATGACCAAGCTTTCCATAATGTGAATAGTTTATTTTCTTAATACAACCTTCAAATTTGTTATATATGTGAGGTGTTTTTTTTTTTTTTTTTTTGTTAGATCTGATGTTTCTTATCATAGGGTCGTTTTGATCTCATAATGTTGGATCTAATATTGCAGCAAACTATGTGTACATAAACTCGGGGAAACTTCTATTCAAATACAAGTCAATAACAAATGATTGAACCATTAAGCTCTTGCTCCTTTCATCCATAATCTCATTACTATAGTAAGCAGTTGAATTAGCTGCATCAGTTTCAGGTTCTATTGGCTCTTCTGTCATATGAAAAACTCTTTCCTCCAGTGTGCCATTATGATGGCAAGCCACCTCTAGAAGTTTCTATATCAAGGTCTAGATACATCATGTATTTCATTTAAGAAACAAAAACAAAAAAAATTATTGAGCAAATTTCTCAATTGTATTAGCTAGATGGTTTTAGCTTAGCATCTTCTTGAGAACATAGGGGAGGTCTCCATGTTTCATGCACCTACGGGGCCAATTATCAAATGATGGCCCATAAATTGTAGGAATTCATCAAATAGGGACCATCGGATTCTTTTTGATGTGGAGAATCCAATTGGTGTAAAATTCATGTGCAAACAACCACAAATCGACCCATATATAGACCTCTAAACAAAGAGGGATCCATGAGCCCCTCATAGATCCTTGCTATAGATGACATATAGGGCCTGTCATCGCTACTAATTTGCACGAATAGCAGATCCACGAAGTTTCCCCCGAAGTTCCCCATCATCCCCCAACATCCCACCTGTGTTGGAGGACTTCCTCTGACCTTTCCCTTTCCAGTTATCGAGGGTGCGATTTCTGTTAATCATCTCCTAATAGCAGAGGATCAGTGCCTAAACATGGTGGGGAATTGGATTAGTGAAGCACAAGACATCAGGGAATTCAATTTGATTGTTGTAGATACCACAAATATCATGAAGCATACAATTCAAATCTCATCTCCATCACTTCAGCGGATTCAGGGTTGGATATTCAAACTTGCACCAAATCTATTCAGCTAAGATTTCTTCTTCCTGCGTCATATTCGATTGGAAACTGTATCAGGTAAGCAGTTTTACTTCTAGTTCTTTTTTATCATTCAGGAAGCATTTATAGCATAGCTCTTGCATTCATATTTCTGATTTTTCAGAACAGTTTTTCTTGTCTGGGTGCATGCAATAGACCAGCAGCTATGGATTGAACTTCCCAATCTGCTCGTTATTCCAATAAATGTTTTCTGGAGGTAGAACACCTTCTTCTTCTTCTTTCCCTCAGAAGCGGCTTGGATGGATTCTAGCTCGTACACATGTTCAACTGTGCCCTTGCCTCCGAGCTATGTGTTTTTCCATAATGTACTCATGTCAGGCTGGGGTCGTACCTATAGTATCCTCCCCCCCCCCCTCCCCCCTCCCCCTTCTGTTTATAGTTGTCAAGGCAGCTAGATATGCCAGGCACCAACCCAATTTTCCTCGATGTTGTCTCAGCATAATGCATTTTGTACATTACGAAAAAAGTAACCTGATGACCAAGATTTCTGTAATTTAATGCAACCTTCAAACTTGTTATATATGTGAGAAGTGTTTTTTTTTTTTTGGTTAGATCTGATGTTTTTTATAATAGGGTCGTTTTGATCTCATAATGTTCGATCTAATATTGCAACAAACTAGGTGTACATAAACTCGGGGAAACTTCTGTTCAAATACAAGTCAATAACAAATGATTGAACCATTAAGCTCTTGCTCCTTTCATCCATAATCTCATTACTATAGTAAGCTTTTGAATCAGCTGCACCAGTTTGAGCTTCTATTGGCTCTTCTGGCATATGGAAAGCTGGTGCACAAGACGAAACTTGTAAAAATATAACCCAAGAAAATAAGTTGATGCAGAAATACAATACCCAAGGAGATAAGCTAAGGAAATAAGCAACACACAAAAATGTAATAGATTACAATACAACATGGATACCCCACAAAAAAACATGGATACCCAAACTGCATACACCTGGGCCATCTCTTTTCTCCAAACTGTTGCAAACATGACGTCCATGTCCTTGGACATGGATACTATATCAGGTCTACCCCATCCTCCATCGCCCCTCTAATTACTCTGGCCTTGTCAACTGCCACGCCATCATCACAATCAGTATATATATCAAGATACCTGGCCTATGACTGAGTGTCCATCTTTAACTCATTATCCTCGAGCTCCTCTTCTTCAGGCAACCTAGCCAAATTTGTCCCCATGACATTGTGGCAAGACAGATGCCACCTCTTGCATGGTGAGGAATTGTGGCTTCTTTGTTTGGGATTGGAATCACTGGTGGAATGTGGCCTTCAATTGTAACAGGTGACCTTTCCATCTCATCTGGCCACAAGGCACACATTCTTCCTCCTCATTGGCTTCTTCATACCATAGTAGCAGGTATAGGATTTCTACCTGCCTTGAGCTTCAACATGTTCTTGACATTTAGTCTCATTTTTTTGGCATCTATATTGGTTGCCTTTTGGCAACAAATATGGATGCCTCTCCTGATATCCCAAGAGGGTGCATGAATTACCTAAATCTTTTAGTGCTCATCTCAAATTGAGGATCAACCCTTCTTTTATTCTTCCTTCCTTCCCTCTTTTGTTGTGTCTCCTTCTTGTCTTCCTCTTCGAACGACCTCTTCCTTATGTCGGACCACCTGTGAGCTCGACTGCGGGTGAAATGCGGGGCCGGTCTAGGAGGGGGACCCACCTCTATATCTCATTATGAATCTTTGTATTTAATTTTATCAAGTACATTAGTTCCACTGCTCAAAAATAAAAAGATACGATGTGCTTCCATGAAAAGTTGTACAATTACATCTAGAACCGTGCAGTGCATAGGCTTTCTAAGTTTGCAAATTTGTAAGAGCAATTGTTTCTAGTAGAGCTAAAGTTCTCCATAAAGCTTTTGAAGGAACAAGGTGATGGAGCAATTACACTAATGACTTATGGCGCAATTGCATCACGGTTTTTTTTTTTTTAAGTTCATTTTACGTCTTCTAAGAAAAAAATGTGAAATTTCGAGAAAATAAATATTAAAAATGCCATTTTCAAAAAGCATTCACATAATTTTAGCAGGTCAAGAAAAGCATATTACAAAATAAAAGTATAAAATTTAAAGTGGATGAAAAAATAATATATTAAAATCGGTAATTAGAAAAACAATACATACTGAAGAGTATTTGTAGATGTCTACAGGAACTCCTTCTCAGGAAGGAGCCCTTCATTTTCATCATTTCTATCGACATTCCTGTCAATATTTGATGGACTAGAACCATCATTTGGTTCAGCTTCAATTTTATGGAGCTCTTCAACAGGAACAAGTTCAGCAAACTCAGCAGGGTCATCTGTGTTCCCAGACAGAGGAGGCTGAGGTTCAGTGCTGGTATGCTTTGGAAGTCCATCTATCCCCTTAGCACCTAATCTTGATTCTCATCTGACAGACTCTGAAGGAAACTTATTTTTGAATTGATGAATTCAACATAATCCTTATCAATGTCTAAGGCCACACAATTCTGATCCTTCTTTAAGGCACAAGATATGATGGTGCCAGATCCAAAGAAGGCATCATCTATCTAGTCACCGGGTTGTGAGGACATTTCTACGAGCATATTAATCAGACACTGAGGTTTCTGATATGGGCTCACAACGCTTCTCCAGTAAACTGGGTCAGTTAGCTTCTACAACACAGCTGGGCACTGAAATGCATTTCTAAGATTCATTCCAGCTATGTTGTAGCGCAAGATGCTTCTCTAATTGCTCAGACTAGAGTAGCCAACATGTATCTGTTCCCACACTTTGACCAGTCTGGCACCACTACCATGGCCCTTAATGTTTATCTTCAACCTGCAAAAAGAAGCAGATTAGTCTGTTGTTATTTTCTTCCTTGGGGTCTCTTTTATCAGCTATGCCCTTTTCCTAATGCCTCCCCTTTTTTGAAAGGCTTGCTGGAGTCTTGGGAGGCAATACAGACCTTATTTCGTATTGATCTTGTTGTATGTCATCAGTTGAGTGCCCCTTGTTGGTGGATACATGTGGATAATAATCTTCCACTTTGTGCCTCAGTTCATCCATTAACTCAACGATGTTGAAGGTTAGCATGAATCTTGACAGTTACGGCATGGTATGATTATGGCTAGTTAGCGACATGGCAGATCTTTCAAACAAAATCCTCGATGGGACAGACCTATTTCACAAAAGGTTGCTAGTACTCTGCCAGTGGTTGCTCCAGAGGCTATTGAAGGGTGTATGTGGGTTTCCCACCACAGTGTTCACGAGCATAGGCTTGTGAACTATGTGTAGGTAGCTTGTCAATGATGATATCCTTCCGCCATCCACTAAGCAGTCCCTTCAGCTCTCACCTTCTAGTTGGAGACGTATGTGGACTTGGGCTTGGGATAAACTACTCCATCCTAAGATGGATGTGCTTTCGTGGCAGATTCTTCAAAGATGCCCTCGTGTGAATGTGCTTGTCCACAGATTTGATCTTCGAGTGTCAGCACTATGTCCACTGTGCAAGCAAAGGGACGAGACCATTGAGCATTGTTTCTTTTTGTGTGATCATCTCCAGCCTGTTTGGTCTTGGCTACTCTCTCTTTTTCACGTGACATTGACAAGTCAGCAAGTGCTTCTGGCTATTTATCCAGATACTTGAAATAAGTTGCGGAGCCAAGCATTTCATTTAGCATCAGGATGGTTGTTGTGGTCCATCTGGAAGCGCAAAAGATTGTGTATCTTTCAGGGTTTGGATATTCCTCCTGCAGCCTCCAGGACACACAAGCTAGAATCGTTAAGGCCTGCCATTGCTCTTCGCTTGCTCCTGCCAAGCGACGGTTGATATTTGAATCCTATTTGAGTGTGTTGTCTTATGCACAGGCTAATGGTTCTACTCAGTGGATCATGATTATCCTCTGAAACTTTATTCCCGCCTCTGCATTTATATCTGGCTTTTGGCTTGGAGTTTCAATAAAGTTTGTCATTCTTCAAAAAAAAAAAAAAAAAAAAAAAAAAAAACTCGTATTCCATATTTCAAAATCATACCAATCGTAAATGACCATAAACGAAATGAAAGGTGCCCAAAGGCTCCAATATACGATCTGAGCTGTAGGACCGGATCTGACGACTGTGATAGTCCAGGGTGCACCTCGTTTAGAATATGTAGCAATGACACTAGTAAGCAATGTGTTATCTCTAGTAATCGTATACTATTGAGTGCCAAATCTCATAGCTAATGCTTTTCTTACAAGCTAGATGATGTGAACGGAATATGATCTATGTCTACACAAATCCTCTCTCAAACATGTTATATAAGGCTTATGCATTAGCTTATTTTCTTAACTTTGTGGAAATGCCATGGCACTAATTGCTCCTCTCAAGAATTTGTTGTTCTAATGTATGTTAAGTGCATGCCATTCAACTTACACAAATCAATACACTGGCAACTAACATAGCAAGAAAGTAGAAGTCATCTACAGAAAAGGACCTGCATACTTAATGATATTACTGTTCATCTTGTGCACTATATAGGAATGGAGGTTATAGGTTAAACAGACTTTATGCACTTCCTCTTTGTTTTTCCACATTTTCATTTTGAATTGTTGCTCCTATAGACCTAGAAAAGATATTTTTTAGATTTATATGTGTAGCATCTTTCTTTTCTATAGTCGTTGGTCCTACTTTACTGGTGAGACAACCTGCCTTTACTGTTGAGACAAAGAGAAAGGGATGGATTAGAGTTTGTTTGGCCTACTGAAATAAAATGCTAGCTCTCCGGAGGATCTCAATTATAGTGTTTCTTCTTCTTAAAAGGACAACCATTCATTTCAATGGCAACTTATGTTTTATGAAGCAACTTTGACAAAGACATTATGAGCAACCAAGGAGCGTATTCTAATATATTGTTTCCTAGGATAATCCATGTTTCCATTTTTAACTACTATGAATTAGGGATCATTTGCATTGTATAGCTATGCCTTAAGAAATATATTGTTGCGAATTCCATGAATATTACGTTCTGTTTAGTTTAATGACCTTGAACATCATACTATAGAAGTTTATGATTTATTATAAAGTGATCATAATAGTTTCTTTTACACTTCATTTGAAGTGTATAGAAATTCCTATTGATGGAGGCAGTTATCAATGAGGCAATGGAGGCATTCAAGGACTTAAATTTCTTATTGTGAATGCATTATGATAATGGCAACTGCACATGATCTAACAAATACTCAAGGTACATAAGCATTGTGGCACACCAAGTCCATCAACATTTAAGCTATATTAGTGATTTATGGGCATTTTGATGTCAGATGCAAATGTAAATGCAAATGCAAATGCAAGGAATCAAATCAACGATTCATATGCAATATTTCTTCTATTGATTCATAACGAAATATTATAAAAAATAAAAACGGCAACCCTAAGAATGTAGCCCTAAATTTTAACAAGCGGAGCTAGATGAGCAGAGGACATGGCATCGAAGGAAAAAGGATGGAGGATTGGTGTTTCGGAAGTTCATTATCCTTCATCGTGCTATCTTTTATTTCATGTATTTTCTAGTTTACAAGTAATGAAAATCTTGAGCAAGTATTGTTTGTAGAAGTTCTTCTTTATCAGGGATATCTGCTTATATGTTTGAGCTATGGTGTAGATGCGAAGACGGGTGTTTGCTTTTGATGATCAATGTTGCTCTGGTCTGCCAGATTGACTAATCACCCGGACCAGCATGTTGCTTCTACCACTAACTTGCTCCTTTGCATCCTTCACTAATTTCTATGCAATGTTTGCACCTCCAAGACAAGTCTTCTCTTTGGAATTGGAAGAAAGACGAAAAAACACATCTTATTAGAGCTGAAAAGCCATCAGAAGTGAAGCCGATGATGAGCTAATTTTTCATTTCTTTACTCGTTGTGTTGATTAACTGACTTGACAATAAATGCAAGGAACATGCAAGATGCTTTTTGAACCTTATTCTTTTAAACGATTTCTTTTGCAACTAGGTTGTCCTTGGAAGATGAACCAGCGATCAACATTGCTCATTGTAATATTGGGACTTCTCTTCTATTTGAATCGGAGAATTTCTGGGGTGAGTTGGGTTTGAAATTACCAAGAACCAGTTGAAGGTGAGAATGGAAATCATGTTTTAGGTTTTTGTTCCTCCCTTTCAAGTACCAAAAGCATTTTCTATTGGCTCTGTCAGAGTAACAGTTTCAAACTCGCCTACAGCTCCCTACAACTCTGCAGGCTTTTTACAAACAGGTAAAATTAAAGTAAGATGAGAGCTAGCATAATAAAAGATAATCATGGATGGATCATTGACCTTGATGAGACTACTTCATAGTCGCCATAGTGTTGAAGTAGACATCTCATGTTTAAAGCTAGGTTAAATGTCAAAGGGCACAAGAATTAAATTGTGACTAGTCTGGTATATAGTATTCTATCCGAACCACGTAAGGTAAAGGAAAAGCATGCATTCTCTTGCTCAGTGGGTTAGTTTCTAAACTTGTAAACTGTAGCACCCATTTTACGAGTTTTAGAAATGGTTGGGGTTCAAATCCCCTTGTTCTTTAATTTTTGTAGCTATTGAGGAAAGTAGATACGGTGGCATAGGCTTAATAAGTACCACTTTAGTTCATTAACTTGAAATGCTTCATGCTACAAAATGTTATTGGCTTAATAAGTACTAATAAGCAAACATTAATTAGTTTGCTTATTAGTTATGTATGAAATAGGTTGCACACTACCCATAGGATGCAAAAAATGGTTGGTGCGGAGCAGTAGTTGGCATTTTATTGCAGAAAAGATGCAATGAAATTATATTGTGAGTAAAATTCCATTCAAAGGGGTCCGTTAGAGCTCTTGTTTGAGGAAAAGCTGATAGAAAAGAAGATGTTGAAATGATTGTGAAGATCCCAATGGCAAAACTTTCTAGTAATTAATTGGTAATTTAGTGAACTGCAAATAGAATATAGGTAATGACAATCCTTACAATGAACATTGGGAACACTAGGATAAAGCATTTTTTATAATAACAACACTGGAGAAGATCGCCGTGGCGATCTTCTCGACAACAGTAGAGGACATAATTAATAAAAGACAAAAACATTGTCATTCAAACACATCATTCCTATTCATCATTTGGCATATAATTTACAAGAGATCGGCTGAGCGATGAAATCGCTGAGTTTTTGATACAGATTCAAGTGTCACACCGAGTTCACTAGCTATTTGCCGAGCATGCTCTCTCCCCATCTCTATAGCCTGAGAAGTATCCATTTTTGAATAGCTTGTTATAGCTGGTACATCAACTTCGATGGCCTGGACAATTCTCTACATATTTTTGGCAACGTGGAGCGCTTCAGTACCTCCAAGTAATTCCCATTCCGGCTTACCTGATAACTCAGTAGGATGAAATATTTTTAATTTACATGAAATAGAGTGCTCTTGTGTTCCAGTCATCTCCATCTCGTCTTGTTCCTTATAGTGAGAGTCCAAATATTGAAATGTATTTTTCCCTGCCACAACAGCTAATGTATGGTCAAAATATTGATTTATACTCTCTATCTTTTGGAATATAGGTTCTAAGGCGTCAATATCTTGCTGGGTGGACTCCAAAACTTTCTTCATCTTCTGCATCCTTTCCCTAAAATCTCATCCAGGTTGGACAAGCCTGTGCCTTGAGTAATCCTGAGATTGGGCCTAGAAGGGTCCCCCTGATCTACATTCTCATCCTCTGCTTTCTCTTTCTCCGAGACACCAGTTGACTAGTTTGCCATTTTCTCTAGCGTTTCCAAGTAAGATATCAGAAAGCAACATATTTTATCGTCTTTTTTTGAATGCCACACTTTGTTTTCCTTGCATGAATGTTACACAAGAAGAGGTACTGACTGAGAAGGAGTCCAGGATGCAACCATCTTCAGGCACCAGCTGAGCGATAATGTGTTATGCGTATGATGTCTTCAACTTGCATTTAATGACATGGTCACCATCCATTGCAGCCCAACTGTATTCCGGCTTACCTGTGAAGTACATCTGATATTATTTTTTTATTTTTTCGTCTTTATCATCATTTCCAGTGAGTGGCATGGGAGGCAGGGAGGTGCTATTTGGAGCATTGTTCACCTGGTTGAGACGAAGTTCCAACTCCGGTTGCACTGGCAGAACACGTGCCTCACTCCTATTGATGCATATGTGGCTAATGTAATATTGATATTCTTTCACTTTTCTCTTGCTCACCCACCCTTGTTCGTCATATGTGCCCAAAGAAATATGTGAACCACCCTGAATTTGGTTCCAACTGTACAAACAGTTTGGCAAGTTCACAAAATGCATTAGGATAACCAAATGATAAACCTTAGCTATTGTCATGCTCGCCATCCTTATGAATAGTTTTATGTATTTCTTGCAATCCCATATTTTTGTGAAATCATGAATATCAATAAACATCAGGGTTGCATTTTTTGAAACGGAGGCATACTGGAATGCCATTTTTTGTAATGAACAGTATTATTTTTCTGCTTCCTTTTTCTGGCCTCTTCTGGCTTCAATTGTCTAAACAACATCAAAGATTGCTTATGCTGTAAGCTTCATCTGCATGTTTGTTTGCTATGTGATAAAGGGTACATGAAGGCTGTCATGGAAAATTTACATGATGGTAGATCATGCGATGTGGCCACATGATATTACAACAATAATAAGCCGGTCTTCTATCTTGAGTTAGCGTGGAATTCGAAAAGAAGTCTCTATACAAGAAATATAATTCTACCATTATTTGCAACACTTTGGAATTTATTGTCATGCATATCTTCTTTTTTATTTTGGGAAGGTGTTGGTATTTGTGCCAGGGAACGCCGCATGTAACGCCGCATGCAGCGTTCCCTTCCCCCGATATTGAATGTGTATTTTGAATTTTTTCCTTCAGCCTCTGGTAGCCATCTCTGCACACTAAGTTTTGACGATTTTGGCGCCTTTGACGATTTTGGCGCCTTGATTGCTCTTTGTTTATGCTGCGGTGCCGGATTCTACATTTCATTTAGGGTGAGCCTTGCACAATCGGCTTATTGTGAGCGGGTGCAGACTTGCCAAAAGAGCAATCTGCCTTGAACCTCTATAATTTTTGCCTGGATTTGGAAGATTGGAACCTGGTAGAGTCGAGCCGTTTGATTTTTTTCTCTTCATTATTTTTTTGTTTGTTGGATCCGACCCTAAACATGCAGGACATTATTTCACATACTTCACTAGGGAGCTAGGTATTTCTTCACTAAGGGCTTTGGCCATTACTCAGGTATTAAGCATAAAGCTTCAAGCCAAGGACGTTGATAATGTGACCTCCTTTGTGATGTTACTATGTAAAGTTTTTGCAGGTTTTGAATATAGTCTACCTTTACAATATGCTATGCAGGAATAATTGTTACGTCTTCGTTAAGGGCTTTGGCCGTTATTCAGGTATTATATATAAAGCTTCAAGTCAAGGACGTTGATAAATGTGAGATCCTTTGTGGTGTCATTGTGTAGAAGTCATTATTTCTGCAGGTTAAGTATCTGGTCTACCTTTATAATATGTGATGCGAAAATAATTTGACTGGTATTTTATCTTAGCACCAGATCTTTTTATATGATGTCGAATGTTGAGTATCAGTTTCTTCATGCTTAATTCTGTAGTATCCACAGGGCACATTTTTCTCATTATCCAAGGATTTGCTTGCCGTAAAAATGATCTAGCTTATTTTGCCATGGACACTCACAGTAGGGTTTATTTAAGAGCTTTAGGTAAGAGTTTTTTTGTGCATGAACATCTTTCGCTGATAGTGAAAAAATATCTAACTTCTTTCAGGTGAAAGGACTCCTGATGGAGTACGAATTTTGCATTTATGAGGGCGCATGGATTATAGTCCAATTATAAGCTTATTGAGCAGATAAAACATGCATGAGAGCTTAACTCCTACTCAAGGGACTTGGATTTGCGAATATATGTTTCTTCTGGTTTGAGATTTTCGAGCTTATGTTCGGCATCAAATTCTCCAATTTGGTGGATTGGAGGGGTTAGGTATATATCAAAATAATGTGGATTGATTGTTGTATACATTAAACTTGATCGATTTAATTGCTGGATTGTAGATTAAGACTTAAAAATTTGTGGCCATTGGGAACATATTCAACGTGGGTCCTCTTTTTATATACATGTAGTCTATGGTTCATATTATAGGCAATGCTTATGTTGGTAGCTCGAACTCTTTTTTAGATTGCAGCTCTGTCATATGTCGTCCGTAAGCTTGATGCCTTCTCTATGATTTTTGTAAGATTTTCATGCATGGCTAAGAGTTCTCCCTAATTCTTTTGCACGGTTCCAGGTGAACTTTCAACTATTACCAACTTCCTGGAAAACCAGTCCATGCTTCAGAAACGGTGACATTTAGAATAAAATTTTATATGATTTATTGTCTTTATATTGTCTTCATTAATATTAACCTCAAATGTTTTTTTATATGATCTCATGTGTCTGCCAGCCTAACTGTATTATGGAGTTATTGTAAAAATAATTGTGCACTAGAAACGTGTGCCCGGCGATGCCGGGCATTAGTTGTGGACGTGTGAAATAGGTATACATAATGAAGTCTGTAAGTGGAGTAAAGAATTGTAAATATAATTGTGTTCATACAGCGAATTGTAATTTAGGAAGGTCGATCATTATCCATGGACATGTGGAATGGTTAGGAATAATGGAGCATGGAGTGGAATAGAATGGATAGACGATCAAGGAAGGACACCATGAAGTTTAAGCTTTAAGGTTGGTCTAGGATTTCGCGTTTGTGAAAGAGAGCAGATCCAATGCATAGTCAATGCAATTATAGCTCTAAAATCGGAGGAAGTATGGAACACTATCTTGACTAAAACTCATTGGGGGTAGCAATACCACTACCCCTAAGCGGGATAGAGAAATGGTTACCCCATTATATGAGCCTTAGAAAATTAAGCATGAGCATTAAACGCATTGTAATTGACTTACAATAGTGAAGGTATAGATGAATTCTAAAAATAGTCAAGGTATAGATGAATTCTAAAATGCTAATGTGATCAAGAGCTCTCACGAACATGTTCATTGCATTAATAGAGGGTGGCATCATACACATAGCAACCACTTCCTTCAACTTATGCCTATAGCTTGTGATTGCAACAAATGTAAGTATTTCTCTAATAACATATAGTGAAGAAGGCCAGCACCAGATACCCTCATTCAAAATGAATCGAGAGAGGACGAATGCATGGCAGACAATTTTGGGTGGCCAGAATGGATTCTGTAAGGTTTGAAATTGTTCGTAAATACCGAAGGTGAGGTTGTCATGAAAAAAGTAAAGATGATTGTAGTAAATGGCCGTGAAACCAACAATCCTTAGAGAAATTGGCATTGAGATGGGAGAACCAATGACCACATGAATTGTGGATAAGATACATGCTTAGAAAGATATTTGACAACCTTACAGCTTAGACTGTGACGGTGAAAAAGTATACCAAGTGTTGAGACATAATACATGACTTGGATTTGTATTCCTTAAGCTCAATGGGTCTAGAGGATACAACATTAGTGATGATGTGTTATATGTTGTAATGGTTTAAGGTTAATTAGTTGGGGTAAGCTTGTCAAAATGCGGCTCAATATGGTGATGTTGTCAAGGTCGAGAAGAGGAGGTAGAATATTATTGGTATGAATAAGCCAGAATGCTAGGATTAAATTATTGTAGAGGGATAAATGTACATCATAAATTATTAAGAGGCCATCTAACTTTGATATAATCGGACGATTGCAAATATTGCAAAACATGAAAATGCTTAATGCACCTTTACCGCCATAAAGTTTGAAAGATTTATTTTTGAAACCCTTATTCAACATCTAGGACTTGCATATTTAAACATATATGCATAATAGCATTAGTTTGGAGTTCGTTCATAACGCATGCACTAAAAGCACCAAGGTAGTTAATATACACAAAAAACATGAGCCATTGTCTAAAAACCGAAGTGGTCATTGGCTTTCATCTTAGGCTAAAAGCACCAAAGTGGTTATTTTCTTTCATCTTTGGCTAGAGAGGCATGGAACACCAAAAAAAAAGGGGGGGAGTCATTGTATTACATAACCAGGTAAGTCAGTGGCTTTCATCTTGGGCTGAGGGGTATTGAGTTTAAAAATGAAGAGTCCCTTAACACCAAACGTGAGGACCATTAACTATTACTTGCCATAATTGCAAGATTTACCTTAGTAGTTCTCATCAAAAGTGTAACATTGCCTATGTATTCCTGCATGCACAAATTCCTAACCCATATTCATCCATAATTGGATAGCATAAAATATCCTCCCCTGATGCATGATGCAGGCAAGATCATAGTCAAGTCTCATAGTTGCTGGACAATATGGAATGCTCGCTGAAGGAGAAATGCATTGGCTAGAGATCTTCAAAACTTAAATGAGAAATTGATGAGTTATAGCTCTTATGCAAGAAATGAAAATTTTGTGATTTTTTAGCCTATTGCAATGAGGTTGCAATATCTGGATTTAGACTGCTTATAGCCCGTGTTAATGGCCATTATTTCTTTCAATGGACACAACACCAAAAACTTTTGACAGCCTTTCCTGCAAAATATTCTCTCAAAGAATTTAATATCCAGCAAGCTGAATTTTGTTGAATATTGATTTGGTTCACAACTACAAAGAACTCGCAAAGTTTGAATCGCACGTTTGGTTAAATCACCTCTCTTGGAGCTCTAATCTGTAGAATTTCAGCCATTCTCTGCATACACATACTATCATTCTGGCAGGACATAGCCTTTGGCTCTTTTAAGTGGCCATGAGCCATCCATATTAAAAAGGTCTGGGGGAAATGACATTTTACCACAAAATGCATGAGATAAGAATATCTTTATGAATATACGACTTAGCAACAGGGATAAGAATCAACATACAGTAGAAACAAAATATTTGGGTCACGGAGAAATTGGTCAGGAAGCTGCCACCTCAGAGGTTCCGCCAGTATCAACCTTCAGGTCGAAGTACCCACTAACCAAGCAGCATAAAAAATACCTTCAACAATAAACCTGCATGGGTTTCCCTTGCATCTCTGAATTCAATGAGCCTTTTCTTCTGTTCAAAGATGTTAAGACCCCAAAAAGTTCACTAAAAAGTTCAGATATGACCTTCCAATGCTTCAAATACAGTTGTGCAGTAATGGTGTTGTACCTATAGATCTTAAAACTGTGCATTACGCATTCCAATTATGTAAAGAACAAAAAAGGAGGACCATATGATCAAATCCAGATAGAAATTTGTCAAATTACTCATTGCATATGAAGGGATCTTGAACTGCACCATCCTTTAGCCACGACCAGAATATGTCTTTACACTGTTGTGCAGACATCTTGCAGAAGGGAGGAGTTCAAGACTTACACAATCTGCAGATAAGTTGGCCTTTGTGTTCATTTGCATTTAGCAAGCTTTAGTTTCTCCAGCAGGACACATGATTGTATAGAAAATAAAATATCAACGGGATGAGATTCCTTGGCAATCATTTAACTGTGTGCAGACCTACACTCGGGCTTCAGACAATTTTGAGAACATCCCAAATTTCTGGATTGATTGACAAATTGAATTCCTTACCTGTATGTCGAAATTACAAAACGCACCTGTGATGCAAATGATATGAAGCTATATTAAACTCGTTGCACATGCTAGATCAAAAAATGGAATGCTGCAAATCTAAGCAGGGGTAAATCTTCATTTTTATAGTTAGAAGCTTAAAAAGAGTTCAAGTACCTCTTCGTTTATAGGCCATTTTGGAAATTGCCTGCAGTATAATGTTGCTACTATTGAAGCACATGTATAAGACATCAATATGGGTGTCTTATGCCTAGTAGCTTTCATAATGCCTGTTCTATGCATGTAACACTGAGACTTAAACTTTGTAAAGACAACAAAGGAGAAGGCTGACCAAACAGTGGCATGCTGCCTCTGCAATAAATTTAAAGTTTACAGACCATAAATGGAATGGATGAATTTCCTACCTAGATCAAGTGCTCTTCATTTATGGCTTTCGATATGCATTAACGAAGAAAGAGTTTCATCCATATAAAAGCTTTAGGATTACGATGCAGTTACCTAAAGCCAGCAGCAAGAAAGCTGGCAGAAAGCTTTATCCTTATGTTCAAAACTTTTCCTGCAAGACGCCTGCACCAAAAACGTTTTTACATAAGCATAGGAGCTAAAATTTAGGACAAAGCATAAAGAATGATTTACTCAGTGCATATAATGGAAGCTGGGTCAATTCACATCTGAAAAATGGCAGTCACACCTATTTTTGTTTCCACTGAACCATGCAGCAAAAGAAATATTTTGCACGTTAACGCCTGATGCCACAAAGTCATACTCTAACAAAAATACCAGTCGTGGACGAAACCTTTCGCCAAAAATGACACCTATAGCATAAATGAGATCAAATCATGGAGTGCCTCACCTCCAGTAGAATGATTCTAATCCGACCCTTGGAAGCCCAAAACGACCTGTTGCTCCTGTTTGTACTGCATTGAGAAACGAACCAACAAATATTAGGCATCTTCATGAGTGATATCACTCAGTGGGGCCTTAATTTTTGTAAATCAGAATGCTGGATAAAGAAATGTCATGATGATTACCTTACTATTTATAGAGCTGGACCCTGCTTAGCCACTTGTTAAATCATTACTGGCCACTTTACATTTATCTAATATGTCAAATCTTTTATTTAAAATGCCTAGCATGGCAGAATGTAAAAGAGAGATCATGTGTTTAAGTTAAAATATTTCATTCATAGCTGGAGCTAAATATACAGTTTAAAGACCATGGTTTCAAAATTCCCTTCGATTTGCATGTTCCATCCTTATAAAACTCACCTCATTTGCAGCAGAAAAAGCATTCAATTCAACCTCATTTGCAGCAGAAAAAGCATTCAATTCAGGAGACTGATCTGTGACAGAACAGGACATGCCATCTCTTCTGTACACAGCTCCAGTGCAAGAACAATCTTTCAGACATTCCAAAACGCATTTTTCCTCTGTCGATTGGCAGGCAAGGCTCCGCAATTTATCCTGTGGGAAAAAATTCACACCTGAAAATGTTTCAACGGAGGAAGAGCTCTGGCAAGAAGAGGCCACCAGAGAAGGAGAAGCGAAAGAGCAACTCCAATCCAAACTCAAGGTCTTCTGTAAAAGTACAAACGGTTAAAACTCATGATAAAATAAAACCCTGTGACGAATCTTACCCTGGAAGACTGGCTCCAGAAGCAACTCCAAATGCTTTGAATCCTGAAATAAACATTTCTTCATCAGTTTTGAGAAGATCCGACCAAGCAAGCCTATCAATGATATGCTCTACTCACGTTTCCAAGATTTAACCGAGCCTTGATGCCAAAATGAGAACCAGTTGAAGCCCCAAAATAAGACAGAGAAGAATAGAGAATCGTGGGTCTGGGAAATTTCATAGAGCAGCAAGCTGGCGCCTCTAAGCACTCCTCAAGCTACACAAAAGAAAAAGAATAGTTAGTTTTTTGCACAATCACAACAAGCTTGAATCGTCCTTTGTGCTTTACCTGCTTCTGATCCGGCTTACTGCAATGATCCGGCCTACTGCAATGAGACGGTAATGAGATGGGCAAATGAGACGGCAGATTTGTTGAGGCGCAATAAGCTAAACCCAAATGTCGTAGACAGGCTGCCGTCCTTCCTTCACTCTAGATTTCCTATTCAATGCTGGCAGCCAATTCGAATTCCCTACCCCATTGAATTTCCTCAGCCGCAGAGGGAAGATTTAATATCGTCAACTGGGATCCCGCGGGAAAGCTGGATGCCAGAGGGGGGCCGCAAGACGATGGGAACGCCGCATGCGGCGTTACATGCGGCTGGCACAAAAACCAACACACTCCAAAAATAAGAAAGAAGATAATGGATGGATTTGAACATGTTGCTTAAGGCCATTTCAATAATAACATTATCTTCAGCAACAAACTGTTGTGGTGATTTTCCTTTGGCTTATGGTTTTTTTAATGCATTTCGTAGCGTAGCTTAACTAAACTAGCAGCCTAAAGTTGTTTTTTTTTTTTGCCAGGTACTGCTATGATGCCGTGAGTACTTGGAAGTTACATGTTGGTAGTGCCAAAGGTAATCCACACTTTCCTCCAGCTCGCACCAATACCCAGACAAAAGCGCATGAATTTGGATCTCAAACTTTACATTATTGTAATTAATTGTCAGATTTGGCTGTGATATGCATTTTTTTCAATGCATTACATTGTCGTATTTGCTCCATCTCTGCTTATAGATCAGGATAACTTCACTTGCAAGCTACAAACTTTCATGGATATCATGCCATTAGAAAAATGCCAATTAAGAGTACATATGCATTATAGCAGAGCAAGGGCTTTGTGGGCCTGGAGGGGTCTCTGTAGCAAATTTCAAAAGTCAAACTGCTACATTTTACATGCTGGAATTTAACCGTGCAGGAACTACAGATGCTGCCAAGAAAGCCAGTTAAAAGTAGGCGCCAGAGTTACAGTTGATTCAGACAATTTAAGTTCATTTAATTGCAATTATGGTCTATTAGATTCATTCATTGACATCCTCTAATCGGAAAACAAATTGGTTTTTCTAGGAATTGAAGGCCAGACCAGTGAAAATCTTCGTGCAGTTGGCTGTAAACCTTCCAATATTCCATGTACAAAACTGCAGGGTCTTGAATTCCTAATCATAGCGAGGTGCATATTTGCGGTTTGTAAGGCCACATCATCATTCAAACAAATAAAAAATGTTCAGAAACCATTTTCCTCACTTTAAGCCATTCCCTTCTTCTTGCTTCAAGCTGAGCTGGTGTTAGATTAAGATCTAACCATATCCCACGATGTCCTTTTAAATGTGAGCAATGCTCAGGAACCTACATATCTTATTATGTCTATCCATTCCACACGTCCACGAGTAATGCCCGGCATCGCCGGGCACACGTTTCTATAACATTATAATATAGGATAGGATTAGATAGCAGGAAGCACACATATAATTTTCAAATCATTTCCCGCTTCACCAAGGCATTCCTTTCTTTAGTTCTTCTTCGTTTAAATTACCGCGTTTGGTATGGCATGGCTGATTGGAAGTTTTATTGGGGAAAATGAAACCATGTTTGGTATGGCGGCATGGCTTCTAGTTCATAATGTCGTTTAGAACAATTAGAGATGTTTTTTTCATTTGCAGTGCATCTCTTCACGAACCAACTTCTTTATTGTGAGTTTATTGTAAGTCGGTGCCAGACAACGTTTTCCACACGTGGCAACTAAATCGGCTTCTAGAAACAGAAACTTGCTTGAATAGTGTGAAAGTGTGAAACTAAAGAGCTTCTGAATAGAATCCCACGTGAAACTTTTACCACGTTTCTTTTGAATAAGTTAGAATCCCACGTGAAACTTTTACCATGTTTCTTTATTTCTGTAGGGATTGCCATTGCCGGCCTTATATAAGATGCTGCGGCAGTTCGTTTCAGGGCTATGTTTCAGCTCTTCTTCGTTTGTTCGCCACTCCTTTGATTTCTCCTTCTCGCATTTGCCAATATGTCTGTCATTGGAGATATCAGCGTGGTTGGTTGGAACAGTGGTGGTACTCTTTCGGAGTACAAGACCTGGCCTGAAGGTAAGGTCATTTCTAAAATACGTGTATGGGTAGTGAATGAAAGGATGAAGGCTATAAGACTGTGGATGACGGGCGAGACAGAGAACAAAGGAACGTGGTTCGGCAATCCTGAAGGTAGCTACTATGACTACACTTTTCAACCAAGGGAACTCATAACTTCCATGTCTCTTTGGGCTGGGAATTGGAACAACAGCAAAGGTACTATCATTTTCTATATGTTAGGTGCTTTCTTATGCTAAGTAACTGTAACTTCATACTATGCTATTAGGAAATCGGTTTGGATGTATTATGTTCACTACAACTACTGGAGGTTACTTCAACCACGGGTACAGGAGTGGCAGTGAGCGGTGCTTCGAATGGCACCCGAAAGGAAGTTGGCCATCCAACTGGGTTCGCCCAAGCGAACCCTGAGAATTCGCTTCAGCGAACCCACCGGATTCGCTCAGGCGAACCCTGAGAATTCGCTTCAGCGAACCCACCGGATTCGCTCAGGCGAACCCTGTCGCAGACGTGGCTATGGAGGCCGGCTTACTTGGCATTGCTGCCGGGTTCGCCCAAGCGAACCCCTAACCCGGGTTACGTCTGCAGCATTGGCAGGAGCGTCAGTGGGTGCACCACCTGCCGGGTTCGCCAGCGAATCCCGGGTGGCGAGCATGACGGCGGAAGTCGGTAGCGTCGGTGGGTGCCCGCCACCCTACCGGTTCGCCTGTGCTAATCCTAGGTGGCGAGCCTGCATCGCGGCGGTACCCCGATGGCGGGCGCCTCGGGCCACCCTTACCGGGTTCGCCCAGGCCCGAATCCCGGTGGCAGAGCCCGTGCGTGGCGGTACCCGATGGCAGGGCACACCCGGCCACCCTACCGGGTTCGCCCAAGCGAATCCAGGGCCACCATCGACACTTTCGGTGCACCCAAATCCAAGAAAGAATATTTTGAAAGAATATTTTTGCCGTAGTGCCAGGATTCGAAAATGTAGAGTATATATATGTGCTGGAGTCGACCCTTCTTCACCATTGTTAAGTCGAACATTTTGAAGCCAATCTCCGCATTTTGAAGCCAATCTCCGCATCTTCACCATTTTGAAGCCAATCTCCGCATCAAGGAGTTTCTATTCGCTGAAGTGAGTTTCTGTTATAAACTTGGTGGCAGTTTTTTTCTTGTTGTGGTCCATATTTTGTTAAAATGTTTCATTCTAACAATGGCAGGGAAATTGCTTGATATTGTCAATTTCGTGGAAAAATCAAGCCATTCTTCTTGGCCGCTTTTTGTTACAATGGTCCGCCAGCTTGAAGACCGTCTTCGCGACGATGTGTCCCTTCTAGCAAGTAATGCTCCTCCTCCTCTTCCTACTAGGGACATCTCCGTAATCCCCGCTTCCTCCTTCTCCTCCTCTAAGGGACAAAGAATCCCCCTACTCCTCCCGCTCCTTTCACCGCCGTTGCAGGATGAGTGAAAGGGAGCTTCGATTGCTTTAACGTCCGGCGTTCCCTGCGGGGAATGACTGGTAGAATGGCTCACCGAGCCATATTAAGATGAAACAATGTTGGATGTGCAGATAATGATGCAAGTCGTTGCATCAAATTGTCTAGTCATCAGAATGGACAAAAACAATGTATAATATTTTTTATGAATGGGAAACAAGTAGTATAATGTGTTGCTTCGTAATTCATATTTGTGTTTTGTAAAGACCCCAATGTATGTATAGGTTTGTACTCAGGGCTTGTGTTCATGTTCAAATCAGTACCTCGATATCTATTCGAGATCGTCGGTGCTAGAGCAGGCGCAGTTGCTAGAGCAGGTGCACTTTGCTGCAGTAGTTTATATTTGTCTTCCAAGTAGAGTGCAGGAGAATGGCAGAGGTAGTCACTGACGACTCAGTCAGTGAGATGTCAGATGAAAATGATAGTGAGTATGACCTTTTAGACACCGAGGATGACACAATGTCCTGAGGAGGACACACGGGGATAATGTAGACGACGCACGGAACCCGCCTGGTCAGGTTGCTCCACAAGTTACTCCCAGCCAAAATTCCCAAGAACTACTTGTACATGAACTGGCCGGTCTCTACCCGGACCCAGTTCAATGGCTCCATGTTGCCCCTCAGGGTGGTTATGCCCTCAATGAGTCTGTGTATGGGTTGATGAGGCTGTGCCTACAACAACACTATGTTCCCCACCCGTCCGAAATAAGTGCTGCTGATCCCCGCTTGCCCCCGGTCTCGCAGAGAAGCGGGAGGCCACCCATCGAGCACCATGTCAGGTTGATGTACCAATGGGCTGCATATTGTGAGGAGTTTGCAGTTGACGATGACTCCAACGGTTGGCTGTATCGGCGCGTAACTGGGCCTCATAAGTTGGTCCCTTACGTGGAGTTTTGGAGCCAGTTGGTTGCCATGGGCCACTTGAATGGAAGCACCCATCGGTCCCCCACTGCCACGTTTGAAAAGATTTCAGAGGAATGGGAAATCGGTCTGCGGCGACCACAAATACGTACGACAGTAAACCCAGTTGAGAGAGTCACATACCGCTTCACGATGGCGCAGGAGGATGTGTGGCAATTGGCCTACCGGCAGAGAATACTCGGTAAGCTCCACTGAAAATTCTTTTACTGTGGAACAGTGATGTTGTTGTAGATTTAAGAGAATGCTTAGTTTTTGGAATAGTAATGAATTTGAAGTTCTCGCTCAACTTTGTCATTCTGGATATGCACCGTAAATATTTTATCATTTTATCTATCCACATTGCACCTCGTAGGCGGGAGTTTGGGTACGGACTGGGAAAGCCTCGAGAGCGGGATTGACGATTGGAAAGCCTCCGGGAAGGTGATTTTTCACCAGCCCTGGAATCCGCATGCTGCCGAGCCGTTGGACCGACCATGGATCCTAGTCATCCAAGATGACAGGATGTTGGAGGCTGCTGTGAGATGGAGCGCCGGCGGTGGTTGGGCCATGGATTCAACCTTCTGTACAAATCTGTGGAAGTTTCCCCTGTACGGAGCGGTTGTACCGATTGCCGGGGGTGTGGGGTACCCAGTGTTTTACATGCTCGCGGCGTGGAGGCCCGACGAGGGGCACCAACGACATGCCCCGAAGATAGCGCTTCGCCTTTGTCTTGAGCGAATGCTCACGGGAAGAAGGTGGGAGACGACTCCTGGGAGGGACGTTTCCCCGACACCGACCGAACATAGTCGCGATAGTAGCGGGGGGTCTATCATCAACAAATCACGGCCTTTCAGCCTCTCCAAGCATCCGCCGCAACACGCTACATACAAGCACATCCAAAGGGTCGATTTCACGATCCATACAAACTAAACATAAACCCGACACCGCATCTCATCAACACTTTCGAATGTGCCCCTCCTCCCACCGCCCATCGTGGGCGACGCCTCGAGGAGGTCGATGTTAGTTGTACGCGCATCTTGGCCCAGCGCCCTCTTGCAATATCCAAGTCGCCGCACCATCTGACGCCCTGCTCGCAACCATGGCAAGGTGTTCGGTGATCTGCTGGCCGTAAAAGTGCGTGAACACCCTAACCTCTTCCCAGAAAAGGGACTGAAGATGTAACCTAGCCGGGATCTGTAAGTGCTCTGGGAACTGTGCCGACCGTCTGTGGGGCTGAGACCATCCTCGAATGGGTACACACACCGGTAGCTCGGATGGTGTGCTGTCCGAACTCTCCCGGCGTGGTACATGAAAAAACCGCGTGCTCGGTCTCTTATCCATGCCTCTGCTCCCTCGACATTGCGATCAGGCGGAAATGGCGAAGTCAAGGTGTGTGCCATGCCCGTGCCTGCCATCGCCGTCCTCATGATATCATCGAGGACCTGGCGACCCCTCGGCGGGTCAGCCCTGTCACCGCGCAGGCGCCCTATGGAAGGAGGGGTGGCCATGTACAGATCGGCCGGCAGCGGACATGTCTCATGAGTGGGGGCTGGATCTGACCTGGTCCCTACCTCTTTGACCGAACTCTTCCCCGTCGGCTGCCAAGTCACTCACCTCCCGGGCGAAGGAGGGATCAGTTGGAGTGTGGATGCTCATATCCAAAGAAACTGGTGGCAAAGATGTCTCCCCATCGTAACCTGGCTGAGACGCCCGTATCCTGTGGAGCTCAGCTAGCAACTCCTCCTCTGTGGGCAAATGGCCAGCGATCCTCTGTGCAATGGCCCAGTCATTGAGCATAGCATGTGCGGTCCAGTCTTCCTGCTGAACGCCACCTGTGCCACTAGCTCTGACTCTAATGCGACCTTCATGATAGGGTTTGCATCCTCTCAAGCGCTCCACTTTGTCTTTGTGTCTTTGGCCTCATAAAACATGGCGCCCGGCCCCTCGGGGAAGGTTTCTAGGGCCGCCGGGTAAGGACATCTTTGTAGGGCGATCGTTGTTGGCGCCTTGTCTCCTCGCCTCTCTATGTCGGCGCGGCCTCCATCATAATGCGGCTTTTGCGGGATCTTCTCGACGTTTTGCAGCCCTCTCCCGCTCGGACACCACTCTCTCTGCAATTCGCGGGGTTGCACCCCTCGGCCCGGAATGTCTGTCTGTGGGCCACCATTGATCTGCATGGTGGCTCTGATGGTGGCCCCAAGCTCCATCGCGGGTCAATCCTCGGAAATCCGGGTCGCTACCACTCTTGTCCACAAAGTGTGTACACCCGTGTGTTTGTGCAAATCCACCGGCTGGGCCCGCGGTGTGGGCCGACCGCTCTCAACAGACGTGACCACAAGCACTGGCACCAAATGCCATGGTATTCCCTGTCACAAAACAAATACGGTTAACAAGCACACAAAACATACCTAGCGGGATAAGACAGTGCTAGTTGGGGTACCATTCGACAATGCTACCGATGCGTCCGGGGACATCAGCGCCGCTCTGCAGGCCAAATGGCAAGGGACGCTCATCCATGCCGACTAGGGGAACTGCCTCTGGCTGAGACATGGTCTCTGGCGGATAAATGTAGACTGCTCTGAAATAGATATCTGAATTCCAGGTGATTATGAGTGACCGGTTGGGAGGACGAATCAGTATTAAGGATTCCACTATGAGAGATCCACAGAATACTCGTGAATACAGTAGGGATTGTTTAGGATAAGACTATAATTCAAGACCCTGGGTTACGATCTAAAAATGGACAAACTCATAGAGTAGAATCGAAAACAAAAGTAGAGCAGAAAGCAAGGGGCCGTGAAAGGTTTAGCAAAGGGGTTGTGCGAGCGGATAAAAAGGGAAAAATTTAGAGGGGATTATTGATGGCAAGACTAGTGCTTGCAATGTGGAGACTTACAGCAAAACCAAACAAAGAACTAGTGACAATCAACCCAACATGAAACACCGCCCACCATAAATACTACAAGCCGTGTTCTCGGCTAACTAACAAAATTTGCGCCATGCAGCTCCATTCCTTGCTTCGGTGATTTTGTAATGCTTCTCCATGAATGCATCCCTGCGAAATTTATCCTCTTGCGAGAAAGTGAAAAGCAAAAACCCATATGATAGGATTTGGCAAGAGGGGCCCGGCACGCTCACGGGCTCCACGGAACACGGGGTCGCCCTCCCCACCGCCGTCGCCCCACCATTACGCGTCGGTACACCGGGGTTAGCCCCAAGCTAACCCGGTGGCCGCTGCAACCTGCCACCTACTCGGCAGCTGCCGCGAACGCCATTACTCGGCCCCTCGGTTCAGCCTCTGCGGGCTGCTGCCTCGCACTGCCAAACCCGCACTGCCAAGCCTGCAATCTAACTCCCGGGTTCGGTTAGCCTAGGCCCGAACCGGTAGGAAGGCCACGCCCGACCCCAAGCCAAGGCTCAGCGGCTTCGGCCCGAGGCCGAACCGTGGGTTCGCCGGAGCCAATTTTCTCCGGGTTCGCTGGGCGGCGCCACTTGGTTCGGTGAACTTGGTTTGAGAGCCAATAAAGTGGCTGGTGCAGCTTGTTACGTCATCGGCGTATGCCTCCGCATACTTGTGGGTGCAGAGGTTCGTGCAGGAGCGGACTTGAATGCGTTGGGCTTTGCCTTCCTGAAGCCTTTGATCCAATGCCAGCTTCAGGACGTGACGTATGCCGACCTCAGTGGCTTTGGGGGCATTGTTCTAGAGATTCTTGATAGCTTGCAAGATATTAACAACTCAACTGTGGATACCGATTGGAGCTTCCAGGGCTCTAAGATAAAGAGTGTGTCTTCCTCCTGGGAGCAAACAGCGGCCGTCACTTTCACCATAGGTTTTACTGTCACATCTGGAGTACCTGGAATTGCTGAAGTTGAGAACAAGCTCGAATGGCAGCAGAGCAATACGCAGACTCAACAATCATCATCTTCAACAGAGTATAATCTTACGTGGTCCCAAAGTGGGACTCTCCGTCCAAACCAGTCTATTGATATCAAAGCTATGACCTACTCAGGAAGCATTAGTGTGCCTTATAGTGGAACTATGGTTGTGACTGTGGACTCAGGTGAATCTTATAGGCATGTATGATGGTGTCTCTGTTACTGCTGTCAAGATCGTTGCTTCTTGAAGGAAAGCAAATAGCAAGTTATGCTTACTAGTCACAGCAGAAATCAGAAGTGACTTCAATAACTATTCTATTCTAGTTTTACTAGAAAAGAACCTTCAATAACAATAAAGCCAAGGAGGATAGGATTCGCTTGTGTGTGTTCGAGGCATTCTAGGCCTCACATCTAATAGATAACAATAAAGCCAAGGAGGATAAGATTCGCTTGTGTGTGTTCGAGGCATTCTAGGCCTCACATCTAATATTATCTAGATATCATTCATATTCATATATAAAGCAGTGTCAATTTTCCATATTTTTCCTATTTATTTGATGCTATTTGTTTGAGAAGGGTGGGCAATTGTTTTAACCTCCAACCCAACCGAACCAGATCCAGCCCAATCCTGCCTATTATTTCTGGGGCGCACGATCTGCTTAGTGGGTTGCAGAGATGACGATTTGGATGTTCAGTTTTCTCTTCATTGATTTTATCTTTCTTCTTGATCTGTTGCATCTAAACTAGATTTCGATTAATTCCTCACACAATCAAGTCAAGTCATTTATTGCACATGGGAGCACACATCCAAGCTCATATGATCTCTATGGTCAGCTAACCATATTAAAACTAGCAACCATAATAGCCAGAGCCTCCGCAACAACCAAGGATGCCTAGGAAAGTATTTAAAAGCACGATTAAACAAAATGTTGGTACATCATATGGCTAATAAGATTTTGATTCAATGTTGCAAATGTTTTTCAAGTCATCAGTTGGATGACATACAAAACTTCCATGCCTATGTCTATGTATGGCTATGGCTATTGACATGGTTTCAATAGGACTATGGAACGTAGTGCCTAGTCAAATTGAAGGCAACATTACAGGAGGATAGTGTGGGTGTAATGACAAACTGCCAGGTGTAGAACATGTTCTTTACACGTTGCCAATAACATCAGAAGGGGCACGGTTGCTTCAATCTCAGACATTTGTTGCCAACCTAAGTCTAGCCTCAAAGCTTCCAGATTTTCATCAAAATGGCATGTTTTTCTGGTCCAAAAAGTTCTGTAATAAATGATAATTATTCTGTTATCTAAGCCTAACAGAGCATCATGAACTAAAATCAGGAGAAATGAAATAGGACCCGTAAGGTTAAAGGTAAAACTAAAGGAAGAAAAAAGTCAAGTAACCAGAGGCAACAACCAGTAACCAGCCCCAGTGTACATGGAAGCCAATTTTTACTGGTTCATAGTCGCACAATTATTGTGGAGCTTATCCTGCCGCCTTATGGCAGACAAAGTGGAGGACACGCATAGGCACAAGTTCTACCACGTCGGGGATCATCATCGTATAACCCCAGTAACCAACTCCCAAAGCTAAACATAACCAGCCCCATGTACATGGAAGCCAATCTTTACTGGTTCATACTCGCACAATTATTGTGGAGCTTATCCTTTGTCTGCCATCAGCCCCAGTGTACATGGAAGCCAATCTTTACTGGTTCATACTCGCACAATTATTGTGGAGCTTATCCTGCCGCCTTATGGCAGACAAAGTGGAGGACACGCATAGGCACAAGTTCTACTACGTCGGGGATCATCATCGTATAACCCCAGTAACCAACTCCCAAAGCCTACATACACGGGCCAGGGTTGAACCCCTGACCAAGTGCACATTTATTTTGGCATTACTAGGCCTATACCAACTCACCACACATCCGTTGGGCAAACTTGTAGGCAGGATAGAATCCCGCCTCAGGAAGTCGGGGAAATTTTAGGCAACAACCAGTAACCAGCCCCAGTTTACTGGTTCATACTCGCACAATTATTGTGGAGCTTATCCTGCCGCAGACAAAGTGGAGGACACGCATAGGTACAAGTTCTACCACGTGGGGGATCATCATCGTATAACCCCAGTAACCAACTCCCAAAGCTAAATATACATTGGCTAGGGTTGAACCCCTGACCAAGTGCACATTTATTTTGGCATTACTAGGCCTATACCAACTCACCACACATCCGTTGGGCAAAACTTTAGCCATACATGCACACTTTGTAGGCAGGATAGAATCCCGCCTCAAGAAGTCGGGGAAATCTTAGGCAACAACCAGTAACCAGCCCAGTGTACATGGAAGCCAATTTTTACTGGTTCATACTCGCACAATTATTGTGGAGCTTATCCTGCCGCCTTATGGCAGACAAAGTGGAGGACATGCATAGGCACAAGTTCTACCACTTCGGGGATCATCATCGTATAACCCCAGTAACCAACTCCCAAAGCTAAACATACACTGGCCAGGGTTGAACCCCTGTGCACATTTATTTTGGCATTACTAGGCCTATACCAACTCACCACACATCCGTTGGGCAAAACTTTAGCCATACATGCACACTTTGTAGGCAGGATAGAATCCCGCCTCAGGAAGTCGGGGAAATTTAAGCAACAACCAGTAACCAGCCCCAGTGTACATGGAAGCCAATTTTTATTGGTTCATACTCGCACAATTATTGTGGAGCTTATCTTGCCGCCTTATGGCAGACAAAGTGGAGGACACGCATAGGCACAAGTTCTACCACGTCGGGGATCATCATCGTATAACCCCAGTAACCAACTCCGAAAGCTAAACATACACTGGCCAGGGTTGAACCCCTGACCAAGTGCACATTTATTTTGGCATTACTAGGCCTATACCAACTCACCACACATCCGTTGGGCAAAACTTTAGCCATACATGCACACTTTGTAGGCAGGATAGAATCCCGCCTCAGGAAGTCGGGGAAATTTTAGGTAAAACTAAAGGAAGAAAAAAGTAAAGGAAGTTGTTCATCATTATGTGTTCAAACTCTGTAGAGGTATTATATTGTATAAAATGTTAACATCTCCTCTCATCCTCTGTGCTTAAATACCATTTACTCCAGATCAACTATTTAATGCTTAGAAGCTGTCGCAGATTTTTGATTGCCATATATTTAGGCTGTTCATTAGGGACCCAACCCCTAAAACCATTCCTGCAAGGAGTTGTCGAGGGTACACAATGTATAATTGCTTTCTAGCGTCCATTTTGGAATACATGAACTCATCCATTTTCTTTGCATTACACAGGCCTGCATCCATGTTATAGCAATATCCGCAACCCATTGCACTTCTCCCTTTTAGCATTTTTCAAGTCCTCCACTTAATTTAGCAGTTTTCAAGTCATCACTTGATTTCCATTTCAGAGATCTCGAATCCGTGAATAAAAGCTGAAAATAATGAATAGTACATTGTTGGCCTATTAATTATGCATTATTATTGCATTCTAAACGCATCTAGCTTTAAAAGAGCAGTTTTAGAAAAGTTGTTAGAAAATAAGTAGGCTTACCTTCCGAGTTGGGAGCGTTGCTGCCCTATTAATTACGCACTATTATTGCGTTCTACATATGATATTGCAGAATCTTTGAAAAATGAAGGCTCACCTTCTGAGTTGAAAAAAGTATCTAGCTTTAAAAGACGACCTCAAGAAAATTCTTAGACAGAAGATAAGTAGGATCACCTTCCGAGTTGGGAGCATTGAGGTACCCAACTTATGCCCAGCAACGCTGGGCATTGTTACTAGTCATTTATATAAGCTTAAGCAATATAAATGATGATTTACTAGTCGATGACGATTTGTCTCTGCTGGGCCACAATTCAAGCAGCACAGAAGGCCTCCGGCAGAACAGGACAGAAGGGGCTTCTTGGGCAAAAAATCTAAGCAGATTATGCTCCAGCTATTGCTTCCATCAAAGCTGTAGCACTCTCTACCCTTCAAGACCAGAAATTATGGCTTCTGATTCAAAAACCAAGAACATTGCTTTAAGAATCCCTTACAGGAGGTTAGCTTGTTCCATCTTTTGCGGACGAATCTAAGTAAATCTCCACAAACAGGGCAGATCAAGCCGGGATAGAATCTGCTCTACCATAAATCAGAAATCAGAAGTGACTTCAATAACTATTCTAGTTTTACTAGAAAAGAACCTTCAATAACAATAAAGCCAAGGAGGATTCGCTTTTTGTGAATCCTGAGGATTCGCTTGAGTATTATGGCAAAATTAAGAAGGTCAAGAGCTGGATTAAGGATTGGTCTAAAAGCAAACATTTGGCTAAAATCAATGAAAAAGAGCAACTGCTCTCCAAGATGAGGGATATTAGATCTCTCCTACAAGAAGATCCTCACAATCTAAACCTGCATATTGGTGAGGAACTTCTCGAGAATTATCTGAAAAGTGTTGAGCAAATTGAGGCCAAAAGCTCTTCTATCAAATGCAAGATTAAATTTAATAAGGACATGGACTATGGTAGCTCCAGTTTCTTCTTTAAAATGGCCAAAGTCAGACTCCTCAGGAATGCTATCACTCAAGTTAAGACTGACACTGGAGTGTCTCTGAATGACTCTAAGCTTGGATTCGAACTTGTAGCTGCAACTCAGAAGCATAACAATCAAGGCAAATAAGAACAGCGGGCTACAGGTGTGGCAAATAGAGAAAAGGTAGATCGGCTTCCATGCATCACAAGGCCCCCAAATTTAAACCAATATGATTGTTTTCCAATGGTTTGCTGATGAAAGCTAAATCCATAAATCAGTACATGTTAGTGGGTTCAAAAGTTTACAAACCATGTCTAGTTATCTAATATAGTTCATCAACATATTTTTCTAAGGCGATAAGACAACATTGTTTTATGACATGGTATCGAAGCATGGCAATTTTAATTGGTCTCTATAACAACTTAAAACATATGATATTCTGATATGGTTCATCAACATAATTTTCTAGAGTGATAAGACAACATTGTTTTATGACATGGTATTGAAACATGGCAATTTAACAACAAACTATATGATATGTATTATTGTTTAGTATGTCAAGTTTATTAGATTGGTTTTTGATCACATCAAACTTCTTCAATATATTGACATGGTAATTTTAAGCATATATTTCTCATGATGCTTTACAGTGATTAATCACCAATACACAACGTGGTAAACGATCTTGGTTTAAATATGCTAATACGACCTTTTTTACCCTATTTTTCTCCATGGTACTAAAACATAATTATCTCAGTTAGATTTTCTAACAGCTTAAAATGTTTGATACGAACTAATTTATTTACTTGGTTTATACATATTTTTTTCCCACAATATTATTGCATGATAAATTTCATGGTCTAAACATGCTAATTTTGATATGTATATTATTTTCGTAGTCTATGCCTATGATTTACCAACATGGCACCATGGTTTTCCATTGTGGCTTATCTTGACTCTCATTGTGGTGGCTAATGAGAATTGGACTATGCAATATCCAAAGTTTTAGAAGACTTCCATCAAACAGCTCAAGGGATTTGAACCCTGTATTTCCATTTACATTTCACTTAAACGTGCAACTTAACTTAACTAAACAAAATTAGATGCATCTTATCAAACAAGATAGTTGCAAAATAGGTTGGATCTCAAGTGAGATCATAATAGTCCTGTGATACAACAAACATTGAGCATTGGCATGAAATTCTGAGCACCTGTTAGACTATCAGACTGTCAGCACTAAAAATTAGTTTGATTCACCGCCACATTGTTCAAGTAAGTTCAAGTAATGCTCGTTCCACGAAAACAATAAGTTCAAAAACATGACACAAGCTTACTAAGTACTGCTTTTGAGTCTAATAATTTCTAGCTTTATGGAAAATAGGAATGCTTCTGTGATCTCTGGTCAACATTAATAGAAAAATTATAAACATTGCAATGGTCATGTGCATGTTGCCTAGTTTAAAAAATGGAACTATTCATATTCAGTACGAATTTTTGGAAGTCCCAGACATGCATAATTAGGATGAATCACAAATAATAATACTTATTCTTCAAAGATTTGTTGAAGGAGCAGTCCGATGGCGGAACTTATCACATTGACAAGCATATAGGATGATTTTGCAAAAGGTTAATTAATGGGTCTTGTAGGCTGTGAAAGGCAACAATTTATCTGATCCGTGCCAGAGGGAAGAATGGCTATTTTTGTAATTGTCTACCCATGTCATTTGGAATGGATCTGGCAGAGCATTTTTAGCTGCAGCTAGAGAGAAAAGACAAGCTCCAGATCCCATCCAATCCAGCTCAAGATCCATCATGGCATGCCCATGGTTGGTATATCCTGAAATCAAAGTCCTCCATGTAGATACATTTTGAGCAACCATAGTTACAAGGACTTTGTGTGCATGAGGGATGCGTCCACATTTTGCATAGAAGTTCACAAGGATGTTCCCTAAGAAGATGTCTGGTAAAACTGAATTGACAACAGTAAACGCATGAACATACTTACCCTTTGCTAGGTCTTGGGTATTAATACAAATCTGTCGGGATTGGACATAAGAGTTCCAGCAATTGTGAGTGAGGAACCCAAAGTAGTCCCCTTCCATTCAGCCCCATTTCGAATCTTCCTTGGTTTTCTGAACTACTTCGACGCAGAAACCAGGGGCCTGTGCAGAAAAGAAAAAGTATATATTCATATAGAGATGGCAAAGCGCATATTCAGCAAGATTGCCATGAAGTAAGTGTTTAAGACCTCAAATTCCCAGTTTGGCCCCTATGATAAGTGGGATCATCATCTAATTTTGACGAGCTGGCTGTATCTCAGCAGATATCAAATTCATCATCACAATTTAATTAAATTCGATTTGTAAAAAGAATGTGGATGCCATCTTACCTTGTTGAGCCTACCACCAGAATATGTTTGCCAACTACCTGAATCAGAAATAAAAATTAGCAATGGAATGGACAGATTCACCTATCTTCGGCAAAAAGAGAGCAATCTTGAGCTAAAGACGGTAAGGCAACCGTCATTCATTGTTTAACATGGATAGGAGGGAAAAAATGATTGAATCCTTGTTAGTAAGTTAGCATATTCCGAACCTCCCGCCTGAAGGCTCGATTTCTTAAAAACATGAGAACAATAAGCATTCAGTAGACCAGAAGGTTAGAAGCTCACAAAAATGGCACAAAAATTTCTAGACATTCTAAATATATACTCGTTCTAAATAAGATCAATGATAATGCAAGGATACCTGGAAGAGGCCAGATCAATGAGGTTAGGGTTGAATGGTCGCCATAGCTGATTTATCACGGGAATCACAGCAGCAACAACAAAAAGAACAAAGGGAAAAGAAAGAGGCATAAAAGTTACCTCTCTGGCCGCTCAGATTGAAACGATCAGGGTGTCGCCGGGATCTAGCCGCCGCCTTGCTTCAGAACGGGGAAAAAAAAAATAGGTCGAGAAATTTTCTTCACGCTGAGTACACCCAGATTTATTGTTTTACAAGGGTATAACAAAAAATCCGGGATGCAGCTCCATTGAGATAAATTGTGTCATACACGAGTTCTTAGTAGTTCTTAGTAGGGGACCGATCACATCCACAATCAATGGAGATATATGCTGAGTTGGAGAAGCTTTATTCACGGCTAAGAGATGCAGGCTATGTTCCTAACAAAATGTTGGTGTTGGATGATCTAGAACTGGAATAGGATGGAAATCCAATTGCTTCAATCCACCAGACATGTTTGCTAACTTAGAGTTTCCCTGCAATTAGAAGCAGGCATTCTGCACAAAAGAAGCACAACGATAATCTTGAGCTCATGAATAAGGTCTTTGGAAATTATATAAACAAGGCCGCCGCAAACATTTCTCTTTCATGCCCTATTGTCTTATGTTCTCGTGCCCATGGGATAGATGGGTGTTGTGATCGACCATGATAGTCTTGGATGTTGTGATCGATAACAATGGGACCATGATAGTCTTGTGTTTTCAGCCTAGATGGAGAACATCCATAGCTAATAACTTGACTGCAAGGTTATTATGCGATGATTTTCTACCCCCTCTTTCTTTCTCCCTTTTTGCATATTTGAGAAATGTAGCTTGAATGATTGCATTCACAAAGTTGAATATAGACATTTTTTAAAGCCTGTGGCACCATGCAATCATACAATAAATCAGGTAGGTCTTAAAATGTTTGGGAATGATGCAAAAAAACATAAATATAACAGCATCATTTATTTTGAGCAATTTCCAAATTATGTGCTAGTTTAGGCATCATGTAGACAAATTTGGGTCACAAGTAGATGGTATCATCGGAAGGTATAGATGCAGATGTGTAACTAACCATATAAGCCAATGATTTCACTATGTATTCGATTGGTTGCCACCGACAGTCAAAACTAACACAATAACCGTTATCAGCCCTCACATTATTATTCTTTATGCCACTAGCAAGAGCCAGTCTCTGCGTCTTTCACTTTTCACTGGTGTTAAAATTGGAACCAAGGTAATGAGCTGAAATGCTTAGCAAAGATATAGGTATATGCCCAATCCAGTAGAGGTCCAATATATAAAAAAAAGTCAAGATTCTTGATCCCCTGGAAAGGCAAATCCCTCGCTGCAGTATAAGCTCTGCAGGATTAAGTAGGTGAGCTACAAAAGACTAAAGTCATCCTTGTTAATCAAGCTTAGCAATGCATAAAGTAGCATGTTCTACAATTTATACGTTGTCTTAAATGTATTCCAGAAACAATGTCATATCCATGGGCACTTTGATTATGAATTAACAATAGGATGAGACTCTAGTCCTAACTTTTGCCAACTAGACATTTTATGAATAATTGTTACATTAGAACAATGACAGCTTTGACAGCAAAAATATTGGAGAAACCTGCATCATGTTATCTCCACAATATCGATAGTTTGATATGCACAAGGTGTAAGCTAAAACAAATATTCATCAAACTCAAAAACTAAAGTGCGCCTCAACTCTCCACGATAATCTGTTGCAAGTTTGAATTCGACAAACAAAGATCAGACAAACAAAGAGCTTGATGGTTTTTTCTATATCTTTCTCACTTAATATCTATCTCAGGAGGCTGCCGAATTGATACAGAGATTGCATCAATCGGTAGGTTTTGGCAAATATGGTAGTGTGCCGGAGTTTGATTTGATATTTATGTTCCTTTTCTTTGTTGTGATCCCTTGCATCCTTACTTTTACAAGTCTTGCTTATTCTGATATTATGTCCTCCTAAATAGATTATTTGTCCTGATTACAAAGAAGGCTTCGCTAGGTTTTGCATTGACAGGTATAAGAAGCCAGATTCAAAGAATTTAAAATTAGTTGCATGCATTTAACAAAATAACGCTAGCTCCAAATCTGAGTTCAATAGTAGTGAAGAAAACAAAGACAATAAGTGAACCTTGACTCCCAATACTAGGCATTTGTAGAACATGGTTACGACACTAATGAGCCATCGCAACATTGCAAGTTTGGAACCGGTGCCTAGGCAGGGTTTTTTTGTTCTCCCTATTGGAATCTCTCTTCAAACCCTCGAGGGAACCCTACACACAAGCTCTCGACCACTTCAGACGTAGGGAAGGCTGCAAAAGCCTAAATCCTAAAGATTTAGTAGGGTTTAAGTATTGGGATACCAAAACAGCTCCATCTGTTAATCCCACAGTTGAAATGGTAGCTCATATCCCATGAAACACCTCGTAAAAGAAATAATAGACATCCATCGTACGAATCTGCCAAACCCCAAATTTTCCCCTTTGCCGACATAGGGACATGACAGGAAAATGACGTACGTGTTCCCCTAGTTTGGCCGCTTTTAACGAGCTCGAAATGGGGTACTTTGTGCATGAGTCCAAAGCATCCAATTTACTCTACGGATCAGCTATTATGACCAACAAAACCAAACTCGATTGCTAAAACAACTAGTAGACCTTTCGCTCAATGCACTTCCAGCCTAGTGTTATAGTATAAAGATAGCATGTACTTGGCAATCGGGCGACTAATCGATCGCTTACTTGTCAAACATGTGTCTAAAGGTAACTCTAGCCTTTTGGATGCAACCGCGTAGTCGAACTATCATTTCCTGCCTTTTGGCATGGTCGGTCGCACGATGTCTAGCTTGTTACGAGCCATCGCAACGAGGCAAAACCGGTGCTTAGGGAGGGTTTTTTTGTTCTCCCTCTTGGGGTCTCTCTTCAAACCCTCATAGAACCCTTCACGCAAGCTCTCGACCGTTTCAGATGCAAGGAAGGCTGCCAAAACCTAAACCCTACATATTTAGTAGGGTTTAAGTATCGGGGTATCAAAACAGCTCTATCTGTTAATCCCACCGTTGAAATGGTAGCTCATGTCCCGCAAAATGCCCCTGAAAAGGAAAAATGGACATCCACCGCACGGATGTACCAACCTCCAAATTTCCCCCTTTCCGACATAAGGAGGGACACGACAGGAAAATGGCGTGCTCCCTTAGTTCGACCACTTTAGCGAGCTCAAAGTGGGGTTTTGACTCTGTGCATGAGTCCAAAGCATCCAATTTATTCTAAGGACCAACTATTAATACCAATAGAACCAAACTCGATCTGCTAAGCAACTAGTCGACCTTTCGCCACTTCTAGCCCAGTGCTATAGTGTAAAGATAGCATGTACTTGGCAACTCGGGCCACTAGTCAATCGTTTACTCGTCAAACATGCGTCTACGGGTAACTCTAGTCTTTTGGATGCAATCGCACAATCGAGCTGTCATTTCGTGTCTTATGTCATAGCCAGTCGCACGATGTCCAGCTTGTTACGAGCCATCGCAATGAGGCATGTTTGGAACTAGTGCCTAGGGAGGGTTTTTTTGTTCTCCCTCTTGGGATCTCTTTTCAAACCCTCAAGGGAGCTCTGCACGCAAGCTCTCAACTACTTCAAAAGTAGGGAAGGCGTCCAAACCTAAACCTTACAGTTTTAGTAGGGTTTAGGTATCGGGGTGGCAAAACAACTTCATTTGTTAATCCCACCATTGAAATGGTAGTTCATGTCCCATGAAATGCCCCAAAAAGAAAAAATGGACATCCACCGCACGGATGTGCAAACCCCCAAATTTCCCCCTTTCCCGACATAGGGACATGACATAGAAGTGGCATGTTTCTTCAGCTCGACCATCTTAGCGAGCTCGAAATGGGGTTTGGAACTTGCGCATGAATCCAAAGCAATCAATTTACTTTAGGAACCAGCTATTATGACAAATAGATCCAAACTCGATTTGCTACATCAATTACTTGACTCGCTCAATGGACTCCCAATAGTGTAAAGACAGCATGTACTTGGCAATCCGGGCATTCAATCAATCGTCTACTTCTCTCAAACATGTGTCATGGGCTAACTCTAGTCTTTTGGATGCGATGGCGCAGTCGAACTGTTATTTCATGCCTTCTGGCATGCCCGATCGCATGATGTTCAGCTTGTTAGGAGCCATAACGGGGCAATTGGATCAAAGCATTCAACAATTACATGATGGGGTGCCCAATGCTGCAAGAGATACAAGTGTCCAAGGTATTAGCATGTTTTTTGGTGTGTTCACCTCTATGGTCTATACAACTACTATATAAAATCAATATATGTCGACAACTACACTGTTTAAGCATCCGAAATTGTGATATTAAAAATGTATATAAAAAAACAATTCAATAAATTAGTGATGATTTCCAAAGACCATCATAAAATCTAGAATTCATATAATTAAATATACTACGAAGTAGCAATGGTTTTGCATATCAATATATGCATAAAACACATCTTCTAAACTATTGATCAGTTTAAAAAACTATTGTACGATTGTAGAATTCATGTAATTAAACATGATATGAACTAGCAATGATTTTGCTAAATCAATGTATACCTAAAAACAATCTTACAAACTAATGATGATTTCTAGAAACTAGTGTGAAATTTCGAATTAGTATAAAAACTTATGATGTAAACCACTGTTGGATTTGCAAAATCAATATATGCATAAAACCCATCTTCTAAACTATTGTACAATTGTAAAATTCATGTAATTAAACATGATATGAACTAGCAATGATATTCAATGTACACTTAAAAATAATCTTACAAACTGATGATGATTTTTATAAATTAGTGCAAAATTTCAAACTAGTACAAAAAAAATGATATGAACCACCATTGGTTTTGCAAAATCGACGTATGCATAAAACACATCTTTTAAACTATTGATGGTTTTAAAAAACTATTGTACGATTATAGAATTCATGTAATTAAACATGATATGAACTAGCAATGATTTTGCTAAATCAACGTACACTTAAAAAGTAATCTTACAAACTAATGATGATTTCTAGAAACTAGTGTGAAATTTTGAATTAGCATGAAAAATATGATATGAACCAATATTGTTTTTGCATAACCAAGAAGGACACGTGGTTTTTTTTTTACATTATAAATTGTTGTATAAAAAAGTCACATACATACTGGTTTTCATGCTAACTTTTTATACAAGTTCATTTTTGGGGGCCTTGTGCATCCTTCTGGATTTTCAAAATAGGAAGCGACCTGGAGTAACCAACCAAGAGTACACCAAGTATGAAGAAAACTAAGCCTGTAATCTCAAACCCTGAATCTGGAATTGAAAGTTGCACTAGCTCCTAAAAAATGAACTGGCTTTTGGATTCATCCTGTAACTTGAAAGGAACTCCCGGTATGAGTGCCTAAAAACAAATAAGAAAAGAAAATAATAGAGCTTTTTAATGGCGAGAAGAATAAAATAACGATCGATAGCTAGGCACAAAAACGGACTAAAAGGGGGCGCAGACATGATAAGCAAAGCCAGAACTATCACCGCTTCCGATAGATTGGAAAGCAAAGGAACAAGGAGATCACATAAAAATAACATAACAAAGCAGCCAAATGATTTGATGCTCAGAATAGAAGCCTGTAAAGAAAGGTATGAAGATGAGCCAACGCCAAATCACAAAAATTTAGTGCAGCGACCGGGCATGCGACTACAAAGGGGGAGGCTCAAAGACGGCTGATGAAAATGGGAGGAAAGCAACAAGGCTACAAATACTCCAAGGGGGACTCTCTCAACTAGCCTCAAGAAGCGGATTTATCTGCTAATCTCAAAACATAGATAAATCGCACTGATTGTTCTATGGTATTGTCAGTGCATCCTGGCTGGAAAAAAAATTCAGGTTATAATCTATAACATTCCATAGGAAACAAGAACTGCCACCTGAGTCAGAAAATGACCACACACCTTGTCATACAGAAACCCTTGCAGAACCTACTGGAGCCAACCAAATTTTATAAACTTGCTCCTTAAATTCGTGAATCTGAGGCCATTTCTTTAGCGAGCCTGTTAAGTTAGACTTCATCACAGTCTCAAAGATCAGAGCAGAGGAAGCCTGGCGACTTAAATAACCGCCCTTTAAAGGCTCACGATTACCACAGTGACTGTAAAACACGCAACATGCTATGCTCAACACCTGCTATTGCAAATAAACTAGTAAGGATAACAAAGAGAAGGACAGCGAACCAAAAGAACGAAGTGACCCAAAGTATGTGAACTGTTAATGTGGAAAATTTGTTGGTGTATCAATTATTTGCTGAACTGAAGGTTTGTGCCCTTCACACGCACATGGAAAATATAACGAGGTTAATAATATATTATTGTATCTTCGTTTATGAAAAAATATATCTTTTTTATCTTCAAACATAGGAAGAAATAGAAAAAGTCCCGTACTGTACTGTTCTGCAGAATGATGAGTATTTCTGGACGGTTTCTTGCCAAGCGAGGTGCTAAGCCTAGATACCATAGTCCCAGAAACGTTATATGAAAAACAACCAGAACTAGAAGAGATGACATAAATAATGTCAGAAATAATGACAAGTTCATTCAAATGTCAACTCCCATAGATTGAAAGCTTGGAAGATGGTAAACTACAATAACTAATAACCATGCAATATACCTGTTGTCATATGAGTGTCACAAATTAGGATTCAACCTATTGATCATAAAATTATTAGAGTTTTCCAAGAACAAGAACTTACCATCGGCTAAAGTTGGAATAGCTAGGCTCGATAGTTCTGTTATAAAATGGTGAGCAAATAAAGTAGAAAATGCCAAATAAAAATGCATAGATGAACCACCATTTTACATTGTTATCCATCTTGTGAATAAGGGTGTGCATGTTATCTGTAGATATAAAAAAGAGAGAACCCACTAACACAGCCAATATTGCATGACGAGAATGCTCGTGCGGATATGGATATTGGTGTGTGAAAATTTCCCTGACCGTCTCCATCTTTATACAGAATATTTGCACTGTAATTAGAGCTGTATATACTATATTCAAATGCCAACTTTTGGCACTATCACCACTGAAATAAGACCCCCTCGTTGCATCACTTACATAAGACGATAACAACAATCAGATCATGAACGCCATGTTTACTTAAAATATCATTGCAATATACTTTCCTTCTACGTGTTAGCACTCCTGCCATGGGTTGGGACCTAGGAACTCCATGGACAATATAATGATGGAAGCGTGTTACAGTGTTACGCCTCCAAAAAATTGAGTTTTGTTCTTCCTCGTCAACCTACTGTTTTCTTCTAGGGGTTTTTGTTGTTTTAATCCCTTTTTTTTTTACTTGATAAATAACATAATGTTGCAATTTCCATGTGTCGTTTCATATGCGAATTGAAATATGAAAAAATGAAGGGCAAGTTGCTATGATAGATGAGACCAAAATTGAACAGCATTGAGATGAAAATATTAGGTTCGATACTAAATTAGCTTCTAGAGATCTCTAGTCAAGCTTCTAGAATCGTGATCTCTAGTCAAGTGTGAATAGAATCCCACGTGAAACTTTTACCACGGTTAGAAATGGCCTCCACGTTTCTTTATTTCTATAGGGATCGTGGAAGAGCAGGTGGCCGGCCTTATATATGCTGCGGCAGTTCGTTTCAGGGCTCTATTTCAGCTCTTCTTTGTTTGTTCAACTCTTCTTCGTTTGTTTGAATGTAAAATATTATATCCATTTAGAATTTTGTTATCACGTTTAGGGTCCACAAGAATGTCTCGAATACACAAAAGACTGGATAAACACCACCCTCTCCCCAAAAAAAAAAAAAAAAAAAAAGCCTCAAAAGTCAAAAGTCGGGGCTAGACGTGTGCAGTTTCCACATGTGGCTGATCCATGGCAACTAAATCAGCTTCTAGAATCGTGATCTCTAGTCAAGCTTCTAGGTAGTCAAGTGTGAATAGAATCCCACATGAAACTTTTACCACGGTTAGAAATGGCCTCCACATTTCTTTATTTCTATAGGGATCGTGGAAGAGTAGGTTGCCGGCCTTATATATGCTACGGCAGTTCGTTTCAGAGCTCTGTTTCAGCTCTTCTTCGTTTGTTCGCCACTCCTTTGATTTCTCCTTCTCGCATTTGCCAATATGTCTGTCATTGGAGACATCAACGTGGTTGGTTGGAACAGCGGTGGTACTGTTTCGGAGTACAGGACCTGGCCTCAAGGTAAGGTCATTTCTAAAATACGTGTATGGGTAGTGAATGAAAGGATGAAGGCTATAAGAATGTGGATGACGGGCGAGACAGAGAGCCAAGGGCAGCAGTTCGGCAATCCTGATGGTAGCTCCTATGACTACACTTTTCAACCAGGGGAACCCATAACTTCCATGTCTCTTTGGGCTGGGAATTGGAACAACATCAAAGGTACTATCATTTTCTACATATGTTAGGTGCTTTCTTATGCTAAGTAACTTCATACTATGCTATTAGGAAATCGCTTTGGATGTATTATGTTCACTACAACTACTGGAGGTTCCTTCAACCACGGGTACAGGAGTGGCAGTGAGCAAGTCATCGACGTATATTCTGGCATACTTGTGGGTGCAGTGGTTCGTGCAGGAGCCGACCTGAATGCGTTGGGCTTTGCCTTCCTGAAGCCTTTGATCCGATGCCAGCTTCTGGACGTGACGTACGGCGACCTCAGTGGCTTTGGGGGCATTGTTCTAGAGGTTCTTGATAGCTTGCAATCTAGTAACACCTCAACTGTGGATATCAATTGGAGCCTCCAGGGCTCTAAGACAAAGACTGTGTCTTCCTCCTGGTCGCAAACAGCGGCCGTCACTATCACCATAGGTGTTACTGTCAAAGCTGGAGTACCTGAAATTGCTGACGTTGAGGACAAGCTCGAATGGCAGGTGAGCAATACGCAGACTCAACAAGCATCATCTTCAACAGAGCATCAGCTTACGTGGTCCCAAAGTGGGACTCTCCGTCCAAACCAGTCCATTGATATCAAAGCTATGACCTACTCAGGAAGCATTAGTGTGCCTTATAGTGGAACTATGGTTGTGACTGTGGACTCAGGTGAATCTTATAGCTTCGTTCAAAAAGGCATGTATGATGGTGTCTCTGTTACTGCTGTCAAGATCGTTGCTTCTTGAAGGAAAGCAAATAGCAAGTTATGGTTACTAGTCACACCAGAAATCAGAAGTGACTTCAATAACTATTCTAGTTTTACTAGAAAAGAACCTTCAAGAACAATAAAGCCAAGGTTGCCACCTTCTGCGGGCTTTAGATTTTCTAATATAAGGATTGTGGCTTGTGAAGGAGTGTGTTTGCAGTTTGTGGCTTTACTTCATCTCATTTTTGTTTAAACCTTAGTAACACAAACAATACTCCCATCTGGCTATTCTACCGTAGAATAGCCACATGGGAGTACCCATAGTTGTTAGATAACGCGTTAGCCCCAAAAAAATAACGCGTTAGATGTTATTTAAAAAATAACTAATAATCTTACATTATAATGTTTTGGCGTAAGTAGTGCATCGAGCCCTAAATCTGACGGCTGAGATTTGATGTGGCAATCCGAGGGCTGGGAAGACACGTAAAAAAAAAACACTGTCCACCGATGCCCGGATTGAAGCATGTCCTTGCCAGAAACCCAAGCCCTACTGCATGTTCTGGAGATGGTTGGCAATGGAGGCCAAGCCCAAACCCGATTTGATGCCCTGCTGCCTGTTCTAGAGATGGACACTGCCTTTCCTATGAAGGATCTTCTTTATGCAAAATTTACTGGCCAAGCCCAAACCCGATTTGATGCCCTGCTTGCCTGTTCTAGAGATGGACACTGCCTTTTTTATGAAGGATCTTCTTTATGCAAAATTTACTGTACCCTAATTGGTTCTTTGCTTCCGTTGCTTGAATCTTCTTGCAGATTTTTAACAGCTTTGATTGACCATATATTGCTTAACAATGATTCATGACTGCATTTTTATTTTCTGGCAGTTGTTTTACCAGGGAGTGTAATAAAGCTTTGATTTGGAACTGTTGGACGCTTGGCAGTGGTCCTTGGGCTGCTACAGAAATAGACAGATGTTTAAAGGTTAGTTTTCTGTTCTAGAGGGTCATACCAACCAATTGCACATGCCTTGAGGAAGATATTTTGTTTGAGTTTTTCATGTCTGTCCTTTTAGACAAACAACGTAATTGCCAGAATAACGTCATGGCAATTCTGAGTTGTGGAAATGTTAGGGCGTCTCCCTACAGAGATTTGGTTTGCAGCAATTAAGCCGGTCGCAAAAGCTTTGCCGAAGCTTATCGCAGTCCACTTTCACAGTCCTGAGTGGTTGCATGTATTAGGACACTGATTTACTTTTGGAATGTGCAAGAAAAATTGATGAGCTTGGGAAGACGTATATGAAAGATGGAATTGGACAGTCTCAAATCTTGGAAGATATTTGCAGAGGTTCTTACAGAACTTGGAATGGAAGATGCCTAGATTTCAGTAGGATCAATACATTTCTTGTGCAGTTGCGGCATCAATGTGGATGCCAATGCTTAAATCTAAATTAGATTCGTGATGTACTACATATGTTACAGTTGATGTGCAATTTTGCAAAAGATAAAACAAATGATGCAGTTGTGCCTGACGATGGAGCTAGGCTTCTGCATGCTATATCATGCATTAGTGATTATGAACATTGATTATTCAAAAAATAGATTTGTGCATCCAGATGTGCCCTTGCTCTTTTTGCTTGCTTGACTTTGAGCAGTTCAAAAGCCTCATGCTTAGCGTCTCTTGAAGCATGTCGATTTGATAAGGTACGTCCTACTGAGTGTCTTCACTGCACATAAGCTTGCTCTGACCTGCTGGGCTTTGGTATATATTTGGGTGAAGGCAGTTCAAAATGCTATAGTTGAGGCAACCCAAGTATGGAAAAGTGCTCCTGATATTGTGGCTGGCAATACTCTGCCAACAACTAAAGGTGGATACTCCACTGCACATCATTTGTTATTAGCAAGGGTTTGGCTGCGATTCTCCTTGGTTGGAACAAAAACAATACTCCCATTTTTGTTTATCTCATTTTTGTTTAAACCTGAGTAACACAAACAATACTCCCATGTGGCTATTCTACCCATAATTGTTAGATAACGCGTTAGCCCCAAAAAAATAACGCGTTACACGTTATTTAAAGAATAACTAATAATAACTTATGTTATTTTTGCCAAAATATTACAGTCATAAAAAAATAAAAAAAAAATTATGAATTTTGAAAACCCATACATGCCCCTATGTAGGTCAACATCATCGGGCATCGTTTTCAAGAAACACGCACTATGATTTAAAATTGTCTATATTGGGGAGGGGTGTGTGTGTGTTGGAATTCTTAGTTGCCATGCACCACTTAGTCACAAATATACTGATCTACTATATAACACTTGGTTGCACATGTACATTTTCTTTTGCATGAAATTGGGTTATAGGATCATTTGAGATAGGATAAAATAGTTATAGAGAGGCCAATCTCAGTGACTAGCTTGGCATTCCTTGAAGTGGTACTACTTCAAGGATTTCAACTGTTTACCATTGAGGCGCTTTTCCAAAATTAGCATTCATATACGAGCCTACCTTTGGAGTGAATTGTCTCACGTGCTTGATAGTCGTGAGACGTTGTGGGCAGTTCGAATCAATGACTCGCCCCTGCATTTCACTTTTACCCCGGCTAAGATATTAGCTGTCAGAGAAATAAAAATGTTTTTGGAGGTGGGTGTCCCTTTTTTTCCGGCCGCCGGTAACGGCGGTAATACTCTATTTTCCGGCCAAAAGCTTTATTTTAGAATGTCTTAAAATCTTTCCGGCAAATTTTTTTGGGTTTTATTTCGGGTAGAGTTTAAGTCGTTTGTGAAAGATGGTGCTAGGGTTTGGGCCATTTTGAAGGACGGTGTTGTAACGCCTACTCTAGAATAGTTGATTTCCATCTCCATTCGAAAATGCAGAGGCAGTTCTCAAGCCAAAGTGCCTGTTTTCAAGCAAGCTATACGTCTTCATTCAAGTATGTAGAGGTGGTTCTGAAGCTGGATGGCGATTCTCCTCCTCCTCTGCCTTCCATATTTCATTCAGGGCCATAGGCGCAAGCAAATTAAATCCTAGAGGTCTCATGGAGCTCAGACATCAGGTAGCAGATAAGAAATTACTTGCTTCAGTCCGTCATTTGATTTTTTCAGGTTTAGGTCTTCAGTAGCGAAGTCGCTATGTTCAATCCTCCAGCTTTTAAAAGATTGGCATTCTTCATATCACGTTTGCAAGTGCAGGTTGAGCTATGGCATTCTAACCATAAAAATTGTTGCTCTGCTATATACAGAGTACAGAGATATAAAATGTGCAAAGAAGAATTACCTACACTTTGGGGCAAGCCGCAGTGTAAGAAGAATTACCTACACTAAGGCAAATCCGCCTTCTCTAATCTGCCATTATCACAACCTACAGGTGTTAATTCTTCCATTCATTACAAAAATTTGCCTTTGCTGGATTTGTTCAAGCAAAATTGATTTGCATATTTTCGCAGGTCAGTGCCCTAATCTCAAGTTCAGATAAATACTTACAAGGTCAAAAATTTTATCAGCTTCCACAAAATTGCAAAAGCTTTCCGCTCTGCTGGATAACACTGCATGACCAAAAATGACTTATTAGGATTCTTTATATCCTCTTTCACTTTTATTTAAAAAACTTATGCTTTGCCGATTTGAACATTGGAGTGTCAATACGGTCTGCTGTAAATGCTCAAGTCTCTAGGTTAATACATAAGGTAACTGTGAGAGGGATGATTGTTGTATGTAGTTATATAATACTAACCCATCTGGATACGACATAAGGTAACTGTGAGAGGGATGATACGACATACTAACCCATCTGGAGTGCTAACTTCCAGATGGACTACTAACAGCACTACTCCACATACCTGCTCCAGAAGCACTCCCTCCCAATCTTGGCGTCTCCATGATCTTCAAGGTGTTCGAGGTAGCTCCCACTCCTGCTGATGCGCTCACGCTCTGGGGGCTGCCACGCTATGCTGTGCCACAGCAGACGGTTCTCAAAACGGAGTTTTGAGCGCGAAGAAGGTTTCCAGACTGTTGGAGCCGGCCTAGGGTTAGGGTTTAGGGCTTTATAGGTTAGGGTTCACATGTTATCCCACATGGCTGCAATAGGGTAAGTCCGTGTGGCGGGTGCCCAATAGGTTAAGGCCACGTGAAAAATGGTCTTAACCTAAGGTTGGCTAAGTTATATGAATAACTTAGTCATGCCCTCTAGTGCCACAATCTATGGTATACAAGGCTATGAAGATAGACTTAAGCACAATTTCATTATATATGGACTTTCCTCAAGTCCATATATATCTCAAATGGTAGCTACTGTCTAGAATACGGGGTTCTTAGAAGCAAAACAATGGAATATGTTAGACCGATTCCATTCTGAGGCGGCAAAAGTAGGCGAACCGAGAGCCTTCAAATGCGGTGGTTTGTGATATGAGCATATCCACGACATTGCGTTTTGTGCACAATGAAATAAATTACAACATTAAGATAGTAAAACTTTATACAAATTCATTGAGACGCCATATAGTTTCCGAAGATCTCATATAGCAATTGAAAGTAGAGCTAATCATTTGGCAATATTAAAGCTTCGAATATCTAGTCGCACATCATCTGACTGCGATTCCTCATCAGCTAGAACACTTTTCTAGGGGAGCTTTTCGCATCTGGGCTTTTTTTGGGATTAATGATCCTGCAATTATCCATGTAAGTGTTAATGTCAAAGGAGATTATCAGTCAAAAGAAAAAGAAAAGGGCCAAGCAATAATGAAATTAGGCGACCGCCTTATTTAACGACTAAGCAATAATGAAATTAGGCGACCGCCCTATTTAACGACTAGCATCACATCTGATGCATTCAATGGTGTTATGGAAGTGTGATCTTAATGGGGCAATATGCATATTTGCAAAACAATTCATTTAGCTAAGAAAAAACTCTTGCATAATTCAACGTCCAAGATTGATTAAAAAATAATCCAATGGCTACAACTCTTTAACAGGTAAAACCCTAATAAAACCCTAATAGTACCTCACAGCTTCGAGCTATGGCGGCAGAGCATCACGATGCGGCGGCCAACTCAGGTATGGCGGTCAAGCTTCAAGCTTCGTGAGGCAGTCGAAAGCAAGCAAGCTTCAAAGTCAGTAGGGGCGGGCCGAAGCTACACCTGCTCAAAACGTAAAGTAGAAGTTCGCACAGAAGGAGGAGGATATACTGTTAAGCTAAGATGCAAAGCTAGAGCAACGAAGTTTCTTCTTTTTGTTTGATCATAGAACAGAGTGCCGGATCTAGTGCCGGATCACAGAACAGAGTGATGTTGATGCTACTACAGTTTGAGGTTGATTGGTTGTGTCTAACGACATCTTCAAATCATAAAGCAAACAGGCCAGATCTAGGAATTTCGAGTAGAATCCCACCAAGCTATTTGCAAGCTCCAAGATCCAACCCTTCTCGTCTTTTGCTGCATCGGGACCATCCCCTCTTGCTATAGTTGGTGAAAGCAGAAAAAAACTTGAAGAAATCCTCCATATTTTGAGAGAGATCTGCTGTCTTTCTCAAGAGGATGTGAAGGAGCAGCATTAGATTGGAGATCTCTAGGCCACATTTCTAGAGCTTTTGGAATATTTGAGCTTATCTCTGATTCCTATCGAATCCACTACAACTGTGGGAAGAAGTCAAGCTTTCTACGATCGATGACTTCTTGCATAAGGCACGAAGGGTTGCAGAAGATCAAAGTGTAAATGTGTATGATGAATTTTTTGACATGGCACTTCTAGACATTGAAGATCATATGAACTCTGTCAGGTAATCCTTAAGGGAGTTTGAGTTCATTCTTCTTGAGCGGGCAATAGATCCATATATGATATTTCGAGATGAGGTGTATCAAGAAGATATGGTAGAGGTGCAAGAAGATGTGGACCGCCTATATCACGGCCAACGTGTTATCTTTTGAAGATAATAGCTAGATGATAATCAAGACTAACTAGATCACTTCAAAATTAAATCAATGGTAGAGTTCACAAGCCAATATAATCTCCAAAGGATTTATCATAACATGTAATATGGTCTACCATTGAAAAAAAACTTCTACAATAAAGGCAATAACCTTAATCCCTTGTGATATGCTCCGAGAGCCCAAGCATAGCTTGACAAAGCTATCTTCAATCACCGAACCATATTTTCCATCAGGTGCATCTTGGATTTATAGGGCCAAGCCCGACCGCTCAGGTTCTAGGCTCGGCCGCTCAGCATCAATCTTCGGCCGCCTTGCTACATGATAAACCTTCTAATTCGAATTCGGTTTTGGCTCGTAAACTTCATGCTTGGTTTTCTCAATCTCATATATATGATATATATTGATATTCAATGGTTCCAATGGTTCGCTGCTATCTTCAATATTGTTTCAACTATTGTTTATCCCATAGGCATTTAGCATGACCTTATTTCATCATTCCCCTTTCATGCAGGGAAAAAATTACTAAAGTGATATTTTAGATTAGCTAGAACAACTTTGGCTAATTTAACCCAAAATACATAGGAAAACTTTCGAATGTTTGGCTAAAGTTGAATAATTTTCCTTTACTAGTTTTGAATGTTTGGCTATTTTTTGTTTAAACCTTTATATAAACTTTAGCCAAACATTTATGCTATGCCAAACTTTTTATTGTACGAACATATTAATAATAGAAACCTACTAGTTGGAGAACAAAAAACTGTCCATCTAATATAGTACTAGCAACCTCTATTCCATAATCTCATGAATAATCTCATATTTTACATTAGCTATTAAAAAGTATGGCTAATCTATCCCTAAATGCATAGGAAAACTTTCGAACGTTTGGCTAAAGTGGAAGAATTTTTCCTCTCCTTCTTTCTTATGTTTGGCTAAACCTTGGTGTAAGGGAGGTCACCTTTGAAAATATTTGGCGATTTTTTTCTTTTTTCCAAAAATTTCCTCCTTTATAGTTTAGCCGTACTTTTTCCAAAAATGTCCAAAAAATCGCCATTTGGCTAATATTAGCCGCTATTTTTTTCCCTGCTTTCATGCTAAATGTCTGCACTAGCATGTTCTGCAATACTCACAGGTTCAAGTTCTCAGTGTTTCAACAGGTCGACCTTCATAGTATGAACCACAAACTTAGAGAAGATATGATCTCTAAAAGATATCTGCCTGTCATTAAAATGATAGTGTCTCCAATGTTACCACTGTTTGATGATCAACCTGTTTATGATCAACCTGAGTTCAACACTTCATAATGTACATGTTATCACATTTGATCAAATAAAGTCTCTAGCACATGTCATTCTGCTATCAGTGAAGATTAAATCCCTGATAGTGCAACCATTCCCTGATCAACCTGCATGGCAGTTTAACAACATAGAGAAGATAAAATCTCTATTAAATATCTGTTTGTTCACAGAGAAGATAAAATCTCTGACACCTTTTGCAACCATTCCCTGATCAACCTGCAGTGCAGTTTAACAACATAGAGAAGATAAAATCTCTATTAAATATCCGTTTGTTCACGAGAGAAGATAAAATCTCGGCGGCAAATTAGTCATTAAGCGGAACATAAAATCCCTTTGCACATGATGTCAACTTTCTTCACTCTCAATTATTTTCCATCACTCCCAAAGCATGTTTAAATTTATTAAACTTAACCCGACAAATCCCTTAGTTAGGACATCGCTTCCGCTGCTCATTTGTATTGATATGTTCAACTGTAATAATTCCTTTGCACACCAAATCCCTAATGAAATGGACATGGAGATCTATATGTTTCGTCCTTTGGTGTAAAACTGGATTTTTTGTGATGGCAATACAACTCAAACTATCAGAATATAAGACTGTTGGTCCAACTTGACATACCTTTAATTCTTCCAGTAGACGTCTTGTCCAAACAATTTCTTTAGCTGCCAAGGATGCTGAGTTGTATTCAGCTTCTGCTGTTGACATGGCCACACATGATTGCTTTTTGCTCTTCCAGGCTACTGTGGCTCCTCCTAACATTAAGCAATAACCAGATGTTGACTTTCTTGAATCAATGTCACTTCCCCAATCTGCATCAGCATATCCTGTTAGAGTCAGGTTATCATTGCTAAATGTTAATCCATGGTTTTGTGTTAATTTCAAGTATCTAAGAACCCTTTTTGCAGCTATCCAATGCTGATATCCTGGATTATTACTAAACCTGCTCAATAGACTGACTGCAAAGGTTATATCTGGTCTGGTACTATTTGCTACAAATAGTAAGCATCCAATCAGCTCTCTGTATGGAATTTTATCCATTTGCTGTTGTTCAACATCTGTTTTGGGACTCAAGTCGGAGGATAACTTGTGACCCTGCACCATTGGTGTTTTTGCCACATTGCATTCCATCATGCGAAACCTTTTGAGCATTCCTTGGATATTTGCCTTTTGTGAGATTGTCAATGTTTTCCCTTGATTATCCCTTGTTACTTCCATTCCCAAAATTTTTCTTAACTGTCCTAAATCTGTCATCTGGAATTTGTTCTTCAAAATTCCTTTGCAATGCTCTAATATCTCTGAATTACTTGGTACCATTATGTTATCGTCCACGTATAGTGCAATAATGCAAAACTGACCTCCCTTATGCAAAATATAGATATTTCCATCATTTAAGAACTTTCTGAATCCTTGTTCTTGCAAATATTCATCAATGCACTTGTACCACATTCTGGGAGATTGCTTTAATCCATAGACAGCACGCTTGAGTTTCCAGACCATACCTTCTTGTTTTGTTTCAAAGCCAGATGCTGGTTGCATGAATACTTCCTCATCTAACTTAGCATTTAGAAAGGCAGTACTCACATCCATGTGATGTACATCCAACTTGTTTGCATTTGCAAAAGCTAGCAGTACTCTTATGCTTGTCAACTTAACTATAGGCGAAAATGTTTCTTCATAGTCCATTCCCCTCTTTTGAGTATATCCCTGTGCTACCAATCTCGCCTTATATTTTTGTTCCCCATTCAACCCTGTTTTTATTTTGAAAATCCACTTGCTGCCAATGACATTTTTATTTGCTGGCCTCACTACAATTTCATAGCTATTGGTTCTATCAAAAGCTTGCATTTCTTCCCTCATGGCTTGCCTCCATTTTTCTAAATCCACTGAATTTATAGCTTGCTCATAATTCAATGGTATGTCTGGTTCAAGCATTGCTAGCACATAATTTATGTCAACACTTTCTTTGTGTAATCTTTTGCTTTTTCCATCTTCTATCCTCCCATAATCTGAAATATTAATATCTAAATGCTCTTTTAAATTTTCAGCTTCTGTCTTTCTCTTTTTCTTTGCTTTGTGTATCTCTGGTTCCTCAATTTGTGCATCCTTATTCTCTGTATCAGTCTCAACTTCAGCAAATTCCCCTTGTCTTGTAACTTCCTCATGATTACCTTCCTTCTGCATTAGACTTTCTGTTTTTTCTGTTTCCCTATCAGAGTCATAATCATTATTGTACATGTTGAATTCTACCTGTTCCAAACGAGTTTCTTCGCCTTTGTTCTCACTTGTTACTGGCATGTTGTTTCTGTTTTTATACACACAACTCTCATCAAAGAGAACATCCCTGCTGATCACTATGCATCTCTTGTTTGGATCAAATAGCCTAAAACCCTTAGATTGTTCATCATATCCTGCAAGATAGCACTTCATCGACCTGTCATCAAGTTTCCTCCCAAGTTCCTTAGGAACATGAGCATATGCAGTACAACCATAGATTTTAAACATATCATATGATGGAGTATTTCCATTCCACATTTCCTCTGGAGTTTTTCCTTTAATAGAGCTCAATGGAAGTTTATTTTGAATTAAAACTGCAGTTCTAACTGCTTCATCCCATAGATAGTTTGGCATACCTGATTGTTTGAGCATGGACCTTACTGCATCGAGTATAGTCCTATTCTTCCTCTCTGCTATTCCATTTTGCTGTGGTGTATACCTGCATGTTAGTTGTCTTTTGATCCCATGAACCCTGCAATGTTTGTTAAATTCATATGACAGAAATTCTCCCCCTCTGTCTGATCTAACACATTTTATCTTTCTTCCTGTTTCCCTTTCAACTTCTTGTTCAAATAATTTGTAAGCAGAGAAGGCTTGATCTTTGTGCTTCAATATGTAACACTTGGTTTTCCTTGAATAATCATCTATGAAGGTGATAAAAAATCTTTTCCCACTTAAGCTGGTCACATTAATGGGACCACACACATCAGTGTGGATCAGGTCCAAAATACCCTTGGCTCTTTTATTTGATTTCTTAAATCTGAGTCTTGTGTGTTTGCCAAGCATGCATCGTTACCAAAAACAACACCAAAATAGTCCCAAAAGTCCACGTGGCCAATTTATCTAGATTTGCACAAAAAGACGGTGGTTTTTTGGCAAAAATTTCCCACGGTGGTCTTTTGGCACCTTCCTTTTTTTTTAGTCGGACCTAGCGGGGCCGAATCGTCGTCGCCAATATACACACCGAGCAAAACTTCCTGCTGCAAAGCTTCTTGTTGCCAAAATATTTTTGAGCAAAGCTTCTTGTTGCCGCATATGTTTTTTAGCAGAGCTTCAACTTGCAAAGCATATTAAGCTGGATCTCTGTGCCAAAACTTGCAAAACTTTTAATTTTTGAGCTGGACTAATGTGTTACGACAAGGTAACATCTGTGTTTAACATTAGTTTTGTTGAGATCAACGAAGTTAAACGATCATGAACTTATTCTTAGGCCGGGCACTATGCATCAAAGACTATGCGCACATCCCTTTGGGACATCGGAGGGCAACCCTTCGTTCTTAATTATAATTTTTAACTCTGGTATGTACATGGATTTTTTTTTTCTGGTTGCATGATGTGGTTTATGAATTGCTTTCTTCCTTGTTTCCTTACCATTATATGTAGTATAGTTTTAGGTTGGACTAAGTACATGTTTGTACTATTTTTCCCGATGCATAATTTGTGGTATATTATTTAGTATCCACAGAGCATGCACATATTTTGTCTGAAAGAGGAGTTAGGATTATTTAAAGCCTTTATTATGCATGATTTTGGTTTTTCTTTCCATATTTGACATGATGAGGAGTTCTACTAGAGCATAAGTGTCAAGGAATCTCCTATTTATTACCCTATGGCCTTTTTTCAAGATAAATGTGATGAATCATTGAGCATATTTCGCTTCTAAGAGCCTTAATAAATAAGGGTTAAACACTAGGGTTAAATAAGGGCTCTCCATGCATGTGCCCTAGGGTAACCATGGTCTTCTAGAAGCAACTGCATAGTCAAAATTTCGTGACGTGCCTTTCTGGCATGGCCAGTGGCACCTTGTCCAGTTTGTCACGAAGCATCGCAAGGGGCAACTTTAAAATAGGTGCCTCGGGACGGTTTTTTTATTCTCTCTCTTGGGTTCTCTCTTCAGACCCTTGTGGAAACCCTGCAGGCAAGTGCTCGACCACTTTAAAGGCAGGGAAGGCTACCGAAACCTAAACCCGACAGATTTAGTAGGGTTTTGGTTTTGGGGCACCAAAACCACTCCATCTGCTAATCCCACCGTCCAAATGGTAGCTCGTGTTCCCTGAATCATCTCCAAAAAGAAAAAATAGAAATCCATTGCACGGGCATACCAACCCCCAAATTACCCCCTTTCCGACGTAGGGCCACAAGGTGGATATATGGCGTGTTCCTCCAATTCGGCAGCTATACCGGGCTTGGAATGCAGTTTTGGCTTCATGCAAGACTCCAAGGCGTCCAATTTACTCTAGGGACCAGCCGTTGTGACCAACATAGCCAAACTCAACTTGCTATATGCAATTAATCGAGCTTTCGCTCAATGCACTCCTTGCTTGTAGTGTGTGCGCTAGTCTTAATTAAACGTAGCATGCACAAGGAAGTAGGGGCAGTTGATCGGGGCAAGGCTCTTCATGCATGTGCCCTAGGGTAACCATGGCCTTCTAGAAGCAACCGCATAGTCGAAATTTCGTGACGTGCCTTTCTGCATGGCCAGTGGCACCTTGTCCAGTTTGTCACGAAGCATCGCAAGGGGCAACTTTGGAATAGGTGCCTCGGGAGGTTTTTTTAATTCTCTCTCTTGGGTTCTCTCTTCAGACCCTTGTGGGAACCCTGCAGGCAAGCGCTCAACCACTTTAAAGGCAGGGAAGGCTACCGAAACCTAAACCCTACGGATTTAGTAGGGTTTTGGTTTTGGGGCACAAAAACCACTCCATCTGCTAATCCCACCGCCCAAATGGTAGCTCGTGTTCCTTGAATCATCTCTAAAAAGAAAAAATGGAAATCCATTGCACGGGCATACCAACCCCCAAATTACCCCCTTTCCGACGTAGGGCCACGAGGTGGATATATGGCGTGTTCCTCCAATTCGGCAGCTATACCGAGCTTGGAATGCAGTTTTGGCTTCATGCAAGACTCCAAGGCAACCAAGTTACTCTAGGGACCAGCCGTTGTGACCAACATAGCCAAACTCAACTTGCTATATGCAATTAGTCGAGCTTTCGCTCAATGCACTCCTTGCTTGTAGTGCGTGCGCTAGTCTTAATTAAACGTAGCATGCACAAGGAAGTAGGGGCAGTTGATCGGGGCAAGGCTCTTCATGCATGTGCCCTAGAGTAACCATGGCCTTCTAGAAGCAACCGCATAGTCGAAATTTCGTGACGTGCCTTTCTGGCATGGCCAGTGGCACCTTGTCCAGTTTGTCACGAAGCATCGCAAGGGGCAACTTTGGAATAGGTGCCTCGGGAGGGTTTTTTTATTCTCTCTCATGGGTTCTCTCTTCAGACCCTTGTGAGAACCCTGCAGGCAACGCTCAACCACTTTAAAGGCAGGGAAGGCTACCGAAACCTAAACCCTACGGATTTAGTAGGGTTTTGGTTTTGGGGCACCAAAACCACTCCATCTGCTAATCCCACCGTCCAAATGGTAGCTCGTGGAAATCCATTGCACGGGCATACCAACCCCCAAATTACCCCCTTTCCGACGTAGGGCCACGAGGTGGATATATGGCGTGTTCCTCCAATTCGACAGCTATACCGAGCTTGGAATGCAGTTTTGGCTTCATGCAAGACTCCAAGGCAATCAATTTACTCTAGGGACCAGCCGTTGTGACCAACATAGCCAAACTCAACTTGCTATATGCAATTAGTCGAGCTTTTGCTCAATGCACTCCTTGCTTGTAGTGCGTGCGCTAGTCTTAATAAAACGTAGCATGCACAAGGAAGTAGGGGCAGTTGATCGGGGCAAGGCTCTTCATGCATGTGCCCTAGGGTAACCATGGCCTTCTAGAAGCAACCGCATAGTCGAAATTTCGTGACGTGCCTTTCTGGCATGGCCAGTGGCACCTTGTCCAGTTTGTCACGAAGCATCACAAGGGGCAACTTTGGAATAGGTGCCTCGGGAGGGTTTTTTTATTCTCTCTCTTGGGTTCTCTCTTCAGACCCTTGTGAGAACCCTGCAGGCAAGCGCTCAACCACTTTAAAGGCAGGGAAGGCTACCGAAACCTAAACCCTACGGATTTAGTAGGGTTTTGGTTTTGGGGCACAAAAACCACTCCATCTGCTAATCCCACCGTCCAAATGGTAGCTCGTGTTCCCTGAATCATCTCTAAAAAGAAAAAATGGAAATCCATTGCACGGGCATACCAACCCCCAAATTACCCCCTTTCCGACGTAGGGCCACGAGGTGGATATATGGCGTGTGGATATATGTAACTCGATCAATGGCGCCTGATGCCGATTGATGCCGCCAAGGTCCTAATGCATAAATCTGTTTTTTCTTTTTCTTTTTTAATAGTTTTCGAGTGTTTCATCCATTAACTCCTTCATTTTTTTAGGTAAATCTTCACCCAACACTACTCCTTGCATCTCCTTGCTTCAAAAAGCATTGTCTGCTCTGGCGTATATACAAGATTTTAAATTTGACTTTGGATTAACTGGTGTCCATTGTTTGAGTTGTATACAAGATTTTATATTTGACTTTGGATTAAGTGATTTGTGCCTAGAGAACATTTCATGGCGAAAGCCTTAACGAGCGTGGCATAATTTGTTGTTAACAAAAATCTCTGTCTTGTTATTTTCGGCATTTCAAAATATTATAGGTATTGGGTGACCAAGCAACAAATGAAATTTGACTTAGAAATAGTGAAAATGCCAAAGAAGCATCATTTTTCACGCTATGGAGTGTATTAAGGATGATATAAATTTAAATACGGGTATACAAATTTGTGGTATAGACGAATTTAAAATCGTAAAGAAAAACAAAATTCTGGAGCACAACCCTAACCCTAATATCCCCCTGGCCTGCTCTGCACAGAAGAATGTAGATCCGAATTTTTGCCAACAGGGTTTCTTAGATGGCGGCCTGCTCTGCACAGAAGAATGTAGATCCGATGAAGAATGCGAGACGGATTTCAGAGGTTTGGACGCATCTGTGGGCGCTTCAGCGGTGAGGCCGAAATTGGTCTAGTATTTTGGAAGACAGGCATTTTTCCAGAAAGTCGTATTTGATTGCCTTCTTTTCTTCTGCTAATATGATGCAGCACAAGAAGGCGAAGACGTTTGCGTGTTGCAGAGCGGAACTGTAGATGCACGACCAGTTGCTTCCTCGAATCGGCCATTCGATTCTGTCTTTCCATGTTTGCTAAACCTTTTCAGTGCCTGCAAAGCGTTATTTGTTTCAAGATGTTGCTCTTCTGCGTTTTCTTTAATATTCTATTGAATTTGCTTACCTCTGGCAGGTTTGTTCTTGCGGCGTTATTGTCATTTTACAGATCTAATTTGCACAATATAATGCTTTTTTTCCTTCTTTCTACATTGGTGGCTCATGGCAGCGAAAACGGCAAGGGTAGTCTTGTTCTGATTTTTCTTATGCAATTATCCCTTTTTTTAATTACTTTTTGTGGTATTGTAGCCTGGTTCTGAATCGCAGATGCTGAAGAATGAAGCTTGGATACCTTGGTAATTCTAGAACGATATTCATCTTTCATGTCCAGAAAAACTATTATATGGCAGTATTCATTTTCAGAATGTGTCATTTGCTGTAAAAAAAAGAATTCAAGCTTGGATCCTTGCTATTGTTCATTTGGATAGCTACATGGCAGTTCCTTACTCCTTATTTGTTTCTCTTTGAATTTTATAGAATGCTAAATATCAGGCACCACCACTTTCTTCAGTCTCGAGGTATCAAATACCATTTTATTCTTCTTTATCTTATGTGTGATTCTAACCGGTTACTTTTCCAGGGTTATTGTTGCAGTGATAAAGGATCTAATCAGAATGACCTTACACATTGCACTAGGTAATGTTCCCTTCCATTTGACTGCACTGGGTAATGCTCCCTTCCATTTTAGTGCACTGCATATGCTCCTTTCTAAGGCATTTGCTCAATTTGACTATGTTCCTTTCTAAGGCATTTGCTCAATTTGACTTTGTTTGATCTGATTAATTTTAAAACATATGGTAAAATTGTGGGTTCAACTCCTACATGTTCACATTTCTATTGCATTCACAAATTTTCTCTATTGCAGCATCACTAAACAAAGCATTATTAAATATTCTATACTCAAGATCAAGTTGTTAAACTGTATTGGTTAACTATATTCTATTTGGTGTCCTACAAAATAGCAATCTAAGGCAACTACATTTACCAAATATGCAAAATATCAAAACTGAACCAACTACAATTATCGCAGTGTGGTATCACAATAATTAATCACTATCAATGTTGTAAAAATTACCATGTACGCATACCGAGGAAAATAGATGTGATCAAATATCGTTCCACAAAACTTGATAGATTAAGCATTAGTACATATCATATATTTTAAGCTGCTATAAAGACCAACTATAACTATCATGTTCTAGTACTATGTCAAAAAATAATGCTTGTTTATCACGTCATGGAATTGTATTGACGAACCATATTATATAACTAGACATGGTTTGTAAACTTTTTGGCCCACAAACGCGTATTGATTTTAAGATTTGGTTTTCACTAATAAATCAATATGAAAAAGTCATATTGATTCAAGTTTGGGGGCCTTGTGAAGAGCGACTTGCATGATTATATGGAATGAGACTGCATAAATATGTTTTGAAGCACTGGATAGAACGCTTCGTGATGTGATGTCATGCGACGAATTTTTTGGGGGACTCATTGTTGTTTTAGGAGGAGATTTTTGCAAGCTCCAAGATCCAACCCTTCTCGTCTTTTGCTGCATCGGGACCATCCCCTCTTGCTATAGTTGGTGAAAGCAGAAAAAAAACTTGAAGAAATCCTCCATATTTTGAGAGAGATCTGTTGTCTTTCTCAAGAGGATGTGAAGGAGCAGCATTAGATTGGAGATCTCTAGGCCACATTTCTAGAGCTTTTGGAATATTTGAGCTCATCTCTGATTCCTATCGAATCCACTACAACTGTGGGAAGAAGTCAAGCTTTCTACGATCGATGACTTCTTGCATAAGGCACGAAGGGTTGCAGAAGATCAAAGTGTAAATGTGTATGATGAATTTTTTGACATGGCACTTCTAGACATTGAAGATCATATAAACTCTGTCAGGTAATCCTTAAAGGAGTTTGAGTTCATTCTTCTTGAGCGGGCAATAGATCCATATATGATATTTCGAGATGAGGTGTATCAAGAAGATATGGTAGAGGTGCAAGAAGATGTGGACCGCCTATATCACGGCCAACGTGTTATCTTTGACCGTGTGATCGATTAGCACGTGATGTTGAAACAAGGGTGAGTGTTTTTGTTCAGGATGCAGGGGCTCAGGAAAGGGTTTTCTTTTTAACACCATGTTGTCTTATGTTCGTGCCCAAGGTATTATTACAGTTGCAGTTGCTTCTTCAGGAATTGCATCCACTTTGATTAAAGGGTGGGCGCACTGCACATTCAAGGTTTAAGATACCGATAAACATAAATGAGACATCAACTTGCAATATTCCAAAGCAGTTGGAGCTGGCAAAATTGATAAGAGCGACTTGCATGATTATATGGAATGAGGCTGCATAAATATGTTTTGAAGCACTGGATAGAACGCTTCGTGATGTGATGTCATGCGACGAATTTTTTGGGGGACTCATTGTTGTTTTAGGAGGAGATTTTTGCCAGCTTCCACCTGTGGTTCCATGAGGAAATCTGCCCCAAATTGTGCATGCTTCCGTGAAATGCTCTTACATATGGGATCATGTTGAGGAACTAAGCTGAACATAAATATGAAAGTAATGAACAATGTGAAAAGAGACACAGAAGAGAAAAAGGCGTTTGCAGAGTATCTCTTACGAGTTGGAGATGGACTTGAGACCACATTTTCCAACATTGGATCGGGCGTAATACGTCTTCTGGAAGAGATTTGTGTGAAGTCACAGGATTTAAATGGCTCACTAACCGCAGCATTCCCTGATGTTTCAACGAATTATATAAGCGTGTCCTATTGGGTGCAAAGGGCAATACTTATGCCACTGAATGAGGACGTAGATGAAGTAAACAAGAGGATGACAGAGTGGTTGCCTGCTGCACATATTAATTATTACAGTGTTTATCGAGCTGTTAACGAGAATGACGCAGGGGTCTATTCTATTGAATTTTTGAATGCGCAAACTCCAAGTGGGATGCCTCCTCATCAATTAACTTTGAAGGTTGGCATGATTGTCATGTTATTGAGGATTGTTCCTACACGTAAGGGACTCTACAATGGCACTCGCCTCATTATACGTTCATTGGGAAGACGTGCTATAGATGCCAAGATTGTCATTGGAAAAACTATTGGAAGCAGAGTGTTCATATTTCGAATAGCTTTGGTGCCTAATAATGTAACTGGAGTAGGACCATTGGGTCCCTTCATGCCAAAGTTTCTTCGAGATATAAAAACCCCAAAATGAATCGGTTTTAAAGTTGGGGACCTAATGTCTACAAGTTAAGATAGGTTCCCCCCAAAAGTCCCGGCCGGACACGACGTTTTTCCATATGTGGCAACTAAATCAGCTTCTAGAAACTGAATAGTGTGAAAGTGTGAAACTAAAGAGCTTCTACAAAGTGTGAATAGAATCCCATGTGAAACAAGCTTCTAAACAACTTGAATGCTCCTTTTGTTATATATGTCATATATGAGAATGTGAATGTAAGGACTTGAATAATTTCATGTCTATAATGTGGACCACCATTGTCTATAGCATGTAAAAGTTTGATGGTGGTGGGAAACAAGACTGGAATAGTTGGTTTGAAGAGTATGTTAAGAACCCTGGATGGAGTGGTCAACCCTAGCCATTGTTCTATGCCAGCCCTCGCCATTGCCATGACTCGGTCTGCTCTATCTTGAGGCCTAGCCGGTCAGTCATCCTCCTTATGAGTCTGAGCCTGGGTAGGAGCTCTCATGTTTTACGGTTTATGCTTATCATCTTTGTATTGATATATGTGTGATGCACTACCCTTCGGGGTAGCATTTATATGTTTGATGCTAGTTCTGACGTGTTATCGCTTTTGCTGTTATAGGAGCCCATAGGGGAAGGGCGCGCAAGACACCTTCGTGTTCCCTCCCCGCACTAGGGATCACCTCAGAGTGCGGGGTAGACGAAGGGCCCGTGCGGTTGTTGAGCCGGACGGGGGATTTCCTGCCGAGTGTACGACTGGGCGTCGTATGTTTAGCAGGGAGCGTCACAACAATCAAGACAGTCCAGTGAGAAGCCATGGTGGTTATTTATTTTTCCCTTTGAGACTTTCGACGTAGTTTAATTCTTGGTCATGGGCATGCATGGACAATCATGATGAAATCAGTATTAAATGCATGGACTTGATCCCCTTTCCCATACATGTTTAAATAGAGTGAAATGTTCAAGTCAATCGCAATCCTACTGCTTGCTTTGCCACTCCCTGCTTGGCTTGCTGGAGACCACATAGTAGGGATATTTTTGAAAGAAAAAATAGGAGTTGGAGAAGAGCTATTTTATGATTATCGTTATGAGCCTAACCGTGCCCTAGTATGGGCCCGAAAATAGGAAGATGGCCCAAAGCATGATGATGTGGGCAATAGCTCAGGTCGGGCTCAAAAGACTGCATAACATTATGGATCAAAAAATATTATAAAGATGGCAATTTCCACAGAATTCTCCATAACTAGTCTTGTGTATATTGTTAGCTCAAATAGTGTGGATTTGATTTAAGCCACTTCACCCTCGGGCCATGGAGGGCAACCCTCCGTGCGCAGCACCTTGTTTTATTTGCAGTGCATCTCTTCACGAACCAACTTCTTTATTGTGAGTCCTTTTTTTTACGCCAATCAATTTGAGAAACTAAATTGCTTGTTTATCTACCTAAGAAGTAAAAAGGGATGATGCACACTTACTCTTTCTTTTCTTCTTAAAGAAAAGATCAAAGAATTACGAAAAGCTAAAAAACTAAACTTCCCTGAAAAACTTCAAACTAAAATTTGTCCCAAAATTAAGACATAATCCCAATTTAAATGAATGATGGTTACATAACCGGAGTAGGATCATTGGGTCCCTTCATGCCAAAGTTTCTTCGAGATATAAAAACCCCAAAAATGAACCGGTTTTAAAGTTTGGGACCTTATGTCTACAAGTGTTCTGTTCATTTTAAGATAGGTTCGTTTCCCCACCCACCCCCCAAAATTCCGGGCCAGACCTGCACGTTTTCCATATGTGGCAACTAAATCAGCTTCTAGAAACTGAATAGTGTGAAACTAAAGAGCTTCTACAAAGTGTGAATAGAATCCCATGTGAAACAAGCTTCTAAACAACTTGAATGCTCCTTTTGTTATATATGTCATATATGAGAATGTGAATGTAAGGACTTGAATAATTTCATGTCTATAATGTGGACCACCATTGTCTATAGCATGTAAAAGTTTGATGGTGGTGGGAAACAAGACTGGAATAGTTGGTTTGAAGAGTATGTTAAGAACCCTGGATACATTATTGGAATATCTGTAGGATTTATATTGGGCACAACACGTATCTTAAAAGTGTGAAACAATCCTTTTGTTATATATGTCATATGTGAGAATGTGAATATAAGAACTTATCATTGAGTTCGTTTGAAATTATATCAATTTTTTAAAAAAAATCTCAACTGTCTTTCGTATGCGGTATCTTAAAAGTGTGAAACAAGCTCTTGTTCGTATGCGGTATCCTAAAAGTGTGAAACAAGCTCTTGAACAACTTGATTGCTCCTTAACAATCAAGAGAATGATGAATGATGGTTACATAACCGGAGATCATTGGTCCCTTCTTGCCAAAGTTTCTTCGAGATATAAAAACCCCAAAAATGAACCGGTTTTAAAGTTTGGGACCTTATGTCTACAAGTGAATGGGGGCCAGACGTGCACGTTTTCCACATATGGCTGATCCACTAAATCAGCTTCTAGAATCAGAATCGTGATCTCTAGTCAAGCTTCTAGAATCGTGATCTCTAGTCAAGTGTGAATAGAATCCCACGTGAAACTTTCACCACGTTTCCTAATTTGTATAGGGATCGTGGAAGAGCATGTTGCCGGCCTTATATATTATGCTGCGGCAGTTCGTTTCAGGGCTATGTTTCAGCTCTTCTTCCTTTGATTTCTCCTTCTCGCATTTGCCAATATGTCTGTCATTGGAGCTATCAAAGTGGTTGGTTGGAACAGCGGTGGTACTGTTTCGCAGTACAAGACCTGGCCTCAAGGTAAGGTCATTTCTAAAATACGTGTGTGGGTAGTGAATGAAAGGATGAAGGCTATAAGAATCTGGATGACGGGCGAGACAGAGAACCAAGGACAGCAGTTCGGCATTCCTGATTTTGGTACCACTTATGACTACACTTTTCAACCAAAGGAACACATAACTGCCATGTCTCTTTGGGCTGGGAATTGGAACGACATCAAAGGTACATAAGTAAACTATCATTTTCTATATGTTAGGTGCTTTCTTATGCTAAGTAACTTCATAATATGCTATTAGGAAATCGCTTTGGATGTATTATGTTCACTACAAGTACTGGAGGTTACTTCAACCACGGGTACAGGAGTGGCAGTGAGCAAGTCATCGAAGTATACTCTGGCATACTTGTGGGTGCAGAGGTTCGTGCAGGAGCCGACCTGAATGCGTTGGGCTTTGCCTTCCTGAAGCCTTTGATCCGATGCCGCTTACGGGCGTGGCGTCTGGCGACCTCGGGGCTTTGGGGCATTGTTCTAGAGGTTCTTGATAGCTTGCAATCTAGTAACACCTCAACTGTGGATATCAATTGGAGCCTCGGGCTCTAAGACAAAGACTGTGTCTTCCTCCTGGTCGCATAACAAATACCGTCACTATCACCATAGGTGTTACCGTCAAAGCCGGAGTACCGAAATTGCCGACGTTGAGGACAAGCTCGAATGGCGGTGAGCAATCACGCAGACTCAACAAGCATCATCTTCAACGAGCATCGGCTTACGCGGGTCCCAAAGTGGGACTCTCCGGGTCAAACCAAATTCCATTGATATCAAAGCTATGACCCACTCAGGAAGCATTAGTGTGCCTTATAGTGAAACTATGGTTGTGACTGTGGACTCAGGTGAATCTTATAGCTTCGTTCAAAAAGGCATGTATGATGGTGTCTCTGTTACTGCTGTCAAGATCGTTGCTTCTTGAAGGAAAGCAGCAAATAGCAAGTTATGGTTACTAGTCACACCAGAAATCAGAAGTGACTTCAATAAACCTTCAAGAACAATAAAGCCAAGGTTGCGACCTTCTGCGGGCTTTAGATTTTCTAATATAAGGATTGTGGCTTGTGGTTTCTAATATAAGGAGTGTGTTTGCAGTTTGTGGCTTTACTTCATCTCATTTTTGTTTAAACCTGAGTAACACAAACAATACTCCCATGTGGCTATTCTACCGTAGAATAGCCACATGGGAGTACCCATAGTTGTTAGATAACGCGTTAGCCCCAAAAAAATAACACGTTAGACGTTATTTAAAAAATAACTAATAATCTTATATTATAACTAGTAACGATGCCCAGCGTTGCTGGGCATAAGTTGGGGACCTGTAAATGATAAGGCAGCAATGATATCGAGGTGCTGCTCATCACTCAATGCATTATCCTTTTATTAAGTGTCTAGCTCACTTTCCAATTCTTCCCTCTTAGATCCTTCTGCATTCATGTTCTTGGACCTAGAATAGCTTGATGCATTGGGAAAGTTTCCTAATGTCTTCCATGTTTGTTAGAGTCGAAGCATTAGAGTTGCATTAGAGGTCTGCACAAATGCATAATGCATTGGAGGTGTTGTTGGATTGAATCCAATGGCTTTAATGGATTTCCCTTTTTTCATCCTAAAAACCCTTTTCCTTCATTTCCTTTTCTTTTTTTCGCTTAACACTCGCTTTAACTCATGTTGTTAGATGGTGTTCTCCTCGAATGAATTCATGGCTATAGGTTGATGTTTTGATTTAGAAGGGAAAAGGGGCATAAATCTAGATGTATTTGCTCTACAACTGAATCTTATTGAGTCTATCACCTTTCTATAGTTTTATTTTAGAGCTACATATAAAATAACATGTCCATGGTTTTGCTCTACAATTGAATCTTGTTGAGTCTATCACCCTTCTATAGTCTTATTTTATAGCTACATATAAAATATGAACATGTCCATGGTTTTGCTGAACCTATTGTGCTTAGTGCGCATGGCTTGGGACCATAAAACCAATGTCTCGACAACTCTTATGGTACACATGTTGATTATGGTCTTACGATGGGGCACCAAAGGTCTTACAATGGGGCACCAAAGAATTTCCATCAATAGATACCACAAACAACCGCAATGGACACAACACATTCACAACCTAAATTTAAAACCAATTTTGCATACAATTTTTTGGTCCCTTGAATCATAGAATATTTGGAACCTAGTAAATTTTGAAGCACTTCGACACTATAGGTATACTCGTTTGCGCTTCATGAATAAAAGCGCTCACAATGTTTGAGTAATTTCATGTTAGAAAGATGGTTGAATAACCTGTAAAGTTATGCCTTGATCTTCTGCGAAACAATGAAGAAATATTTAACCTGGCAGTTATGGATTCCGCAATGTTCAATGCAATGCCATTTGCAAAGAAGAGACCAGGAAGCTCCTGCGAGGACTAATGCAAGGACTAATATTATATAACTCCTGGCATATGCGATAAGAATATATGAGATATAAACTAAGTAGGTATATATAATCATCATAAGTAGCATATAAACCTTAGTTAAGGCTTTCAAGATTATAGATCCATTAAATGGAGCAGTATATGGCTAATTCACATGTATAGGGCATATAGTATATGACTAATCCACATGTACAGGGCATAAGATATGCCAATTGTAAATAAACTACGATATGTTGTTGCTATTTCATTATTTCATTATTTGATGTTTTCAATCAGGTCCCTCTTTTCCTGCAAGCCTGTTAACATTCAAAACATGAGAAGAACAAAGAGGAACAAAAAGAAGTGCTGCATATGGATAAGCGACATAACATCATACCCAATTCATTCACATGTCGATGTATACATGGGTATCCTGGCATGTATTTTGTGCACTCTGCACATCTCTAACATTGTTTCCAGCGTGGTTCTCAAATCAGAAGCTGCAGTTCTCAAATCAGAAGCTGCAGTAAAGCAAATTCATGCACATGAGTCTAACAGTAGAATATTAATCCACATGTAAATATGCCATGATGCCAACTGAGAAACAAATAGACAACCTAACCTGCTCTGATAAATGTCTCTCACAAAAGATCTACCTGACCTACCATTGTTGCTCCTGTCTGCAACAAAGAACAAAAATGTCATCTCTTAAAGGCAAGAGCAGAAGAAACTTTTAATAGCCGAAGAATTTCTACTACAATACTTACTGTTGCTGGCCGTCTTCCATGTATGGTGACACCAAAAAGTTCAGCAGCTTGTGTATATTCTAGAAAAGAATATCCCTCGTGAGCCCTTATTCTCCACAGGGGAATCAATATGAGATGTAGACTATATTGGACATCGAGGAGCCATTCATGAAATGCTTCGCATCTAGGCTTCCAACTATGCTGATGGCAAGACTTTCATGTTTTTGAAAATAAAACGCATTGATGAAATGAAAATTTGAAATCTAGGAATAAGAAGTGATAAAGCCACAATGATGTAGAGAAGGAAAAGAAGGGTAAAGGATGCATGCTGAAACCTTCAGAGATGGACTATGGCAATCATACATGCTGCAAAATTTGTCTAAACAGCAACCTCACCTCTGAGCAAAACCACTGCACTGTTGCCATGATCTACCCTGCATAGCCAACCAGGCTTCAAAAGATCTGCAAAACCTGAACAGATCGGAAGGATAAATGTTTCTAGCTCAACCCCAATTAGACGAAGCTCAAGAAGCCTTGAAATCCTCTGCTTCAGTGTATACATGTTTAAATCCACTGCAACACTCCATGCCATTTGTGAGTTAGATCCTTCCTGCGAGGTTGAAGAAATGAGGTAGAGCTTTAGCCTGCAGAGATCGGTTTTCAAATAAATCCCCTCCGGAGTTACTTGCCTCGGATGCAAAAGCCCAGACATACAGGATAATCCCATTATATAGGCCGCCTTACATAGGCGATAGCAAGAAGGTGAACAATTGACAACTACGATGCATCAATGAACTCCACCACAATCGAAGGAGGAAGCGGCTTTCTTCTTTTCGTTCGTTTTACCATGGCCGTCAGATCTACAGCTCTAGATCTGAGTCGTTGGATCTAGGGCTGGATGCAACACAGCAAAACATTATAATATAGGATGTTTTGGCGTAAGTAGTGCATCGAGGCCTAAATCTGATGGCTGAGATTTGATGTGGCAATCCGAGGGCTGGGAAGACACGTAAAAAAAAAAACACTTCCACCGATGCCCGGATTGAAGCACGCCCTTGCCAGAAACCCAAGCCCTACTACATGTTCTGGAGATGGTTGGCAATGGCGGCCAAGCCCAAACCTGGTTTGATGCCCTGCTGCCTGTTCTAGAGATGGACACTGCCTTTTCTATGAAGGATCTTCTTTATGCAAAATTTACTGGCCACCCAAACCCGATTTGATGCCCTGCTGCCTGTTCTAGAGATGGACACTGCCTTTTTTATGAAGGATCTTCTTTATGCAAAATTTACTGTACCCTAATTGGTTATTTGCTTCCGTTGCTTGAATCTTCTTGCAGATTTTTAACAGCTTTGATTGACCATATATTGCTTAACAATGATTCATGACTGCATTTTTATTTTCTGGCAGTTGTTTTACCAGGGAGTGTAATAAAGCTTTGATTTGGAACTGTTGGACGCTTGGCAGTGGTCCTTGGGCTGCTACAGAAATAGGACAGATGTTTAAAGTGTAGAAAATCAGAGATCTACAGCAGAAGAATGGATATGAATAGATGAAATGGGTCTGGTTGGAACAGCCCCAACCGTAGCACATATATATGCCTCAGAGAGGCGTGACTGTGCCAAGAGGCACGACTGTGCCAAGAGGCACGACTGTAGGACTGGACGTGGACATGCAGAGGCCTATTTTCAACATAAAGGTTAGTTTTCTGTTCTAGAGGGTCATACCAACCAATTGCACATGCCTTGAGGAAGATATTTTGTTTGAGTTTTTCATGTCTGTCCTTTTAGACAAACAACGTAATTGCCAGAATAACGTCATCGCAATTCTGAGTTGTGGAAATGTTAGGGCGCCTCCCTACAGAGATTTGGTTTGCAGCAATTAAGCCGGTCGCAAAAGCTTTGCCGAAGCTTATCGCAGTCCACTTTCACAGTCCTGAGTGGTTGCATGTATTAGGACACTGATTTACTTTTGGAATGTGCAAGAAATTTTTTTTTTTTTTGAAGAACTGTGTCAGCAATATATTAAAAGAATGGTAATGTTACAAAGCAAGTGAGGAGGAAGGAGAACTGCCCCAAAGAGACAGTGATACCTCGACACTCCACAACAACTACAACTCTACTGCTGTACAAACTGACCATCACCATCTACCACACCCAAGAAGTCCCGCCAAATGGAAAACTTCCGCTCTACTAATCCCGGGAACACCAAAAAGCTTTGAAATAGCTTGTACCTGAGCCGAGGAATCAGAGAGGCTGCAGGCTGCTGAATCCCCTGAAAGATCCACAACCGCCGCCGCTTCCAAATCAACCACACCAACCAAGCCACACACAGATGCAAGGCTTGCTGCCGTACGAGCGGCCAAGCACCAGGATATACATGAAGCAGCAATTGTTGGCTATTCAATCTCACCAAAACAGAGTCCCCACCCAATCCCAGGCAACCCGCAAGTGAGGGCATAAAACCGCATAATGCTCCACAGCCTCACGATGAAGGCCACAACAAGGGCAAAGAGGGCTCACACCGCCTAAAACCGACTCACAAGGACATTCACCACGATATGGTGGTTGCATCACCCGCCACGTAAGCACCAACCTTTGGTGGGGAAGAGAGCTCCATGTCCACGCCCAAACCGAAGCGCCATCGAGAACCCGTGAGCTGCGAGAGACCACTTGCCCGGGGGCAGAGTGTCATGAATAGCCAACACCCTAACAAGACCGCACAAAACAAGAAGATACAACATCCGGATGAACCTTCCAAACCTGCACCACCACATCACCCCGAGGGACTATAGGTATGTGTAGCGGAATACTCCCCGCCACTTGTTCCCGTGATAGCTCCTCCACGCCCTTCAGCGGCGAGCTCGAAAAGAACTCCCACGGCTAGCCGACCATCCCAATACCAATCCTCCAAGGTGAGCACAACAGCTCGCCTCCAACGGGCCTCAAGGTCCCCAGCATGCACAAAGGCGCCAAGGGCAAGTAATGCCAGGGGTAGAGGAACCCACAAGAAAGGAGAAGAGTGGTGATAAACCAGGCATAATCTAGCCGGAAGAGCACACGCCGCGATCCCAAGCCCGCAACACCCCCGCGGAGAAAAGGGGATGCATGTGGGAAAGGCCGAGACCATACAACAAAGTGCCTGGGCAACTCTACATGCACAGACGACTTTCCAAATGCCACACAATGGCGAAGAGATTGCCACAATAGTGCGCCGCACTGGGAGAAGATGCTCCATCCTGCCGAAGCGCTCCAAATAAACTTAGAGACCAACACCTTACTATGCAAAGGCCAAATCCGAATGGCCAAGCCCCCATCTCCTCCCGGGCGAGACACTTCCACCAAGCCACTTTAACAACCGCCCCTTCATCATCCCCGCCCCACACAAAATTTCGAACAATCTTATCCAAAGCCCTGTATCTTACCCTCGGAGCTAACATCGCAGATCTTTGATACACATGAGTGCTACAAAGTACGACTTTGGCAATAGTGATCCTACCCGCCATGGACAACTTGCTACCCTTCCACCAATTGAGGTGTTTACGCAACCCCGCAAAAATCTCATCCCACACCCTCCCCATGGAAACATCCCTCCAAAGGGAATACGCAAATGACTTAGTACACACATTACCCGGAAGCACCTTCCAAGGGAATAGAGCCAAACAAGGGGAGGCGAGTCAATCGGGCCCATAATGCGGAGCATTTACCCCAATTCGTAAGAATGCCTCGAGGCCAAGGAGAAAGTATCCAAAGAAACCCTTCACATTCCGCAAATTCCTCTCTTACGCCACCAAGAAGAGAAAAGTGTCATCGGCGAACCGTTAATAATCTGCGACTACCATCCCGCATCCGGCCCATCCACCACCCCTCCTCCACTGCAGCCAAAAACAATCGAGACAAAGCCTCCGCCACAATCAGAATAAAAATGGTGCCAAAGGGCACCCCCGACGCTTACCCCTCCTCGCCTAAGGAGAAAAAGGCGAGGGTTCACCCCGCACACCACCGTAGTCTGCGGGCCTATCTATGCACTTCATGATCGTGTCTCAGAAGCGTGGACCACAGCCCAACGCTAACATCATGGCGCATAAGAACTCCCCAACGGACACTATCATAAGCTTTGGCAAAGTCAAGCTTTAAGATAGGCAATGCCTTGACTCTGTTCTCCGGGCCCAATAAAGGCCCTCATAAGTCTAGCGGCAACATTAGTCAAAATGTTCCTCCAAGGAACAAACCCGCATCGCACCTTACTAATGGAAGAAGTCAACACCGCTTCAACTTCTCCGGCGGGGCTTTTCGCAATAATCTTGTACACAGAGGACAACAAGGATATAGGCCTCCAATCATTAATAGTAGAAGGCTGCTTAACCTTAGGAATCAAGGAAATGCATGCGGTATTCAAGATCCTATCCATGTGAGAAGACTGCAACAACTCAAGATACACCTGGTACACAGACTCACCAGCCCACTCCCAATAAGTCTGAAAGAACTCCACAGGGATGCCATCCAGCCCAGGACATTTATCCTTGGCCATGCACATACATGCCTCCGCTAAAATCCTCTCGAGAGCTCTGCGCCCAAGCTCTCACATTGGTGAGGCAAAATAGATGGCTTAACGGCCCCCAAAACAAGCTCCCCGCATCTCCCCGCTCATAGGGAAGAGTGCGCTTTCAGCAAAAAAAACCGAAATGAGCATGCACATACCTCTGCAACTCAGCGGGATCCTCCAAAGTCCGGCCATCAGGCAAAGCAAGGGACGCCATAGATGCTGCATATCGCCGCTGCCTAGCTGCTCTGAAGAACACCGACGAACTTGTATCCCCCTCCTTCAACCAGGTAAGGGCTGCCTTCACACGCGCCTCATGCACTTTAACCTGCTCCAAAGCAACAATACGCTGCAACACTGCATTCTCCCTAATGCCATCAGAAGGCTGCGCCCGAATCGTCTCCAACTCCTGATAAAGACTATGCAACTCCCCGCCGCTCTGCTTTGCACACACGCCTACCAAAGACCTTAGCAAAACGCTTCACCCTGGCCAACGCAGTCACCATACCAGACATACCCTTCAGAGATGAAAAGGTATCAAGCCACAACTCCTGGCACTGGGCCGAGAAATCCGCATCAGCCAGAAGCCGGGTGTTCAAACGGAACACCGTCCGAGAAGGTCGAGAGGCAACCGCACCCTGACTGGACAAAACCTGAGGGTAATGATCAGAAATGGAGGTAGACAGAATGTTACTCCGGCGCAAAGAGGGCACACCATCCAATGCGCATGGGGAAGCATAGCACCGGTCATGCCTAGCATACGCCCGGCCCGCACCAATCACCTATTACAATAGGTGAAAGACAAGTCCCCAGGGACCTCAACCAAGGCCAAATCCTCGCAACAAACGAGACCACCGGTCCTTCTCAAACCCCCGCACAAGCCGGGTGCCGAACCAGAGCGATCTTCTACTCGCTCTACCATATTGAAATCCCCTAACAACAACCAAGCAACCCAGAACCCACCAAGGGCTCATAAACTTATTCCTGGATTGTGGCCCACAAAGCACCCCCATTTGAGAAGGCTGATTAGGGGCATAAACATTAACAATCCCCCACTCTTGCCCGCCCTCCAACCACTTAATTATTGCCCACCGACCAAACACATGCTCTGCAGAGTATGTGACCTGCACATCCATCTTCCAAGCAATAAGAGTACCCCCACTAGTCCGCCCGGAAGAAGAAGCAATAAAGCCAAACCACCTACCAACCATATTCATGAGCACGGACATATCACCCACAGGATACTTATGCTCCTGAATGCAAACAATATCGGGGCCTTATTTGCCCGAGTGCCAAAGAAACACGGGCCCTCTTACTACTAGAGGACCGCACCCCCCATTCCCAACCGAGGATCGACCTATTCATCCCGGAGGAGAAGTGTCCAGCCCCACATGCCTACCCACTGGGCCATCAGCCCACTCCACGAGTCGGCATCTAGAGCCAGAGGATTAATCACAAAGAATGTGACCCACGTACCGCTCTACGGATATTCCACTTCCAACACGTGTTGGAAGTCCCCGTGCACCTCCCACGAGTCATGGGCCACAACTCGTGATATTCCACTTCCAACACGTGTTGGAAATCCCCCAGGCACCTCCATAGAGTCATGGGCCACACTAGTCTCTACCTCCAACCGGGTTGCACCAGCCACCTCATGCTCAGCACATACCGCTACTGGGACATCCCCAGCAGGATCACCAGCCCCTGCCACAACCCTGTCCTCAGATCTAGCCACAACCAAATCATCTGAGCCCTCCCCTGAGCCACCACGTCCCCTAGCCCCGCCACCACCTCTCCCAACCACACCACCTCGTCCAACTCCACTCACTGCACCACGGAGTCCTCTGCATGTGGCCTATTGATGAGCTTGGGAAGACGTATATGAAAGATGGAATTGGACAGTCTCAAATCTTGGAAGATATTTGCAGAGGTTCTTACAGAACTTGGAATGGAAGATGCCTAGAGTTCAGTAGGATCAATACATTTCTTGTGCAGTTGCGGCATCAATGTGGATGCCAACGCTTAAATCTAAATTAGATTCGTGATGTACTACATATGTTACAGTTGATGTGCAATTTTGCAAAAGATAAAACAAATGATGCAGTTGTGCCTGACGATGGAGCTAGTCTTCTGCATGCTATATCATGCATTAGTGATTATGAACACTGATTATTCAAAAAATAGATTTGTGCATCCAGATGTGCCCTTGCTCTTTTTGCTTGCTTGACTTTGAGCAGTTCAAAAGCCTCATGCTTAGCGTCTCTTGAAGCATGTCGATTTGATAAGGTACGCCCCATCGAAAGTGTCTTCACCGCACATAAGCTTGCTCGACCTGGCCGGGCTTTGGTATATATTTGGGTGAAGGCAGCTCAAAATGCTATAGCCGAGGCAACCCAAGTATGGAAAAGTGCTCCCGATATTGTGGTCGGCAATACTCGCCAACAACTAAAGGTGGATACTCCACCGCACATCATTTGTTATCGGCAAGGGTTTGGTCACATTCGGTTGGAACAAAAACAATACTCCCATTTTTGTTTATCTCATTTTTGTTTAAACCTCGAGTAACACAAACAATACTCCCATGTGGCTATTCTACCCATAATTGTTAGATAACGCTGCGTTAGCCCCAAAAAATAACGCTGCTACACGCTATTTAAAGAATAACTAATAATAACTTATGTTATTTTTGCCAAAATATTACAAATATAAAAAAATAAAAAAAATTATGAATTTTGAAAACCCATACATGCCCCTATGTAGGTCAACATCATCGGGCATCGTTTTCAAGAAACACGCACTATGATTTAAAATTGTCTATATTGGGGTGTTGGAATTCTTAGTTGTCATGCACCACTTAGTCACAAATATACTGATCTACTATATAACACTTGGTTGCACATGTACATTTTCTTTTGCATGAAATTGGGTTATAGGATCATTTGAGATAGGATAAAATAGTTATAGAGAGGCCAATCTCAGTGACTAGCTTGGCATTCCTTGAAGTGGTACTACTTCAAGGATTTCAACTGTTTACCATTGAGGCGCTTTTCCAAAATTAGCATTCATATACGAGCCTACCTTTGGAATGAATTGTCTCACGTGCTTGATAGTCGTGAGACGTTGTGGGCAGTTCGAATCAATGACTCGCCCCTGCATTTCACTTTTACCCCGGCTAAGATATTAGCTGTCAGAGAAATAAAAATGTTTTTGGAGGTGGGTGTCCCTTTTTTTCCGGCCGCCGGTAACGGCGGTAATACTCTATTTTCCGGCCAAAAGCGTTATTTTAGAATGTCTTAAAATCTTTCCGGCAAAATTTTTTGGGTTTTATTTCGGGTAGAGTTTAAGCCGAATGTGGCTATTCTAGCCATACTTGTTAGATAACGCGTTAGCCCCAAAAAAATAACGCGTTAGACGTTATTTAAAGAATAACTAATAATAACTTATGTTATTTTTGCCAAAATATTACAGTCATAAAAAAATAAAAAAAATTATACCATTTTGTTCAAAATTTCAAGACAAATCCAAATATATATCATTTGCCAGTACCTGTCATTTGCCAGTACCCGACTCAGGTGAATCTTATAGCTTCGTTCAAAAAGGCGTGTATGATGGTGTCTCTGTTACTGCTGTCAATCTTGAAGGAAAGCACATAGCAAGTTATGGTTACTAGTCACACCAGAAATCAGAAGTGACTTCAATAACTATTCTAGTTTTACTAGAAAAGAACCTTCAATAACAATAAAGCCAAGGAGGATTCGCTTGTGTGAATCCTCTTGGGCGACCTTCGGCGGGCTTTAGCTTTTCTAATATAAGGATTGTGGCTTGCGGTTTCTAATATAAGGAGTGTGTTTGCAGTTTGTGGCTTTACTTCATCTCATTTTTTTTGTTTAAACCTGAGTAACACAAACAATACTCCCATGTGGCTATTCATAGTTGTTAGATAACGTGTTAGCCCCAAAAAAATAATGCGTTAGATGTTATTTGAAAAATAACTAATAATAACTTATGTTATTTTTGCCAATAGTCATCAAAAAATAAAAAAAATTATACCATTTCGAGACGAATCCAAATATGCGAAAACCTAACCTAAACAACCCTTCTGTTGTGCGATATTGGCGTCTGAGAGCCTGCCGCTCTCTGTTTGCAGACCTGAGACAAAAGGAGAACAAAAAATGACGATTTCTGAAGCAGCGTGGGCCGATTTCGGTCTGCCAGTTTTGCCACAAGCCTGCTCTGATCTAACAGGTATGTCTTTTGCATTTTCAAAACTCATTCATCTAATTTCTGTAGTGCAATTCTCTGTTGCTATTTTCTGAAAAAGAAGGCATGTTAATGATGTTTATGTTATGTATTTGGGATAGGAAATTTCTGTTATGTATTCGGGACAGCAAGTACCTAGATATCTACATGTGATTCTTGATTAACAATTATCTATAATCCAAAAACATATCACTATCTACTATCAAGGAATCTCTTGAAGGCAAAAAGCATATTGCGCATCAAATGTTTAAGTGACATTCTGATTTTTCAGCAGGTTAGATGAGGTATTTTCAAATTCTGTATATTTGAATTCAGCATGATCAAACTAGCCAAGATCATGTTTTAAATTGTTAAAATCTGGTCGATTTTTTTTTGCCAAAAAATAACACGTTATCAACTTCCTGGATAACTAGTTACACGTTATTTTGACGTTAGCCATTAGATAACAATAACTGCTAACAAACAGCTATGATTCTACCTGTCAGCAGTAATGCAACACTCCTCCTTGCTGATGGTATCAACAGATAATACCTTTTTCATTTTGTTGCCATGCGCCATATTATCTCCAAGCAACTACAACAACTTAGGCAGAGTAAGGTTCTTGGCGCCTTGTTTACAAATACAAAAATATATGCTTATTTGAACTTTTGTATTCTTTTGTTGTTAATAAATTTTCACATCTACACTTTGTCATGATGTTAATCTTTTCCATTTCTTATCTACATTTTGTCTTGACGTCATACCCATAAACAAATTTGCCAAGCGTTGGTTTTTAAGGCAGTCTTATTAAAGAAATTGTTGGACCATAAGGCATTTGCTAGTCATTGCTGCATTGTAAATATTGGTTCCATATTAGGGATAAGTTGGGGAATATCTTGATGACCTTATGATTTAATAGACCATTGATATTCATGCAATACTCTTGGGGCTAATTTAAGACTAATAAGGTCAACTTGACTTAGCGTCTTTAATTCTAAAGCAATGCTGCATAGCGTAATAAGGTCAAGTTGACTTTAGCTTGTGTGAATCCTGAGGATTCGCTTGAGTGAATCCTCTTGGCTGCTCTAGTCAATTTAGGGAGCCAATAAAGTGGGCGACCTTCGGCAGGCTTTAGATTTTCTAATATAAGGATTGTGGCTTGTGGTTTCTAATATAAGGAGTGTGTTTGCAGTTTGTGGCTTTACTTCATCTCATTTTTGTTTAAACCTGAGTAACACAAACAATACTCCCATGTGGCTATTCTACCCATAGTTGTTAGATAACGCGTTAGCCCCAAAAAAATAATGCGTTAGACGTTATTTTAAAAATAACTAATAATAACTTATGCTATTTTTGGCAAAATATTACAGTCATTAAAAAATAAAAAAAAATTATACCATTTTGTTCAGAATTTCGAGACGAATCCAAATATGTGAAAACCTAACCTAAACAACCCTTCTGTTGTGCGATATTGGCGTCTGAGAGCATGCCGCTCTCTGTTTGCAGACCTGAGACAAAAGGAGAACAAAAAATGACGATTTCTGGAACAGCGTGGGCTGATTTTGGTCTGCCAGTTTCGCCACAAGCCTGCTCTGATCTAACAGGTATGTCTTTTGCATTTTCAAAACTTATTCATCTAATTTCTGTAGTGCAAACCTTCGCATATTTAGGTTAGGTGTTCACACGTTTGCATTTGGTAATAAAAATTTCAAAAGAAAGCACTTCAAGTGCAGCAGTGTGGGATCTGCCATCAGTCCCCAGAGCTAGAATTCTTAGCTCATCAGAATTACTGTTTTGAACTCATCACAAAGAGTGAAATACCTTGGAGTTTCTCAACCAATGCTCTGCCTCAGCAATCTGTTATTGCAACCCTTTCACATGTTTTGCATTTGGTAATAAGAAAGGAAAGCACTTCAAGTGCAACAGTGTGGGATCTGCCATCAGTCCCTAGAGCTAGAATTCTTAGCTCATCATAATTACTGTTATGACCTCATGTAATATTGCTCCAACAGGAATATATTCGTAAGCAGGGTTGCCCTTAAGGCAAAATTTGTCTAAGCATAATTTAGAAGGTCGGACGAATAATAGAGTTGCAAGATTAGTTATGCTGGCGAATGTTTTCTAGACATGAATGTTTTTTATAGAAATCTAGGCGAATCATAGCCAATATTATTTTGCCAAGACTTAAGTGTCTTTATTTTCCAAGTGCAATTTCTGTGATGAAATTTTATTCACTATTCATCAAGGACACAAATACATTATAACTATAGTTGCACGATGCAATACCAGAACTTAACCTTTGCAAATGCAGATCGATCCGACGGATCGCGATTCTCGAGCCAGACGAGCATGCAAGAGTTGCATGCGTTGCCTGCATGCATTGCATGCATTTCGGGCCTCTCATCCGGTTAGGGGATCGCTATTTCTTCCTGCATTCGCCTCCAGCTTCTCATCGGCGCTTTCTCTTCGCCCAGCAGTGTTTCAGGTTATGTCCTATGCTCTCATGCAGAGGAGGGGCTTCCTCTTGCATGGGTTGACCTTTCGTGGCATTTCCTATCATTCTTGTTTCTCTTCGACCTGACCTTTCCTGGCGTATCCCTTCCTGGCGTTTCTTATCGTTCTCGGTTCTCTTCTACCTTGGCCTGCGTTGACCTTTCCTGGCGCATCCCTTCCTGGCGTTTCCTATCTTTCTCGTATCTCTTCCTATCCTTCTCGTCTCGCTTCTACCTCGGCATTCCTCCACTATGGGGCAATTCTTGAGCCTTCATCTCGGATCGACGGGAAGTTCTCTTCTTTCGGGCGTTGTTGTGTCATGCGAGTCGCAGCTCGAGAATGCAGATCGATCCGACGGATCGCGATTCTCGAGCCAGACGAGCATGCAAGAGTTGCATGCGTTGCCTGCATGCATTGCATGCATTTCGGGCCTCTCATCCGGTTAGGGGATCGCTATTTCTTCCCCGCATTATTCCTCCCGCTTCTCATCGGCGCTTTCTCTTAGCCAGTTGTTTCGGGGTTATGTCCTATGCTCTCCCTCCCTCCCTCCCTTAAGTATTTTGTTTATATATGTTGTTGTTAGCGGGCACGCTTTAATCAACCCTCGCTTTTTGAGGGTTTTGTTCTTCTCTATTGTGTTTTGTGGTCTTATGCGTAGTGCATGGCGTTGCGGCGTTGGTTTCTTTTTGGAGCGTGGGTTTTTGGGAAGTTTAGCGGTACGTTGTCTAAGCCTTGCCTAGGGCTTATCGCTAGGGTTTTTCCTCGAAAACCCGAAAGGGCGGGGTTTTTTAATCCCGGCGATAAGCCCTAGGCAGGTACACTAGCCAAACATCTATGATATATTTTTGTATTTTGGGGTCCAGGTGTTATGACTGGATATTCCCTGTATTTTTTGTTTTTTGGGTAGCTTGCGATATGCAGCTACCCACTCTCTACCATTGTAATTACACTGCTGGGATGAATAGAAAAGCCCCATCTCCGGGCGTTGTTGTGTCATGCGAGTCGCAGCTCGAGAATGAGAACGTTTGTAAATAAAACAAATCTACTAAAAGGGAGGTCTGTAAAAAAATGCTCTCCAATGCATCCTTAGAAGTATTTGAAACACAATAGCTACAATTAAAATTATCATATGTAGCTGGATAGATATGGAGAATAGATTAGGTTATGAAGAAAGCCTAGAATATTAGGCTATTCCTTAAGAAATCTTCGAGAATGAGGGTAGAGGATAAGGCGAATCCATAGTTATGACGCTTAGTGGATGTGGCGAATTTTCAAGTGGAGTGAGATTTGTTTGTAGAAAAGTTGGCTAATTTTATTTTTTTCATCTATAACGGGCCCTACTAAACCAGCGTCAATATGTAGCACAATAACAGGAGGTTAGTTTTAGATTTTTATACGCTTTTTCACATGGTTTTTCTATGATTTCGTTGTTGTATTCGTTGAGGTGTACTAAATAGTATTTCTAGAGTGCACCCTTTATGGGCCGTTGATTTTCGTTGGTTGGAACAATCCGAGGGTTGTTGTCTTTCTCTGCATGTGTTTGTGCATGAACACTGCGCATGTGTATGCATGTGCATGTGCACATGCATGTGCATGTGTGTGCATGTGCATGTTCATGTGCATGTGCATGTGCATGTATATGCATGTGCATGTGTATTGTGCATGTGCAAGTGCAAATGCAAGTGCATGTGCATGTGTGCATGTGTGTGCATGTGTGCATATGCATGTGTACTTGCCCTTTTGATTCTTATTGCCGGAGTGGATTTTACTACCACGAGATGGATTTTTTGCTCACACTTACAAAGGTATTTGTTTTTTAATGTTTCTTCAGTTAGCATAATGTTTTCTTTTACAAGGTATTGGTTTCCTGATTCTACAATGTAGTGCTTCCTGATTTGTTTCCTTCCTAATATTTGCTGCAGATTCAAGTTTAGGCCCTCTGTTTCCTTCCAACTCTTGGATATTCCTGGCTGCCGGATTGTTCATAGCAGCCAGCCTTTAGCTTCAATCAACAAATGGATTCTTATGCACGAGCAAAGGGATTATTCCACCCTTTTCCATGTCACGCAAATCAGTCAAAACAAAGGCCACAAGAATGCATTTATATTGTAGGTTTGGAACTTTAATCGAACCATAAGGTGAATCATGCATTACCTTTAAGCTAGAGATGGAGCATCCAAAATCATATGGATTGATAAACAATGGTGTCATTGTGAAAGAGAAATAGTTGTAGCGGAAGTAACAATATGTAGCATAAATAAATGGGGTTTTCTTTTGTGTTGCAAACTTTATGACTTTCGAAATAATGGGATCAATCTGCTCTATCTTTATGGTAACTTTTACTTATATTCTATTTGTTTTATTGTGATCAAATTCAAAAGCTACAATGATGAAAGCCTCAAATGAATTCTAGTTTTTCCCAGTGCTCAATTCTAAATTTTTGTCACACCTGGGAGGGGGTGACGTCCCTAAGGCCCGAAGGGGCCAAAAAGTTTTTTGGCAACACAAACCATTAACATCCAACATATAAAAAATTAAATCCCCAACACATAACAACCAACACATAACAACCATTGACATTAACAACCAACATATAACTACCATTGACATTAATTAACACAACCATTGGGTCCAACACATTTAAATTAAAATCCCCCTTAAACCCCCTTTGGTTTGGGTGCATATTCACACGGGGGTTACTCCCGCAACGAGTCATTTGATGGATGGGCATATTTGCCCTTTATTCCAAGATCTGGACCGCATATAACGATCCTCGTTTGTGGGGTATGCATGTACAAGTTTTTGTATAATCCGTGATATTAAAGTTTGTAAAATACTATAAGGTTTGAGAGAATGTACTCAATGGTGTTAATTTTGTACATGTATTGTAAATTTTTGGGGCTCTCATTTGCCCTACGTAACCCCCCGTGTGAATATGCACCCAAACCAAAGGGGGTTTAAGGGGGATTTTAATTTAAATGTGTTAAATGCAATGGTTTGTGTTAATAATGTTAATGGTAGTTGTGTGTTGATTGCTATATTAAAAAAAAATTTGGGCCCTTCGGGCCCTAAGAAAGGCCTTCGAGCACTAAGGATAGCATATTTGCATGTGGACTTAATTACGAAGAAGCTTGATAAAAAAAAAACAACCATAATACATATTTAACTAAGATGATCATAATAATAATATGATAGAACAAACATATAACAATTATTAGGATATATAATGGCTATGTAAGAGTTGAAGGCCTCCGTGAATCGAACCCAGGTTACTCCAAGGCCCATTAAAGATATATGCATGCCTATGGTGCATGTTGCCACTAGCAATACACAAACATGTAATAATAAATATATATAAAGGAGCACACGATACATACTATTAAGTATTAAGAAGAAAGGTCCTCTAACAATGCTTTTATAAGAAGGGATCTGCTGTCAAAAGGAAATTCATGCAATGAACTTGGTTGCAATATAAAAAGACTCCAAGTGTGCACCAAACAAGCACGACTACAAAAACTAGAAACTAGTATTCCATATTCCCCAAATTCTTGGCACCAATCCTTCTTCCCATCGATGGCATGGCGACGGGAACTTAGCCATTAGGAAGATGGCATCGGCAACAATGTGGTGAGGTTTAAATCGCAGCGGGCGATTACGTGCACATCCCTTTACAATCGCTTCATTCCAAGTGTGCTAAAATTAAAGGAAAGAACTTCCTTCCTTTTACTTTGGTTGGACGTGACGCTAATAAGCGGTGAATTGCCTCATGTGCAAATCAAATTACTTACCCGTCATTGAGAAAGTTCCATGCCACTTGTGCTAGGGCAAAGATTTTGGGCAATTTTGAACTTCTTGATAGTCGCAACCAGCCGGTTTGTATGAATGATGAATATTCGGATCAAAGCCCAATGTCGCCGCCACCAAAGCGCTCCCCAACAACAACGAGCTCACGCTTGTGCATCATAAACCCCCGATCGTAAATGCATCTAGATTAAACAGTGTGCAAGACCTGAAATGATACAACCCATAAGATCAAATAGACAACAAAGTTATAAAACTTGACATGAAATACCTTCCGCCACTTCATTCTCTCTCACAAGCGGCTAAATCTTTGTTGTTATGGATCTCATATGACACAAGTATAACATCCTTTAGTTGTCTAGGTGTTTCTTCTTTGCCCGCCCGTAAAACATACGATAGTGGCAGCCATCTACAAAATAAGGACAATAATGAAAACGGGTCATAGGGTAGTATATGAAATTGGAATCATGAAACTCTAGAGTATACCGACATTGGAATAAGATCCGAACAAGATATTGATGCCATTTCTTTACGAACACAAGGAGTCCCACGAATATCATTAGCGACTCTTCAAGATATAAACATATCGATATTCAAACCCATAGAAACAAAGCTATACCAGATATTAGATAGTTGGAGTTCGGCTTCAAATAGAAGAAACTCCCGAGACCTCGCTTGCACTAAAGATGCATAATCCCAATCAACATTTCGATGTTGCCTTTGTTAAGGCAAATGATAAAGCTTCTCGATTTGCATCCCCTAATGCCGCGATTCGGCCGCGGCCGATGCATCCGCTAATGCCGCATCTGCCGTGCCTATCTGCTGTGCAATGCCCATTCAAAAAAAAAAGTTTATCGCTTTAATGGATATGTATAGCATGATTTTATGGATTAGGTGCGGGTACATTCAAAATCGGCCACAACCCGTGAGGTGGATAGATACCATAATCCTTAGCAAGTGTTGCTGCCGTGCGGAAGGTTGCCGGAAGCATAATTTGGACCGATTCTCGATGGTTTTCCCACAACCCATTGAAACACAAACCAAGCCCCATGTGCCCGCCACGCACGAAGTTCGATGGTGTCCCGCCTTTGCCATCTATTGCGAGATCCCATGAATTGCTGCAAAACCCCTTTCCTACACAAACCCTAGAGCAGAGATCGACATAAACCCTAAAGCAGAGATCCCCGATGCTTGCATGTTGTTCAAGAAATTAATACAAATAATTCTTTTGTGAATAGGAACTATATAATGCGCAACCATTGCAAAACCATAGCTAAAACGCCATTCAAATATAAAAATCCAATGTGCACTCTAGATATACTGATTAGTATGCCTCATGCAATACGCCCATGAAATCATATGAAAACCATGCCAAAAAGCGTATAAAATTACAAAAAAAAACCCCCTGTTATAATGCTACATATTCACACGGGGGTGACGTAGGGCAACGAGAGCCTTTTGGCGAACTTTCGTCCTTAAGGGCTACCCTGTTCGTAAGGGATACCAACACAGGGATCCTGCAGCTAGAGATGAAAGAGCTTGGAGCTTTTGGCTTTAAAAAGGAAACTTCCGTCCTGCGATAGCCGTGGAGCTTTGCTGAAGGTTAGCCCTTTCCAGAATCCACTCAACGAAACCAAAGAGTAGGAAAGGAAGGTCCTCGGCACCATCAATCGAGGAATAAAATGGATAGAACAGCCTCCGTATCCCACCCTAAAACGTGGAAAGGGTGAGAAGGGATATCTCGACCGTTCAATTCTTAAGTGAAACCTCACCCTCCGATTTAGGGCTGGATACAACACCCTATAACATTATAATATAGGAGGATAGGATGAGACCAGCATTCTAGTGAAACCAATAAACACAGTAGCATGAAGGTAACTATAGCAATCAACAACAATAAATTCCTAAAAAAAAGCCCAAATAGTCAATACTTGGCCCTTTCACATTATATCAACCACTACAGTTGGTGAATGTTGGTAAAGGGCCTTCAAGGCCATAAATCCTTTGTCATTTGAAATCTATTCTGCAGCTCTATGTCAATCCCTCATGTAGAATATAGTCCCTCATGTTTAATATGGACTTGCCTTAAATTTATGTAGGAATTTAGGTGGTCTTACCACTGCCTCAGCCTTAATACAACCACGTATCTAGAATCGATTATCTCTGGTCATCTAAAAATATTCAGTCCTAAAGGAATTTTGAGTTTACCCTGCATATTCTTGCAGAGTTCTGACACGTCTATGAGTTCTAAGGGTCCTACTGTTGACACAGGTCCTGGCTGCAAAACTCTAAAACTTGATTAGGTTTGGAAGGGTCTCTGGCGAGCCCATTAAAAGGGCCAATACCTTTACCATGTTTGGATAAAAGAGCTTCACCTCTGCCGAGCATAGAAGGCATCGTTGCCCAGCAAACCTTCATTATTCTATTAATCAAAACAACAAACACAAATGAGGCATCTGCACTTGAAAGCACGAAGTGCAAAAAGGATAAATATTACAAAGAAAACTATTGTACGACTGCCAAAGTGCACATGCATATACCTTGAGCTTGTTGCCCGTTGCTGCTGAATTGATGTCCTTAGAACTTGATGCTTCAATGGGTTTAAATGTTGACCTGGGAGCCATATTCAAGCTCTGATTCTTTTACAGGGCTGAAAGCTTCAACTGACGACATATACAATGCAAGTCTCCAGGTAACGAAGCACCTCCAAGCCCGCACAAAATTACTCAAAAAAGAGAAGGGCACAATGATTTCACGTGGGCTGATCAAATCTGGGTCGTCTGATTTAGGGCGAAAAACAAAATAGACAAACACTAAAATTTTATAATATAGGACTAGAAAAGGGCCCGGCCTGACGGCCAGACCCTTTTCTTTTGCACTCATTCCTCGGCTCGGCCCCTCCGGGGCCACGCCTCAGTTTGGGCCCACCCATGTGCACACCCTTCCTCGGCAGAGCCCTTTTCTTTTGCACTCATTCCTCGGCTCGGCCCTTCTGGGGCCTCGCCTCAGTTTGGGCCCACCCATGTGCCCTTTTCTTTTGCACCCTTCCTTGGCTCGGCCCCTCCGGGGCCTCGACTCGGTTTGGGCCCACCCATGTGCCCTTTTCTTTCGCACCCTTCCTCGGCTCGGCCCCTCCGGGGCCTCGCCTCAGTTTGGGCCCACCCATGTAGTCCTACTACTAATTCCAAAGTATCACCCATTAAAAGCCTATTCAACCTCGCATACATACCTACTACCAATATGTACTACCAATTCCAAACTATCACGCATTGAGGAGCTTAGTCACATTTACTACTAATTTCAAAGTATCATCCATTGGGAGTTTACTCCCATCTACTATCAACTCCAAAGTCTCACCTATTAAAAGTTGACTCACACTTACTACATCGACTATCGATTTCAAACTATCACCTATTGGGAGCTTACCCAGATCTACTACTACTTCTAAAGTATCTTCCGTTGGAAGCGCACTACATCTACTATGAAGTCCAAAGTACAACCTTTATATGTTCAAGAAAATCCCATGTTACTAAGCATCCATTGCTCAACCATCCATGAGGAGCATACTTACATATACAGCCATGAGGACCCATATCACATCTACACCCATGAGGACCCTTACCACATCTATTAATTGGCATCCATGCAAGGGGAGTTTACATATTTGGATTCGTCTCGAAATTCTGAACAAAATGGTATAATTTTTTTTATTTTTTGATGACCGTAATATTTTGGCAAAAATAACATAAGTTATCTTCTTATATTATAATGTTTTGCCGTAAGTAAGTAGTGCATCCAGCCCTAATTTGGGCGGTTGAGATTCAGTCATGATTTAATGCGGACGGCCGAGATTATCTTACTACAAGCAAAGGCAAAGAGTTGAGGTTTTATCCCAGTGGAAAAGAGGGCCAAGGATCGGGCGACCATATCTGCAACCGCAAGTGGAGCGGCCATGTCTGCTAATGTTTTTGCTTTGTTTGGCCATAGATGAAGACTATAGGGCCGGTCCTTCAATTCCTAGCAATATGAAGTCGCTGAACAGAAACAATACGTTTAGCAGCTCATCAGCAACAAATTTTCCTGCACATCAGCTCAGCAATGGCCTCTATGTTTCAGGTCGACCGGATCAATACAGAGAAAGAGGGAAAAAAATGACCTCCACAGTTATGCCCTATACCGGAGGGGACATAAAGAAATCAGGCGAATTAGGGAAAATGTTTGATATTCCAGTGGAGACTTCTGGATCTCTCAAATCAAGAAAGTCAGTCCAGGCTCCAAATGGGTCATCTAACAGAAGCTATCTGATTAGGTCTACTTCTAGCCCTCTTCCAACAGGGGCTCCTCGCCTATTATCTGCATCACACTCTGTGAATAGTAAGCAGTGTGTTGCTCCACAGGGATCAAGTCCAGGACCTACTGCAGATTTCATTGTAAATTTGCCTAAAACTGGATTGATAACTTCTGCTGGCATAATTCTTCAATCTTCAGTCTCTAGAAAAGGCTTTTCTGGATCATTAGACATGAATGCAGTGGAGAAATTGATGCAGGGAGGTCCTATTCCATCGTCTCTCGCTGTTAACGATCTAAGTTTGGTTGAGAATTCTTCTTTCAGAAAAAAGAGCCCTCAGGATGGCTCTATGTGCTATTATCCCCCTTTTTGTAATTGGATTTATTGCTGGGGGCTTTGTTCTTGCTACAGTACAGAGTCCAATTGTCCTGGTCCTGATGGGATCTTTGTTTATGGCTATGCTATTGTTGTTTGCATGGAACACTTGCTGGCAAAGAAAATCTGCACTCAGTTCTTTAGAGAAATTTGGTGACAAACTTCTAGATCATGTCAAGGATGGTCAATATGTGAACGTTACAGGGGTAAGCTTGCTTATGCAGGTAATAAATTGTGGCAGTGTAGCTCTTGAGTCATCCTACAAGAATGTAAACCGTTGTATATACACTTCTACAGGACTTCACGAATACCGATATTTGAATTCCAAAGCTGCAACCAAGGAGCATCGCCATTGCACTTGGGGTTTGACACATTTAGAGGTACTAAATTTGGAAAAAAAAAAATCTCTTGACATTTCTGCAAAATGTAGCATACTGAATAGGACTGTGGATTTTATGGCAGAGACATGTGGTAGACTTTTACATATCTGATGTAAGCATTGGTAAAAACTGAATTTTCTGCAAGGGTTAGTCCAAATGTGAAGGAGAGTACGATTGTAGATATCGCTCCAGACAACAAAGAGTTGCCTGTCAATTTTCAACGCTGGTTAGCAGAAAGAAAGCTGTATAGAAGTAAGGCTTTCACGTTCAATGAAGTTCAGAGAATCTTAGTATTTTTATCATCCTTGCAGGTTGAATATGCTACCACTGCCTTTGGTGGAGAAACATGGTGATCATTGCTATTAGGACTTTCGTAAAGTTCATATATTTGAATGTGGCTTAACAATAGCTACGTTTTCAGATAGTGCAGGCCAGATTAGGCAAAAAGTTCCTTTGTGTTACATTTATTTCAAGGCCATGTATATGAAACCAGATCTTATAGCCAAGTTGAGGGAGTTAATGTGGTGCAGAGCAACTTGAATCTCGACTTGAGTGCCTTGAGGAGCCAATGACAATCATAAAAATGGACAAATGAAGGTAAAGAAATCACAAACGAAGGTAAGAAAATCACAAACAGTTTATAATGTAAAAATTTACAAACAATTGATTGTTGTTGATTGTTGAGAAGTTGAAAGATTATTTGGCAAGGATCAAGGTGCCACAGGAATTGAGGAATTCAGGCATCTAAAGCAGACAATTCTTCACCAATATCCTATGTAGAAAATGGAAATATTTTTGAAGCAGAACCTGGTACTTGATATGCCCTTTACATTTTTTATTTTTCCTCTAACATCTCTGCTTCACATGTAAAATCACTAGAATACAGGTGGTCCAAACAATGAGGAAATGGTGTTTGAGCACAATTGCTTGCAGGACAGCGTGGATAAGGAGTTGTGGGAGCTTAACAAACAAATTGCCCAAAAGGAGCTGGATATCTTTTATCATAACTAAAGGATCATGGAATTCCGACTTATTTACCTCTTCATTGTAACTTAAGTTGAAATAACTACAAAAGAACGCTATTTGAAAAGAACGCTATTTGGGCTTCAAAAGGAGAAGCAATAACTACAAAAAGATAGAGATAAACTGTTAGCCAAATTGGAGACAATAACTAGCGCTTCTGATGGGCAGACACAGAAAATGCTTGATTCAAAGTTCTTGAATGCCAGGTATCATCAATGGTCATACACAAGCTTAGTTGTGTCATATTGTGCCTATAAAGTGTTTTGCAGATAATGACTTCAATTATGAGGTGTTAATTAACATTTCAATATTGAATATTTGGTTTCAATCAATGCCATCGAATATGAGTGTCACTCTTTGTTTTTTTATGATGATTTTGTACAGTGTGTGTCTCTAACAAAAAGCATTTACTTAGGAAAAACAATCGGACTGCCTGACGGTCATGTCCTAAAGCCTAAGAGATGCGAAGAACATTTGACATATTTCTTGAAGAAGGAAAGATCATATTAACATTTCACATATTTCTTGAAGAAGAAAAGATCATAGTGTTTGAGTCATGTTATTCTAAGGTAAAAACATCTTTTCTAAATGAGGTTACAAATTTAATATGGAGTAGTGCCTTTTGTGAAAAAATGAGGTTACAAATTTAATATGGCGTAGTGCCTTTTGTGAAAAATATATAAATGATTTACATATGTATTAAAGCATATTGATGGGAATAAATGTAGCACCAACCTATTATTAATCACAAGCATATCCACACAACACACAGTTATAAGGAATTAGTTGATAGTATTTTAATAATATATTTTCTTATCTTTGTTGGAATGTTGGATTAAACGTAGTAAGCTCACTAACAAATACTAATTATTATAGATGTACATGAAACTTTGTGCTTAGGCAGGGTGGTTTACTTAAGAAAAACATTGGCCTCTTAGAATATCAACGAATTAACATTAGGTGATAAGTTTATTGACAGGTTTCTAAGAGCCCAACATTTGAAACATTAGTTGATAAGCTCATTAGCATGTTTCTAATGGAGCCCAACAATGCTAGGCTTGGTTAGTTTTGAATATGTTCAATTGTTAATCGTCAAAAGCAATTGTGACAACACAATACATGTAATGGCAACACATTATCAAAATATTTAACTTGGCTTAGAGAAAGATCCAAACTGCAGAAAAACATGTGATGTATCTCCTTCGATTTACAATAGAATAAGAAAATAGAGGAACATAAGACAAGGAAAGAAAGAAACGAAGAACTGAAAATCAACTTGCATGGATGTTACAAAATTGAACCCCGCAAAGGGGCGTTTCAAGGAAGGAAGGAAGGAAGGTTCTTTTATCGTCCACGGAGACCAATCGGTCTATGGGACCCAATACAAAAACGCAGCAAGTGAATTACTGCCCGGATTAAAAAACCCCCGCCCCGAAGGGTTTTCGAGGGAAAAACCGTGGCAGCAATCAGCCTGCTGACAAACTGTCCTAACATATAAAATGCAGAAACACCCAAATATATACAGTCATGCACCACACCTGTAGTGCCTAATCAACGCAATCAAAAAGGGGGCAAAGGTGACCTCGCAGTCCAAGACCTCCTCCCCGAATGTACGACCCGTGGCACGTCTTCGACGGTGTGTTCATCAGCAAATGCAAGGGCAAGTCCGGGCGCATTAAAGGAGCCGTGATCCGCCCTGGATCCGACCGAACGCCGGGCAACTCGAAAGTGTGAGACTCATCCTCAATGGTACCCGCTTTGACAAAGACCGACAGAGCTCGCTCCGGCGGGGCTCCCCAATCCACCGCCCGCCTCGATGCGAAGATGGTGGGCACCCGTCGCGAATGGAGGCAATGAGTCCGCGCTTTTCGTGGGCAGGCGGGAACGCAGGTAGAGCCGTGGCCCCGCTAACACGGGGTTGATGTGCTCCTTGTAATGGGCCATTTTGACGTGCTTTCTAGAGCGCCGGGGTCCCGTGAGCTTGCCAAGGAAACAAGCGTCTAGGTACTTCCGCCAAATTGTCCCCACGACGGGGGCACCGCCCACACTCGCACGATCGTGTTCCCCGCACATTCCATTTGGCGGGCCATCGATCTCTCTTACCCCTCCAACAAAGGCCCTAAGCCGCTGCGGACCCATGGCCACAAGTAAGCCGTGTGCGGGAGCCGAGCATCACCCATAGTAACCACTTTCTCAAAATAGACGATGTGTCTATCAAGGGTCGCTGCACTGGCGGCAAGAATCCAGCTTCCCAAAGATAATCTGATAGGGGACTGAAGGTTTCACCCCAAGTGCCCGTGCCAAAATGCCTTCTCGCACCCGCCTCCAAGTCATTCCAGTCGCCAAAGAAACGACCGCCCCAAACCTCGACCCCGCATCTGAAGGGCCGGACTTCGCCCGGTGCGATGTGGACCGTGGTGATGGCCCCAATCATAGAGCTCTGCCTCGGTGATCGTTGTTCAAGATGGCATAAAGCGCTTTCCAACTCCGTCACCCAAGAAGCGATAGACGCCCCCCAAAGAGCGAGGAGGGGAACTCCACCCCTAGGTACTTGTAGGTGGGCGACGCCCACAGCCGCCCCCCGATATGTGAGTGCAGAGGCATGGGGTGACGGAAGAGGATATGAGAACCACCCCGGTCTTGGCCAGATTGACGCCAAGCATGTCTCAGAGCCCGACAAAATGTGTCTAGGGCGCCCGTGAGATCGCATAGCTTCGGGTGTGGGCCAAGAAAGCCAACATCGCCCCGCGATAGATGAGCCGGGCGGATGACCTGGTGCAAAAGTCGTATGCCATCCCCCCATGCTCGAAGCCGGGCTCTAATCGATCAATGTAGAGGCCAAAAGTGTTGGCGGGGGGGGCAACCCCGCCGACCCCGATACTATCGATGAATGCTCGCCCGCCACCGCATCCCCGCTAAAACAACTCTCATACAACCCGATATGGCATTCCCCACGGCAGCGGGAGCCCCGCTGACGCAGATCTAGCCCACCGGCTTTTCCCGGAACCGTATCAAAAGCCTTCGCGAAGTCCACAAAGCAAAGAATACAAGTCCTCGGCCGATGATTCCGGGCCGTCTTCAATCGCCCCGCAGTGTAAAGATATGGTCAATCGCTGAGTGGCGGGGTCTAAAGCCCGCCTGCGTGTGGGGGCTCGCACATCTGCGCCTCTGCCCGCCGGTCAACTGCTGCCGAGAATGCCAAATAACAGGTTTGGCAAATCTTGAATCCGACCATGATCGTCCCGTAATTGGCCGGACAAAGGTTTGCCGGAGCCCCCCTTGTGAATGGGAACAACCCCGCTTGGGTCCATTGTTGGGGAGACCTTCCCCGCAATGCTCGTTGAACGGGGTAGTGAGGACCTAAGCACAAGCGCTTGCCCGCCCATTTGAGTAACTCGCCCGGTGATACCATCGAGGTCACCGCCTTCCCATTAGCCACCAAGGTGGTGCCCTCCCTCAACATCCTCGCCCACGAGAACCAATGGGGGCCATCCCGGGGGTATGGGGTCTCGCTGCCCCCCTGCGGGTCATAGAGCTGCTGCAAGTAAATCGCTCCCACCGCCTGCGGGTGTGATGTCCCTGTAGGGCCGGGCTGGCCTTCAGCACTCTGCGCCAAAAGGTTCGAGGATGAGTGTCCAGCAGTAGAACATCTCCCCCGATGCCCGGCAAGGTACCATGCCTTTGTGTCCTTCGGATGGGCGCCAGATCGCGTGTGGTGGCCTCGCAAGCGGGTACTGGATCCGGGATGTGAAGGAGCTGCCGCTATGCGTTCTTTACACTCCGCATCAAACCATCGGTTACGCGAATGTTGCTGACCCCGAAGCGGCGACGCCGGGTCTCACAAAAGCACCCGCCTGGCGCATCCCGTAATAGCGAAATCACCTGGTCTGGCTCACGCTTCTAGTGTGGAGGTCTGCGTAATTACCGGGAGGGCGCCATGAGCATCTCGGCGTAGTCCCTCCGCCGCCATAATCTAGTCTCAACCGAGGACGGCGAGGGGTCGCATATAGGGGGGGTTCCGCGCTTGCCAAACCAGGTCCAAATAAAGTGGGAGGTGATCCGAGTCGACCTCCTCATCCCGACCGGCCTGTGCCCACCCCTAAACGACCGATGAGATGCATATCTTGCGCAACTACTGAGCACATAGTCCACCACACTAGACCCTCCCCCGATTGTCTTGTCTCGCATGTGCACTTGGAGAATCGGGCCACCGCGGAAAGGCCATTGCAAATTATCAAGTCAAAATGCCACATAGCAGAGCAACCGTGCGCCAAAGCGAAAGTGATCCGGGTGTCATCCGACCCTCGTGGGCTGCCGCTTCAAGGGCGAACTGCAGACATCGCCGCCAAGGGGGTCAAGTCGCATGGGCTGCTCTACTCCCCCGCCCGCATTGAAATCTCCAAGAAGGACGACCCTACCCAATCTTTGGTGTGCCAGATGTCATCATATAGATCGACATAAGGGTCCATCCTATCCGCATCGGGGTGGTCTGCGATAGAAGGTGCTTTGTCTGCGGGGAAATAACAGCGCCGTAAAAAGAGGGTTGCCACCGGTATTATGCACACGAACCCACAAGTACCGGTTGTGTTCCGTCTCTGCTTTTCTCGGAGGGTAACCGAATGTGCCAAGGTTGTCCCAGAGTAGCAAGCCACTCCACCATGACCCCTCGGCCCCGCATGCATTGAAGACCGAGAAATGTTGGTAACCCTACAGATCGTAGCTCTGTGGCTCAAAGATGCTCCCATGTCTCCATGAGAAAGATGAGATCCATATCGGCCGCCACTCGGAAGTTCGGGACCGCCCCTTCCGCCAAGGGAAGCCTCGACAATTCCATGAGACCACCCGAGACACAATTCCTATTTGTCGCCAGGATGGTATGCGCACTGAAGTCGCGGGGAGGACGGAAGCAGAGGGCGAGAGTGAGAAGTAGATGGAGCGAGGCAAGATGTGGCTCGAGAGGGCGTGGGCCGGAGGGAGCAGGAGTAGGAGCAGAGAAGGGGGGGCCGTAGGAGAAGCGTAAGGGGGGCAAGGTGCCGGCAAGCGGTTGGGGCTGCGCGGGTCCGCAAGCCAGTGCGTGTCGGTTTAAAATGTGCATCCCGCCTCGAACCAATCCTGCGGCACCCCCCCTAGTGGCGAATGCCTCGACCACGACAAGCTCCCCGCTCAAGTGCCTCCCCTGCATGGGTGTGAGGTCCCGGCCCACGCATGTGGATGTCCCTTCAAAGATCCGCCCCGGCGCAATATGGCATCACGCACTGCATCCGCAACCGCGTGAATATGACAATGCGGTCCGCGACGGGCCGAGCCCCATGACGGGCCGCCGAGAAATGTGAACCGGGAATGTCATCCGATCGAGAATGTGTGTTCTGGATGTTGTGGGCGACTCTCCCCTCGCCGCTCGGCATGCCTCGAACTACCGACAGGGGCCTCTCGCTGCGCTCGAGTTCTCCGCGCACTGGGTCAAAGGTGGGCGCAGGGGCCGGGTCCCGGGTGGCCGGGTGGTGGTGGTGGTGGCCGGGATGGCGGGAGTGGCCGGAGTGTGGCCGGGATGGCGGGGAGTGGCTGGAGGGCGGGCGCAGCAGCGGCGGGGCGTGGCCGGGGGAGGAGGCCGTGGGCGGGTAGCGGCCCCAGCCGCGGTTCTCGCCCCCTGGAAGGGGAGCACAGCTCTTGTAGGGGCGGTCCGCTTGGCCATCTCCTCGCCCAAGACCGCCGCAGAAATTTACTATGAACCCTGTGAGGGAGACCCCGCTCGCCGGATGGTTGCCCGCAACCCCCGGAGCCTGTGCTCGAGTAGCGAGAGCTTTCGAGCCCCGCAGACACGCGCCGAGGGTCGCTTGCTGCTCCGGGATCTTACCAAGATCCCGGCCGCAAACCGGCCGTCTGCAAGAGCACCGCCCTCGCGGCTATGGTGGTGGTCTTCCACCTCTCGACCGGCCGGTGACACCGCGGACCATCGCCTCTGCATTGGCGCCCTCTCCGTGTCATGGTGTCCGTGAGTGATGAACCAGTGAGTCTAGGGCGGGCCCGCATGTCACCACGACCTCTCACGGCTTGTTGCCGCCGAAGTGTGCAAGGCCCGGCCATCTTCCACATGCAGCGTCGCGGGTCTCCAGACACTGCGGATGCGGTTCTTCTCGACCCGATTTGCCTTTTGAGCACATGGGATGCCGGGACTCCATCTCCACCGCCATGCCAGCGGGGCACCTTTGTTAGCCTCAATCACGAAGCTTTGTTAGCCTCCACTCCCGCTTTGACGTGGCTCCAATTCTCTGCCGAGGCGGGAGTTCCTATGTGGTCCGAGCAATCAATCCCTTCCTGGCCGGGCTGGCCTGTTTAGCCTTAGCCCGAAGCTTCCTTCTTCATGGAGGATGACTCTCCCCGTCCATGATGGCTGATCGGGACCGTTTGTGCGGCTGACCTCGCCTTTGGTTTCCCAGCCGCCCATCTTCTCGTGGCCATGACTTCCAAAGTTTGAGGGGTCTCGGCTGCGAAAGGGTGCTTAGAATTCAATTTGGGGACTCACAAACGCGCAGCACCTTTTGGGGGTGTGGGGGTTTTGGGGGTTCCAAAGTTTGAGGGGTCTCTCGACCCCCTCAAGGGTGCTTAGAATCCAATTTGGGGACTCAGAAAGGCGGGCAGAGCACCTTTTGGGGGTTTGGGGGTTTTGGGGGTGCCAAAGTCCGAGGGGTCTCTGGCGGCCTCAAGGGTGCTTAGAATCCAATTTGGGGACTCTGAAAGGCGGGCAGAGCACCTTTTGGGGGTTTGGGGGTTTTGGGTCTAGAGAGAGATTGTAAACCCTAGAGAGAGAAAGCCAGAAAGGGGCAAATCAAGGGGGTCTATGCAAGGGGAGTGAGGGCGCTAGAGAGAGGGAGTAGGGCGCTGGGGAGGGCGCTGGGCGCTGGAGTAGGGCGCTGGGGATGAGGTTGTACTGTTGTCTATGCAACACTCAATCAACTATTTTTAAAGTTGCGTGTTCAATTCATGGGACAACGAAGTGTGCACTTTCCCATTAAAAGAGGGATTTCTGCTGCATAAATTCCTTATATCCTCCCTTATGTCTTGGCCATGAGATATTGCTTATTGGTCTACCATGCCGGTGAGAAGACATTAACGAGTGGGAATTTCATATGACACTTTTGTAAGACCAATATGCCACCATGCATTAAGAATAAATGTGGACAAATTCAATATGTTGTACTTCGCAGGATTGTCATTTACATGTTACCAACTGTTGCCCAGCAACGCTGGGCACCGTTACTAGTTACTAGTTATTTTTTAAATAACGTCTAACGCGTTATTTTTTTGGGGCTAACATGTTATCTAACAACTATGAAGAAAACTATTGTACGACTGCCAAAGTGCACATGCATATACCTTGAGCTTGTTGCCCTTTGCTGCTAAATTGATGTCCTTAGAACTTGATGCTTCAATGGGTTTAAATGTTGACCTGGGAGCCATATTCAAGCTTTGATTCTTTTACAGGGCCGAAAGCTTCAACTGAGGCATATACAACGCAAGTCTCCAAGTAATGAAGCACCTCCAAGCCCGCACAAAATGACTCAAAAAAGAGAAGGGCACGATGATTCCACATGGGCTGATCAAATCTGGGTTGTCCGACATTGGCTGAAAGAGAATAAGATTAGGGAACATATTACTTACAGTTTCAACATAGCAAATCCATCATCTCCAAATCACTGATCCATGTAAAAGGAAGAAGAGCAAGCTTCTGAAAAAAACAACCCCAAGTGCGGTCTGCTAAGATCTGAAACTGCTTTGACTATTTGAAAATCATAAATTAAAAATGGGAAAAAATAGAGCATATATGGAACTTCTGCTGCATGAAGATTCGTGGTTGCAGATGCAAGTACTGGCTGAAAAATGTAAAAGAACAGAGCATATGGATCTCTAGTGCTCCTTATTGAGAGAAAGGCCCTCTGTTATGCCCGAATCTATATGGCTCACATATTTGTAAGGTAATTTAACTGTTGTAATATGCTGCCAGATGCAATGGATTTGCCTTAGATGCCCTTTCTCAGCATCAACATCGGCATCTATCACAGCCTTCAAATCTCCTATTACAGAAATGTTGTGCACAACACAACCAATGTCACTTGGAAAAAACTGATGTATCTATGACACCATGCCCATGAGTAAATGAATGCAAATGATGGGTTTTCTTCTAGCTCTAGCTCCGATGTTTCTTGAGCAAGCTGCCATCGCAAAATATGTCTGCGGTGATATTGAGAGGAGCAAAACCTGGAACAAAGGCTGCTTAGCTCTACTGAAGGACAAACTCTTCTGCTCCTTTTACTTTAATCGATCAATGTGGGCCGCCCGACACAGAGCTCACAAAGCCCAGAAACCTACCACGGTTGTTGATCCGCCATAGCCCAGAGCTGCAAGCAGATGACACCGCCATAGGTAGCACACGACAGTGCATAATAGGGCTGCAACGCAACTACAATATCTGACCGTCCAATAGCTAGATCAAATCTCCACCGTCCAGATTAGCGCTGGGTCCAACACTTACACTAAAAATTTATAATATAAGATGAATGATGGTTACATAACCGGAGTAGGATCATTGGGTCCCTTCATGCCAAAGTTTCTTCGAGATATAAAAACCCCAAAATGAACCGGTTTTAAAGTTGGGGACCTTATGTCTACAAGTGTTCTGTTCATTTCAAGATAGGTTCGTCCTCCCCCCAAAGTTCGGGCCAGACCTGCACGTTTTCCATATGTGGCAACTCAGCTTCTAGAAACTGTTGGTTCCCATACTGTTGGAGCCAGAAAAGAGGCCTAGGGTTAGGGTTTAGGGCTTTATAGGTTAGGGTTCACATGTTATCCCACATGGCTCCAATAGGGTAAGTCTGTGTGGCGGGTGCCCAATAGGTTAAGGCCACGTGAAAAATGGTCTTAACCTAAGGTTGGCTAAGTTATATGAATAACTTAGTCATGCCCCCTAGTGCCACAATCTATGGTATTAACAAGGCTATGAAGATAGACTTAAGCACAATTTCATTATATATGGACTTTCCTCAAGTCCATATATATCTCAAATGGTAGCTACTATCTAGAATACGGGGTTCTTAGAAGCAAAACAATGGAATATGTTAGACTGATTCCATTCTGAGGCGGCAAAAGTAGGCGAACCGAGATGTAACGGACCTAGCAACCTAGCACCAACATTAAGATGTAAGTAATGTTGCCATTGTATAAGAGTGTATTTTCAATGGTAAAATAAATGATTATGCGCTAGGAATACATGCATGCAATGTGAACATGCATGCAGTGTGTGCATGCATGTAGCGTGTGCATGCATGCAAGGGCATTGCTAGGTTATATAAGTGCAACAATATTATCCTTGATTTCTGGGGAAGGAGTTTTCCATGAGAAAGAAGTATTTTATGTGATGGTGTAGCATTCGGAAGGAGATAGATTGCAGATGGATTGCTGAAGGAGCGAGTTGCGTGCAGAGATCTGAGAGCGTTGCTAGGAGTGCAGAAGAAGCAAGCGGGATTTCCAGGTGGGGATCAAGCCTTACACCTGGGGTTTTCTAGTGTTTGTATAGCTGTGTTGATTTAATAAGGATTGCTTTGAACGTAGTATAAACTTGGAGTTAAATCATATGAGCATGGTCATGAATAGGCATGCATGGTTAATGGATAGTGAGCGTATTAAGGGTATGCTGCTGGATAAGTATTTATGATTACGGGATGTGTAGTTTAACAAGGTAGCTAGTTGTATATCTAAACCCTTTGGAAATAACTAAATTAACAAAGGGAAAATATATGCTAGGGGTATTACTAGCTGGGAATGGGTGCATGAATTAATAAACTAGTTAGCAGGGTTATGGAAGCCACCGTCATTAAGGTTACAAGTAGTAATTTGAAGGAAGTTGATCTAGCTAAAAGTAATAAGATATTAGTGAAGGTTGTATTTTGCTTAAGCACCGGGCATTTGCATATTGCATGGTAGAGATAGTAATGTTTATACGAGCGTATAACTGGTTTTCCTTTGTTGCATGAGGTGTAAATTATGGAATTTCTAAGGTAAATTCAATATGGAAATGTGCCTAGTTGATATTGGGTGGAATTCATAGTATTGTGATCTATGTGTAGTATAATTCTTTGATATAGACCTCTGGGGCCGGAGTCTAGGTGCGATGGTCTAGACTCTCGGTTATTGCACAGTGCTATATAAATGGTATTATTTGAACATCGGGCGTTGGTACCGTATGGTACAATGTCATGCACAGTTAAGTGGTCCTCCAATGCTGGACGCAGCGTGGATGGGTGTGTACACACGTGGTTACCCCACCTCTATGTCACTGGCCTGATCAGCCGAGTTGACCTTGCTCAGACCCAGAGGAATATTGGTGGCAATGTTGATGCTATGATTGCTTGGTTATTATATATGTGGTCTTCTTTGTTGGAATTAAGTTGCATTGGTCATGCTTGTTAGACTAGTTACTTGGATTGCAGGGGCGAGGCTACGGTAAGGTTAGGCTGTTGTTCTAGGTTAATGCTTTGTATTGTTGATGCTAGACATCCTAGATCCCCGATCCCCACTTAGTCCGTGTGACTAACCCCGTGGTTGATGGTGTAAGCAGAGGTGTGAGATGCTCCGGAAAGTAGCCAAGTTTCGGAAAGGCGAGAGTAGAAGTGTGTGGATTGCTATTCAATAAACTTGATATTATTACTATTATTATTATTATTATTATATATGGTCTTGAAGTTACAATTATTAAGATCATTCATGGTGTGCGGGGATATTGCTGAGTAGCGGGCAAGTATATGTTTGGGACCTGGAATATGTACAAAGATTAAATTCTTTACCTAAGTGTTATTGTTGCAGATGCTTGAGTTAATTTCTTAAGTTTTTAGGCTTAAGTAGATCCAATGGTCAAGATTGATGGGATCTCCAGTTACCATAAAGGTTAACTGGCCAGGCCCATCACAGTTGGTATCAGAGCATAGATGGATCTTTGGATGTATGATAGCGAAGTCTAGATTCAAGTTGAGGTTGTTGGATTATGCTAATAGTATTCAATTGAATATATATGGAGATGACGGCCTTAGAGGAGGCGTGACAAATTGTTTTATGAAGGTATGTGAAATTGATTATATGGTATTTCTATAATCTTGGTTGATTTTCTATCCTGCAAAGCAGATAAGCTAGAAAAATGTACTTCATCAAGGGGCTAACTTTGATTTAGGATTGCCAATGTGTGCATAGCATGGAAGTGATGCTTGAGAGAGATTAAGTTACAGATATAGCGTTTCACTTTGGTAAGCACTCCTTATAGTGTAGATGTGATCTCATAGTAGTATACTCTGGTGGCAAGAAAATTTGGAATAAGCAGTGCATGATATATAATGCCTATGATATTCAGGGAAGGTTCATCTCACCATATCTGATGAATAAGATTCTTGATGTGATGTTAGGTGCATCCTTTTGAAGCTAAAATTGAGAAAACCATGCAGCATCTATATATTGATATCCAGTGGTAAAATAATAATAAGTTTCTAAGTTGATAGCATTCAGGCTATGGTTATATAAGGTTACAACACGGTGGTTGTAAGACAAGTTTTGAGAATGCTTAGATATAGTTATAAAATAAGATTTACATGATAGTCGGATTGAAGCTCATGTGTAAATAGCAAATGTGTGACATAAAAGGAAATGTCATGATTACATCATGGTCCTACTTGAGGTCTATTAAGTTGTTGGCCTTAGGGTTATGGCTAGAATAGTCGGTGATAGCCTTGAAAAAGTTCTTGGCCTTGAAAAAAATTCTTGAAGTATAAGAAAGCACTTAATAGAACAAAGTGGTCAGGTTATGCATTTATATTTAGAGAATGATATCCACTTAAATTATGGCAGATTGAAGAATTGATTGGCCAAGATTGAACAATGTTATCCATCTTATGGATAATGAAGAAGAAGAAGATGAATAGAGGAATAACATATTTAATCGTGGTAGTAGATAAACCATGAAGTTGAACGAAAGAGTTGTCAGATAAAGCCCAAACATGAGATAAAGGCAGAGGGGAATGTATAGACATGGGGAAGTGCCATTTTTGAAAATCTTAGAATGAAATAGAAGAGTTGTAAGCACATCTAGTAATGGTGCTTCCATGTATCGTAATTATTTGGCATGCTAGAAGTGATTGTAGATTAATGGAGGGATGGTGATTGGAGTCAAAGGATTGAAGTTGTGAACAAAATACATGAAGTAAGAGCTTCATTGAAATTAACGGCAATTGATGCCTATACTAACCAGTGTGATGGGGTAATATGTATGGAAGTAGGCTAAATATAGAGGCCAAGTGTATAGCCTAGGATACTTCAATGTCATTGGATGAACTCGTAGAGGAATTTTCTGTACCATGGGTATAATTCTTATGGGGTCCCTTGTATCAACTTAAGTATGTTACCTAGCTATAAGATACCCAGACTGGGGGACTTGATTATGTATTTTGCTTGTTACTTTTTTGGATTTGGCCACCCAAGAAGTCTCGAGAGATTACATATCTAGTTCGACCTGAGTATCTCTTTGGAATGATGGGTTTTTTTCTATGTGCATTACGTTTATTATATTGAATTGGATATGTATGTTCCTCTTTCTGATGCATAGAGTATACTCATAATATTTGAGTTAGTTCTAGACTCGGCGGTATGTTAAATTGAATGTTAGAAGGGTCGTGCATTGGAGCTATTTAATATGTATCTTTCCTTTAGCTTAAATTACTTGTATGAAGCTAGCTTTGAACTTTCAAGTTTGGAGAAGCATCATCTTGGATTGGAAGGCTAAGCAATTGTGTTTGACAAAGATGGGTCAGTTATGAGGGACAAAATTGTATTCATTTGGGAGTATGTTGAATTGAGGATTAAGATGTGAAGGCATAAAGGGAAGAGACCCGAGGAATTAAGGAGGCAGACTATAAAAAAAATTTAGATCAATGGTTGGGTTTGTTCCAAGGAAGATGTCACAAAGGGAGATACAAACTAGATTTTTTATGAGTGCTCTAAGATGCACCCATGAGGACATGGGTTGAATTTTTGGAGGAGAGACTGTAATGGACCTAGCAACCTAGCACCAACATTAAGATGTAAGTAATGTTGCCATTGTATAAGAGTGTATTTTCAATGGTAAAATAAATGATTACGCGCTAGGAATACATGCATGCAATGTGAACATGCATGCAGTGTGTGCATGCATGTAGCGTGTGCATGCATGCAAGGGCATTGCTAGGTTATATAAGCGCAACAATATTATCCTTGATTTCTGGGGAAGGAGTTTTCCATGAGAAAGAAGTATTTTATGTGATGGTGTAGCATTCGGAAGGAGATAGATTGCAGATGGATTGCTGAAGGAGCGAGTTGCGTGCAGAGATCTGAGAGCGTTGCTAGGAGTGCAGAAGAAGCAAGCGGGATTTCCAGGTGGGGATCAAGCCTTACACCTGGGGTTTTCTAGTGTTTGTATAGCTGTGTTGATTTAATAAGGATTGCTTTGAACGTAGTATAAACTTGGAGTTAAATCATATGAGCATGGTCATGAATAGGCATGCATGGTTAATGGATAGTGAGCGTATTAAGGATTTGCTGCTGGATAAGTATTTATGATTACGGGATGTGTAGTTTAACAAGGTAGCTAGTTGTATATCTAAACCCTTTGGAAATAACTAAATTAACAAAGGGAAAATATATGCTAGGGGTATTACTAGCTGGGAATGGGTGCATGAATTAATAAACTAGTTAGCAGGGTTATGGAAGCCACCGTCATTAAGGTTACAAGTAGTAATTTGAAGGAAGTTGATCTAGCTAAAAGTAATAAGATATTAGTGAAGGTTGTATTTTGCTTAAGCACCGGGCATTTGCATATTGCATGGTAGAGATAGTAATGTTTATACGAGCGTATAACTGGTTTTCCTTTGTTGCATGAGGTGTAAATTATGGAATTTCTAAGGTAAATTCAATATGGAAATGTGCCTAGTTGATATTGGGTGGAATTCATAGTATTGTGATCTATGTGTAGTATAATTCTTTGATATAGACCTCTGGGGCCGGAGTCTAGGTGCGATGGTCTAGACTCTCGGTTATTGCACAGTGCTATATAAATGGTATTATTTGAACATCGGGCGTTGGTACCGTATGGTACAACGTCATGCACAGTTAAGTGGTCCTCCAATGCTGGACGCAGCGTGGATGGGTGTGTACACACGTGGTTACCCCACCTCTATGTCACTGGCCTGATCAGCCGAGTTGACCTTGCTCAGACCCAGAGGAATATTGGTTGCAATGTTGATGCTATGATTGCTTGGTTATTATATATGTGGTCTTCTTTGTTGGAATTAAGTTGCATTGGTCATGCTTGTTAGACTAGTTACTTGGATTGCAGGGGCGAGGCTACGGTAAGGTTAGGCTGTTGTTCTAGGTTAATGCTTTGTATTGTTGATGCTAGACATCCTAGATCCCCGATCCCCACTTAGTCCGTGTGACTAACCCCGTGGTTGATGGTGTAAGCAGAGGTGTGAGATGCTCCGGAAAGTAGCCAAGTTTCGGAAAGGCGAGAGTAGAAGTGTGTGGATTGCTATTCAATAAACTTGATATTATTACTATTATTATTATTATTATTATATATGGTCTTGAAGTTACAATTATTAAGATCATTCATGGTGTGCGGGGATATTGCTGAGTAGCGGGCAAGTATATGTTTGGGACCTGGAATATGTACAAAGATTAAATTCTTTACCTAAGTGTTATTGTTGCAGATGCTTGAGTTAATTTCTTAAGTTTTTAGGCTTAAGTAGATCCAATGGTCAAGATTGATGGGATCTCCAGTTACCATAAAGGTTAACTGGCCAGGCCCGTCACAGAGAGCCTTCAAATGCGGTGGTTTGTGATATGAGCATATCCACGACATTGCGTTTTGTGCACAATGAAATAAATTACAACATTAAGATAGTAAATCATTGAGACACCATATAGTTTCCGAAGATCTCATATAGCAATTGAAAGTAGAGCTAATCATTTGGCAATATTAAAGCTTCGAATATCTAGTCGCACATCATCTGACTGCGATTCCTCATCAGCTAGAACACTTTTCTAGGCGGGCTTTTCGCATCTGGGCTTTTTTTGGGATTAATGATCCTGCAATTATCCATGTAAGTGTTAATGTCAAAGGAGATTATCAGTCAAAAGAAAAAGAAAAGGGCCAAGCAATAATAAAATTAGGCGACCGCCTTATTTAACGACTAAGCAATAATGAAATTAGGCGACCGCCCTATTTAACGACTAGCATCACATCTGATGCATTCAATGGTGTTATGGAAGTGTGATCTTAATGGGGCAATATGCATATTTGCAAAACAATTCATTTAGCTAAGAAAAAACTCTTGCATAATTCAACGTCCAAGATTGATAAAAAAAATAATCCAATGGCTACAACTCTTTAACAGGTAAAACCCTAATAAAACCCTAATAGTACCTCACAGCTTCGAGCTACGGCGGCAGAGCATCACGATGTGGCGGCCAACTCAGGTATGGCGGTCAAGCTTCAAGCTTCAGAGGCGGGCCGAGCAAGCAAGCTTCAAGCTGTAGGGGCGGGCCGAGCTACAGGGGCTCTTCAAACAGAAAGTAGAAGTTCGCACAGAAGGAGGAGGATATACTGTTAAGCTAAGATGCAAAGCTAGAGCAACGAAGTTTCTTCTTTTTGTTTGATCACAGAACAGAGTGCCGGATCACAGAACAGAGTGACGCTGATGCTACTACAGTTTGAGGTTGATTGGCTGTGTCTAAAGACATCTTCAAACCATAAAGCAAACAGGCCGGATCTAGGAATTTCGAGTAGAATCCCACCAAGCTATTTGCAAGCTCCAAGATCCAACCCTTCTCGTCTTTTGCTGCATCGGGACCATCCCCTCTTGCTATAGTTGGTGAAAGCAGAAAAAAACTTGAAGAAATCCTCCAAATTTTGAGAGAGATCTGCTGTCTTTCTCAAGAGGATGTGAAGGAGCAGCATTAGATTGGAGATCTCTAGGCCACATTTCTAGAGCTTTTGGAATATTTGAGCTTATCTCTGATTCCTATCGAATCCACTACAACTGTGGGAAGAAGTCAAGCTTTCTACGATCGATGACTTCTTGCATAAGGCACGAAGGTTGCAGAAGATCAAAGTGTAAATGTGTATGATGAATTTTTTGACATGGCACTTCTAGACATTGAAGATCATATGAACTCTGTCAGGTAATCCTTAAGGGAGTTTAAGTTCATTCTTCTTGAGTGGGCAATAGATCCATATATGATATTTCGAGATGAGGTGTATCAAGAAGATATGGTAGAGGTGCAAGAAGATGTCGACCGCCTATATCACGGCCAACGTGTTATCTTTGACCGTGTGATCGATTAGCACGTGATGTTGAAACAAGGGTGAGTGTTTTTGTTCAGGGTGCAGGGGCTCAGGAAAGGGTTTTCTTTTTAACACCATGTTGTCTTATGTTCGTGCCCAAGGTATTATTACAGTTGCAGTTGCTTCTTCAGGAATTGCATCCACTTTGATTAAAGGGTGGGCGCACTGCACATTCAAGGTTTAAGATACCGATAAACATAAATGAGACATCAACTTGCAATATTCCAAAGCAGTTGGAGCTGGCAAAATTGATAAGAGCGACTTGCATGATTATATGGAATGAGGCTGCATAAATATGTTTTGAAGCACTGGATAGAACGCTTCGTGATGTGATGTCATGCGATGAATTTTTTGGGGGACTCATTGTTGTTTTAGGAGGAGATTTTTGCCAGCTTCCACCTGTGGTTCCATGAGGAAATCTGCCCCAAATTGTGCATGCTTCCGTGAAATGCTCTTACATATGGGATCATGTCGAGGAACTAAGTTGAACATAAATATGCAAGTAATGAACAATGTGAAAAGAGACACAGAAGAGAAAAAGGCGTTTGCAGAGTATCTCTTACGAGTTGGAGATGGACTTGAGACCACATTTTCCAACATTGGATCGGACGTAATACGTCTTCTGGAAGAGATTTGTGTGAAGTCACAGGATTTAAATGGCTCACTAACCGCAGCATTCCCTGATGTTTCAACGAATTATATAAGCGTGTCCTATTGGGTGCAAAGGGCAATACTTATGCCACTGAATGAGGACGTAGATGAAGTAAACAAGAGGATGACAGAGTGGTTGCCTGCTGCACATATTAATTATTACAGTGTTTATCGAGCTGTTAACGAGAATGACGCAGGGGTCTATTCTATTGAATTTTTGAATGCGCAAACTCCAAGTGGGATGCCTCCTCATCAATTAACTTTGAAGGTTGGCATGATTGTCATGTTATTGAGGTTTGTCCCTACACGTAAGGGACTCTACAATGGCACTCGCCTCATTATACATTCATTGGGAAAACGTGCTATAGATGCCAAGATTGTCATTGGAAAGAATATTGGAAGCAGAAAAAAACTTGAAGAAATCCTCCAGATTTTGAGAGAGATCTGCTGTCTTTCTCAAGAGGATGTGAAGGAGCAGCATTAGATTGGAGATCTCTAGGCCATATTTCTAGAGCTTTTGGAATATTTGAGCTTATCTCTGATTCCTATCGAATCCACTACAACTGTGGGAAGAAGTCAAGCTTTCTACGATCGATCGATGACTTCTTGCATAAGGCACGACGAAGGGTTGCAGAAGATCAAAGTGTAAATGTGTGTGATGAATTTTTTGACATGGCACTTCTAGACATTGAAGATCATATGAACTCTGTCAGGTAATCCTTAAGGGAGTTTGAGTTCATTCTTCTTGAGCGGGCAATAGATACATATATGATATTTCGAGATGAGGTGTATCAAGAAGATATGGTAGAGGTGCAAGAAGATGTCGACCGCCTATATCACGGCCAACGTGTTATCTTTGACCGTGTGATCGATTAGCACGTGATGTTGAAACAAGGGTGAGTGTTTTTGTTCAGGGTGCAGGGGCTCAGGAAAGGGTTTTCTTTTTAACACCATGTTGTCTTATGTTCGTGCCCAAGGTATTATTACAGTTGCAGTTGCTTCTTCAGGAATTGCATCCACTTTGATTAAAGGGTGGGCGCACTGCACATTCAAGGTTTAAGATACCGATAAACATAAATGAGAGGGTAAAAGCATGTTAGGGTGTACCACTTTTGGAACCTGCAAAAGTACATACACTAGGTACTTCAGAACTGGGTACTTTTTCATTTTTATTTTCATTAAAACTAGTACAAATATCCAAGATAAAAGTCAAGGACGCATTAATATTCAAAGTTAAGATAAAGATAATGCTACCGGAGACTAAAATATATATAAAAGTTCTAGAATGTACCTTTTATTGAGATATTACACAGGTACCCAGTACCCAGTCCTGGGTACCTTTTTAGGTACTTTTTTGGTCACTAAATAATACTTTTTAAGGGACACCCTAACATGCTTTTACCCGAGACATCAACTTGCAATATTCCAAAGCAGTTGGAGCTGGCAAAATTGATAAGAGCGACTTGCATGATTATATGGAATGAGGCTGCATAAATATGTTTTGAAGCACTGGATAGAACGCTTCGTGATGTGATGTCATGCGATGAATTTTTTGGGGGACTCATTGTTGTTTTAGGAGGAGATTTTTGCCAGCTTCCACCTGTGGTTCCATGAGGAAATCTGCCCCAAATTGTGCATGCTTCCGTGAAATGCTCTTACATATGGGATCATGTCGAGGAACTAAGTTGAACATAAATATGCAAGTAATGAACAATGTGAAAAGAGACACAGAAGAGAAAAAGGCGTTTGTAGAGTATCTCTTACGAGTTGGAGATGGACTTGAGACCACATTTTCCAACATTGGATCGGACGTAATACGTCTTCTGGAAGAGATTTGTGTGAAGTCACAGGATTTAAATGGCTCACTAACCGCAGCATTCCCTGATGTTTCAACGAATTATATAAGCGTGTCCTATTGGGTGCAAAGGGCAATACTTATGCCACTGAATGAGGACGTAGATGAAGTAAACAAGAGGATGACAGAGTGGTTGCCTGCTGCACATATTAATTATTACAGTGTTTATCGAGCTGTTAACGAGAATGACGCAGGGGTCTATTCTATTGAATTTTTGAATGCGCAAACTCCAAGTGGGATGCCTTCTCATCAATTAACTTTGAAGGTTGGCATGATTGTCATGTTATTGAGGTTTGTCCCTACACGTAAGGGACTCTACAATGGCACTCGCCTCATTATACATTCATTGGGAAAACGTTCTATAGATGCCAAGATTGTCATTGGAAAGAATATTGGAAGCAGAGTGTTCATATTTCGAATAGCTTTGGTGCCTAATAATGTAACCGGAGTAGGACCATTGGGTCCCTTCATGCCAAAGTTTCTTCGAGATATAAAAACCCCAAAATGAACCGGTTTTAAAGTTGGGGACCTATATAATGTCTACAAGTGTTCTGTTCATTTTAAGATAGGTTCGTCCCCCAAAAGTCCGGGCCATGCGCCAAACAACCCTAGCGAACTGAAACATCTAAGTAGCTAAAGGAGGGGAAATCAACCGAGACTCCGTTAGTAGCGGCGAGTGAAAGCGGATTGGGCTTGGTGAGAAGGCGGTGGGCCTCACTCATCCGGAAAGACCAAGGAATCGCGAAGAGGTTGGAAAATCTTGCCAAAGGAGGTGATAGCCCTGTATATTGTTCCCATGGTCTTTCCCGTACGTTTTCCATATGTGGCAACTAAATCAGCTTCTAGAAACTGAATAGTGTGAAACTAAAGAGCTTCTACAAAGTGTGAATAGAATCCCATGTGAAACAAGCTTCTAAACAACTTGAATGCTCCTTTTGTTATATATGTCATATATGAGAATGTGAATGTAAGGACTTGAATAATTTCATGTCTATAATGTGGACCACCATTGTCTATAGCATGTAAAAGTTTGATGGTGGTGGGAAACAAGACTGGAATAGTTGGTTTGAAGAGTATGTTAAGAACCCTGGATACATTATTGGAATATCTGTAGGATTTATATTGGGCACAACACGTATCTTAAAAGTGTGAAACAAGCTTCTGAACAACTTGAATGCTCCTTTTGTTATATATGTCATATGTGAGAATGTGAATATAAGAACTTATCATTGAGTTCGTTTGAAATTATATCAATTTTTTTAAAAAAAATCTCAACTGTCTTTCGTATGCGGTATCTTAAAAGTGTGAAACAAGCTCTTGTTCGTATGCGGTATCCTAAAAGTGCGAAACAAGCTCTTGAACAACTTGATTGCTCCTTAACAATCAAGAGAATGATGAATGATGGTTACATAACCGGAGATCATTGGTCCCTTCTTGCCAAAGTTTCTTCGAGATATAAAAACCCCAAAAATGAACCGGTTTTAAAGTTTGGGACCTTATGTCTACAAGTGAATGGGGGCCAGACGTGCACGTTTTCCACATATGGCTGATCCATGGCAACTAAATCAGCTTCTAGAATCAGAATCGTGATCTCTAGTCAAGCTTCTAGAATCGTGATCTCTAGTCAAGTGTGAATAGAATCCCACGTGAAACTTTCACCACGTTTCTTAATTTGTATAGGGATCGTGGAAGAGCATGTTGCCGGCCTTATATATTATGTTGCGGCAGTTCGTTTCAGGGCTATGTTTCAGCTCTTCTTCGTTTGTTCGCCACTCCTTTGATTTCTCCTTCTCGCATTTGCCAATATGTCTGTCATTGGAGCTATCAAAGTGGTTGGTTGGAACAAATGGGTAATCTTTTCAAGCAGAACAAGACCTGGCCTCAAGGTAAGGTCATTTCTAAAATACGTGTGGGGTAGTGAATGAAAGGATGAAGGCTATAAGAATGGATGATCAGGCAGACAGAGAACCAAGGACAGCCCGCTTCGGCATTCCTGATTTTGGTACCACTTATGACTACACTTTTCAACCAAAGGAACACATAACTTCCATGTCTCTTTGGGCTGGGAATTGGAACGACATCAAAGGTACATAAGTAAACTATCATTTTCTATATGTTAGGTGCTTTCTTATGCTAAGTAACTTCATAATATGCTATTAGGAAATCGCTTTGGATGTATTATGTTCACTACAAGTACTGGAGGTTACTTCAACCACGGGTACAGGAGTGGCAGTGAGCAAGTCATCGAAGTATACCGCATACTTGTGGGTGCGAGAGGTTCGCGGCAGAGCCGACCAATCGTTGGGCTTTGCCTTCCTGAAGCCTTTGATCCGATGCCAGCTTCTAGACGTGACGTACGGCGACCTCAGTGGCTTTGGGGGCATTGTTCTAGAGGTTCTTGATAGCTTGCAATCTAGTAACACCTCAACTGTGGATATCAATTGGAGCCTCCAGGGCTCTAAGACAAAGACTGTGTCTTCCTCCCGGTCGCGAACAAATGGGCCGCCACTATCACCATAGGTGTTACCAGTCAAAGCCGGAGTACCGAAAATTGCCGACGTTGAGGACAAGCTCGAATGGCGGTGAGCAATACGCTGAGACTCAACAAGCATCATCTTCAACGTAGCATCGACTTACGTGGTCCCAAAGTGGGACTCTCCGTCCAAACCACCCATTGATATCAAAGCTATGACCTACTCAGAAGCATTAGTGTGCCTTATAGTGGAACTATGGTTGTGACTGTGGACTCGGTGAATCTTATAGCTTCGCTCAAAAAGGCATGTATGATGGTGTCTCTCATTCGCTGCTTTGCCAAGATCGTTGCTTCTTGAAGGAAAGCAGCAAATAGCAAGTTATGGTTACTAGTCACACCAGAAATCAGAAGTGACTTCAATAAACCTTCAAGAACAATAAAGCCAAGGTTGCGACCTTCTGCGGGCTTTAGATTTTCTAATATAAGGATTGTGGCTTGTGGTTTCTAATATAAGGAGTGTGTTTGCAGTTTGTGGCTTTACTTCATCTCATTTTTGTTTAAACCTGAGTAACATAAACAATACTCCCATGTGGCTATTCTACCCATAATTGTTAGCTAACGCGTTAGCCCCAAAAAAATAACGCGTTAGACGTTATTTAAAGAACTAGAAACGTGTGCCCGGCGATGCCGGGCATTAGTCCTGGACGTGTGGAATGGCTAGAGGTAATAAAATTTATAGGTGCAATGAAGAGCTACAAAATGTAATTATGCCTATAGATGTAATAGAGTGCCAAGTGCGAGCGAAGGGTTGTAGATGAGATGTAATCGTGTATGTAGATTCAAGGTTCCTAAGCAATATAGAACTTGGTAAGCCACCATGTTGGACTCCATCTTTAAGAGTTGTAATTTACTTGACACATAATCATGATATCTTAAACCCTAAACATAAGCATTAAACACTAAATTTGTGGTAATGATGACATGGTTGATAGCATTGCATGTCCATCTAAGAGATGCTCTATGTTCATTGGCATTCATGATGTGATAAATTCTAAAGCCCTAAATGCTCAAATCCTTAAACCCTACACCTTGTAACTTAACACTAAACCCTAAATGAGTGATTTATCAAACATGTTTGACATGTTCAATCATTTAGTACTATTATCTTGGGCCAGACAGTGTGACCGGCGATGCATGGCATTAGTCTTGAGCATGTGGAAGGTAGATGTAATGGAGTTTACAGGTGGAATAGACGGTTGTAGATACTAAGAATGGAATGGAGTGCTTAGATGCGAACATTGTGCATAATATATGGAGTGGGATGAGAAATACAATTGATGCTTTTAAATAGGAACGTCGCATTAAGATAGATGGATGGATGGATGGATGGATGGATAGAATTTTAACGTCCACGGAAAGCTTTCGAAGCTTATGATGGATGGAATTTTAACGTCCACGGGAAGCTTTCGGAGCTTATGAGCAACATCTTATGAGCTCATTATCATGGCATGAGAATATGGGACCCAAACAAAAAATTAAAACAAAATACCAAACTGTATACAAAGACTTAATCATCCAAGTATACCATATAGCAAAAAAGCTAGAATAAAATAATTAAAGGAAAAGAAATATGAAATTTAAATGCAGTTGGACAGTGCAAGAAATACAAAATTTGGATGCATTGAACAGTGCAGCCTCTTCTTCACGTGTAGACAGCGTCACACTTGCTGCCTTGTTAACCTAATATGCGTGTGGAACATATATAAATAAACTTTTTTTGCTTAAGCATTTATAAAGAAAAAAAAGGAGGGTAAATTGCAAGTTCTATACGCTCTCCAGGAGGTTATGGATGCACGGACTCGTTTGTGTCCTACGGGACGGTATTGAACTGTCCTATGCAATTGTACAGTGTGCCAGCAGGCTTATTACTGCTAAGGTTTTTCCCTCGAAAACCCTTCGGGGCGGGGGTTTTTTAATCCTGTCAGTAATATGCTTGCTGCTCTCTCTTTTTTGTTTGGGTCCCATAGGCCAATTGGTCTCCGTGGACGCTAAAAACCTATTCTATTCTATTCTATTCTATTCTATTCTTTAAAGTCATTATCTTTTGGAAAAAGGCATCCTCTAGAGTTCAGCATGAAGATGGGTTCCATAACATAAATAATTGAGTTTCCGTGAAGGCAATTCTATGCTCAATTATATATCATGTAAATGTGCCAGGCATCTGCCACAAATGAAATTTTCATGCCACAGCAACTTGAGAAGATGGCAACTGCTGTTCAGCTATCCATTCTGTCATAGAATGCTCCACCTGCAGCATAATATTATAATGCTTATATAACATAAAGTAAACTGAAAAGATAAAAGAAAATGAAGAAAGCCTCATCTGCAATCTGGGGTTTATCAATATTAAATAGAATTCCACACTTTTTATGCTGTATATATATTCAATTGATCCAGTCATTACATAATTCACCTACTTGGCAAGCTGCCGAGCACTCTGTTCTAATAGTTTTACAATTTCTTAGCCATGCTAGTATACGCAGCCCTTTACGCAGCCCTTTGACCGATTCAAAAATTAAAAAATCCAGAATCTACCTCCGTGGTAAATCTGGCATCCATGAGGCCCATTAGAAAAGTAAATCTAGCCATGGAGGCTGCTGGTCCAACATCATTTCATGCAACTGACATAAGTGCAGTCAGTCTTATAATACATAAAATAGAGTGCATTGCTTGATCAAGTTCAATTTAAGCAAATCCCATCTGCAAAAGAAGTCGTCCCTCTGAGAATAATCGCACATAGTGCTGCTTTCTACCAATTACATGGAGCTAGTGGTATCTCACCAATGAAGTATGTGCCGGGAGCTTCCACAGCCGTTCACATATGATATTATGGAATAAACAGTAGCACCCTTTGGCCTTGAAACATGGCAGAAAAAAGCCATCATTTATCGCTGCAGAAAAATATAATTCTAAAACTGTAACTCCAAGTATAAGACAACAATGCTTGAACAGGATAGCTCATATAATTTAAGAAGTACGCACAAATTAAAGACTGCACTTGTTACATGGACTACATGGATGAAGAAGGCATACCAAATATCATTGAATTCATTCTGCAGATCTTCATATACATGCAAATGATAGTATCTGCATTGCTTGACATTGAGCTGATCCTTGCAACCCACAATGATGGGAGATTTTTGCACCATAGCCGGACGATTTCTCCCATCCCATGCCCTCCGGTCTGCACCATGGATGATATAGCCCCCCTTTTAACAGCGGGGCTCCAAAAATGGTCTGCCCCCACACTCTAATCATTTGCCATGCTCAAATCCTCAGCCATTCTACACTTACAAATCAAATCCTTCACCATGAATTTCACATAAAGATCTATCGTTGGATTTTAAAAGGAGAATATAGCTGGAATGAATATGTGCTTCATGAAATCATTGGAATCATTGGATTTCATGAAATATAGCTGAGCCTGAATATGTGCTTCTAGATGAGCCATTCTTCTAAGTTAAAACTGAGGCAAAATACGAATACTATGCTCTTCTTTGAGCATTTGAACCACAGCTAGCATCATGGACTACTCACAACAGCAAAGCAATGAAAAGAGGATAAGCTTATGACAATACATCAGCAATAGACATGTGGTAGACTTCAGGGATCAATTTGGTTGGATCCTGCAACTTGCAGCATTAATTGATGCTCCAACATCTACATTTGGTTCAACTTTTTTATAGCAATCTCCCAACCAAGATCTGTGAACTGAATGAAACAAACAACATTGTAAGTGGTTCAGCAGAACTGGACTAAAGACTTCTAAGTTAGGAAGTAAAAAATTGGATTGTACCCATATTCTTGGCACATAATGCAAAGGGCAAACAACAAAAAGAAAAAGCACCTCTTCCGAGTTGTCTTCCTCATAAAGAAAGGGCTTCCATTTCCTGCAAGAGAACATTAGCTAGAACTAATGCAGAAGAATACCTTCAGCTCTGAACAAACCTCATCTTCAAAAGGGCCATCGCTCTCTTCAAACTTTTGAGGTGACCTCTTGATCTTCCCTTTTTTGCTTTGAACATGCTCAAGATTATTAGAAAGTTAAATGCATCTGAATTGTATGCTCATAAATTAGATTGAATTTGCTTACCTGCTTACCAAGGTCCACCAGCCTGAATAGGTTTATTTGTCCTGCTATATCTGCATTTGCAAAATCCAAGCAAACCTGGAACTGCGTAGAGACCTACATGCAACAAAGCATCCCATTTAACAAACATGCTGCATATGCATCAGCAAAAAAAACCTAATAAAGAGTAATATGTAAATACAGCGTGTACCTCGTTTGTGCATGCATCAGAAAAATGTGTCTGTTGCTTTGATATACCCAGATCATTTGTGTTAATCTTTCCTACTGGAAAAGAAAAGAAAGAACTTGAGATGGGCATTGTGAAGATCGTGAGAACTGCAATAGAACAATATAATAAGCCCTTTTGGATATTTAAATCTTACAGTTACATGTTTTATTCTGCAAATCCTCTATAACAGGTTCGAATTTACCCTTATAAGAAGAGAAATCCAAAGCAGCTCGGTTTAACAGAGCATATGCCTTTTCTGAAATGCTTTCAAGGAAGTGGAGCTGGGACCTACAAAACAGATGCAAAAATTGATTACAGCTGAAGCCCCAGCTGGTTGAAAACTCCAACTTCTCTTATCTGGAATCTAAGAACAACAGAGCCCATCTGTAAGCAAGCAACGACGGAGGCACTGTTTGAAGCCGATGCCGCTGCTGCTGCTTGCTTCGTGAAATAGAAGGCAATGGAGGCATTCCTCACAAATAATGACACTCACCATAATTACGGCAAGAGCTGCCGTTTCACATAGAAGAGTGGAGTCGAGACTGAGGCTAACAAAATGAACGGGAAGGGAACAACTGCCCAAAAATTTGCCGGAAAAAAAAAAACTGCCAAATCCTCCAGCCCCGGCTATGACTCCATGCTAAAGCAACCAGAAGTTGCCAGGTCCAAGGCCAGAAATAGCCAAAATTAAATCCAATAGGTTGAGCAGGCCTCCAAAAATAACTGTGGCTTTGTGGAATCATCAACAACCGGGAGCTGATTTGGGTTTTCCAGCTCCGGTATGCTGGAGTACCGAAGAAACCAAACATGGTTGCTCTTAAGCAAGATCTTGTTTGGCCAAGATCTCCAGCTGGCCGGACCTACTGGCCGCTATTCTTCAAGGAATGATTTTGTCTGATGGTTTTGGTAAATAAGGAAGACAAAGAATGAGTTTGTTTGATGGGTTTGGCAGATGGTTTTGTCCTGATCAAGGTCAAGGTTTCATGTGGACAGTTTCTTCAAGCATTTACATGGCAGGCGAGTCGTGGGCAGTGTGTGACAAGTTCCCAGGAACAGTTGTTTTTTTCCTGTACAAAACTCAAATTTTCCGGAACAAATTTTTTTGAAAGGATATACGATCGGAACAAATTTTGATGTATAAGGATATAGTCCTATATAAATTAAAACTACGGGAACTAATCCTGTACAAATGTTTGATCAAAAGGATTGACTAGTTTCAATAATTGGAATATTCTTAGAATATCTCCTCATACTAGCATACTAGTTTAATTTTAATTATGATTTTAATTTGCTCATTGATTTTATTACTTACTTTTAGTTTTAGGTAAAACCCCGGTAAAACTAACGAAATCATCAAACGAACCTCCTCTTTTTTTGGCAAGAAAAATCAGCAGCAGGTGTGGCGGCCATTTTGATGAAGCAGCAGCGGCGGCAACAGGAGGAGGAGCGGCGGGAAAGGGGCCAGGGAAATCCATTTGCTAATTATATTTCTGGAACGGGGAGTTCTACATTCTTCTGCATTGCTAATTTCGATGGAGACAGGAACAGGAATAGGGTCTTTGAGAATAGCCACAGGGTAGATTCCAGTAACAAGGTCTTTGATAATCTTCTGCATGCTCCACATTTACTATTTACATGAAGAAGTACCTAAAGGAGAAGACAAGGAAGAAGAGGACGAAGATTTAGATGAAATTTAACTTGCTTTGTTTTTATCAATTCCATGTTTAAGTATAGTTTCCTTTCAAGTTCTATGTTGCAGGATATTTTCCTTTCATATATTTGGTTGATCAGGATGAGTTCCGGTATAAAATTTGATTTTCCTATGTGATGTATGGCTTGAAGGAAGTTTAACGGTACAATAAAAACGGTTTGTCACACACTGGTCGTGGGTTGCTTTGAATGGAAAATGGCTGCGTTTTGCAGCTCAAGATTAACTTAACATATTTTCTTCTCTGGATTTAAATTCAATTGTCGGCATGTAGACGTTTATAGTAGCCTTTGCATCCTGAAATTGGACATTGGAACATCTGTAGCTGAAAGCTATGCTTATGTTTGACATGCAGACTATGGTAATCATGGGGCGCACAGGATTAGGCCAGAATGTGTAGAAGTTTTCTTTCCAAGAGAGGGCTGTTTCTGCCAATTTCGCCTTCTAAAATGCTTCTAAAATGCTTTGCTGGATTGTTTTCTGGTCTGTCCAGCTAATGGCTATTTTCTCTGCATGCCCACATAGCTCTGGTTTCTTCCCCATCTTTGATGCAGGTTTCAAAATCATCTCTGTAACTTACTTGGCACATGTTCTCCTCCTCGTATTCTAGGGCAGCAAGGAGGGTTAATCGGAAGCAAATATGGCTTGCATTACAATGTTAATCGAAGCTTCTGATATTGGCATAGAAAGTCTGGGCGAATGCTTTACGTTATGCTGAGAAGGTATGAGCGAACGCTTCCTTGTTGTGGTAATTTCATGTTTTGGTATTTACATTTAGGTAGTGTTCTCATTAGTTTCTTAGAGTGCTTGCAAGTTAATTTATGTTCGTAAATATTTTGTGTTGGAAAAGCTAACCACGTAAGTAATATCCCCGCCTACGTATATAGGTGCAAAAAAGAAAATCCTGTGGCTGATGCACAAATCCATTTTGGATGCATAGAACCCAAAAGAAAATTGTAGCAAACCTGTAAATGATGTGTCAAGTTGTGTTTTAACAGGAAAAATGCACAAATCCGTATTGGACCGAGTCGTTTTAACAAGTGGTCAATGATCGAAATGCAAGAAATCGTGAGCTATTTTGTATACCGACATGCGATAATTGTCGTGGCTAGCAGATCCGATTATCCTCACATCCCGTGTTTTGATTTGCGAGAGAGCACGATTAGCATGCCGATTCGTGAGCTTTGTCTTTGATTAAAAATTTAGCTTCCAAAGTAAAAAACGTAAAAGCGTAAAACAACTGTGGCATTGTTGGACAACACAAGTGTTGTTTGGTTTCAGAAATCATGGCCTCTTATGGCATTAAAATCCAACCATAGGGCAAAGAAATGGCAAAGCATATTTGACACATGTATCTTGCAATACTGGTAATGCATGCATGGCAGATATTCCTTTGTATATATAGAATCTTATATATAGAATCTCGAGAATTGTAAAGGTTTGCTTGTGGACCCAAAGCATATTTTGTAAATTCCTAGCAAATGTAGTATCTTGAGAGCTTTGATAATTGAATGTAGTTAGTCCCTTTGAATTTTTATTGGCATACTGATAAACATGCAAGTATAAAGGAGCAAAAGTTGAATGGTCATATCTTTGGTCCTACTAGATTTCTAGTTTTAAATTTGTGTCCATGTCAATTATCTTCATAGTTTTTGTCACACCTCACATCGTAGCTACCTAACACTCGTGGAAAATTTCACGTGCAAGTTTTGCTCAACTAATATTTGGGTCTTCGATTTCGCCCAAAATAGCCAAGTATAGCTTAGCCAAACGTAAGAAACTTTAGGCAGCTACTTTCATGGCTTTTGGTTTGTATTCTAGAATAGGGTAAGAGTGCAAGATCCTATTCCAAAACAACCTATGAAAATATGGCTTTTGATTTGTATTTCGGAATAGGGTAAAAGTGCAAGGGATTTGTATTCCGGAATACAACAAGAGTGCACGTTTGTATTCCGGAATACAATAAGAGTGCACGTTTGTATTCCGGAATACACTAAATATGCAACGTTCTATTCTGGAATAGAATGAGGGTGCGCAAAGTTTTATTCTGGAATAACATAAACAAAAGAGTGCATGGGCAACCTCCCTAGACAGATTTGGCATGTGCTGGTGATTTACTTCTTCATCACACCACAAAACATTATATTTACTTCTCTTTCACACCTTGCACTTTCTGTTTTGATGTTCATAATTTGACCTGTGATCACATCTTGCACTTTCTGTTTAATGTTCGTAATTTAACCTATGATCCGTTATAAATTAAACCGCTTTTTTGTCGTGAGTTCACAATAACCCGGTGGAAAAAAATAAATATATAATTGAAATAGCATGTAATAAATCATAATCACCTTAATGTTTTCAACTTAACCCCTAAAATTGCCATTTCAAGTATTTGATATGTTGACGCAGCAGTAAAAAAAAATAAATTGGGGGCTAAAACAGCACGTATTAAATTGTAATCACCATAAGTTTGTGGATTTAACCCACAAAATGGCCATTTCAAATAATTAATATGTTTTTTAAAAGGGAATCTTCAAACGGGAGTGCTGCAACACTCTCGTTTAATATGCAACCTTGTTTGTTGCCCTTTGCTGCTGAATTGATGTCCTTAGAACTTGATGCTTCAATGGGTTTAAATGTTGACCTGGGAGCCATATTCAAGCTTTGATTCTTTTACAGGGCTGAAAGCTTCAACTGACGGCATATACAACGCAAGTCTCCAGGTAACGAAGCACCTCCAAGCCCGCACAAAATGACTCAAAAAAGAGAAGGGCACGATGATTCCACGTGGGCTGATCAAATCTGGGTCGTCCGATTTAGGGCGACAAACAAAACAGACAAACACTAAAATTTTATAATATAGGATAGGATGTTTCAGTAGATGCGTTCGCAACCTTGTATGTATTTGAGGCATTGTATATAAATAAGCCCAAGACCTTTGACATGATCATTACCTTGGTCGATCTCTTGATGTTTAGTCCTCGTTGTTTCACTTTCACATCTCCAGTTCATTCATCTTTTGATCTTAACAAATATATCTTTAATGCTTAAAAGCATGACAATACCATCTATAGTTCTATAGTCTAATTTTGGACCATGCACAAATTTACCAATAGTGGTCAACGCACAAATTATTATCTCAATCTCAATGATTAAATGAAGTGGGTAAACAATGCTTCCATCCAATAATTGGGCCTTCTCATGATCTTCGATAGCTAGAACCACATGAAAATGTTGAAATGCGTAGCAGGTTGGGTTCTCGGCAACCTTCAAGTCTGAAAATTTATCCCCGACCATTGTGCTACAGTGCACTGAATGAACAGTGTCACACTAATGGCATTTAGTTAAGTTGTGTAATTTATGAAGTTGTATTATTTGAGGAGACGAGTCTAGCAATTGAACATAACGTCGTTTGAGCTCAATTTTCTAACATTTGTATCAGAGATACTTAATCACCATGTTAACGCCATCTAAAATGCACACGCAAAGGGATAGATGGTATGAAAGGAATGTACGAATTGCAACATTTTCATAATATATTACCAAAACGCCTTTTTGGTGATCAACTTTTGCAGTTTTGCATCGGTGTTTCTTGTTTTATCTGAGGCCTAGCTCGGAAGAATTTGACACATCGATCTGTTTGAGCTAGACATTGCATCTTTATTGTCATAGAGCCAAAGCTTAAAGGATTGGAGTTACTTTGTTATAATTAAGTTGCTCTCTTATAGCTTGTATAGGTAAACTTACATGGTTAGCTTCATCAAGTAGCTCGGTAGCAATAACTTCTTTATCGAGTAGTGCAACATCACTATCTTCGTCTCATTTCAAAGAAGATCGAGAAGTAGATAAAAACAAGGTGCTTGGTCTAGTACACCGGGAGAAAACACCATGATCGGGTTGGTAGACTGCAGGTCAAGATGCACCTACTTTTCAACATCTTGATGGCATTGCCTGTGTCAAATCACGAAGATGTCATCTTGGAGGCTCACGATCAGCTGAAAACAATTGTTTATTAGAAAGGAGTTCGTATAAAATCCATATTAATTATACCAACTCCTTGTTATGTCCAAGTGCAATCTACTGCAACTTTAAACATAAAAGGGACATATTTTCTAGCCATAGTGCTGCTCAAGCTTCTTTATCAATTGCGGCAATAAGGAGTAGCTCTGGTACACATAGTTTGTGGACCAAAATTACGTCTTACTATAAAAATGGATGGACAAAGCTCAGGCAACTCTTTGGCTTGAAATTAGGCCACAATGCATATTACGTGCATATATCCTCCACGCGTGCATATGCGTATATCGCTCCATATATGATATAATGTCTCATATACCAACCCAACAGTTTCTAAGTTTGCAGAGATAAAAAAGATTGTAAGAGATTTTGTCTGGTGTACTGATCAAGGAGGCACTGTGAAGGTGGCGTGGAAGAAATATATGTTGTTTAAACAACAAGGAGGACTTGGTAAGGTCTTAGCTTCTAAGCTATTGTTCAGTTTGTTGAAAGATGATTGTGCATCACCAGGTATGAAGTTACTTAAACAATCAGTAAAGAAGTGTATGGTTTTTCATAAGCGAGGTGTGAGAATTGAGCTCCCTTGGGCATTGTTATATCCATTGAAAGCTTCTTCACATGCCTCTCCAGTACTGAAAGGCTTGCTTCGGGCCTGGAAGGTAGTCCAGCAGGTGATTACATTTGATTGGGAAGCTTGTCTCCAGGCATCTTCCCCCTTTCTATGGTTGCCTTTGTATACTCATGGACAACTACACCCAGTTGTAGAATTTATGCATGCGCATTCCCAAGCAAGGTGGAGGAGAGGAGGTATTATTTCTATTGAACAGTGGTATTTTGATATTGACATTGCTCCTTGGCAATGGTTTCAGGAGACATATGGGTTGTTGGATAAAGATATCAGTATATGGGCTTATGTAGCAAGTGCTCTTCCTCTAATTAGGAAGGTGGATAACAAGAGATGCTGGAACTTTGTTCAAGGTATTAAAGAAGGCAAGAAGCTAGTAAGTTCATGCTACAGATTGCTTACCTCCTCAAATATTTATCACCTTCTCGAAAATGGCACTTACAGACTTTGCCTTCTCAATGGCAATCCATCTGGAACCTTGTTTGGTCTAAATATAATCCTCCAAAGGTAAATGTTCTACTTTGGCAGGTGATTCATCGCTCTTTGAGAGTTAATGAGATGGTTCATCGCTTTAAGCCGGGAGTAAGCCCACTTTGCCCAATGTGTGAGCGGTGCATTGAAACATTGGAGCACTATTTATATTTGTGTGCAGAGCTGAGTAGTCTTAGGTCCTGGCTACATTCTCTTTTTGGAGTATCTTTGGATAGTCAGCACTTTCTTTTGGTTATTTATCCAAATCAGTGGACTGCTTCTAAAAGGATTGCATTTCACATGGCAAAGTCTTGGCTAATATGGAGTGTATGGAAGCGAAGGCGAAGAAAGGTCTTTTATGATAAGCATATTTCTTCTCAGGTGGTGCTTCAAGAAATTCGTAAGAAGTTGTATAATTGCTTTCAGATCTCCAATTGGCCTGATCGTATTAAAATTCCAATATGGAATGATCATCTAAAAGTGATTGATGCTTCAGGGACATTTCTTACTTCTGGAAGTACTTTGTAATATTTTGAGTGTATAATATGAAGTAAAACATGTTCTTCAAAAAAAAAAAAAAAAAAAGTGGTGAATTGGTGACTGTGGTGAATGTGGTAACCACCCCAACAATAAGCAAACTAAATAAGATTTCGAGTACTCTAAATTGTTGTTTCTCCAAGAGAATGCAACAGCTTAGCGAGTCTCCGCATTTCGTTTCTGTTGCTTGTGTGACATTTGAATGGCAATAACAACTTGAGATACTTTACAGATGGAGACAAATGCAAAAATATAACCATATCTTTTCGAGAATATGCTATCCATTATCTTTAGATAATGTATGCTTTGGTAATGAACGAGGCCTGGCTACTTTTTGCGTTTGTGTTCATCTTTAAAGTATCTCCAGTTCACATATTGCTAAGTGAAGCACGAGACGAAGAATCTCTCTCCCCACACTTACGTAGATCATTCATGTGGTCCTTGTAAGCTGAGCTTTATTCATGTTAGATACTCAAATTTACTATTTTGTAAAGGTACATGTACCCTTATTTTTGTAGAAGTTGCAGAGATTGAATCATTTCAAGGACTTTGCGAGCGCTTGGTACCTCGCAAAATTATCCCACCTGAGCCTGCCATATAAAGAAGGGAATAAACAAAATGATAATGACAAGAAACCACCAAGCTGTGCCATAAAGGCCCAAAAAGATGTCAAAATGCCCACATGAATGGACAGCTCATGGCTAGCTGCAAGGTTCAAGGATATATAATGGAAATTGCTTATGAAGAAAGCAGATTCTAGTCCCAGCTTGAAAGCTTGGATTGTTCTATACATAATTGAGTGCATCCAACTCCTTAGGAAGAGAACAAGAACAGGCCGCAAATAATTCCTTTGAGAAAGAATCTAATGAAGTCAAAGAACAGTTGCACCTCCTCTAGCCAATATAAGAAGCCATTTAAGTGCCTTCGAAAACTCTGAGAAAAGGAAAGGAGCAAAGAAATAAGAGGAGGTGATTGCACCAAATCATAGCACGCTTGAAACATTTATCTACATTGAGGGGTCGAGAGAGGCAATGTAAAGAGCCCGAGAAGAATAAGACGCCGCAGAAATAGGAAATAAATATAATTTTCTTGGAAGCAAGATTAATAAGTTTTGTATTAATAGAGTGATCCCATGAGGATCAGATTTGAAGTATTCCAGCAGACATAATGATCCCTCCATGGATGCATGGCGGCATGGAAAGTGGGGAGAGAATTCCAGGGGTCTTGCGACGGCGGGAGCCGGGAGCGGGTCCTAGAATCGTCGACCCATTTTCCATCCGCCACAAAATGGCAAATGCGAGATTACCTGCACGTGACGTGTTGAGCGGAATCATGCTGCGAGTTTCTATTCCGGAGGCAGAACCAGCGAACCAGTTGCCATTTTGTGATTGGAAGTTGGAACATACAATATGAACTTAGGTTTAGATACAAGAGAGAACATAATATGTATTCATACATATTGAATAGGTTGCTCATGAATAGGGCGACTTCCTCTCCGACACGTTTTTTTTGCTACATATTATCCTACCCAGAAGTAGGCCATGGCTATGCAAGCACAAGCGTCGGCCCTGCCTGATGGGATCCCACGTTCTTCCCTCTGGGGCTGCAGATTAGCCCCTTCTACTAGCTCCGAGCTTTGCCCATGGATTAATGTATCTCGGAAGCCAATCCCAGTCCGGATGGCCATTAACAGAAAGAAAAAGGAAGAAACAGTGGAGAAGATCAAACAGGAGCTTGAAGGTTGCTACACGGGTCTTACTGTTAAGCAAATGCAGGAGCTTCGGAAGGTTTTGCCTGAAACTACCAAGCTTATTGTTGCGAAGAATAGACTTGTGAACAAAGCTGTTGAGGGAACTGAATGGGAGGCAATTGCACCTGCTCTTAAAGGTATGAATGCTTGGTTGTTTGTGCACTCTGAAGAAATTCCAGCAGCACTGAAACCTTATAGGACCTTTCAGAAGGAAGCCAAAGTGGATAGTAATGATTTTACTGGTGGGGTTTTTGAGGGAAAATTCTATCCACCGGAGGAGTTTAAGAGCTTGGAAACAATGCCAACTCGTGCAGAAATTTTCTCCAAACTTCTGGGATCTTTAAAAGCTCCCTCATCAAGTGTTATTACTGTTTTGCAAGGGCCTTCAAGGAACTTGGTCATGACTCTCAAAGCCTATGTGCAAAAATTAGAAGAGCAACAATCTGGGTCTGCAAGTTGATAATCATGTTCACATGATTTGCTAAATTGCAAGCAATGAAGGATTAGAGTGAAATGGTCAGTTCATGACTTATTATGAAAAGTTGCATTGTGCTGCTTCAAATCAACTTATATTGGTACTGAAATCCAAGTTGTATTTAACCTTCTTTCCTCCAAGATTGAACGTTAATGTTGTGCTAGCTGTAAGAGTTTGAATTTCAAATGCTGAAGAACCTCATGTGCTTTCTCGAACTTATTCACCTTACCGTGACTGCAGCATCTGACCGTATACATCAGGAACCTCATCCATTGACATGACACATACGTTTGCGAAACTATTGTGAAAAATCAAATCACTGATATGGACATTCTTCCACTTTTAGAGCTATTAAATGGTAATTTCTTTCTGTCATATGACGTTTGCCTCCCTTTGGTCCCATATATAACTAGGAGATATTCAAGTAGCATGGAACGTCAAAGGAAGTGCTCACATTAGATATTCAAGTAGCATGGAACGTCAAATGAATTCTTATTTTTATGCGTATAAGTTTTGTCTGATTTTGCAGCTCTTGGAAGATAAAGCTAATGATCATGGTTATACATGGTTATACATTATGAAACTTGCTCCAAATTTCCAAGAACATTCTGGCTGTCCAAAAAGACAACTTAGGATTGTGTCAGGATGTAAGAACGTTGAAGATATGTTATAGAAACATCAATTTGCAGACACGCAGGAAGGAATAAGTTAACCTGCAGGAGAACTTATTTTCAAGAATGTCCTGGTGATCTTTCTTATGTAAACCTATCAAGCTGCAACTTTACTTCAATCATGTCCAACAATGAATAATCTAAAGCATGAAACAGTACTGAGTGAGACCTTTGGAGATACTATGAATTTGCTAAAAATTCCAACTGCAGCACGTATGTCAAGGCGATTAACAGTAAAATAGTGAAATAGAGCATATCTCTATGCTAAAAAAAATAATTCCTCTTTGGTAAGTCTAGATTATTAAAGCCATGCATAGCTTAATGTAAAAGGTAATTGTTCTTTACTTGTCACGTCTTGCTAAGGTAGCCCAATGGGTTTTTCCTGCAGGCTATCTCAAGCTAGGCATATGCTAGGAAGCATGTGAACGTTTTGCAGAACTGTTCGGGGCTGTTTTGTTGATGCACTGCGATTTTCAAATGCCACAATTAAATCAAAAATTATGAATTGAATATTATATAACTAAATACAACTATCATTCCTCTCATTGTCACATTATATATTAATGTATTCTAGAGACTTGAGCATTTACAGCAGACAGCATTGACACTCCAATGCTCAAGTCGGCAAAGCATAAGTTTTCTAAATAGAACTTGAAAGAGGATATAAAGACGCCTGATAAGTGATTTTTGGTGATGCACTGTTATCCAGCAGAGCGGAAAGCTTTTGCAATTTTGTGGAAGCTGATTAAAGCTTTGGCCTTGTAAGTAGTAATCTGAACATGAATCTTAATGAATTGTAAAAGGCGAAGTTGATGGTTATGGCAACACTATTTCGTAGTTAGGCCTATAACTGAAAGCATTTAAGGGGGGGCGATCCCTAATAACAAATCATATTGTAAACAATACAATTCCAACATCTTTATATGCAATGAACGGGAGGAGCAAATGTTCGGGCATTGCATATTCTCTGTTTTATAATTGGGAGTGAAATGTTGGGCTACACAATGAATTATAGATATTACCACATTGACTAAATGGCAACCTCAACGACATCCAAAAGCATCACCCTCATGGTACAAAAGATTCTTGCAAGATTTGAAGCTCAACAACTTATTAGCACCATTGACTAATCTAAGATTCTTTTCAGAACCGAGGCATCACTAATGTGGGGTTTCAGCTCTTGTATTATTTTGGCCATCCGCACTGTTCTAACGAACAATGTTCTTACCCCCATATATACCAGATTGAAAAAGCTCAGAAGATAAGCCTTGTCCTATTACCAGTTATATTCCATCAGTTATGCCTCAGCTACTTGTAAAAGAGCTGGCTATGGCTGAGGCCCTAAAGCGGGCTAAACTTTTCTTTCATACTCTTTTTGTGTGTAGTGTTTATTTCTTTAGTTCAACAATACTTGATTCATTATGCTGGAACATATAAGAAACTTAATTGTATGTGGCGGAACTTCCAACTTCATTCTTGATTGGGATTATGTAGCCTTATCTGAAGTGACAAAGGTTCTTTTTCGACTGCTTGAAGGGAAAACCGTAGGCATGAGGGGGTATTCGACATGTGTTGTGGATATTTAGTGCACATTCTATATTGGACAATCAGTTGCTCTCAATGAGTTACAGTTGCACAATGTGGGTTATTCTTAAATCCATGACAGGGGGCTCCTTAAGCCATAGGTCAAGAGATTTACATTGAAAATCTTGAAGTAGAGCTAGGTATATTAGATTAGCAATGCATAATGCAATGAACAAAGAGCTTATCAGAATCTACCTTTTTAGTTTCTCAGGTCTCGTAAATAGCTTTAGTTAATTTGCCACAAAATAGAGTAGTAAGGATATTTCAACACACTTGTATGTTGATTAACTCAAAAAGAAAAATTAACCAAGCACAAAGACCCAAAATCAAGTTTTAAATGGTAAATCTACATTACTTCATAATGTGAGCTAAGATTTCCCTCACATGGTTGGAATACATGTCTGATAATGCACATTCAAAAAGCTCCTTCCAAGATTTGGGCATAATTAGATTAGATGTATGCTCTCTCCTTTAAATTAGCTATAGATGTCTGATTATGCCCACCCAATAAAGCCTTTCAGCAACATCATGTTTGGGCAAAATTAGAAAAATACATCTCCTTTACTGTGAGCTATTGCAGTTTAACCAGCAATTTCTTCACTAACAACTCCAAACATTCAAATTACCATACAAAAAGAAGCAAGAAAGAATGGAAACGAAAAATAGCTATTTTCAAATCAAAATCCATATTTGCTCCACAGACATTCTACCAGACTCCAAGAAGAACGAAGAAGAAAAGCTGCACGATCCAATATTCAACGCTAGATCTTTCACATAGCAAATATTCTTGATGATAATCTTCTGTTGGTTATCGAGATAATTTATAGTGCCAATTATGTCATACTTTTTAATGCCTTTTGATCTGATGATCAACAATGGTTAGATCTTGAAATCTCAAGACCGATAAGGAAACATTCTAAATAGCAACTAACGCTACATAAATTAGTATTTCTAAGGACAACCCATAGTGTCCAAAAATCTTATGATGCATAACAAAAGGATGTAACTTATAGAAACCATAGGCTTTTTTGGTGAATAGAAAATTCAAAAATATATTAAAAATAGCCACATAAGAACATTTTGCACAATGCTATAATATTTTTTAAGTTGAGAAGGAGCCATGGCCATGGCCCTTTTTCTACCTTCTAGAAACACTCTTTTTCAACTTTGGCATCGTCCCTCTACATCTCAAAATGTACTAAAATCCTATATTGTAACTCGATGTCCAAGTTATTTTGTTGCTTCATTATGATGGGTCGGAGTTGCTACTCTATCACGGACTCTAGCAACGACAACATTGTGGATGATGAAATGTTCTATCCGAGTAGGAGATGTTCAAACCCTAAACAAGCTGGAAGAGGCAAGCCAAGGTGGGAAACTGGGCCCCTATAGAATAGCGCCATGCAAACCTTAAACAATGTTCTTCATCCATGCCTCTCCCCCAATGAGATTCTTCGATTCTTATTGAGGGGAATATGTACTCTTGTGGTTGGCTAGAGGGTGATTTTGCAAGACAATGGAAATGCTTGGTATACTATCAGTTTTTCCAGAGGATTTGTAATTGTACACCGTAGTTTGAGATGTTACTATTGGAATAATGGCTAGGGGAAATTTTGGGTGAGACAGATGCCTTGACTGTAGGAATTTTCCATACATATTGCTCTTGGATAAAAAGTAGGATATTAGTTAAAACTTATAGTTAGCAAATTGGACAATGGCTGTATGGGGTAAGAATTGGCAACATAGGGTAAAGATGCATTGGGAAATGTGAAGGTTTGAGGGCACAAGAAAAGGGTTTAGATGTGGGAAATGTGAGAGGGGCTAGAAAGGTGGGCTAGGGGTCAGACTTGAAAAATGGGACAAGGGCAAGAAAGGTGAGACATGGGGTAGAATGTAATTCGGCTACTAGATTGATACGAGGCCTAAGTGGAAAAGGACAGACTCAAAGTTTGGAAATTGCAGGACATTTGGCTAAGGCCAAAAAAGGGAAGGAAGCGCAAGGTTTTGTCTTTTTAGGAGATTTCCTACTCCCTTGAAAGCTATGGTGAATACACAAAGTGCTGCTTGAGTGAGACCGTTGCAAAGGCAGAAGAAGGCAGTCAAGGAAGTAGTTGTTTATGCCAATGGGGTCTAGCAAGTAGTGCGATGGGAAGTGTATAACAATCCAGTATTTGCATGTATTAGTAAACCACTAAAAAATCCTGATATTGCAAATAAGTTAAAGTCATTGCAGAATGGAGGTCTTATAAGGTGCATCTGTCACGAGGGTGTTCGGACAGCATGTGAAGGCAGAATTGGAGAAGATCCATGTGATGTTCCACGTATTTATATGCCTTTTGTATATAAAAACATGACACATCACTATGAATAATTATTGGTGCATTAATTATTCATAAGCTAAGGGTAGCTATGTTAATCATTAATTATTAAGGTGGAAACCTAATCTAAATCCTAATTTGAATTTAGGGCTTAACCTAATATTAAAAGGGGTTAATATATTAAATTAGTTAATCTTAACCAACCTAGAATTGCCACCTGGCCCAAATCGATTGGGCAAGGCAGGCTTGCCAATTTGGGAACCAAAATTGTCGCTTCCACCCCAATTTGCCCCAATTCAAATTGAAGGAAAGATTGGTGGAGGAGGAGCTGTTGTTCAACCTTGCCCAAGCCAGAAAGATGGAGAATCAGAGAGATAGTAGATCTAGCTATGATTCTGGTTAGTATGTAGATAGCTTGGATTCCTAGATAGTCACAGGATTAACCCTTGTGTGCTTAGAAGATAGTTAGGATTAACCCTTGTATGAATATATGTATGGTTAATCTCTATTTTATGTTCTATTCGAAGCTATAGATGGATGGATGTATAATGATAGTTCTCTTTCTGTTCCTCCTGTGTTTGTAGGGATTAAGGAGGTAGAGACCTAAAGGCTATGTAGAAGTAGAGATGCTCCTAGCTAGAATCCCTTAAATCCCAATATATGCAGCCCGCACACAAGAACCCACCTGGCTGTGGATGTTATATCGTGATTCAGCACTAGATAATGGGTACTATGGTGAAACAGGGGTGGGATCTTGCCTGGCGTGGCTACAAAACTCCTACAGTGTGCTAGGCGTATAGTCGGTCTTCGCGTCGGGGTCGGGTATGGTCTGATGCCTCTTGGGTAGTAGGAAACGTACCTATATGGATGTCCTGGGCTCGATGGGTGCACTGAGACGGCCCATGGATTTTGGAGGGTCCAAGTCGGGTATGGATGTAGGGGTCGCTAAGGAGGTACGCATTCTCTAGCACACCCAGGGATCCATTGTGCCTGGGAAGGGGACGTCTCCCTGCCACCTCATGGGACTGGGGAGATGTAACCCGGAGTAGTCTCATAGGGTGAATCCATGAGATTGCATTACCGGAAGGTACAATCATGCCATAGCATGTTTCAGCCTATCTGCAAAGTGTGCACAGGAGGGGCGGATGGAGTGGACTACCCTGGCCATTGTTCTATGCCAGCCAATGCCATGTTATACCTCTGTCTGCTGTTATCTTGAGGCCCTGACCGTCAGTCGACCCCATGGAGTTTGAGCCCAGGGTGGGTAGAGCCCTTATTTATGGTATATAGTTAAGGTATCTTGTACTTGTGTTGCTGTTTATATGATGATGGATGGACCACCCTTCGTGGTTGTATATTATTCTATGTATAATTGCTAGATGCTAACATGTATGTATGCTTCCGTTGTATAGGATTCCCATAGGGGACATAGGATGAATGACACCTCCGTGTCCCTGACCCGGACACTTGGCCGTCCCAAGTGGTCCGAGTTAGACGGAGGGCCCTTCCATGGTGATGTAGTCGCCACGGGAGGGGAACTTCCCGTATTTGTACGATGGGAGCATCGTATAGATTCTGGGAGCGTCATAGTGGTATCAGAGCCATGATTCTGGTAGATCAGATCATAGCAATGGCCATATTCTAACCCGTTAGATCGATATTTAGTAGGGGACATTTAACTTGAGAGGAGGGTCACCAATAGTGGACCATGGTCCAATAACGGATCATGGTAAAATGGATCAATTTTGCCAAAAGTGGTTCAACACAAATTTTTTCTCTTAATCTCAACCATTGAATAAATTGGGTAAAATAATGGGTTCAATCTCAATCATCCAATCTTGATCCACATTAGGGTATTTGAATGATCCATACTATTCTTAAATAGGCCCATTTCATGTGAAGATCTCGTGGGCTATATGCACCCAAAATTTTCAAGAAAAGTATATGGAATACCTTATGCCAAGAGCTTCTAAGCCATGCATTTGAAGGGAAAAAATATTTAATTCTCAATCTATCCTTGTCTATGATTCTTAAGTGGTCCACTATTGGTACATCCCCTGCAGTATGAATTTTGGTCTAGGTATGTGAGAATTGCGTGCGTTAGGAAGTAGATCGTAAAATATTAGAGTAGAGTTATGTTAAGCTGGGAGAACGAGGTCTCTTGTTTCCAAGGGCCATAACCTTTTTTAGGTAACTCGGATGGAGGCGATTCTTGCACCAACGCATCGGGGACAATCCAATTGACTAAAGGACATAGGTAGCCGGTGCCAAAATGGCATCAAATGGGCACATGAGCAAAAGGGGCGTGATCGGCAAAACAACATCTTAGAATTCAAAAAGAAATTCCAAAATTCCCCATCACGCCCCCCTATTTTTTCGCGTATAAAATTTTTTGCCATATGTGCGGATTGCGTTAGTTAGGAAGTAGATTGTGAAATATTAGAATAGAGTTATGTTAAGTCAGGAGAACGAGGTTTCTTGTTTCCAAGGGCCATATCTTTTTCTAGACTCACTTCTGAGGGGGCATCATCATGTTCTAAATCATTGTCCTGCATAGAATCACTCTCTTTTTCCATAAACTGCCACTAAAGGATTAACCCTTCAGATAGTATTGACATGATCACGGACATGTGAACTCACCCACTTTCAGATCCAGAGTTAATTTCACCACGCAATAAATCTCCAACACTGAGATGGAGAAAGCCAAATCTCTCCACAATCTTTGAACATTGTGTGCCTTTACCATTTCCAGGACCACCTGCACATGTAATAACACATCTAAAATATATTATAAACATGCAACATAACGTACAGGAATAATTTCTTTTTACTTTTGACATACTGCTCCTTTTTGAAGTTTAAGCAAATTGATTCACCCAGTATGAAGATAACCTTTGGTTTTCTTCGTGCTTTTAATAAATGAACCCGAGATGCTCTCGGTCTGTAAGAAATCCAACTTAGAATGTTCAAAATTTGACTACATATAAATGATACCCAAAAACAAGCGAGAAAAGGAACTTGTAGCATAAGATTGTATACCTCTTCAAGAACGGATGTTTCGGCCCGCTTAATAGTGTACAAAGCCATGTGTTGGTAAACTGACCATATTGATTAACCATGCATGCATGGTGAGGAGGGAGAGAGACCAACGATATAGCCACCATAAGTGCAACATTGAAATTCTTCTATTATGTCAAAACTCAGAGCTTCATGATGCTTGGTGTAAGGAGCTTTGGATGAATCCGACTACTAAGACCAACAAGATAGAGCAAAATATGCAAACGAAGAGAATACAATCTATAAAGAAGTCTAGATTCCCAATCAACATGCTAAAACAATGGACCTTTGTGAATTCTGTAATTCCAAACTTGCACACCTGCAATTGGGCAATGCGTAAACTAAAAAAGAAATTTGTCCTCTAAAGCACCATACAACTTCTCAATGAGCAGCCCTTGGTAAAACCTGATGATGTCTAAATGCATTGCAAGCTTAGATCCTACCATGACATTTGGAACTACATTGGGTCAATCCGAGTTATATACCTCAATTATATACCTGTAAACTGCAAGGTCCAACATGGAGATTCTGCCTCAGCCTGCTCTCCAGCTCCTTCTTTGCATTTGCATAAATATCAAACTCCATAGCGCAGATAGAGGAAGAAGTGTTGCGACTCCATCTGAGGTATATTATCCATAAATTTCTGCCTGAGTTTACAAAGGAAATCAATATTGATAGTGATAAATATAGCAATCAATACATAGCCGAAAGGAAGAATCTGAAAGAGGCAAAGTTAGGATATGCCATTTTTATTCCTGCTCTGTTTGGTTTTTTTCCCTACCATTAAAAGAGCTTACTTCTGATAGCTGCCTGTACATCTGTTTTACCAAGAAGCAAATGAAATCTTGCAAACCTTGTCGTCCTTGATGTTATGTTGACGAATTAAGTTGTTATGTGTGCTTCTGACAATTTGAAGCAGTGGAAAAATGATGGAAGGCGGAGTAGACCAGATAATCTAGCCAGCGAGAAAATGTATGCAAATTAAAGCCCATGTTTAATCCAAAGTCGGCCCAAAATCCTGCAAAAAAAACATGATAAATCGGCCCAAAATCCTACAAAACAAAACATGATAAGGAAGGAAGGAAGGAAGGAAGTTTATTTTAACGTCCACGGAGGCCAGAGGCCTATGAGACGGCACAGAACAGGCAAAAAAGCCAAAAACCCCAACACCAAAAACAAACAATGTGTAATCATGCAAGAGAACCCCTACTACCGGGGATGAAAAAACCCCCACTTGGGAGGAAAAACCCTAACAAGAGGGCTCTCAAATACCATGCCCCGAGAAGAGCAAGTCGGCCGGCCGAAATCTGCGGGATGTAAGCTCCCGGTCCCGGCTACCATAGGTGATGCAAATAATGATGTAGCGGTGTGTCAGAGCATCTAAGATCAGTGTGCACTACTCGGACATGGGCATATGCTTTGGGCACCATTGGAGGGCATGGTGCTCATCCTCTATCACGTGCATCTCACAACACCGACATATCCTCTCCTCCACAGGGATCCGGTGCCCGCCATTCACCCCCAAATGACTGTCTCAATTAGAGAGGTAATGGGAACCCGTCCTTATGGCGGCAATAGCTCTCCGTTTCTTCCACGAGAGATGTGTGCTTTCAAATACCGATGGGGTCCATGCTCAAGGCGGGATTAATCTGGCGTGATAGTGCTCGTCTTGGGCTTTGCAAGAGTAGAGGCATCCCACGTGAGTGGCGGCATAGCCCGCATCCAATTGCCCATTCTCGCGCCGAGAATGCCCGTTGCCACCATCCGTTGGTAATCCATAGACCACCTCCTAAACCATCCCTTACGATTACTCGTGCCATACCCTCTTCACCCATTTGGGGGCCTGCGTTAACAACCGCGGCTGTGGGGGCAAGCGATGCTCATCCATCCCATCCACCTTATGGAAGCAAGTAAGATGCCTTCGCATAGCGAATCTTTGTAAAGGCGAACCCCGTCTCATACAACAAAATCGTCACGGAACGGTGTCCTTCACTCCCAAGCTATATGTCAAGAAAGCTTTACGCACCCTTTCCAACCTATCCCATTATTTTTGCTAACCTTTGGGCCCCAAACCTCCACCCCATATAGCGACCGGCTCAACCAAAGCCCTAAACAGGGTGTGCTCTCCTCGCCCGATCCGCGAGATCTATCCGACAACACGCGCGTTTTGCCTTTGCATATAAAGCCTTCCAAACCGCGACCGGCTCTCCTCTCCACACACTCATCCCACAAATGTTAGTAGTGAAATCAATTCCCGGATACTTGAAGCTCCCACTTGCGTCTCCACTTCCGTCCCCCGTAATAGAACTCCGGGGATAGGGTGTTGCGAGGACAGGATCGCCCGAAGCTTAGTTTTGTGCAAGTTCACCGCCATTCCCGCTGCCCCACAAAACCCACCGAGGGCATCCAAATGCCGCCGTGATACCGGCTGGGCCGTGTGAGCTAGCAAAGCTACATCATCCGCATATAGTAACCGGCTCCACGAGGTCGCGAGATCGATAATTGCACCCCGGCTCCCCCCATGGTGTTGCATCCACGTCTCCAAGCTATCAATGTACAACCCAAAAGCGTTGGAGACAACGGGCAGCAGCCCCGCTTAACTCCCATAGTGCTAGCTACCATGCGATCTTCATAAGGCGGTCGCGGCATAAATCCCATCATAAAATTTGGTGCACCACATTACGCAACTCCCCGTGGAACTTCGCAATTCTTGCAACCTCGCCACAGTATGTCTCGAGACGGTATCATATGCGCCTTTAAAATCTACAAAGCAAAGAATACAAGTCACATGTAAGCTCATTCCGGCTTGCCTCCATCAACACTCTCAAAGTGAAGATATGGTCGGTCGTGGAGTGAGCTGGGCGAAAGCCTGCCTGGCCAATTGCCCGCACCCCTGCATCGGCCCACTTAGTAAGTCTCTTCTCCACCACCCCTGCCAGGAGCTTTGCAAACAGCGAGCTTACCATAATCATCCGGTAATTTGCCGGCTCATCCATATTACCAGCTTTATGAACAGGAACAACCTTACTAACCATCCACTCCTGGGGGAGCCCCTTGCTCAGAGCCTGGTTAATGATCACCGTCAGGGGCCCTACCACAGATGGGCGCAAACAAGACATCACAAAAAAGGGTATCATCCAAAATGCAAACTGCAAGCAAAATCTGAATGCAAAACTTTGCACGGAACAACAATCGAGAAGCATGGGACGAAAACCAAAAGTAGAGAAGAGGGCCTTTTTGCCGAAAAGGATAGATTTGACAAAGCAACAAGTAGTTATCCGTGACCTTCTCCATCTCCGTGCCTATTTGTTTCTCATTTTCTAATTTCTTTAGTCGTAGATTTTAAAAAGAAAAGGTCTAATGGTAAAAATTAACGCCACATCAACTTTTGATGAGGTGGAGGTGCTACGTCGATAGGCTAGAATTGCAAGAAAGGTTGTAGGCTTGGTTGGGATGGTGTGCTAAAAAAAACATAGATTCAATAGAAAAAATAAACATGTTAGTTTGCATGTAGCATTGGTTAAAGCGTTTTTATTAGGATATCAGATTATTTTGGTAGAGGTTCGAGTCTCTGTATCTCAAAATCTGAGACCTTAAGCGAACCCGTATAGAAAAGAGTCCCAGTATTTCATATTCCAAAATCTTAGGCAAACCTATATTCCATGTTTCAAAATCATAGGCACCCCCCCAGTCATAAATGACCATAATCGAAATAAAAGGCACTCAGAGGCTCCAGCATACAATCTGGGCCATACGATGGATAGATGTGATGACTGAGGCAGTCCAAAGTGCACATCGTTTAGAATATAAAATCACTCCCCAATTATAGTATTGTTAGGGTAAGCTAACTAGTCACCCATTCTCGATTTGCAGGTCCCAACTACGTCGATCGCTGCCAAACTAGGAATTGCTTTCCAGTTAGCTTACTCTATCACTACCAAGGGCCAAACTAGTGCAAGAGTCGAACAAAGAAGCATTTATAGAGTTGGTTCTGTGGGCAGTGAACCTTGCAAATTAATGAAACAACAATTTTTTGTGTTGGAAGGAAGACGACAGTTCATATTTGTGTAGGAAGCAAAAATGACCAAGCTGGATGTGGCTATAGTTGCTGGCAGTCCGTGCAAAAATGGCCAAGCTAGATGTGGCTATAGTTGTTGGCAGTCCGTATTTGTGTAGGAAGCAATGAGTGTAGACCATATTTGTATAGGAACAAAAAACAACCAAGCTAGATGTGGTCATAGTGCTCAGTTGGCGAGGAAGATCATTCAAAAAAGAAACATCAACTGGAGAAAAGGATCAGTGGCAAACGATTTAGCAAAGAAAGTGAAGAAGAAGAAGAAGAAGCTTTTACATGGAGGGAAATGAAGGTGGTAGGTTTATTTGGCCATCAGCTCGTGTAAATGGCACATGCCATGTAGGTAACTTTGCCCATTAAGGGTGTTCAATTGCCTAAACCATACATTTTGGATGATTAATATTTAGCCTCTAAAATTCCTTAAGAGTGACACGTACTCTTAGTGGCCACTCTACCAAAACGTCAAGAAAATTGGTTGAGCATTCTTGCATATTCTTCAACCATTCTCGATCAGAATGGCAATATTGAAAATTGAAGGCTATTCATTGAAAATTGGAAGCTGCAAACCTTGCAAGCCTCTTTTCGCCATGCAAAATAAGTCCAAAAAGCGATTGCAAAAAGAAAAAGTTCCCGGGGGGGGGGCAATGACAACTCATTGGGAATTGAAGGTTGCAAGCCTTACAAGCTCTTTTTTACCATGCAAAATAAGTCCAAAAAACAGAAAACCTTGCAAAATGAAAAGTTCAAAAAAAAAAAAAAAAAAAAAAAAAAAAAAAAACGATGCAACTGAAAGTCCATTGTCCATTTTTGGCCTACCCATGCACTTAATTTTTATACATATACTTATATAAGGGAAAAAAAATTAAACCTGCGCATTGTTATAGACTAAGTTACCGTTCATTTTGTGTGCACAGGCTAAGTGCGCGTCCCATGGATTCTTGTGGTTGAACTCCCTCATTTTGTGTGCATAGGTTGAGTGCACGTCCCATGGGTTCCTGTGGTTCAAACCCTTCATATTGTATGCATAGACTGAGTGCACATCCCATGGATTCATGTAGGTCCCTCTAGTTCAACACCCTCATTTTGTATGCTTGGCTGAGCGTGTATCCCATGGATTCATGTGGTTCAACGGCCTCCCTCTTGTATTAAGCCCTGTGTGAACATGTACCAAAAGGATATGAACATCTAACGAGTTGAGATATATTACCTTATGAATCATCACATAACCAATAAAACAACTGGATTATAATGTTTTGTTCTCTCTTTTTTCCTCACTTTTTTTCATAATTTTCTCTATTCTATTCTATTTTTTAGCACTCAAATGAACAAATCGTTTCCAACCATTGAAACTAGATACAAATCTCCCATACATCCCCCACCGTTTTAGATATTTCAATGTCCTTAGTCTTGATTACTATTTTCTAACTTCCTAAAAGGAAAAGTTTGTCAACTTACCTAACTTCTAAACTATAAAATTAGCCAAAAACAATTTCATAGAAATCAAATCCTAGTGTCTTTTCAATTGTTCCAATGTACTAACTAGACTTATGCCAAACAAAGAGCCACTGCAATAGCAAAGAAGGAAGAATTGCAAATTTACGGATTTATATCTTTCTATACATGTCTTATCTTCCATCATATATGAAGAAGAATAGCATAGAAGAAAAAAAGTACATTTATAGGTTAAAGACCACAGAGTCTCTAAAAAGGATATATATAATACCATAATCAATTTGTGTTTTTCGTCGAATGTTGTGATTTAGCGCAGACACGTCCCATACCAATATCAAGGACTAACAATTGTGAAAAGAAATTTATGACGTGTTACACTGGTGATGTTTTCGATGGAAGCTACCAGACAGATCCGATGAAGGGTATGCCACAAGCTAGAGAGCTTACAGATGTCATAGTCAGGAGCTCGAGAGCTAAGATGCAAACGACGATATAAATTCACTCCATGATTATAGTACTGTTAGGGTAAGCTAACTAGTCACCAACTCCTGATTTGCAGTTTTCAACTATGCCGGCCGCTGCCAAACCAGGAATCGCTTCCCAGTTAGCTTACCCTAGCACTACCAGGTACAAGAGTCCAACAAAGAAGCACTTATAGAGTTGGTTCTGTGGGCAGTGAACCTTGCAAATTGACGAAACAATAATTTGCTGTGTTAGAAGGAAGACGACAGTTCATATTTGTGCAGGAAGCAAAAATGACCAAGCTAGATGTGGCTATAGTTGTTGGCAGTCCGTATTTGTGTAGGAAGCAATGAGTGTACACTATATTTGTATAAGAACAAAAAACAACCAAGCTAGATGTAGTCGTAGTGCTCAGCTGACGGGGAAGGTCGTTCAAAAAAGAAACATCAAAGGGAAAAAAGGATCAGTGGCAAATGATTTAGCAAGAAAAGTGAAGAAGAGGAAGAAGCTTTTACGTGGAGGGAAATGAAGGTGGTAGGTTTATTTGGCCATCAGCTTGTGTAAATGGCACATGCCATGTAGGCAACTTTGCCCATGCCATGTAGGTAACTTTGCCCATTAAGGCTGTTCAATTGCCTAAACCATTCATTTTGGGTGCTTAATATTTAGCCTCTAAAGTTTCTTAAGGGCGACATGTACTCTTAGTGGTCACTCTACCAAAACGTCAAGAAAATTGGGTGAGTGTTCTTGCACATAATGACAATCCATTGGAAATTGAAGGCTGCAAACCTTGCAAGCCCCTTTTCACCGTGCAAAATAAGTAGAAAAGTTCAAAAAAAAAAAAAAAAAAAAGTTAGCATGACGAATCATTGGAAATTGAAGGCTGCAAGCCTTCAAGCCCCGTTTTACCATGCAAAAACCTTGCAAAATAAAGCAATTTAAAAATACATATTTGAGAGTGACCTTAAAAAAATATGGCAGGCCTTCAATTTCCAACCTTGGATATAACAAGGTATCTTTTCTCAACCCCGTGGAGGACCTTCCAGATTCTTCACGTCATGGAGCAGCAAGAAAAACTGATGCCAAAAAGTAGATACCAATCTACACATTAAGATCATCAGAGATGAGTAACTGTAGCATGAAAAGATCACCCACCCTACAAAGGGCCAAAGACTGTACCACATGAAATCTTTCTGGAAAAACAGAATAAGATCCCTAGAGATGTACAAAAACATCACGTCATTTTTCAGACCCCCTATGAGGGGACGCACAGATCCAGTATTTCATTCCATAATATTACAGATTTAAAATTTAATGGAAGATAGCAAAAATACGATAAAAAATTTTATAAATAAGTAACTCTGCACTGAACAGATGCCATGTTTCTGACAAATGTTGCAGCTCTTCTATGATACAAAACAGCAGGCCAAAAAATGAAGCTTTATTTGGTTGGACGAAAAGAATATGAAAGAAAATCAAGATGAGGAATCTGGAGCTGAGTAATTTCGTGCTGGAAAATCACTGAAGTCCAAAGAACAAGATGCACTCATGTTGATATAGGGATCAAGATAATCTCCAGTCAAGAACGACTGTGCCACAAAACTAGTGAAGCCTTCAGTGAAATGGATGCCATCCCAGCTGATATATTCAGATGGATTTGTACAGACACTGGTATTCTTGAACCTACATGGCACTAGGGGAGACTTGTAGCCCCCATCTTCTCCACAACAAGCTGATAATCTTTTATCCCACCTAAAACCTGCAAATTCATGCCAAACCTCACTGATCAGAATAAATAGTTCTTAAACTTCTAATATTAGACTTTCGAGCAGACCTCGCTTACCATATGCCGTCGGATTCGAAACAGTGTCAACATATAGTTGGAAATAATCTGCATATACAATAAAAGCATCCCGAAATTTCTTTCTCAAAGCCACAGCAGCTTCCTTGAGTTTATTGTTATAGGACATTGTCAAGTTATTGTATGCTGTTAGGCACCCGTTTGAATCGTATTCGCCACCGAAGTTGCTTAGAACCCTAGGGAGACATCCAAAGGCTGGTACATTAACAATGATGAAATTCCTTGCTCCTCCATAGGTATATAGTTTCTAGCAGCAGAGCAAAGAAGAAAAAATCAGTATTATGCACCTAGGGAAGCCCAAGAAGAGCATAAGTGACAAGTACCTCAATGGATGCTGCTACTGCTTGTATAGCTTCTGGAATAATGTTTAACTCAACTTCTTCAATAGTCATCTTCTTGTTATATAGGCTCTGCCAGAGATCATTGATTCCAATGCAAATGAAGTACCAAGATCTTCTGAAATGGTTATTCATCTGTAGATTGGGAGGACCTGCAATTCTGTTTGGCATATCAGAATAAGAGAAGCAAAATAGAACAAATTCTATAGGGCAAAATGAGAATACCTGTTAAGGAGTTAAAAGTTGAACCATCAAGATTTTTCTGAAAGTAAAGGAACTGGTTTACTTGCTCTGCTAGGTGAAATGGGGTCATAATGGTCGATGCTCTTGCTGTGGCCCCTCCCCATGCAAAGCTTACTCCATGCTCGTAATTTGGCTCAATATTTCCAACATATGGTGGCAGTAAAGGAAACCCAAAGGCTTGAGCTGCATAATACAGAAAGAAGACAATGAAAAAAGATAACCCATATCAAAGATCGTCTAAAACAGATCGCAGATTTAGAAATCCGATCTGCAAGCAGGATCTAACTTTTACGAAAAACGAACCTGCAAAATCGACAAGAAGCCGGCCATCAGAGAGGCGCCCTTGAAAATGACCAAAATAGGTCTGTCCATGGTGGTAATTTTCATAAGAAGGATCTTTCGCAAAAGCGCCATAATCATTCCCTGTATCTGAAAGAGAATCCCCAAAGACGAACAAAGCAGGAGGGCAAATGGAAGAGGCATTTTGCAAGGAAGCATTGGCTATGGATACCAGAAGGCAAAAAAGATGGAAGGCCACCGGAATAGCCGCCATGGCTGGGAGCAAAACATTGGGTCTTGTGCATGCACTGAAGGCATTCATTTATTAGGCAGAAATATAGTTAACAAAATTCTTAATACAGTAAAAAACCTTCTTGCGCCACGATGACTGGTTGGAATCGTGGACTTTGAGACTACCCACATCGCCGGATCTCGAAAACTGTCGGATATAGACCTCTGAAAATTCCCTTTCCACCATAGCTGACCTGTTTGTGTTGGACTTCCATTTCCTATTTTTATTTTATTTTTTCAACTTATTCTTTGTTGAGACTATTTCTGACCTACCATTATAATTCATTCCATATTACATATGCAAAGTCTTAGCATAATTGTTTTTGTAGGGAATAGGAATGCAACTGGGAAATTTACATCAACTTGTCTTTTAGATTACTCATTCCCAAAACAAGAATATTTTGAGCTTGTGAAGGAATCTAGAAAGCAACCACTGAAACATGAGCAACACGAACAAATCGACCCAATCATTACATAATGGCGCGGCTGATGTGACAACACTAGCTAGATCCCCCTGCAAAGCACAGTTACCATCTCGCCAAGCATGTACTTACAAGAAATATTGCATCGACACGTAAGTATATACACTGTGAAAGGGAGAAATGAACATGGAATGCAGTTGTTTATGGCTTTCCTTGGACAATTGGCCGTTATCAATGAAAAAGCTGCAAGTTGTGTGTATGGAGAGGTAACAAGTGGCTAGATAGTCGACAAAAGAAGGTACAATAGTGATTATGGGAGACAACAAGTGGCCAAAAGATTGGTTCAAAAATGTACTGCCTATTTATTCAAGTGTTCTATAGGTTGGTCCCTAATGATTTTCCGAAGCCAATTTTTGACCAGTCACACCTGTTTGTTTCGAATCATTGTCATTGTGCACTTTAAATAGCAAATAACTTTGACATGGTCTAATTTCTTCATTAGTTATGTATCCTTAGCCTCAAAGTGTGAAGCCTTAACACATCTTCACATAAATATATTTGCATCATGAACTTCTACTTAAATTCCAAATTCATTCTATATTCTAGAGGTGGTTTGGTATTCATAAAGTAGCTTTAATGTTTTTAACAAGGTTGCAAGTAGGGGCTAAAGTTTGACAAAATGGCTCTTTTTTTAAAAAACATAGCTGGCCAGCATTTTTTTTTTAATTTGAGAAAATGGCTCTTTTTTTTGTAACTTTTTGAGGTAGTTTATTTCTATAAAGAAGATCTATTGATTACTGATTAAAAATTCTTCAAAAAAAAGAAAAATAGAACTATATTTATGATGGGTTGGAGGGCTGCCTCAACCTTAAAACATCATGGAAGTCATAGGCATGTTCAAGCTTCAAATGGGAGCCACACATTCATTTTCAATTCAATTTCCATAACGACACATCAATAATAACTATTGTGACAATTATCTCTTATTATATAGCATGTCCATGTGATAAGCAAGCTATCAACGGCCTAGAATAGCCTTGAAGTTGCAAATGTGGCATGACCAAGGTTATTGATATAGGAAGAGGGGAAGGAAAAAATCTTGGAGAGATTAGGGGCCACCACTAAGGATCCTCTCCTTGGATTTTTGGATTGCCCATGCCTAAAAAGAATGCCGCCAATGGGGTATGACGTATACAAGAATTTCATTCTAGTCTCAATTCTGTTGTGGAAGGCTTGCCGACGCACATCAGCACAGAGGCATGCCTGACACGGTAGAATTGAAAGTAGAACGAAATTGTTTGAAATGTAAAGTTGGGTTTGGTGCAATTTAGACAAAAATGTCAGGTAAAATCTTCAAAAGCCTTCAGTAAAACAACAAAAATTGGAGTAAAACAGCAAAAAGCATTTAGTAATACAATCTGTGCGTGGCTTGGTTGGTGTGGCTGATTTGGAAGCGGCGGCGGTTGTGGATCTTTCAGGGGATTCAGCAGCCTGCAGCCTCTCTGATTCCTCGACTCAGGTACAAGCTATTTCAAATCTTTCTGGTGTTCCCGGGAGTAGTAGAGCGAAAGTTTGCCATCTGGCGAGACTTCTTGTGTGTTGTAGATGGTGATACAGCAGTAGAGTTGCAGTTTTTCTGTGAGTTTGTTGTGGAGTGTCGAGGTATCGCTGTCTCTTTGGGGCAGTTCTCCTTCCTCCTCACTTGCTTTGTAACATTACCATTCTTTTAATATATTGATGACACAGTTCTTCAAAAACAAAAAAAGTGAAGAATGTTGCCGTAAACAGTTATTCGTGTTTCGTTCAAAAGATTAGTAACATTCCTGGAAAGAAGTCTTGTCACGTAGCAGACCATGGTTATGCCAGAGATCTGAATTGCATCTAACCTAGCTTTACATTGAAACTACTAACTATTTATTAGAGGTATATCTGCAATGTCAATGCATGGCATTAAGAAAGTCTGTAGGGCCTTGGCATCTTGCTGGTTATCACTATAGAATTAGTGCATAACCGCCACCTATTAATAAGAGAGAATATGGCATCATGGCATCACTTTCTTATTGTGTGGGTCATGTATGGCCCTTCTCTATTCTATTCTTAAAAAAATACATTCCTTGATTTAGGTACTTTTTGTCGTAAAAGTGTTGTTCTGGAAAAGACCTAAGTGATATGAACAATTTCTTCATTTCAGGGGGAATTAAAATCCCCTTGAAACCCCTTTGGTTTGCGTGCATATTCACATGGAGGAAGAGATGTTGGATATATCCCTCCAAATTGGCTCAAACTTGAATGCATGCTACATCCTGCAATAACCGTCTCTCTCGGCCTATTGGAAGGCAATCCTGGAAATTGTCCAACAAAATAGGAACACAAAAAGAAATCTCATTTTGCCGAAGCTCATTGACTGAAGAAGCTTTAGCCATTCAACGATCAGGCAAAAGACGAAGATACGTGAAAATAGCACTTCTACGTGCTAATCATTTACCCACTAATTTATCTAAAAGCTATAAATACCCACATCTAAAAGCTGAGAAGCAAGCCACAAATTTCCAGTGCTTAGGTAACCACTGAGTTCTTCTAAATGCTGCAATAGAAAACTAGAGAATTACTCATGTCTTTCTTCATAGATAGTCAATTCTCAACAAATGTAAAATCTATGCAAATATAGCTAAAATCAAATATGAAAGTGTGAAGGATTTATAGGCAACAGGCTCAGGATATGTATAGATCTTATAGTCAGTAGACCCATTCCTATCTGCCAAAAGTCTGATTGCACATAAAGTAATTCTTGTATTAAATCACTCTCTTCAATCCATCTACACTGGTATGGAATGGTCTGTCACGTTCTGAGAATTAGCAGGTCGTGGATGGCATCCTCCACCAGGAAATTAAATGTTCGATCCATTATGGATTTAGAGTTTTGTATGTTATCTGTCATTACATGCAAAACGTCAATCAAGCACTTGTATCACCATATTAAGAGATGCGTATCACACACATTAGTTTTCTGCCTTTGGTTGCCCTTTTTCATATTAAGAACTACATGAGGATCTGACTTCCCATTATAATCCGCAGGAATAATGGTCGTCCTGTCATCATACCTCAGGTGATCGTTGTGTCTGTTCCTGGATACTTGCTTGAAGCACTATTTCTAGTGGTGTGAGTACAACACTCCCCTTTGCTGGCATTCCAACAACTCTGCGCACTTGACCAAATGCATTGTTCAGGAGTTTTAGATGCACCTACATTTAGAAATGCGATTAGTATAAGAGTGTGTAGCAAGCATTCTTCATCATAGATCTGAACAACAAGTTCTTGAGTGGCAACAACCTTGATTTCAAAAATGAATTGCTCATTTCAAACAGGATTCAAGTCATTATTCTGCAGCAAATATAGATTCTAATTACAATTACAATTACAATTTTGAACACAATGCATCCAGCATGTTATTACAATTCATGCTTACTATTGTCTTGGTCTTCTCCATGTGAACTGGAAGAGGCTGGATAAAGATAACAACAAATGCGTCAAATTTTTAGATCTCAAGCCTGGACGATTTTCACTTCGTGTTCCAACCGAACGCATTTCCAAGTTCTTGGCAGAATATTTCCGCTGTCAACAAGGGGTTAAGATTATTTCAAGTGATATAATAATAAGCACAATATGCAAATGGATTATCATGCAAAATAAGGTTATTTTTATGCATACGTATAGTCCCTTGCAAGATAGGTCTAGGGAAAGGTAAAATGACACCCATGCCAGTGACCTAAGAGAAAGAAATAAAAAGAAAACATGAGCTTCATAAGGTGCCTTGAAACCAACAGTTGGATCATTATCACTTCTCATTGGTTCAGCCAACGGATGATTGTCCAAGATCTTGTGTTACAAAAAACACATCAGAAAAAAGTGTGTTAAATTGATATGAGATCTATGCAAGGACTCAACATATTGGAGAATCATTAGCCACTTTTTTCAAAGTCCATATAGCCTGGAAGTGGCAAAAGCATTAGATGGACAACTACAGATCACCATAGTTGCATTGAAGATAGTAAACAACTGACCTGCAGGAAAATTTGTGAAAATAGCAATTGCATAGTCTACAGCAATCAAAAACACAATTGCTCTATATCATGGATCACACACTAAGACTTTCCAAGAAGGAATCCCGATATTAAAGCTTGAATGAGCAAAATAAATGAAATAATGCAGATGAAACAACCATTTAAGGAGACTGCCAGATTAGCTAATAAGGCTGAGACAAAATGCACGATCCTAGATTAACATTCTCAGTCTCATGTTTAGTCGAGAATGAGGTTAAAATATAAACATCCAGTATAAAGTATGGTGTGCCTTAATGCAGGACAGTTGAACAATACATTTAAAATATTTTACACATTATTAATTTGAAGAAAGAAAGGTTTGTATCCTTCCCACAAATATTCAACAGGTTGCCAGAAGGCTCAAACGGATTAAAAGAAAAAAAAACTTGAAGATGACGTTCCATCCATCGAAGCATGAAATTATGTGCCTATTTCCATCTACCAACTTTAATTTCTGGCCATCCATACGCTCCTCAATCTGCAAAAAAGACGTGCAGACATCCATTGCAATTAACATTATGCTATCACTACTCAATGTTTAGAGACCTTTCATATTCACTATTCCCATATTTAGGGACCTCTCTTTGGCATACTTAGTGAAATCTAGCCATTGGCACTTCATGGGACATTATAAGACACTTGAAGACAAACTACTAAATATTCAGAAAATAACTAGGTGCAGATAGGCACTGGACATGACAAATATTTTAGCTTTTAAACTAATAACTTATTTCAGGCACAGTCTGACACATCACATGACTACCCAGAACATTCATACCTTTACTTTCGCTATGATCCAAACATTTGAAATGCATGTCCTTGTATAGAGAGCTTGATTCTGCGTTATGATGCAAAACGTAGCCAAATTTTAGTCACAATCAGGTATAAGCACGCTAGAGTGATAAAAAAAAAAGAGGCATTCATATACATTACATATTGGGTGATGTATTTTAATTATAGCAAGTTTTTTATTGCCGTCATTAAAGAAAATGGCATTGTTCGAGTGTACCAAAAATTCTAGAATGGGACTCGCATGAAACCAACAAACTGCCCGATAGGCTTCTCATTCATCTCAACAGATTTTCTACAATGGTGGATAGTGGGTAGCCGCACACATGCGAACTACCCACGAACAATAAAGGGAAAATCCAGTTATATCATTTGGACCCCAAGAATACAATGCTAACAGATGATTTGGTTGGTGTACCTGCCGAAAGCTTATCACCGGGATTAAAAAACCCCGCCCTTTCGGGTTTTCGAGGAAAAACCCTAGTGATAAACCTTCGGCAGGGGGCTTAGACAAACGCAAGCCAGAGAAATCGCTCCCAAAAACCCACGAATGGAGAAGTCGAAACAGATACCGCTCGCCAACCTGTACCTGCACATCACCAACACCAAAAAAACAAAACAAAACAAACCTCCCGTGTGGAGGGGGCTGATGATGCAGCGTGCCACGCGACAAACATAATAAACAAAGAAGGGGGGGAGGGTGGGTTCAAAGAGAAATAAGTACTGCTGAGAGAGAAGAGGAAGCGCCGATGAGACGTTGATGCAGAAATGCGCCTAAAATAGCGAGCTCCCAACCAGAACGGGCATGCGCCGCCCGCATGCATGCAAAACATGCATGCTCGTCCCATTCTAGAATGGCGATCCGATGTCTCGGGTCGATGGGATTCTAGAATGTGACTCGCATGAAACCAACAAACCGCCCGAATACCAAAGGACTTCCTTACAAACTAGGATCGAGAACGAAGGTCACAGGACGAAGGCTAAAGGCCGGAAAAGGACAGCATGAAAGAAACGCCAAATTGGCCAAACCAAGCAGGAAGAAGCCCCTCCCCTACCTAGAAAACAATTCAAAGAGAAATAGGTACTGCTGAGAGAGAAGAGGAAGCGCCGATGAGACGTTGATGCAGAAACGCGCCTAAAATAGCGAACTCCCAACCAGAACGGGCATGCGCCGCCCGCATGCATGCAAAACATGCATGCTCGTCCCATTCTAGAATGGCGATCCGATGTCTCGGATCGATGGGATTCTCCCCATTTTGTTCCCCCTATTTCTTGGCTAACCGACTGGGTCTCGCATTGGTTTTTTTTTCTCGAGAATTGGCACTGCTAGAACGTTTGAACGGCTCAGAGCACTGCATATCTGTTTGATCTGCCCTGTAAGTTTTGCTTCCTTTATTTTATGGTTTTAATTTTTTGTGATTTCAGTCCATTAATGAATTCAAAAAGTAAGAGAATTGGTTCCATGAAGTAAAAATCAAAATGCAGTATTCTAAAAGCTAAATCAATGTAGGTTTAACATGATTATAACCAATGCATTTGGCTTAAGATCGATCTTCAAATGTTTTGGGCGAATTTTTCTTATGAAAGCAACAAAATCTGCATATCTGTGTGTCTTCCCTGTAAGTTTTGCTTCCTTTATTTTATGGTTTTAATTTTTTGTGATCTCAATCCGTTAATGAATTCAAAAAGTAACAAATATTGGTTCCATGAAGTAAAAATCAAAATGCAATATTCTAAAAGCTAAATCGTTGTAGGTTTAACATGATTATAACCAATGCGTTTGGCTTAAGATCTGATCTTCAAATGTTTCGGGTGAATTTTTCTTATGAAAGCAAATTTGTTGCTTTGTTCATTTTGCAGGTAACATGAACATGGCAAAGACTCCAAAAACACACCAACCAAGGGTTCAGGAAAGTCTTTAAGGATCAGAAAGCCTCCAACAAATAAGAAAGCTTCAAGTTCACATGCTAAAAGGGAAATTTTACCTCCCAATGACACTAGGTTTTCTGTAAGGCAGCTCAGACAACTGAATTTTTATGATGTTTATTAGAAGTATAATGTTATGGTAAGGGAGATATAGGGTGATGAATCACCAAGCAAGTATGGCTATAAGGATGATAGAATCGATATAAAGTGGAGAGAAGGATTCTGCAAATGGTATGAGTTTGCTTTTGGAAGAAAAGATGTTATGAATCACTATGTCCCTCTGTACTTCGCAAGGGCATTTGCATTGCATCTTAAAGGTGCAGAAATAGACTGGGAAGATATTAAAGCATAGGCCAGATCGAAGCAAAAGTATTCTGATCTATCTAATGAGGTGGTGACAGTGAAATCTAGCAATGCAAATGCAAAAGCCCAAGAACTTCAGCTAAGAGTTACACAAAGGAGCAATTAGAAGTTATCAGTAACTTCTTAGACAACGGATATTTAAGCAAGAAATTAACTGAATTACAGGAAAGAAGGCAATAGATCCTTGATACATTGAAGCACAAGGAAGGGGAGAGAGCAGTCTATATTAGGCTGGTCCAGGAAGCAGAGAGGAATGTTGAAGCAAAAATGGCAGCATTAGTAGGATCAACAATCAAAGCTGGATCAAACATCTGAAAGTGCCATGAGATTTCAACACTTAAAATGGAAAGTTCAAGATGCTATTGAGCAAAAGGAATCAAGAATGCAGGATCAAGCTGAGCTGCAGAAACATATTAACATGAATCTCACCGAATTAAAACATGTAGATGCAAATATTCAAGCTACATATGTAGACATGAGCTCAGTTGAGGTAGGAGACAAAGAGATAATGGAATAGAGGGAATTTTTAAAGCATTCCTCAATCCTTACTTTGCAGCCTCCTCTGCAGTCTATAATGCTTGTAGATCAGATTATTGTTCAGCTTTTTTCTTCATGTACATATTGTGCGCAATCTTTTTGTATGAATCCAGTGGTTCTGGCACCATGTAGGCACTGGACTACCAGTAGAGTTGTGCCCATATACAAAGCAGGGGACCCCCACAGCCCAGCCAACTATCGTACCATTATGGTCAGTTCTGTCTTTGCCAAGTTGCTTGCCGGGATTCTTGAGCGGCGATTGACACTTTGGGCAGAGGATGGAGAAGTGCGGGCTCTCACGCAGGCAGGCTTCCGCCCCCGGCATTCTACTATTGACCATATCTTCACTCTACGAACACTCATAGAGGATAGCGGAATCGGCCTTGAGAATGCATCTTTTGTTGCTTTGTGGACTTCCAAAAGGCTTTTGACCACGATGCCTCGGGATAAGTTGTGGGATAGATTGAGACGACTAGGGACCCCGTTGACTTACGAGAATGCTATATCTCTGACTATCGAGGCTTGCTCCGATTCGTCTCACCTGCTGTCGAGGGAGCCCGTTGTTAGTAGCATTGGGGTGCGCCAGGGCTGCCCTCTATCCCCGACACTCTTTGGCTTGTACATTGACCAGCTAGAAGAATGGCTAGCTGAGCCTGCGGAGGGGCGCTCGGTTGATGCACCACATAATCGGCAACTCATATATGCTGATGATGTTGACCTGCTTTCGCATATACCCGGAGGAGGACATGCAACGCCACCTGGATGCTTTGGACACTTTACGCCAATTCAACGACATGAGAGTTAACTTGGCCAAGACAAAGGGTGCTTTGGTCCCATCATCCGGCACCACGCCTTCCCTCATTCACTTACCGTGGGGGCGGGTAGTGGAGGTGGCTCGATCTTATAAGTATTTTGGGCATTGAGTTTTCTACTACCACACACCGGGATGCATCCATCGAGTTACGGGTCACTGCAGGCTGGAAAGCCCCAGATGCAATGCAAAACAACAAATACAAGGCAGAGTCAGTATGCATGGGGTCACCAGCACACTTGTTCGAGGGCCTTGGTTGAACCGGTCCTCCTCTATGGGGCAGAAGTGTGGGGGGCCGGTGATATCCCTCACCACTTGGAACGATCTAGAGCAGTGTGTAAAGGCCTTCTTGGCCCCGCACTTTGGGAGTGAAATCCACGGTCCCATATCGATCTTGCTCCGGAGACATGCTTCCTTCCATTCTGAGGGTGCTACTGGACGCGTCACATTATTTACTTCCGGAAGGTGGTGGCTATGGATGAAGCCCTTTGCCCAACCTTGCTTTGGTAGTGGCGATGGGCCCGGCAGCGACTCAAAGCCTCTTTGGAAAGACAAGCAAGCCCGGTGGTTCTCGCTATGGAATGTGCAGCACAGATGTGGACCGGTGCATACACCGAAGGAATCTTGCCGCCTTGAAGCGATTTGGATGCTTGCTTCATGGCCAAGCTTTGGGATCTGAGGCCCTGTCACATGTCAAGGTGGCAAATTATCGGCAAGCGAGTTAATTCCATGCTCACGAGGGGCCCACACCACTACCGTACCCATCTATCCATGAAAAGCGCCGGAGGTGATTGCTTCCATTACGCCGCAGTGCACACCACCTCCGCATTGAGACGGAGAGATGGATTCGGGGCCGCGTGAGGGCGAGTCTGTCAATGCTGTCAACAGCGGCCATTGAGGATGAAAGTCATGCCCTCCAGGCACATGCGGCGCATCACGAGCATATCCGGGCTCGGTATGCTTTCCGGTTAGTTGTGCCCCCATCAGGCCTTGCATGAGCTACTTGAGCCTTACGGCCTCTGTAGGCTTGTTGGGATCGCACCTCTAGGAGGTAATGGATCACGCGGACTCGATTATGCCCCCAATCCGGCATTAACCTCACCAGATACTTGTGAGTATGTATATAACTGTGCAGTATGTCAGCATCCTTATTGCTACTAAGGTTTTTCCCCCGAAAACCCTTCGAGGCGGGGGTTTTTTAATCCTGGTAGTAATACGCCTGCTGCTCTCTCTTTGTACTTGGGTCCCATAGGCCAGTTGGTTTCCGTGGACGATAAAATTATATTCTATTCTATTCTTATTATCTCCTATGTATATTCTATCTTGTTAGCACAAAGATTTCATGTGTTGATCCTGATTGCTCATGGAATAGCAATTTGCCTGTAGCACTTGGACTGCTTGCAATAAAAGGTTAGTACATGTACATTTGAATTACAATTTCCTTTTCTTTTTTAATAGTTAGATTCTTTTTTGCATAAAGATTTTAGGCTTGTATGTACATTGAGCATTTAGACACATAGTCTAGATATGTAGTTGGATAATGTAGGTTCACTCATATATAATCTGCCAAATGGACTACTTATTTTTTTATTTTTTTTTTGAAGAACGTGTTTTACTTCATATTATACACTCAAGATATTACAAAGTACTTCCAGAAGTAAGAAATATCCCTGAAGCATCAATCACTTTTAGATGATCACTCCATATTGGAAATTTAATACGATCAGGCCAATTGGAGATCTGAAAGCAATTATACAACTTCTTACGAATTTCTTGAAGTACCACCTGAGAAGAAATATGCTTATCATAAAAGACCTTTCTTCGCCTTCGCTTCCATACACTCCATATTAGCCAAGACTTTGCCATGTGAAATGCAATCCTTTTAGAAGCAGTCCACTGATTTGGATAAATACCCAAAAGAAAGTGCTGACTATCCAAAGATACTCCAAAAAGAGAATGCAGCCAGGACCTAAGACTACTCAGCTCTGCACACAAATATAAACAATGCTCCAATGTTTCAATGCACTGCTCACACATTGGGCAAAGTGGGCTTACTCCCGGCTTAAAGCGATGAACCATCTCATTAACTCTCAAAGAGCGAGGAATCACCTGCCAAAGTAAAACATTTACCTTTGGAGGATTATATTTAGATCAAACAAGGTTCCAGATGGATTGCCATTGAGAAGGCAAAGTCTGTAAGTGCCATTTTCGAGAAGGTGATAAAGTACTTGAGGATCTAAGCAATCTGTAGCATGAACTTACTAGCTTCTTGCCTTCTTTAATACCTTGAACAAAGTTCCAGCATCTCTGGTCACCAACCTTCTTAATTAAAGGAAGAGCACTTGCTATATAAGCCCATATAGTGATATCTTTATCCAACAACCCATATTTCTCCTGAAACCATTGCCAAGGAGCAATGTCAATACCAAAATACCACTGTTCAATAGAAATAATACCTGCTCTCCTCCACCGTGCTTGGGAATGCGCATGCATAAATTCTACCACTGGGTGTAGTTGTCCATGAGTATACAAAGGCAACCACAAAAAGGGGGAAGATGCCTGAAGACAAGCTTCCCAATCAAATGTAATCACCTGCTGGACTACCTTCCAGGCCCGAAGCAAGCCTTTCAAGATCGAGAGGGCATGTGAATAAGCTTTCAATGGATATAACAATGCCCAAGGGAGCTCAATTCTCACACCTCGCTTATGAAAAACCATACACTTCTTCACTGATTGTTTAAGTAACTTCATACCTGGTGATGCACAATCATCTTTCAACAAACTGAACAGTAGCTTAGAAGCTAAGACCTTACCCTGTAAAGAAAGATCCAACATACCAAGTCCTCCTTGTTGTTTAAACAACATACATTTCTTCCACGCCACCTTCACAATTGCCTCCTTTATCGATTACACCGCATGAATCTCTTACAATCTTTTTTATCTCTCGCAAACTTAGAAGCCGGAGCCAATAGAACCCGAAACCAAATAAATATGTGTATTGTTCAATACTGACTTAGCTACTTGAATTCTACCTGCCAAGGATAACTTTGAGCCTCTCCACCAAATCAGATGCCTTTGTAAATTTAAGATAATTTCATCCCATGCTTCATTCATGTCAATATCTAGACCTCCTAGAAGCTTTGTCTTTGCAGAAGGTACAACCACCTTCCAGGCATACTCATATAAAAAAGGCGGAACTGCTTCCTTCCCCACCCATAAAGCACTACACTTAGCCCAATTAAGGAGACAACCAGATGCAATTGAAAATATATCCAAAAGCTTTTTGATTATCTGCACATTATTCTCTTCACCATCCACTAGCAAGAAGGTATCGTCTGCAAACTGATTAACTAAAACCTAGTCACCTTCCACCAATAATAATCCCTTCACCAAACCATCCTTTTCAGCCTCATGCAATAGTTGCGAAAGTCCTTCTGCCACTATAGTAAACAAAAAAGGAGCACATCAGGTAGCAGTAATGTAGATAGCTGATTAGTTGTTATTGAGAACTGCAGAATGTAGCAATTGATAGATACATTGCTCTTGTGCTGTCAAAATTACATTTTGATTTATTTTGAAATACTTCATGACCCATCAATGGATAGAGTACAATATCAATTAGCTTTGTTTACATTAACTGTAGTTTAGAACAATGAGTTTCAGAGTACATTCGATACATTGAAAGGTTTAGAATAGATTCATCATATATTAAGTACATTTAAATGTTAAATCGGAGTATATTGTCAAACTGATATATTGCAATACATTGCCAGTTAATTTTATTTCATTGACTGTACCTTGTAGAGTAAATTAAGAATACATTTCTTAGTTGATGATCTGATATACTTAATGTTTGACTGATGCAGGTGACTTTGGTAGCATAAAGAAACCAGAAAAGGGTATGATATTGGAGTCTTGTTAATCAGGCATATTTCTTTTCTTATCTCAACTCTTTTTCTACTATGTACTATAGATGACAGCAAAAAGCCAACAGAACTTTCTCCCAAGGTATTGGATTTGACGGTCAGGAAGATTTGGGAAATACTTCTACATGTGCATCACCTGTAAACCTTGTAAACTCTTTTGAGCAAGAGCTTGAGGAACCAGTGAAGTCATTAGATACATGTAAGTAACTATCACATTTATTTGATTTACAATCCCTGGAATTTAATTTCCATGTCATATGAGCTTGATATATCACTTGTAATTCCATGTAGCCACGAGCAAACCAATTCGAACATTTGTGGATTATGCAGCCGAGGTTGAAAATGTTAGGATCTTAGAAATGTCTAGCTATCTACTTTCAATAAACAAACTTGCAATGCAATATTCTAATGATCTTAAAATATCATTGACTCACAAACTAAACCACTGAATTCAATATTAATCAATGGCTTAAGGAAACTCATTCAAAAAGACCCGAGAGCTCGGGCATTCACCTACATGGATGAATCCAACACACACAATCTGTACATTCTTCTTGTTCTTAAATATGCAGGCACCGATCCTCAAGGATTCGGCACCGATCCGGCCCTGCCGGTACGCTCCATTCTAAGTTTAACTTAGGAGCAAGGCGGTTGATTATTTCATCGAAATATCCCATATATCTCCAACCATTGACCAATAGGTTTATTCAAATAAACCTTCGACCATTAACCCAAGGTCATATAATTCACTTAATAACCTATCAACTTAGGTTAAACTTATTCTCCAACGTCTGTGCTTTGTGTATACTGTAAACCCTTGTGAACCTGTTCAACTCTGTGGTCTGCATGAGTTCTTCTATCTTGACAACCTCTGTGATGTTCACAATGCAATCTTATCAACCTGTATACCATATCTTCAAACAACCAACTGAGAACTTCTCAAGTTCCCTTGTGAAATGTTCAACCACTATTATAATATGAACTGCAACTCTTACATTCTCCCTTCATATTATAATCCCTGCAATTTATTAAGCACCTCAGAAAAGTGAATTTTGCATCTGCTAATGGTTTTGTAAGAATATCAGCTAACTGCAGATCTGTGTTAACATACTGCACACATATGACATTCTTGTTTACAAGTTCTCTGATAAAATGTGCCTCCAGCTCGATGTGCTTGGTTCTCTCATGGAATATTGGATTTTTGGTCATTGCAATGCAACTTTGGCTATCAGAGAATAACTTCAATGGATCCTTTTGACACATTCCCAACTCATTTAATATTCTTCTGCTCCAGACTATCTCCTTTGCTGCAAGTGTGGTTGCTGAATATTCAGCTTCAGCAGATGAAAGAGCTATGGCATTTTGCTTTTTGCATTTCCAAGAAATAGGGCCACCTCCCAACATCAAAATAAAACCTGATGTAGACTTCCTTTCATCAAGATCACCTCCCCAATCAGAATCAGAATATGCTTCTAGATTAAGATTTTGAGAGTTATACATGATACCATGATTGATAGTTCCCCTCAAATATCTAACAACCCTTTTTGCAGCCTGCCAATGCATTATTCCAAAGTTATTATTGTACCTACTCAACATGTTGACAGAATAAGCTATGTCAGGCCTGGTACAATTTGCTAGATAGAGCAGGCAGCCCACCAATTCCCTGTATGGTAGGTTTTGAACTTCTTCTCTTTCTTTGTCATTCTGAGGACAATACTCCTTTGACAGTTTGTTACCTGGTACCATAGGTGTTTTTACTGTTTTGCAATCTTCCATATTAAACCTCTTTAGTATTCCCATAATATTTTGACCTTGAGATAATGCCATAATTCTGTTCTCCCTGTCTCTATGTACCTCAATGCCTAAGAATTTTTTCAGCTCCCCCAAATCAGTCATTTTGAACTTATTTTTCAATATGTCCTTGCATTTCTGCAGTATTCTCACATTGCTACTTACCATGACATTATCATCAACATACAATGCTATATAGCAGAATTCTGATTCTTCTCTAAACAAGTAAACATTCCCATCATCCTGCAGTTTAATAAAACCTTGTTCTCTTAAGTAAGCATCCATGCACAAATACCATTGCCTTGGAGATTGTTTCAATCCGTACACTGCTCTTTTTAGTTTCCACACCTTGTTTCTTCCTTGCTCAAATCCAGGAGGTTGTTTCATGTAAATTTCCTCCTCCAATTTAGCATTGAGAAACGCTGTTGTCACATCCATATGATGTGCCTCTAAATTTTTGGCATTTGCCATAGCTAACAACATTCTAATACTTGTCAATTTAACAATAGGAGAGAATGTATCTTCATAATCTATTCCTGGTTTTTGTGAGAATCCTTGTGCCACAAGTCTGGCCTTATGCTTAATTAGATTTCCTTCATTTCCTTGCTTAACTTTAAAGATCCATTTGCAACCAACTGCATTTCTATCTTTAGGTAAGTCAGCTAACTCAAACGTTTCTGTCCTCTTGAATGCATTCAGCTCCTCCTCCATTGCAGTCATCCATTCATTTGCATTTGCACTATTTAATGCTTCTTCAAAGGTTTTTGGTACCTCAAAGTCAATCATTGCCAATATTTCTACAATGTTTAATTCATTTGCATTGTGTCTTAATCTCCTACTTCTCCCTGTTGAATCTCTTCCAAATAATTCATTACTGACCTTATTTGCTTCGTCTTGTACAATTTGAGCATTGGTCCTCCTTATGGTATGAGCTTTTTCCTTTGCTGCTTGCTCCTCTTTTTCAGTGATCTCCTCTTCCTCTTGTGCTTGATTTTCCTGTAAATTTTCAATATTATTCTCCTGCAACAACTTTGAGTCAGTTTTGGAATCATCATCATCATAAATATTTGATAGCTTCTCTAGTTGTTCAAGGTTTTGAACTGGTTCCCTTTTTTCTGTTTGTGCAGCAGGTAGTTTCATGTCTTTATAATGTTGTCCTTCATCAAAAATCACATCCCTACTGATCACTACCTTTCTTTTTGCAGGGTCAAACAGTCTATAAGCCTTAGACTGTTCATCATATCCCACAAGGTATGCAATTCTGGCTCTATCATCAAGTTTTTGCCTTTGTTCCTTTGGAACATGCACAAAACTTAGGCACCCATAGCTTTTAAGCTTTTCATAATTAGGTCTTTTACCTGACCAAAGTTCCTCAGGCAAAGATCCATTTATACTTGCAGATGGTATCATATTTTGAACTTCTACTGCAGTTTTAACTGCTTCTTCCCATAAATAATTTGGCAGCCCTGTGTGTTTGAGCATTGCTCTCACAGCATTCAGGATTGTTCTATTTTTCCTCTCTGCTACACCATTCTGTTGAGGAGAATGTGAGCAAGTTAATTGCCTCTTTATTCCTCTTATTCTACAGAATGCCTTAAATCTTCCAGATAGATATTCCCCACCTCTATCTGAACGTATGCACTTAACTTTGTTTCCAGATTCAAGTTCAACTTCTGCTATATATTCTTTGAGTGCTTCAAAAGCCTCATCCTTGGTTCTCAAGCATTTTACCTTAGTTTTTCGACTGTAATCATCTATAAAGGTAATAAAATACCTTTTTCCTGTGATGCCTCTTACATTAAGAGGCCCACACAAATCAGTATGCACAACTTCCAATATTCCTTTTGCCTTCTTCTGTGATTTTCTAAATGGTAGTCTTGCAAGTTTTCCAACCATGCAACCATAGCACAATTTGTGTTCACTATCCAATTTGCAATCTTCAATTAATCCCTGTTTTATCATGGCCTGAATGTTCTTATTACTGACATGACATAATCTCTGGTGCCAAACATTAATATCTGAAGCTATGATTGCATTGATGCTTGGCAAATGATTACATTCAAACCCAAAGAGATTGCCAACTCTTTTGCCCAAGAATTTTATTTCATTGTCCAAAGAAACAGTACATTTCAATCTGTCAAAGTTGACAGAGTAACCCATGTCTACAAGTTGACTTATGGAAATCAAGTTCCTCACTAAAGAGGGTACACACAAAACATCCTTCAAAACTACTGCCTTGCCCTGTAGGTCAAACAACTCAAGTGTTCCAGAATATTGGACCTTTTGCAAATCTCCATTCCCTAATTTGATGTAACATCCTTTTTCAATTTTTCCATCTCTAAGTAGCTTGGTCGAGCCAGTCACTGTCTTTTCTGCTCCACTATCTAGGATCAGCAGATTATTTGCATCATTAGAATCCCTCTTTGAAATATTCAGAATATTGTTACATACCTCAGCATCTTCATCATCCTCACTGCTTTCTTCTTCAGTTTCTTGAGTTAGATTTACTGCTGATTCTTGTCTGCCAGCACCTCTCCCTTGCCCTTGTTTTCCTCTTCCTCTGCTAGGTTTTCCTCTCCTTCCCCTGCTGCTTGAGCATCTATTGGCAAAGTGTCCTTTGCCTCCACAGTTGAAACATTCCACATTCTTGAGTTTGGGACAGTCTGCCTTCAAATGACCTTGTGCCTTGCAATGGTAACAGGGACCTACATTCCCCTTTGGTTTGGAACTGCTGCCTTTGTACTTGGATCTTCCTGCATACAAAACTTCAACATTTTCATCATAATCATCAGTTTTAGTTTGTTCAAATTCGGTTCTTATCATTTCTTCTGCCATTTCCCTTGTTCTAGCTACATTTCTTATAAGAGTGGCCAACTGCTTATTTTCTCCCACTGCCCTTGCAACATGCAGCAACTTTTGTTGATCTGTTAACATAACACCAGCTCCCTCGAGATCTGCTACTATATTATCAAATCTAGAGAAGAAATTAGTAAGGTCATCATCTTCTCTAAGCTTAAGTTTCCTCAATTCTTTGTCTAAAACATCAATCTGTGATGAACTTTTCTCTTCAAAGTCTTAAGCAAATACTTCCAGATTTCCTTTGGAGTTTTACCTCTGACCTTCAGAAGAATAGAGGCCCCCACTTTACTAGTTAAAATTGCATATGCCTCCTTCAATTTTGTTTTAGCAATTTTGCTAGAACCACCACTATCTCCACTTGTTGCAGTAGCATCTAATTCTCCTGTTGCAGATGCTTCTTCAGAAGGGCTATTCTCCCTTCTTCCTGCAATCATACTACTAGAAACATTAGTATTGTCAGAAATTCCATCTTCCAACAATTCCCATAGGTTTTCATTTTCAAGAACATTTTTCATTTGTTCCTTCCAAATCTGAAAACCTGGTCCTCCCTCATAGGTCTTGATTCCACTGAGGAGAGCAGCTCCAAATCTGCTAGACATTTTGATCAACCTGGCTCTGATACCACTGTTAGGATCTTAGAAATGTCTAGCTATCTACTTTCAATAAACAAACTTGCAATGCAATATTCTAATGATCTTAAAATATCATTGACTCACAAACTAAACCACTGAATTCAATATTAATCAATGGCTTAAGGAAACTCATTCAAAAAGACCCGAGAGCTCGGGCATTCACCTACATGGATGAATCCAACACACACAATCTGTACATTCTTCTTGTTCTTAAATATGCAGGCACCGATCCTCAAGGATTCGGCACCGATCCGGCCCCTGCTGTCGGCTCCATTCTAAGTTTAACTTAGGAGCAAGGCGGTTGATCATTTCATCGAAATATCCCATATATCTCCAACCATTGACCAATAGGTTTATTCAAATAAACCTTCGACCATTAACCCAAGGTCATATAATTCACTTAATAACCTATCAACTTAGGTTAAACTTATTCTCCAACGTCTGTGCTTTGTGTATACTGTAAACCCTTGTGAACCTGTTCAACTCTGTGGTCTGCATGAGTTCTTCTATCTTGACAACCTCTGTGATGTTCACAATGCAATCTTATCAACCTGTATACCATATCTTCAAACAACCAACTGAGAACTTCTCAAGTTCCCTTGTGAAATGTTCAACCACTATTATAATATGAACTGCAACTCTTACAGAAAAGTTGAAGCAGAAGGCAGTAGTTAACACCGCAGGTATATTGCATCTTCTATTTGCTTGTGTAAGGTACAAGAGATCCAAAAGGATGATGTGATGGTGGAGGAAACTGGGGTTGAGGAAATAAAGGTTGAGAAGACCAAGGTTGAGAAAACCAAGGTTGAGGCAACTATGGTTGATGACACAGAGGAAACCAAGGTTGAAAAAACCAAGATTGTTAAATTAGAGAAGCAGACAAGAAAAAGGAAGCAGTCTATGCAAAATAGAACCTCAATCAAGAGGTGAATATATATTATTTTACTTGAAGCTGTTAAAAGTGTAATATATGAACAATCTTATGATAACTTCTGCAGGACTAGAAGCCAAATATCATCTGAGACTGCTCAATTTTATGCATTTGTAGATGATGCTACAGGAGAGTAAGTAAGGTGTTGTTCTATTTGCAATTCATTTGTTTCTCACTAATGCAAGTTTAGTTTACAGAGACCTGGAGAGCTTGTTGAAAATATTTCCATGCTACCCTTTCCAGCAAAATCTTCTAATCAAGGTGACTAAATACTATGTGGAAGGTCTTTGCAGAGACACGCACATGTCCAATAGGCATATAGATAATTTGATCAGCTTCTTTTTTGCATTATGGTTATAATTGAATATCTAACCTCACTTGTTTCGTGAATAGGTGTCTGATGAGCATTATGCCTGATAAATGGCGTGATGCATTTTATTTCTTCCCCTCAGAGAATTTTTTAACCTACAGAATAGCCTATAGCAAATTATCATCTGATGCAACTTCAATGGTGCAGTCTAGACTGGTTGTAGTTCAAAAAGGGCTTCAGGGAATGATCTTAAGCAAATGCCAGTATATTATGGTTCCAATCTAGATTGAGGATCCTATGCACCATGCACTGGTCATCATTGTTCTAGATAAGGCCAAGAACTGTAGCAGCACTCCTTTGTCTTCTCCAGCTATCCTTATTCTGAACTCCTTAAATAGTGTGAAGGTTGATACGAGGATGGTTATGATGTAAGTGCATTCACTATTACTCAAGTTTAATGTTGCATAATTCTGATGTTATTTTCTATTACAGGCTTTATAAAGACATCATTATAGCATTGACTAATTCTAGTTCTCGTAAGATTGATATTTATGTGAAGAATTCAGTGCAGAAAGAAATTAGACCTGAGGTTCCACAACAAGGTGACCTGGCCTCTTGTGGTCTTTATGTTATGGCTTATATGCAAGCCTTTGTGGATGCCCAGGTCCAGGCTAAGAGCATGGTGATAATTATATACTAAATATGCTTTTTATATAAAATTCAATTCTGAAAACTGATTTTTTCCATTCTTTTAACAGTTCTCTTCAGATTGGTTTGATGCAGAGTATGCACAATCTAGAAGACATGTGCTCATTAAGGCTATGATTAATCATAAGAACCATCTCATCAAAACATGCACTACTAGCACCTCGCACAAGAGGCATGGTAGTGCTTAACTTCTTTTATTTAATGATATCAAATGAGGCCAATTGGCTTTTTTCTTGTTGGATACAAAACTAAGCCATTTGGCTTTATGTAGTCTTGATAAAATGGTTGCAATCCTAGTGCTATTATATGTTAATTACATTTTGCTTCCTTACAGGCCTCTTATTAGGATCCAAGATGTTCTGGGTTACTTTTATAGAACTCCAGGAATCAATATTTTCTCTTATAAGCCCATAACTACAGAACATAGTTTTCTACTGCAGACCAACAATGAAAGCAATGCTTCAGTATACCTCCTTTCATTGGGATTTGGCCATATGGTCAACTATTCCCTTAGATATCATAATATCAATTTTGGAGAAGCTTTATAAAGATGGCATCCTTAAATTTAAATATATTTATGGGAAAGAGAGATGTTGGGGACTTCCTTACACAAATTCAGTTGATATAAACCCTCAAGTAGTACCTATGGATAATCTTCTCATTGAATATCCTAAATATAGTGATCGACTCTATGGTGTGTTCGAGTCTAAGCACAAAGCTCTCTTCAACAAAAAAAATTATGTTTATGTGCCACTATGGACATCTTTGATAGAACGGGACAACCATTTGTCCTTCTTATTTGATTGGTTGGTAGGGCTGAAATATGCACCAAATTTTACCACTTACATAAAAGAGCATAAGTTGGATGACTCTTGGACATATATGGTCACATTATCATCAAGACTATAGTGGATGAATACGACAAAGATATGAACAGGATAAAGGCCTTATGTACAATGCCTTCATAGACTAAATTTGTTCTATTGTAACTTTTCTAAATGTGGTTTTGCTTTCATAACTCTTTTGAGTACTTGTAAAATTATATTTATATTAATATTTAAGGTTGAGCAAGTTTTAGATTTAATACTCTTTATAAATACTAATAACTTTTAACTTTTGTTATTGGATTAGAAGTTGAGGAATGTGAAATTGAAGTGGAATTTGTACATGGAGTTGAGGTTGAACCAGATGACATGGAATATGTACATGGAGCAGAGGTTCAACCAGATGAAAAGGATCCTGTACATGGAGCAGAGGTTGAACCAGATGAACCACCATCTACTTTAGGTACTGAAGCAGAATATGAACCAGATGTACCATTCTCTTATGGCTTAGGGTATGAAGCAAGATTCCTTAGCAGCTTGCCTGAATTATGGGAATAGGTCGAACAGATCAAAAGCAAAAGTATCAGGGATGAAATGCTAAAAATACTTTGGGCAATCCACAAAGTCCATGATTCTGATCCGGGGAAGGAATCAGTTTTAGGATGAAGAGTTAGGTGTCAAAGGGGTGGATAGTCTTACAATCCCCACTGGCTATAAACCTCAGCGTCCTTTGGCAGGGACTGCAAATGGCCCTACTGAATTTGCTGAGCTTGTTCATGTTGAAGAGCTTAAAAAAATAGAATATCAATCTCATGTTGATGTTCATCTTTCTAGTCTAGACACAATTGTTGATGTAGATGATGACGAGGAATCGAAACTCAGGTATAAGGAGGTTCCAATGCTTATATAGTGATCATTGTGAACAAACTATGATTTTTTTTTTTTAAAACTGTTTTTTCGTACATTATTTTACTATTCACTCTTAGTTTATGTTTTTTATTCTATAATATGGCATTTTATTGTTTTCTCCTGTTTAAACCATGTGGTTTTTTTTTTTTTAAAGTCACTTTTTAAAATTGTGCTCGTAATTTTGGATCCCCTCCCTCCTCCCCTTTTAAACACGCAAAATATGCAATTTCCAAAAAAAAAAGGGAGGGGCATTAGTGCAATTGGTCCATCGCCTTGTTTTCGATGAGATGGAGATAAGATCTTCAGATCTCATCTTTATTATCATCAGATAGTTTGAACACTATATATTGATCATATAACCTATCCTTAATCTCCCGAAGTACTTGATCTAGAGCAGGGACAATGTTTTGAAATACAAGGTGGCACTGGCTTTTCCAGACGGCCCAGCAAGCCAACGCCCATGTAATGTGGAATGCTAGTTTCTTAAGTCTCGGCCAACGTCCAAGGAGTGAACCAAGGAGAATTTGCTGATTGTTGAGATGTGATTGAAAGCGAGCCTGAATCCACGAGTCAACTGTGCTGCGTGGGCCGGAGTGGGTTTCCAATTGCAAGAGAAGCAGCAGCGGCCTCTGTCATAGCTAGTACTAACATTGTATGGCGCTCTGGAAATCTTACTTACTAGAATAGATGCAATACCTATGAGATTTCAGCCACCACATGATATAATAGTTAGGCATGAAAGAAGTTGATGTATTCTGTAAAGTTTTTAATAACAAGAAACATGTTTTAAAATAAGTTGATGTACTCTACCACAATGTAATATAAATCATGTCTCACCAACACTTTTCTCTTTCAGATTAGTTTTCTCCAACGTATAATCTGTTTCAGTGATAACAATGTCATTGGTAGAAGCTATTCCAGATCATCTAGCATTTCAGGCAAACTTCCGAGTAGCATCTCATGCACATCACTAGACAATTCATAAGTTGTGGAAGCACCTTTTACCTTATAATTCACTTTTGGCATTGCAAAGTTTGCTCCAATAACATACTCTGCAGGTACAAGAACTTCTTTGTCATCCAATAACTTATACTTGTGGTGACAACTAGACAATTTTTAATAATAGTACACTGATATGACTGTTTCACCTGTATGATGATAATTTTTGTAATCGTCAATAAGATTATCTTGCAAAACAAACTTTACTTTCTTGCAAAGAAGGATATAGTATGGCACATTTTCTAGCAAAAGAAGCAAGCATGTCATCTATCTGTACTAGATCTTCTATCTCTTCACTTTCATTTGCAAAAGGAGCAATTTCATCATTCTCTACTTCACAATGAGTACTTAGTAGGGGTATACTAGCTTCTTTAATTGCCACTTCCCACAGAATGAAATGGACTCACAAGCATCCCATTCAATGTTAATGCAAGCATTGCAGAAGCAAGATAATGGTCTCACCATTACTAAGGTGAGGTCAATTGGATTTAATGAAGCTATAGCATGCAAATTTTGAACATCAGGAAGAGGTTGCACATCCAATGCATTGGTTCTATCAATGACTAACTCCTTCACTTCCCAGTAGACTCTATTAACATTAGATTGCTTGCTCCTCAAGACAACACAAGCATCATGTGCACCTCTAATCTTCATTCCATGTTCTCGTAACTGTTCGGCTGCAAGTACCTGCCTGGTCTTGGCAGACTCTCCACCATGTTCACCTTTTCCATGCCTTGAACCAAAGTAGTTCTATTATAAACGAATGCCATATCCAACATGGTACCTGGTAATGAAATATAAATTTCTTCTAGACTTATATTGTGTAGCACAACTATTAGACCACACAATATGATACTGTACATGAGATCCACCATTCTCTTTCAGCCATTTCAGATGAAGCTTAAGTGCATGCTGTACAAAATGCGTATCATGATTTCTGTCATCGAAAATATGCAAGTGAACAGTCTTTTTTAAGATGCCATTTACCTTTAGCATGGTAATCTGTACCATTATAGTAATTTGGTCTGCATTCAATGCTCTGTCTAAACATCTTTGAAAGGCTTTAATGTATAATTTTCTGCAAAGTCAACCACTGATATCACTGAATCATGTCTTAGGTTTTGAACACATCTTCTGAATTCTTTGCTTTGCCAATGAGCTGCAAAGTTATGATGGAGAAATATTTTCATGTGACCAAACATGGCATCCAGCATTATAGGTGCATTTTTTGTCTTGTCCATCAATCTGAGTCTTCTTGAGACTCCCTTTTAGACTTCTCATTCATCTAAGAGTATATTTGCCAATTGACTTTATTTTCAATATCAGTTTCAATTTCTTTTGGACACAAGATAATGTTCTGCTTACCACAGTTCTTGCAATCACTTACAATACAATTTACTTTGTGCCACTTGTCACTATCCATACTCCTCCATAGAGTGCTGACATTATAGTATGTATGCTTGTGAGCCTGACAAATTCCATCATTTTTGTTAGCAGCACAAACATCACAATTGCAACTATAATTGATATGGAGTTTAGCCCTCGTAGAATTAAATGTCTTTCTAAAGTTCTCTACTTGTTCATGCTTGACACAACAACATGTGTTTCTTTTCTTCAGCTTTCTTACACAATCAGGTTTGAGGTATTCGAACAATCTGATGCCAACGTTTGCCCTTGGGTGTTGCTCCACAAAGTTCTGGTATAGCTCAGCTTTTACATTCAAACTATCATAGTTAATTAAAGATTTTGCATGTGCAATTGAGTACATGCAGAGTCAAGATGTATTAAAATGTACTCACAATGTACTCATATGTACTTATAGCATACATAAGGACAACTGAATACATATGACACATGTACATTAAATACATGTGGCATAATAAAGTAGCAGTGTGGGTACATTACTGTAGCCTAGAGAATATTAATGTTTCAGAGTAAATTCTTGAAGTCCATAAGTAGTCTCTGAAAGTCTGAGTACAAGATATGTATTCTATAGACACGTATAAGATACAATGGATCCAAATTTTTTAGGATGGGCACTCGTGATGATGGTGCCTAGGGCTGCCGACATTTTTCCTTGTAACTTGAGCATCTGGACTCTGTTTTCGATGATCTTTAGTTCGTTGGAAAGCTTGTTCTGAGAGCTCTCTGTCAACATCAATTTTTTTTAGGGTTTGTTATCAGATTAGGGGCCAGATTTGGGTCTGTTTGATTCTGGCCACTTATAGTCGGGATGGGGAAGACAGATATTGGTCCAGCATCGAAGGCAGCGGCAAAACAGCATGAGTCTACCACCAGTTTGGTGATAAGTGATCCCCATGTTGCTGCACCAAAAGAGGTAAATAATTCAATTGGAAGTTCTTTGCCTTCGGTGGTGGCTACTCCAGTGGTTCTTGAAGAAAGGGATTTTCCTCCCTTGCAAGGCGCTGTGAGTATGGGAGCGGAAGTTAATGGGAATTTGCATGAAACAGGTACAGATTCCAATCCTAATGAAGTTTCTCTGCCTTGGGCAAATAATAGTGCTTGGAAATCATCTAATTCTGTTACAAAATTTCCATATCAAAGATCTAGTGATTGGCTTTGTAAGGATATACCTAGTGCATCTAGAAAGGCAAGGGTAGCAGCTGCTTTACAAGTGTTATTTGAAGGGAGTAAGGATGAGTTGTCGGCAATCTTTGACACATTGAAAGCTCGACAAATTCAACTTCAACAACAATTGCCTCCAGATAACATATTTTACCAGTCTGACTGTCAGAATGTAGTGCAAGCTTAGAGTATTCCTGTGGTTGAAGTGGATCATCAAGCTCATATTAAGTGTGCTGAGAACTTATCTTCATGTGAAGTTCTTGGGTATTTTATTGGTGGCTATTTAGATTTTTCATGGTTTTGTGTTTGGTTATCTCGGCTTTTGAGACGCCTTCAACTTCCTCCTTTTTCAGTCCATCAAGTTGTTGGCAAAAAACATACCAGTATTACTCTCCTAGCTTTGCACCAGATATGGTTCGTGCATTAAAGATGCCTTGCTGGTTCTCGTTACCTAATCTTCCTCTTGATCTAATGGCTCATCAATTTCTAGTTGCAATTGCAATGGGACTTGGGGTTCATATCTCACACTCTATCATGAATGGTCCAAGGATTTGTGTTTCTATGCCAGTAGACTCGCCTTTACTAGACTATATAGTTGTGAAGAGTGGGCCTTGGTATAAGATGTTGGGATTTTTAATCAAGTCATCATATATTTCTAAAGGGGCAATGCTTATAAGTCTCCCTATGCACTCTAAACAATAAATGACCTAGATAAAAATATTAAACCTAGGTTCTTATGTATATATCTTTAAGGGTCGATGGACTATGGTTCATTGAATTATATTTATTACTAAATATGTTCAAGAGGTTAAGGCTACCGAAATGGAGCCAAAACCATTCAAAAAGAAACAGCTCATTGTCAATAGAATTTTATGGCATAACCGACGATCAGAAACTCTGTACATATAGCCTGATCATTGATCATAATCAGATTATTGAATACAACTCAATTCCGGCAAGAAATCAAGTCTTTCATGTAAATCAAAGTTCAAATTGGTTGCAAGAGTTCACGGGTCAATGCTGCTACAGTAAATGAGTCAATGACCATATGAGCAGTATGCTCTATGGTTCTAAGTTATAATTGATAATCATACATCACTTAAAGGGATTTGTTTAAGAAGGATTGTTGCTAAAATTAATTGGAAGTCAAGTTTTCTAGATCTTGGTCATATTTTCATCATTTGGTATCAGAGCAAGGTTTGCTTGATCATTTTTAAAAGAAGATGTCAAGCAGGTTTGGAGCAAGTCTATTGAGCAGTATAGAAGTGTTCAAAGGAGGAGATGGCTTTCAGGTATGGAAAGATGATGTTAAACATATACTTGAAGTAGAGGAGTTATGGGATCTGGTTGATCCAGAAGGTGTTGACTTGAGTAGCCGAATTAACACTATAGAAAGATCTGTGTCAGAAGGGTCTGTCAATGCAAATGTTACTAATGCAAATGCAGGAGAAACAAGTACAAGGGGAACTGTGGTTAGCCAAGGAGGGATGGCAGAAAGATCACAATATGCAAGAATTAAGGAGGCACATGGAATAATTTCATGTAAGGTGAGTTCTACTATTAGGCTGAAGTTAAGAGATAAAAAGTCCTAGGCAAATATGGATGTTTCTTCTAAAAAACTATGAGAAGAAGACCTCCTCTCAGATAAAACTCTTGGAGAATGAACTCAAAGGTCTAAAACTCCACCTTGATGGAGATGTTTCTGATTGCTTCAACCAGTTTGATAATATCATTGCTGATTTATCAGTAGCAGGAGTCAATGTATCAGATAGAAGTCAGGTTTTACAAATTTCCAAAGCTATTAGTGATAATGAACAACTAGGATTATTTATAAGAAATGTGTGTAAAACAAGAGAAGAGGCAGAAAAGGTTTTAGGAGCAGAATTTGAGCAAAAGAAATTAAAAGAAGGAGAAGAATCTGCTCAGATATTATTTACTGGTGCTAAAAAATGTTACATGCTATTACTGCCATGAGCTTGGTCATTTTAAAAGTGAATGTCCCAAATTAAAAATAGAATTCAATTGTTTCAATTGTGGAGGAAAAGGACATGTGGCAGCTAAGTGCTCAACTCCCAAAGATTATAATCAAGGGAAAGGAAGGGGAAAAATCACTAGGAAAGGAAGAGGATCTGGAAGAAAAGAAGGAAGCAAAACTGCAGGGGTTCATATCACAAGAGCAACTAAAGGTGATAGCAAAGAAGAAATCCAAGATGAAAATGAGGTAAATAAATTATTGATTGCCAAAAATGCAAACTCTGAAGCTAATAAAATATCCGATGTTGTTGTAGTTGATGGTGGAGCTGAGATATCAGTAGTACAAATTATTGATCTACTCAAGGATATTGATGTTACTCGAAGAAATAAAATACAAGTGGGAAATGGTGAAGTTCAACTTGCTGAAGGCGCTGGACTATTGCAGTTAATAGATTTAGATGGAAACATAGTAGACATAGAAAATGTCTTGTGTGTTTCTACTTTGATCAAAAATTTGATTTCAGTTAGTCAAGAACAAATAAAAGGTATTTTATTACCTTTATAGATGTATATTCTCGAAAATGCAAAATCTATTGCTTTGAAAGAAAATCACAAGCATTACAAGCTTTCAAACAATATGTAGCAGAGGTGGAAAGGGAAACAGGTAATAAACTAAAATGCATAAGATCAGATCGAGGAGGAGAATATTTGTCAACAAAGTTTAAACTTTTTTGCATTGCTAATGGAATAAGAAGGCAGTTAATTTGCAGGTTTAGCCCTCAACAGAATGGAGTAGCTGAGAGGAAAAATAGAAAACTCATGGATTCAGTAAGATCAATGATCAAACAAAGTAGACTACCTAATCATCTCTGGGAGGAAGCTTTGAAGACTACCACACTTATCCAAAACAAACTTCCAACAGCAGCCATTAAAGGTAATGTGCTTGAGAATCTCTAGTTTAATACTAGCAAAAATCTTAATCATGATATGTTCAAAACCTCTGGTTGTTTAGCTTATGTCCATGTACCTCATGAAATAAGAAAAAAATTAGCAGAAGTTGGTTATCTAGTAGGGTATGATGAAGAAGAAAAGGGATACAGAATATATAACCCTCTTAATAAGCAAATAATTATTAGCAGAGATGTTGTATTTAATGAGAATGTACTTTACAAGGATAGAGTGAGAAGTCATGAATCAGAAAAGGCAGAAACAGATGCAAAAGATAAATCAGCAACTAAGCAACTGGAAAAATAGATTGAAGACCTGACTAGCACAAATTCAAATGATGACACATCAGTATATGATAGTACAAATGAATTCTCAGAGAAATACATCACAGATGAAAGTGAAACAGATAAACAAATAGAGATGTTTGAGAGTAACACTCTCAAACAAAGGAAAAATCAAGCAGAAAAGCTACTTGAAGATACTCAGATTAATTTGAATCAATATGGTAGAACAAAGACAGGGAGAAGCAGAAAAATACAGGCGACACATTGACTATGACCATATTCTTAGCATTACAGAAGACCCTTGTGTTCCCAGATCATTTAAGGAAGTTCTGAATTCACCAGAAAAGGAAAAATGGATGGAGGCAATGAATGAGAAAATGGAATCATTCAAGGATACACATACATATGATTTAGTGGAACACACTGCTGATAAACATATAACAGGAAGCAAATGGTTGTACAAGATGAAAACAAATGCAAATGGAAGTCGAAAATATAGAGCTAGACTAGTAGCCCAGGGCTTTACGCAGAAAAAGGGTAAAGACTATGATGAGACTTATTCCTCAATTGTTAAACTAGCAAGCCTCATAATGTTATTGAGCTTAACAAATACCCTAGATCTCAAATTACATCATATGGATGTAAAGGCAGCCTTTCTAAATGCAAAGTTGGAGGAGATTATATACCTAAGGCAATCAGTTGGTTTTGAACACGGGAAAAATAAAATATGGAAGTTAAATAGGGCTGTATATGGACTCAAGCAGTCACCCAGGGAATGGTATAACTGCATTGATTAGTTTCTTAGAGAACAAAATTTTGAAAAGCTACAAAATGATGGCAACTTGTACAGATTTAGAAATGAAAATGAATATTGCATCATTGCACTTTATGTGGATGGCTGCATGATGGTTGCAAACAGTACTTCATGTTTGAATTAGTGTAAAGAGATTCTTAAAAACAGGTTTAGAATGACAGACCTTGGTGAATTAAAACAATTTCTTGGGATAGAAGTCACTCGAGACAGACATGAAAGGACTTTGAAGCTTACACAACACAGATACATTGAGAACATGCTGAAAAGATTCAATCTGGAATATGTTAACATAGTCAAAACACCTATAGTACTAGGGCACAAGCTTACTGCAAAAATAGAAATCTCAGAGACTGAAAGAAAAGAGATGGAAGAAACACCGTATCGAGCCCTTGTAGGCTTCCTACTCTACCTAGCAAACAATACAAGGCCAAATATTGCTTATGCAGTCAATATTCTCAGCAGAAGAAACTATAATTCCAGCAAGCAGCATTGGATAGCTGGCAAAAGAGTTCTAAGGTATTTGAAAGGAACCATGGATAATGGACTAACTTACAATTCATCAAACTTGAACATGGAAGCATTTAGTGATGCTGATTGGGGAGGAGATCTCAGCTGCAGAAAATCTACTTCAGGGTATGTCATAATATTGGGAGGAGGTGCCATAACTTGGAGAAGTAAAAAACAGAGTGCAATAGCAATGTCCACAGTTGAAGCAGAATATGTTGCTGCATCTCTAGTTGCTAAGGAAATTGCTTGGTTAAGAAGGCTACTGAATGAGTTAGATTGTATACAAGAAAAACCCACACGGATCTTTACTGACAGTTAGAGTTGCATGACTATAGTTAAAAATCCAGTTGATCATGAGAGGACCAAACATATTGAGCTGAATATTCATTTTATAGAGACTTAAAGGAGGCTATGAATGTTACAGGGAAGATAAACTCAAGAAACCCAGTTCAAAGCACAATTAAGTTTGTTTGAACATAGAGTTAAACCAATGCTCAGGAAAGTGCAGAAATATTTGATGGGATTTGATGAAGGAGGAGTGTTGGAATTTTTAATCTGGTCATCATATATTTCTAAAGGGGCAATGCTTATAAGTCTCCCTATGCTCTAAACAATAAAATGACCTAGATAAAAATGTCAAACCTAGGTTCTTATGTATATATCTTTAAGGGTCGATGGACTATGGTTCATTGAATTATATTTATTACTAAATATGTTCAAGAAGTTAAGGCTGAAAGAAGTAGAAATTGATGTTAACAACTCAATAACAACTAAGTGTTTCAATATTATTCACTGTGGCCTTATGAATATCTAAGTGAGAGCAGCAATGACAATGAATATGATATCAATAGATAATGACCATATAGTCATAAATCAGACCTCGACAGCTCGAGCTGTTCAAACCTGAACAGCTAAATCATTTTTTCCAATGAACCCCTGTGAACTTCTTCTTGATTTATTGGGCATGGATCCGGCCGCTTCGGCCAGATCCTACCGCTTAGTGCATTGCTGGATCGATCTCCCTTGTCTCAGGGAGTTGCTATAATTTCAATACCAACTGGCTCCAAACTATTGAACCGCGATCTTTCAACCCTAACATAATAATATTAATGTAGCAACCATTGCATATAGTTTCTGGGCATTACGTATTTTCAATAATCTTGACTATCCTTCTGCTCCCTGTGCCCTCATAATATACTCACTTGATTAGCATGAATTTCCTTCATTCCCCTTTCATGCTAATTTCATTTCAGTCATCTCACTCTTGAAATCCCAGTTTGTCCTTGAATTTCTGAAACTTAATTTCTGATAGATCCTTTGTTAATATGTCTGCAATCTGCTCATGTGTAGAGATATATTCAACTGTCACCATACCTTTTGCAACCATTTCTCTAATAAAATGAACATGCAATTCAATGTGGTTGGTCCTTTGATGCAACACTGGATTCTTTGTAATTGCAATACAACTCATACTGTCAGAGTAAAGTACTGTAGGCAATTTCTGAAATACCTTTAGTTCATTGAGTAATCGTCTAACCCATGCAATTTCCTTTGCACTCTGCTTCAGCTGTTGATATGGCAACACTTGACTGTTTTTTGCTTTTCCAAGTGATAGAAGCTCCTCTTAGCATCAAACAAAATCCAGAGGTAGACTTTCTTGTATCAATATCACTGCCCGAATCAGCATCAGCATATCCCTTGAGTACTAAATCATTATTGTTAAATGTCAACTCCTGATTTTGTGTGTAGTTTAGATATCTCAGTACTCTTTTTGCTATGGTCCAATGTTGCCTGCCTGGATTGCTGCTAAATCTGCTCAGCAAGTTGACTGTGAATGCTATTTCAGGTCTTGTGCAGTTCGATATATACAACAAACATCCTATAAGATCCATATATGGAACCTTTTCCATTTCCATTAGCTCATCTTTAGTTTTAAGACTGTGATCACTGGATAGTTTCAGGCCTTGAACAATTGGAGTCCTTGCAATATTACAGTCCAGCATATTGAATCTTTTAAGCATCCTTACTATACTGCTCGTTTGAGAGATTTTCAGAATGTTTTCTCCTCTATTCCTTGATACCTCCATGCCTAAGAATTTCTTGTGTTCCCCTAGATCTGTCATTTTGAATTTGTTGGTGATAATTTGCTTGTAGTGATCTAATATTTCGATGTTACTTGGCACTAGAATGTTGTCATCAACATACAAGGCCAGTATACAAAATTGTCCTCCCTTGTTGAGTATATATAAATTCCCATCATTCAAAAACTTTGTGAAGCCTTGTTCTAGAAGATATTTATCTATGCATTGGTACCACATTCTGGGAGACTTTTTGAGACCATACACAGCACGATTGAGTTTCTATATCATGCCTTCCCCTGGAAATTCAAATCCTAGTGCTTGTTTCATGTAAACATCATCATTCAATTCTGCATTCAAAAATGCTGTGCTTACATCCATGTGATGTATATCTAGATTATGTACATTAGCAAATGCCAAGAGGATTCTAATGCTTGTTAACTTTACTATAGGAGAAAAGGTCTCCTCATAATCTATCCCTTTCCTTTGGGTAAATCCCTGTGCTACCAGCCTTGCCTTGAATTTTTCTTCACCATTAATGCCTCTTTTGATTTTGTACAACCATTTTTGTTTTCGGGTTGTTTGACAAAATCATAAGTCTGTGTTCTTTTGAATGCTGAAAGTTCTTCCATCATAGCATCTTTCCATTGTTCTGCATGTTCAGAGTTCATAGCTTCCTCATAGGACTGTGGTATGTCAGGATCAAGAATTGCCATAATTTGATGAATATCTAATTCTTCTTTATGTAGCCTTCTGCTCCTGCCATGATCCATTCTGCCATACATATCAGGATTTATTTGCATTGTCTCCATTGTCTCCCTTAGTTTTTCTATTTCTGTCCTTCTTTTATGTTTATTCTGCTGAAATTCAGCATTATCAGAGTTATCTGTCTGAGCAACATGTGTGTTGTCTTCCCCTTGAATTGATTGCTCCATTTCTGCCTCAGCATCATCATGATTTCTATTTGCTGCACTTGTATTTTCCTGAAAGTTAGTTACCCGATCATTATCATCATCAAAATTATTCAAGCTATTTGATTTGAGTAACTCGTCACTTGAACAACTGATATCTTTATTCAATGATGACTGTTGTACTTTATTTCTGTTTTTATAGACCATATGCTCATTAAATACCACGTCTCTGCTAATGATAATTTGCCTGTTATCAGGATCATACATTCTATAAGCCTTTGCTTGCTCATCATACCCTGCCAAGTAGCATTTAATGGCTCTGTTATCTAGCTTTTTCCTTAATTCCTTAGGAACATGGGCATATCCTAGGCATCCATAGGTTTTGAACAGTTCATAAGATAGAATATTTCCACTCCACATTTCTTCAGGCATTTTCCCTTGAATACTTACAGATGACAGTTTATTTTGCAAAAGTACAACTGTTTTAACAGTTTCTTCGCACAAAAAGTTAGGCATACCTGATTGCTTGAGCATGGATCGAACAGCATTGAGAATGGTTCTGTTTTTCCTCTCTGCTATACCATTCTGCTGAGGAGTGAATCTGCAAGTCAGTTGCCTTCTGATTCCATGCTCCCTGCAATGTTTGTTAAATGCCCCTGAAAAATTCACCACCCCTGTCAGATCTAACACATTTAATCCTTTTTCCAGTTTGTCTTTCAACCTCCTGTTCAAATAGCTTGTATGCTGGGAATGCTTGATCCTTATGCCTTAACAGGTAAAATTTGATTTTCCTTGAGAAATCATCTATGACCGTAATAAACTACCTTTTCCCAGTCAGACTTGTGACATTTATGGGGCCACATAGATCAGTATGTATTAGTTCTAGAATTTCTTTAGCCCTCTTGTTTGATTTAACAAATTTCAGTCTGGTATGTTTGCCCAGCATGCACCCTTCACACATAAATTCATTCTCTTCTTCTTCTTCAGCCACAATCATGTTATGTTTGGCCATGTATTTGAGGTTGTTTAAGTTGGTATGCCCTAGTCTTTCATGCCATCTTCTGAGAGTTGCAGTAGACACAATGTTAATTGAGCCATCACATTTTATATCATTGAGAGCAAATAGATTTCCCATTCATTTTGCAAAAAATTCAATGTATTATCCAAGTAGATCTTAAATTGAGTTTTCTCAAAGCATACTTTGTAACCAAGATCAACAAGTTGACTGACGGAGATCAGATTTCTAATAATTGAGGGTACACGCAAAACATTTTTTTAAGTCTACTGGCTTTCCAGATGAATCAAAGATCTCAAGAATTCCATCCACTTCAACTTTTTGCAGGTTGCCATCTCCCATTTGAACATAGCTGGATCCTTTGATCACTTTCTCCTTGAGTTTTTGGGAGTTCTTAACCACTGATCTTTCAGCTCCTGAATCTAGAACAAACATATCATCTTTAGAATCCAGAGCTCTCTTATGGATAAGGATTTGCTAATATTAGAATTTAGACATACCTCAATGTTCTTGTCCTCAATTTCTTCTTCCTCAATGGTTACATTATTTGCCATATTTACTGCAGGGTTTCTCCCTCTGCCTCTCCCTCTAAAGCTTTGGGCTTTTCCCCTTATGGAATTTCATCTAAAATTATCAGTGCCTCGACCTCTTCCCCTATTAAGATCCTTTGGGCTTGAGCAATTTGCTGGCATGTGGCCAAATCCATTGCAGTTATAACATTTGTTTTCTTGTGTACCCTTTGGACAATTATTCTTTAAATGTTCATACTGATTGCAGATATAGCATGGCCCTAGTCTGCCTTTATCAGAATTTATTTTTTTTCCTTTTCCAGCATAAAGGATTTCACTGTGGTCAACATTACCACTAGTTAATGATTTTTGTTCCAATTCTGTTTTAATCATCAGCTCAGCATGATCTCTATTTTTTGCTACATTTATTACTAAGGTGGATAAGTGATCAAAATTTGAGAATGCTCGTGCTATGGTCATTACCTGATGATCTTGAGTAATACTTGTGACTGCTGCCTCCAGGTCTGCAACCAGGTTATCCAATTTCTGAAAAAACTTAGTGAGATCATCATTATCATGGAACTTTAAGTTCCTTAACTCCTTGTCCAGCACATCCAGCTGAGAGGATGTTTTATTTTCATATGTTTTTATCAAATATTTTCAAATGCCCCTCGGGCTCATTCCTCTTACCTTTAACAGTATGCTAGATCCTAGCTTAACTGTAATGATACTCTTTGCTTCAATTAATTTGGCAACAACATTGACATCAGAACTAGTTACCTCCATGGAACTAGATGTACCCTTTCCCTTTGAGCTAGAACTCTCAGCAGTGATAATAACATCCTCATTCCTGCTATTTGTCTCACTGACTTGTTCACTTTCTTCAACATCTCCATTGACATATGTCCATAGGCCTTCAACTTCCAAAATTTCCTTGATTTTCTCTTTCCATACCTGAAATCCCCATGTACCTTTGAAAACATCCACTGCACTTAGTAAGGAAGCACCTAGTCTCCTGCTCTGATACCAAATGAAAGAAGTAGGAATTGATGTTAACAACTCAATAACAACTAAGTGTTTCAATATTATTCACTGTGGCCTTATGAATATCTAAGTGAGAGTAGCAATGACAATGAATATGATATCAATAGATAATGACCATATAGTCATAAATCAATCCTCGACAGCTCGAGCCTGTTCAAACCTGAACAGCTAAATCATTTTTTCCAATGAACCCCTATGAACTTCTTCTTGATTTATTGGGCATGGATCCCGCCGCTTCGGCCAGATCCTACCGCTTAGTGCATTGCTGGATCGATCTCCCTTGTCTCAGGGAGTTGCTATAATTTGAATACCAACTGGCTCCAAACTATTGAACCACAATCTTTCAACACTAACATAATAATATTAATGTAGAGAACCATGGAACCATTGCATTAATATAGTGACCCAAGCAACCATTGCATATAGTTTATGGGCATTACTTATTTTCAATAATCCTGACTATCCTTTTGCTCCCTGTGCCCTCATAATATACTCACTTGATTAGCATGAATTTCCTTCAAAGGCGATCGAAATGGAGCCAAAACCATTCAAAAAGAAACAACTCCTTGTCGGTAGAATTTTATGGCATAACCAACGATCAGAAACTCTGTACATATAGCCTGATCATTGATCATAATCAGATTATTGAATACAACTCAATTCCGGCAAGAAATCAAGTGTTTCGTGTAAATTAAAGTTCAAATTGGTTGCAAGAGTTCACGGAAGAGCAACCGGCTGAGTCAAGCGCCAAAACAAATAAACAAGTAACTTTTGCCGACGAAGTGCAAAAGGAAAGGGGGAAACTGCAAATTGCCTATTTGAAATAGGTTGTTAAATGGTAGCTCCATGAAGGAGAATAGGGCAAACTTTTAAGGTTTAAATACAACAACTATGTCTGCAGCATAGATGTTGGTTTCATTATTTATTGTTTAAGTGTATAAGGAAAATTTTTTAGCCTTAAGGGCTGGATCAATTTTTAGCCTAAAGGGCTGGACTTGAATATTTCTGATTGTGGACTCAATCAGGGTTGCAACCATGGATTTGGTTGTGATAGACATTTCTAGTTGTGGATTCAACTAGGGTTGCAACCATGGATTTGGCTGTGGTAAATATTTCTAGTTGTAGATTCAACTAGGGTTGCAACCATGGATTTGGTTGTGGTAAATATTTCTAGTTAAGAATTCAACTAGGGTTGCAACCATGGACTCGGTTGTGTCAAATTTGCCATATAATTCCTCGATCGAGGACGATCAATCCCGGGAAGGGGAGGAATTGATATGGTGGTGCTCGGGGGAGCAGTTCAGGCCCAACGCATCTGGAATCAATATTAGTAATTAATTTGTCAAGGTTGGTACTTAGTGATTTAAAGATAAATGAACCATTGAAAGTTAAAAACTAAAATATTAAAAGGTGGCTGATAACGGGTTGCGGACCCTTCAGCAAAAATCTTCCGGGATCGTATCAGACTTCCGGATCTGGAAAAAAGGGATCGATCCAGCTTGGTAAAAGGTCGATTTATAGATCTTATTGGTCGATTCTTACTTATTTAGGATCCTTTACCTTTTAGAGAGATATTTTGGGCTGATTTTGGGGTCTAAAAAGGTCGTTTCGGAAATAGATCGATCTGTGCTTATATATATAACTGTTTCTCTTATTTCTTGTATAGAGTCTTCGGTTGAATCTTGAGCAAAGTCATTAGTCTTGCCTGCAGTCATAGTTGGTGAACCTGTTCTTTGAGCTGGAATTTCTAGGGTGCGGTTGTGAAGGCAAGATAACGATTTCTCACTGAGCCTGGGCCCGGCTGGATGGAGAGCATAGCCATGAAGGCTGGATCTTGAAGTTATTTGTTGATTATTTACATTCTTTAATTCTTGTATTACTGAAAAATCTTGCAGTCGTATCAAAAGCACTTACCAATGGAAGACACTACATGGATCCTCAAAATGGATCTCAATAAGGCTCATCCGGACTTTATGCGAGAATGCCAGGGGTGCACCATCAATGATGCTATCAACCTCGACACTGAAGGCCAGTAGCTGTAGGCTTCATAACTATGAGTTTCATTAAAGTCCACTAAGGGCCTATGACTTTTGCTTATATATGTTTTTTATTATATTTTTTTCGTGTGAAAAGAAGGATAATTTTCTGCACCTAGTCAATCATTATCATCGCTTCTGTAAAATCACAGTGTCAAATCGGTATCCACTTGCTCTGATCTCAAAGTTGTTGGAGCGGCTCCAAGGTGGACGTTATTTTACGAAGATTTATTCTTCATGGCTTTTACAATCTTATATGAATTTGTGAGAGTGATGAGTAGAAGATGATGTTCTGTACTTAACATGGATATTTTAAGTACACAATTATGTCATTTGAACTTAGCAATGCTTCAATAGTATTCCAGCATATGGCAAATGATGTTTGCAGATGGTGCATGAAGTTCCGGACTGCAGAAATCAATTATCTAATTCATGATAAGAATGTTTGGCTATAGTCAAATTCTTTTGAGGAGTGGAGAGGTTTCCTTGAAGGACCCCTTCATAAGGTCACGGTCTATATTGATCATTGAAATCTGAAATATTTTCAGTCTGCTCGAGTATTGAATCATTGTCAAACGCAGTGGCATACTCAAGTAGTATTCAAACATTGATTTTGTGAATGTGTAAAAGAAGAGAATCGACAGCACCTAATTGTATTGCTAAGAAAGATGCTACTGTTTCAAATCTAAACTTTGAATTCTGCTTCTAAATAATTTAATCTAGAAACTTTATTTAGTAAAATTCTGGACATGAGACGAGCAGTCAAGGCAGGTTTTAAGTCTCTATCTTGTTTGAAGCCATCTTCAAACCATCCAGGATTCTAGCTGTTATATTCAATTACGTATTTCGATTCCTTACAATTCTAGCTTCTTTATTTCATTAAGAGTAATATCAAACCCTTTCTCTACTCAATCTATTACACAAACAACCTCAACTCTAATAACAAACGAAGGCCAGCAAGTTAACAAAAGATGAAGCATCTAGAAACTAACACCAAAACTTAAAAGATTTTCAATGCAGGCCTTCAGCCCAAAGCACACTACCCAATCGAACTTGCAAAAACAAGAATATCCAAGATAGTCCATGCACAATCTAAGTTGAGGGACAAGAAGGGAATTTGGAAGTTCAACCCTTAGAGGACCATCTCTAAAAGAAACAAATATAAAGTTCATGGAGGTTAGAAGGAGGCTCGCACAAACTGAAAGATTGGAAAGGAGGTTGGAAAGAAAGCATGATATGGAGCAGAAGGAGAAGAAGGATCCGAATCTCAATAGGTGCACCTTTTCCCCTTATATTGAGATCAAGGAGCCTTTTCCAAAATGGTAAAGGTGCTTAGGCCTTTTTAGGGTTTCAACCTTTTCCAAGGTTCCATAAATATCTAAATAGTTCATTCTTAATCCCATGCAACTATCTTATTCTTGCTTTTCGAACCATCCCCCAGGCACCATCATATCATGAGAGATACAGATAGCCATGAAGGAATCTTGCGTGGACATGTCTTGTGGATTTTGGCAATGGGAAATGGCAATTAATTGCCATTAGTTTCTTGGAACCAAGTGAAAGATAATATTGTGATGCATGCATCATATATACTGCAAACAAGAAAAGAAGTCAGTAAGCAACCCAAATATTTTAGAAGGCTAAATAGTGTTGTTGCATTCGGTTTAGTGGCTAGTCCATTGGATTAGCAATTAAAAGATCTTGTGTTTGGGGGTCTGTCATATGCCCCTCATGGACGCTACCAATGTGGCATGACGTAAAAAATACTATCTTTCTATCTATTAATTAGGATGGTTGCTCTAACTGGAATGACTGTCTCTACAATTAGCTAACCTCATTTCATCCAAATTTTTTGGCCTCCCGAATCCTTTCCGTTACACGATGTCAAGTTAAGCTTTACCAGATTCTACATGTTTTTGGAGGCCAGTTGAAGAATGATTGAAGAAATATGTCAAAATGTAGACCCACTTACCTAGACCCACTTACTTGACGTATTGATGATTTCTCCATTAAAATTTAGGGAAAAACTCCAAAATTATGTTTTGCTAGAATTGACAAAACGCCCCCTAGTTTTAAGGGTATTTTTATGAAAATGATCATAACCTTTTTACGATGATCTAAATAAGATTTTTTTTTCCAGATATATTTTAAAGGAGAACAGGATCTTTTATCAAAGTTAGGATCACCTAAATCGGAGTTCGAAATCATTATGTTATTTTTAATACACAAGAAAATTGTACAAATTTAAGAGGGATCTACGAGACCATAACTTAAGATTTCGGACTCCGATTCATGAGATCTCAACTTTGATGAAAAGATCTCATCCTCTTCTACAATATATCCAGGGGACACATTCTTATTTGGATTATCCCAAAAAAGTTACGAAGAATGCCCCAAAACTAGGGGCGTTTTGTCAATTTTAGCAAAACATAAGGGTATTTTGTAAATTTTCCCTAAAATTTAACTCGTAGAGATCACGGATCCTGTAATTAGAAATTTACGGGACCCGTGATCCACCATTCCAGCCGGAGTTCCTCGCATTTTTTCCTTCTGTTTGGCTATGGTGGTGGAGCTGCATCATGTCCGACATAGAAAAAGTCCCCCTCCATGCGCCCAGCTCGCAATCCGACATAGATGAAATAGAAAATCTCTTCCACATCAATGTCCAGCCTGCAACTTACAGCGATCCGGCGCCATTGAAGGCAGCAGCTACCATCCCAATTTCTTCTTCTTCATCATCTTCTGTACATCCGGATCTGCATCATGGGTCGTCTTCCACTGCCGCCGAACCTGCTGTTATGACAGGATTTGGTGGAGGACCTTCGCACACCACTCTTACAGAGCCTGTCTGGGATACCCTAAAGAGGGATTTGCTCCAGGTTGTGAATAATCTCAAGAATGTTGTTTTTCCAAATCCTTACAGGCAGGACTCCGGCAAGGCACTACGGGATTGGGATCTTTGGGGACCCTTTTTCTTTATCATGTTTATGGCGTTTATTCTCTCGTATTCTGCTTCAGCCAACAAGGTAGGGTGCTTGTTTCCTTGTCTTTTATTATTCTGAGTTTTAGAGAACAATTAATGCAAGAACGACCTCTCTGGGGTTGAGCTTTCGGGATGCTTAAAGTTTCACAGATCTTACTATGGATCTAGGAATTAGCACTTTAGGGCCAATTTCTTACGGTTTGCTAGATACTTGAACTAATGACTGATGATAGTTTAATTAGAATTGTGTATAAGCTTTTATTTCTCTTGTGATACGAAGTTTTTAAAACTTGCAACAAGATATATTAAATGAAGTTTCACAGATCTTACTATGGTTTTAGGAATTAGATCCTTAGGGCCAATTTCTTACAGTTTGCTAGATCCCTGCAATGGTAGAAAGTGTGTTGTCACTATCACTTAATCCTGTGTTGGCTATAGTGTTATGGAATATCTAGCAGTTAACTTATTATCATATTTCTAGCAATGACTGATGATAGTTTTGAATAGATTTGTGTATAAATCTTATTTCCCTTGTGATATGAAGTTTATAAAACTTGCAACAAGATATATTTTACATTCCTGATATAGGCAGAGGTGTTCGCCATTGTTTTTGCCGTTCTCTCACTGGGTGCAATCTTGTTGACAGTTAATGTCTTATTGCTGGTAAGCATGCATCTTAGCCTTATATTTTAGAAACTTTAGGCTACAGCTAAGCTAGTTTTTTCCTACAGGGAGGCTCCATTATTTTCTTTCAGAGCCTAAGTGTTCTGGGTTACTGTCTGTTCCCTCTTGATGTTGGCGCAAGTGTTTGCATGGCAAAGGACAATAAGCTGTTCAGAAGTCTTGTTGTGCTTTTGACTGTTGCATGGAGTTCTTGGGCAGTTTATCCATTCATGAGCATGGCAGTTCCCGCAAGTAGAAAAGCTTTGGCAGTATATCCAGTTCTGCTGCTTTATGTCTCTATGGGATTTCTTGTTCTGGCAAATAATTAATGGAAGGTGTCTCTTGGATCATTTAGTAAGTTAGAAACAATGCTTATCTTCACCTGTTATTGCATTTTTTAAAAGAAATGGGAATGGCTATAAGGGGATAAAGTTGTAGACTCTCTAAAGTACTTGAATGCGTGCTCCACTTGATTTATTAGTTAGAAGCAAGAGAAGATTAAGAAGGGGTCTCATATTTCAAGATTTTGAGGAATGAAAGGGGATGTAAGAGGGAAGGACCCATTCAGGTATGTCCCCTATAGTCATTGTGGTTTCCTGTATATATTAGAGGTATCATACATTTGAGGACTCTCTTCCCCTCTCATATTACACTTTGCATGTGTTTTCCTGCTGGTTTGCTGTGCAATACACTAAGCAGTTTCCTATAAACTCAAAACCCTGAAGCATCTGAAAAGGCGTATACTTCGCATGATATGGTTCAGAGCTAACAGAGCATCAGATGCAATGCGCCGGAAGACTTCTGATACTTTGTCATTACTCCTTAATAACAAATTTAAATTTCCTGTTAATCACTGCGGAAAGGTCTAAGGGGACATATCAGATGGCAAATGTGATTTGTCCAAACAGGGGTTAGAATCAAGCATGGGTTTGTGGAAAACACTTACTGACCACATAGAGGGCTTATCTGCCAGCTGCAGAGAAGTTTCCATGGTGTCAAACTGGCCCTTGGCCTGTATATAAACCAACCATAGTAGCTATGGGGCATCAAGCAGCAATTTGCTTATATCCCTACATATGACAGAAGAAAGATTTGGGTTTATGCCTAACAACTTTTTCTTGCTGAAAAATTGTGATGCGGATATGCAGCGGCCTTCTCAAAAGCTCTGGTGATACTTGTTAATGCTACTCGAGTAGGCCTTGAATGCTGAAGATATTTTCCTTGAAGTATGTTTTTGGCGTTTTAGTAACTTAGTTTTTGGAAAGGGCACGTCCAAGGGCTGTGATTTCTCATTGATGGCGTGCATACGGAGAAAATGAGGAGAAATTCTGTCATGTTAATGATGTTTCTTTGTTCTGGATTTGTTGTAGGAGAATTGAGGACAATTTTCAGTGCCTCAGAGCTCTGCTTGGTCAGTCCAAAAATAGATAAATGAGAAGGGCCTTTGGGCTTTCATGCCCTGGGCCTTTGTTTTTTTCGACCCCGTTGTTGCAATTACGTAAACGGGTCGAGCTTTTTTCCTCCTGGATTCAAGCTTTAGTTCGAGCCTTTTTCCTCCTGGATTCAAGCTTTAGTTTCTTGTTGGAGACTTTTGTTGGTGGCTGAGCTTAAGCGTTTTATTCATATACAAGTCTTTGTATTATGTAGGGCCTATATGAGTTGAATGTATTTATTCTAAGGATTTTAGATGGATTGTATGAAGTCGACTATGCAAAACGAACCCAGTATGAAAGATTCTCTTAGATTCTTAAGATTCTACAAAGATATATCTGGACTCTTGAAAATTATTCCAAGATTTCTCTAGATTTGTCAAGATTTTATGTGGATTCTCGTAGATTCTATTACATTTTATGAAGATTTCTCTAGATTCTCTTAGATTTTATCAAGATTATTCTAGATTCTCAAACATTTTATGAAGATTCTACCATAGATTCTTTAATATTCTTTAGTGATTGATTGTCCCAAGAGTCCTTTTGATTTTTCAAGATTCTACATAGATTCTTCTAGATACTTTTAGATTCTATAAAGATTCCCCTAAATTCTCCAAGATTTCATCAACATTCCTTTAGATTATAAAAAATTTCATGAAGATTCTTTTAGATTCTTTAAGATTCCTCAAGATTCTAGGTATATTTTCTTAGGTTCTCTAAGATTTTACGAAGACTCCCCTGGATTCCTCAATATTCTATGACCATTCACAAAAACTTCCCTAAGATTCTCCTTGATACCCTTCATATTTCCCTATATCCCTAGCGTTCCTCAAGGTTCTCGTAAGATTCTCGAGATCAAACCACCCCTTTGATCCTCAAAGATTCTGTCAAGATTTTCTAAGATTCTCTAGTGCGAGACCCACAATCACGAAATGATTTCTTAAGGTTCTCTAGTGCGGGTCCCACCACCATAAAAAATCGACAAATCTTAAATTTTTTAATAAAGGTAGAAAGCAGAACTCTATAAAGTTGCGAGAGAAATATTGGCTCTGATATTGTACAAAAAATTCACTTGGCTCCAATAATACTGTGATCTGCTGGTTTTGGAACGAGTTCCCAAGTTCCTTGCTTAGAAATTATGGAGAATTCTTCTGTTATTTAAATGTAGCGAGATAATTTTCATGTAATACCTTGGCTATCCATGACCTAGCCTGCAGCTGTATAATGTGGCTGAAATTTTGAATGCTATTTCAAATTGTGTAATTGAAATGATATGCTGGTACTGACTTCTTTGCTTTGTTAGTGGGGTAAAAGCACGCTGTGGTGTTCCAATTCGGCTGTCCCCCCTGTCCCCCCAAAATGTGGCGTTGCATCCACCACTTTTGTGGTATGAAAGTATAATTATGGCACCGCTCAGCTGCCGGTAATTAAGAATAGAGTCCCAATTTGTGGGGGAAATTCTAATTTCAAAAACTAAAATTCAAATTCAAATTCCTATTCTTTGGCCCCTTCCTGTTCTTTGCCTACGTCCTGTTATTTGGCTCCCTCCCATCCATTGTGGATATGGATGTCAATGAGGTAATCTATCCACAAACCGGCATTTCAGACAGGAGAAAATGAAGAAGAACCAAGGAACAAGAAATGTTGAAGAAAAGACGTCAGAGAAAAAGAAGAAGAGAAGAAAAATTGGAGCTTGCAGAATTGGCAGAAGGATCCGGCTCATCAAGAAGTGCAAGCAGTAAACGCCGTATTGTCCTTAATTTTCTAACATCTTTCCATAAACAGACCAAAAGAATGGAGGATTGCACGAAGAAAGAAATTTTACTTGAGTTTTTGAGGGATAAAACATTGGAAAAATTCATAGGTGAAGAATTAAAGGATTTGGAAGCCAAGAGCATCGTTATAAGGAGCCTCTGGGACTCCATGCAGACTGTCAAACTCTCTACCAGCAATGACTGCCTAGCAGCCAAGAATAGCTGCCTTGCAATGTCTGTACCACGCCGTGCAGATTCTGAAACAAGTGACAAAATCAGCCAGCGAGATCTTGGAAAGGTATTAGGTGTTCACCCAAGAAACCTGCAAAAGGCAAAGAAAAAGAGGGAAGAGATCAATTACAATGGTGGAAGATGGGTTTCTTACAAGAAGGCTAAAAGATTCGATGCAATTTACACCAGAGTGTCTCCTAAGACAAAGGATGTTAGAACTAGAAGATTGGAGAGAAATGTAAGAGAAGAACATGCTGCCCACTATCTGGAGGAATCACATGTTAGTTTATTTCTGTTATTCATGTTTTCTTAGTTATGGTGCTTAGTGTGGTGGTGCATGTGGTGGTTATTGTGTTGTACAGTGATTGTGGTGTACTGTATGCAGCATGTGAATTGTGTGTAGTTGACTCTAGTCTGAAATGCAATATTTAATATTTGGAATATTATTAGAACATGACAAAATTGAGTACTCCTTTACTGGGTGTGTGTACGGTCTAAAAATATTTGAGAATGATAACTAACTGATCCTGAGATACAAATTTTTGTTGAATAAAGACAATTTTTTGTCAGATTCAAGCACAGCTCTGTTGGAAAGTATGATATATTAAAAAAAGGATCTTACAAAATTTGGCTTTCCATTGAAAGCTCTGTATCCGAGAACTAAATTTACATGCATGATTTCCTAAGCAACAGAAATCTTTGGTATGACTAGGCTCGAACCGGGTGCATCCAAAATTATTGTTTTCTGCACTAAAGCATCTAAGCTTTCTCGTAGTCATCCCGCAATTTAACAGGGATGAGGTTTGCCGGTGCTTCTTGCATCCCCCGGCGGTAAGTAATGCATAGTCTGCGCGGTAAAACCCCGCATTCTGCGAGTCGAGGCGGACAAGTGATGAGAGAACAAATATACCGGTGCCCTTGCGGCGAAGATGTAACATAAGCTGATGGACCTTGTCTAAGAGCTCTCTTTCTGTCAATCTGACTCCAAGCATAGCCATTGAAGGCCCAGCATCCAGTCTGTTGTATGCCTTTAGGTTGGATTCGAAATCAGCAAAGAAGGTGGATTTAGGCATATCCACCTTCAGAGATTGATCACGAGCCCTGTTTAACATGTGCCGAATGCCCTCCTCGCTCACCCTACAATAGCCGTAGTGATCTCACGAACATCCCTCCTACCATGTTGCGGAATGAACTTGTTCAAATTGGCGAATTGGGAATGAAAACGCCAAAAAATCGGGCGTAGAACAGCGATTTAGGACCCAGATCCTTTTCTAATGATTAGAAGAGGAATGTAGTTAGTGTCAGGGGGTACGAATTTCAGAAGTGTTTATGAGAGCAGGCTAGGCATATTTTTTATGTCAGACGAAATAGGATAAAAGTGATGTGATGTGATGTGTGGTGTCGTGATGGTGTGGTGTGGTGTGGGTTGCGTTATGTCCATGGTGTCATGTGGGTGTGTGCATGTTAATGTATGATATGTGTGGATTCAATTTTATTTATTCTCCCCCCTCACCCCACCACACCCCATCTATCCCACCACCATAGACTACCACCACATCTTTGCGACCACCACATTACCACCACATGCACACACATCCCACCACATCCCATGCCACACCCCTCCACCACCACCACCACACTCCACCACCACCACCACCACATCACACCACAATCCACAACACCACACCATACCACCACCACTACCACACTCCACCACACACCACCACCACCACCACCACACCCCACCACTACACTCCACCACACCACATCATAGCACTACACACCACTACACACACCACCACCACCACACCACACACCACTTCACCACCACCCCCACCACCACGCCCCACCACCACACCACACACCCACTCCACCACCCCCACCACCACCTCCACCACCACCACACACCACTCCACCACCCCCCACCACCACACTCCACCACCACCACACTCCACCACCACTCCACACTCTACCATTTGGTATATGGTGTGTGGTGAATGGTGTGGTGTGTGGTGGTGTGTGGTAATGTACACAGCACTAAGGTGCTCGTTCTGGTGAATATGATGAGTGTGGGGCATGGTATGGTGCATGGTTTGGTGTGGTATACACATCCTAACAGTTTAGTGTTCATTTCATGCAGATGCTTTTGTTCAAGTGGTTTCTGGATCAACATCCAGAAATTAAGATTCGTCTTCGAGCTTTTGAGAAGCTAAAAACCTGGTTTGTTGTGAAATTGAAGGACTTCAATAGTTGTTGTTGCATTCAGCACGTGAGGATGCAAATGCTAGTGGATGGACTCAATGGGATGAGAACCAAACATCCGAAGAATTGCACTTGCACCTGCGATGTTTGTAGATCACATGAACTTGGTCAATGCAGGGCACACCAGCATAAAATTGCAAGTACAGGAAGCTTGTGGAGATCTATATTGTGTCCAAAGAGTGAATTAGATGAGTTTCACAAGAAGGCGTGCATCCTTGAAAATTGTGAGCTGTGTGGAATCAAGAAGTTTCAGACCTGTCCCATGGAAGGAAGTGGCAGTAGGAAAGTGAAATGAGAGTACATTGACTATGAAAAAGACAACGTCTCGAAGTTCTGGTAGGAGACCCGACTCATCGATTAAGATGATGAGACGTAACCCAAGGAGCTTCGGATAAACCGAAAAGAGCGTCTAAAAATCTTTCCAATTGCATAATTTCAGGTACCAATGGCGAGCAAAAGCAGTTTTAAGGAGCTTCTAGAGAATCTCCCAGCAGATGCATGTCTCTTGGTAGTGGATTTTGCAGAGAACTATACATTCAAGGAACAACAGGAGGTGCAGTCGATGCGCTGGGTCAATAACCAGATTACCATTTTGGTTCAAATAACATATCAGTATGACTTAGTGGCAGATGAGATTATCAAGGAAACACATTACTATGTATCAGATGATAGGGAACACGATACTTTTTCGTGCAACACTGCTTCATGAAGCACCACAAATATCTGGAGCAGAAAGGAAGGGTTCCAAAGAGACATTATGTGTTTTCAGATGGTGCAGCATCTCAATTCAAGGCTTCTAGGCCATTTTACTTTGTGGCTAGGTACACAAACGATACTGATGTCTATATGATGTGGATTTTTTTTTGTTCTAACCACGGGAAAGGTGAACACGATGGCAAAGCTGCTGAGTTGAAGAGATGGTTAAGACAACTACAATTAAAATACAACAGCATAAAATTGGGTAATGCTCATGAAGTGGTAGAAGTTGCCGAAGAGATGTTTACTTGTGGAACATCCGAGTGGATGAACACATCTGAAACCAGTAAGATGAAGAATATAAAAAGGTTCTTTTAGGAAGTCAAGGTGGAGGATATAGATAGAAAGAAAGCATGGGGTGCAGAAAGGATTTTGGACACTAGGCAGATCCATTGTGTACATGCATTCAATCCTGAATCTCCATTGCAGTTGCACATGAGGGAACTTTCATGCTTCGCAGCTCTTTGCTTGGATGGCATGTGGGGCGGTTATGTGTGAACAAGCACTACGTTGATGATTGGAAACTTCAAGTTATTGTACCATCCTCCAATGTGCATCTTGACATTGAGGACCGTAAATCAAAGAGTCCTTGTTCTCCTCCAATCCCACGATGTTAGCGAGAGGCACTTAGAGTTGGTGATAATTTTGCTGTCGTTGCTCTGAAAGGGAATGATGAGGGTTCTGAATTTTGGATTCTGATGTGCACAAAACCAAAATGGATAGTGGAGAAAGACTTCCAACTCAATGGAACATGGTACCTCGCCGGTGATAGTGTCATAGAAGGTATGTATTACAAGAAGGGCGCAAGATCAACCGTCGGCTATGATCTTTTGCGAAAGAAAGACGCCTTAGGCATAGTATTCACAACACGTATCACGTGCAATCGGACTTCACATGCCACCAACTAAACGTCAAAACAGAGATTTGTATATATAGGTTGGATCCTTTAGATGAGGAGAAAATTTTCACGAAATTTACCCAAGTTCTTTATGATGATGATGAAATGTAAAACCATTCTCAGTAGTTTTGGAACTCATGTGAAGTTTTGTGCTTCAGCTGTGAAAATGAGTTTGTCTTGATTTCTTTTGAAGATTTGAATTCTTCTGAAACACTTGATTCCTTTGTTTGTGAGATGAATTGAATATGAATTTTCATTGAAATGAATCGAGGTTACAATAACAATTATGTACATAAGAAAGATATACAGTGATTTAAGTACGAGGTGACTCATGCACCTACATACTTCCCAATACATATGTTCCTCTTAGTTCGAGCTTTTGTTGCTTCTAATCTTAAAACTTCAAGCATGAACACTCTAACATCAACTAGATCCTGGTCTGAAATGTCCACAACCTGCAGTTAACCACACTTTTGTCAATAACAGAGTTTGGTTTGTCTGCTGCATTTAAGTTGACTTACTAGATCAGGCAACAATATATTCACTCCTTTCAAGTACCCCTTCACAAATTTGTGCATAAACGAACATACGGCATGGCCACATGAATGACCATCGGTTTGAAGAGGCGTTCTGGAAATTTTCACAACATCTGAGGTTTTAAAGCTGAAATTATTGTGTCCAAGCAATTCCAGGAACCTGCACTCAAAGTTTGTTGTCATTGTGCCACAACAGCAAAATGCAATGAGCAAGCACTAACCTCTCAATATGTCTGCTTCTATCATGCAAGCCCGAGCTATCAAAGTGATATATCCCTGGTTTATATCTCTGTGCGAGACACGCATGGCTTACAATCAAAAAACAGGTCCAGTGATGTCCATCATCAGCAGGCAAAAACATGTACTGGCACTTATCCAGATTCACATGTTTCCTTATTGTTTTGTAACTATTTGTGTCATTGGACAATGTCGAGTGAAAAAGAGGGTCAAAGAAATGAAAGGGATGGCTCATTCCTTGGAGAATCAAGTAGTATTCCATGTATCTGCAAACATATGCATATCATCTGGCCACAATTCTGATGATCACAAATCAGATGAAAGTATCACCTTGAGAAGAGGAGGATCAATTGATCATTGAACCACTGCGTATCAGCTTCCAAAATTTTGATGTCGGTGGAGCTAATCACGACAGTTTCAGTTCCACTCAGCACCACTTCCAGATGTGTATTTGGCTTTAGATAGTCAGGGACTGCCGAAGCTCTATCATCTCTAGTTCTAAATACACACGAGAACATTTGCTCACAATCCATTCGAATATTTTAAATTGAAAAAGTACAACACATATCATAGATTTTCTTACTTATATTGACTTTCAAAGAGTTTTACAAGATTCATTTATGAAAATAGTTGTCGAGCATTTTCATGCAGTTGCGCGACTCTTCAGAATCCCACATGTTCCACATTTGATGTTCCTTCACATAAGCTGGCACACTTTCTGCAGCCAGAAGTCCCTCCAGCCATGGTTTGAGTTGCTCCAAAAGGAAATTGGAATCCAACCTGTCGGGAGCAAAACTATTTGGACATATCATTGTGTTCAGCTGGTTGGCAGAACCCTTATATCTGCTGTCATCTATCAACAATGTGTTTGTCATCTGGTATCTCCAAAATTTCTGGTACACTTTGGACAGATCCTTAAGGAAAATTGGCTTATACTAGAGTTGTCCCTTGATGGACCATAAATGGTTCATTTGTACAGTTCGCTTTAAAATTCATATAAAATCAATGACATAAAATTTAGTTAAACCCTTTCTACATGTTAATATATGGCAGTTATGTTGCACAGGAAAAAATAGTAAAAAATGCATATACCCCCAAAATTGAAAGTTATGTGTAGGTGAATCAAGGGGGGTCAAGTCCAGTTTGCTTCCTGTTTACATAATGTAAAACTGTCTCAATAAAAGGATTTTTTTGATTTTTTTCATTATAATGGTATTTTTTTATACGAGATAAGGATTAATACACAAAAAACCTTGTTCCAATCCGAAGTCTAAAAAGGAAGATATAGTCAGTCAAACATGACAGGGTCAAAACAGTTTTCTGTCTTCTGTGGACCAATAATGGTTCCCAGAAGGCTGTTTCAATTAAAATTCTATAACTTTTGCATGAAAATGATTTTTTACTTCAAATTTGGTATATAAGTAGTTGACTAATTGGTCCATGCATAAAAAATATTTGTTGGGCTGTAATTTGAAGCTTCAGCTTTAACTTATATTAACACTTTTAAGTAACTTTTAATTGATGTCTATTTTGTTATATTTGAAAGAAATTTATTGAAATAGTATGTCATTGAAAAAATAATATATGAATGCTTGTATGGATATGAAACCAATGAAAAAACAAGTAAAGAAAAAGAGCAAAAGGCACGATCATGATAAATCAATAAAGGTTTCTGTACATAAGACCATTACTGATCCACAGGTTCATTTTAAATCAATAACTTCTTTACCTTATTGGATCTCAAGCCGAATTTTAGGATATTAGTATTTCATGAGATCCTCTATCAATAAAAAATACCTATTGCTAGGTTTGGGCTAAAACTTTTAGTATTAGTTCCAAGTTATCATCAAATATTTTCCATATTTGATCTCTAGATTTGTGCCTTGAAAATGAACTTCAAACACCATATTTCAAAGCTTCCCAAAGTTAAGATAGTAATGCAAGATGAACCAAGGAAAAATATGAAAAGATATGCCTAAAGAAGATCAAGATAGACTGCTATGCCGATGCCAATTATTGGTCCACATGACCTCTCATTTAAAAGTTAAGAACATCATCATCTTAATCAATTCTTTAGAATATAGTTTATATCACATTATATATGATAACATTAGTTGATTAGGGATGATTGTCTATCTAAAAGGTGATATCGGAGCACAAAAATTAAGTAGTTAAGGGCTACTTTGAATGTATAAGAAAGTCCACTTACACCTTTCAAAGATTATCTTATAGACGATGAGAAATCATAATATCATTGTAGGGAACAAAATGAATAGAGCCAATGCAAATAAATAGAGCAATTTTCTCAATCCAGTTGATTTAATCCTGGACCTATACATAGTCCATGCTTATTTATATTCAAATCTTGTATATAATATATTATCCTAACATGAAATTTGAGATATATATTGCCAACAAAGGTTCAAATTTACAAAATTTATAGCCTATCATAAAAGTTGATCTACATGTACTATGGTCCTACTTAGACTACAACATTTTGGAGCAGCCACACATTGTCTAACTTTATAATAGTGGAAAGTAAGTAGGTTTCTTCATTTTTTTTTTCCTACTAAGACCACAACAAGGATCTCAATATCCCTTTTTATCATACATTGCGCCATTTAAAAGGCTTATGGAAGAATTATAGTGCAATAAGTTAATTTTTGAGATGAACTAGAAAAACAGGTACGGAAAGTCTTTTGATCTATTTATTTATAGTCATGGCTAAACTTCGTGATATTGCCCTCTATTCATCAATAACTATCACTACCTACATTATTGTTGAGTTTTAGACCTATAAAGATATAATCAATGCACTTTGGAACCTTTCTTTGTGTTCATCCTGTTATATTAGAGCTCATTTAGATCTAGATAATACATGGTTATACCTTAGTTACACTATATTTATGTTGATAAAGTAAATTCCTACATAGAGTTGATTAGAATGCATCATTTACTATCCCTATGAGACTTATGGATGTGATTTATTGAAGCACTTTAACCCATATTTTTATTTTGGATTCTGTACAATAATTTCTTTAGTTAATAACGATACTAATAAAACATATAAACATAAAAAAAAAATTTTGGACTATAGGTTGCCTAGTTAAGGACTCATTGTCACAAAAATTAAGTCAAAATTTGTAATAATAAGAGAGAAATAATTCTTGAACCTCATGCAGCATTTTTAAGCAAAATAGGGTTTGGCGACTTCAATTAAAATCAAATGATAGTGGCAAAACATGGAAACGTGCAAATTGATATGTTTTATCCTAATACATCAATTAATTTCATATTTAGCAAGGTTTAGACACTTTTATGCTAGAAAATTGAAGAATGCAGTTCTAGAGTGCTGTAAAAACTGCCAAATTCTTCAAAATTTGAACAATCATACCAATATAAAGGTGTATCCAATGGTCATGAAATTCTCATAGGTCGTTAAGAATCAAGTGAAGACTCAAATAGTGGTGGTATATTTTAAAATTAAAATTTATCTTGTGAGATATATCGGTTTAAGTGGCAGGGGGTATGGTGGACCATTTCTGGTCCATGGACCAGAAATGGTTCCCGGGACAACTCTAGTGTTAACCACTTTTAATTTTGTGTTGATGCAGTCATCCTGATTCCAAATAAAAAGAAATTTGCCCTTATATTCCTGCAGCAACTTTCTTATCAACAAGTCAACATTACTCTTAGCCATGCTGGACCACAATGCAATCTCAAATTTTGAAAAACACCATTCTAAGAACTCCTGAAATCCAGGCCTGGAAACTGCGAACTTTTGATGGTTCAATTTCTGGATGGTCACTTTTGGCTCGGCCGATGCAGGGATCCTCTCTTTCAAGTCATAAAACTTGCCTAAAACCCCATTAAAATCCAGAACAAGGAGAATTTCAGTTAACCTCTTGGTTTTTGTTGGTTGAGGTTGTATTGGACTCGTTGAGCAATCTGCATCTTGTCAAGGATCCGGGGTTTCTTTGTCAACTTCATTACCTGCATCCGCATTTGGCTCATATTCAGCACCAAAACTTTTTTCTGGTGAAGGACCCCGTACAGAATGAATCTCAAGTGAATTAATTTCCCCCCCCTAAATCAGATGCACTAGGAATCTCTTCGTGATGGCTTCCAGTTGCAGTAGCATTTATCTCTGCAACATAATTGAAATGAGGAAGACCACAGAAAAATACAAAAAAATAAAACATGTATGTGACATCGGTACTTACTTGATACGACTGCATTCAGCTGACTATCCAAATTTCGTTTTGGAGTCTCCACGCCGTCAACAGCTGGGATTGACTTAGGAGTATCAAATGGGGTGAATTCTAGGTACAACCAGGAGGTATCTTGCAGTCTTATAACTGATCGAGGCGTGGATAACTGTTGGATATCCTTGGTCTCAAATTTCTGCAATTCTGCAAACACTAAGTCAGTAGACCTGTGACAACATCAGTAAACATTAGTTAAGGCACTTGTTTGCAGCGAATCTATATTGTTTGCAGCGAACAATATCAAGCCTGGGAGTTGACAACCATTCAAGAGGGTCACGCACCAGGCTTTTTTACTCTCTTTTCGATGTTCCTGTTTATATATATATATCTAAAGTGCCCCCTAAAATGAGCGAGCGATCTCATCCCAGGGGGCACTTTAGATACAATAAACAGGACAAGCAAAAGAGACTAAGCCAGCCAGGATGGAAGAGACTAAGCCAGGATGAAAGAGACCTGAGTACAAGCATCGAGACTTCCCAAACCTTGCTTTCACCCCTCTTTGGACTTACTTGTGTCTATTGGTTCTTGTGGTACCACTCGAACACCAAAAGCCAAAAGCCATGTCTCAGTCATAATGTGGGCACAACTGGGGTTGCAGCCGAGGTTCTAGAGTGTCTGCGCAAAACAAATTCAAAATCAATAGAGTCTTTAGGCGAGGGTTAGAGATGATAATATTTACCTCAAATGGCGTGATAGACATGGAATGTGATCTTGGTGATGCATTACGCTATCTGGCCCGGCAACATTTTACCCTCCCATTTTGGACAACGTCCACAAAATGGACAACCTTCATCACCCTCTTCTTACGCCTCGGGAAGCATTGGAAGTCACGGGATCTAAAGGAGTGTCATGACCACTACGCTCGAAAAAAATCTCAAATCTTTGCATTCGAGGTAGCAGCTCAGGTGATAAGTCTTCACATGCCTTTAGCTCAATTTCAGTTTACATTAATTCCTTATTTAATTGTTTCAGCCGAGGCAACACCGTACCATTTAGCTCTTCATCCTTTAGTTAAACACAACCCGAACACTCTCTGCGGCTTTGGTTTTCTTTGTCATGATTGATTGCCATCACATTGCAAATCAGCTCTAATTCGATGCTTTATGCTCCATCAACTCAATCTTTCTTTTGATATCATTTTTCCTATCCTCGTTTGCTTGCAATCGCGTTGCTTGCATCTATCAAACCTAGCTAATGTTGCAGCCAACCATTCCTTCACAAAAGTCCGCCATAGTCCGCAAAAACAAAACACTACGTATATGTGTCACCCTCCTAACATAGTAAGCCATGTACTGATGGAAAACCACAATCACACACCACACAACACAAGGTAGTCTCTACACACCACCACATACCACACACCATACAACATACGCTGCACAGTACACACCACACAACACGCTGTGGTGGTGGTGGTGGTGGTGGTGGTGGTGGTGGTGTGTGTGGTGGTGGTGTGTGTGGTGGTGGGGTTTGGTGGTGGTGGTGGTAGGGTGTGTGGTGGTGGTGGAGTGTGGTGTGGGACATGGTGGAGTGTGGTGATGGGGTGTGGTGGTGGGGTGTGGTGTGGTTGTGGTGGAGTGTGGTGGTGGTGGATTGTGGTGTGGGACATGGTGGAGTCCGGTGGTGTCTTTGTGGAGTCCGGTGGTGTCTTTGTGGTGGTGGTGGAGTGTGGTGGTGGTGTGTGGTGTGGGAGTGTGGCGGTGGGAGATGGTAGAGTGTAGTGGTGGGAGATCGTGGGGTGTGGTGTGGGACATGGTGGATGCCAACAACTCACCACCACCACACATACCTCATTTATCATTCTGGCATCCATTGCACGAAATGCCCCACAGATGGCATCATAGAGACACAACATGACAATACAGCCAACATGATATGCAAAATGTGATTCTTGAAGTGGATTTGATGTTACCTTTTCTGTGTTGATAGAAACAATCTAGATCAAGCTTGAGATTTTTTTCTGTTGTAACACAACTAATAATTGAACATACCTGCAATGGCATGTTTTGGTCTCACAACATTGCTCTGCTTTTCTGTTTTGATTTGTGAGTTCAGATTGAATGTGTGGTCTAGAGGAACATGATTTGGTTTTTTCCCTATCATCTTCATCATCCCTGTCACTTTTACTATTTTCCTCCTCGTCAAGCTGGATTTGCCTATGCTTTCTCTTGGGTCTAGAAGAACTGGCCTCTCTTTCTCATCGGGAGTTTTATAATAATCCGAGAAGCTCTTCCAATTAACAGCCTCCCCCTTTATATGCAGATAATAAGCCACTGCCCAGGTTCCAGGAGCCATTCCACCCCATGTATGTGGCTTCCCTGTAATTCTTTTGTAAATTTGCATGAACTCTTTGTATTGTTCATTGCTCAGATTCTTCAACCTGTACAAGAAAACATATGCCTTAATTTTTCAGTTTGAACAAAACATTTGGGGGAAAATACCTGTAGCCAGATTTATTTGGAACTCTGTCACCCCAAAGCTTCTTTAGATCTTCGTGGGGCACAATCTCTTGTTTGAGGAGAGATTTCATCGTGTAACCAGTGGTGTTCAATTCTGACTCCATTAGGGTTCAATCGGCAAGAAGCGGCAAAAAAACAAAGGAAGAGGTGATTCCTTCTTATTCAAAAAGGTGGACAATGATGTGGCATAAAATTCAAAATAACCGACGCTCATTAATTCGCACTCCCGCAATCTCCGCTTTGGTATGCACCACCCGATTCTACCACAAAGGCGGTGCCAAAATGTGGCATCAAAATGCGCTTTTACCCAGTGGGCTTCGGCCCCTAAGCGGGTGCTTTTTTTTTTACCTACTCAATTTCATGACGCTCCAGCACCGGCTCAGCACCTATTTTCATCATTTGCTCATGACGTGAAGGACGCCCTTCATCATTTTTTGAAGGACGCCCTTCATCATTTTTGCAGGGTGTGCAGGCCTGCGCGCGAAAACTTTTCGCAGGCAGAATTGATTAGGTGTAGGGTGCTAGGGATTCTCGATTCCTGATCATTTCGATTTTGAAGCTTGATTGAAAGTGTAATTGGGAATTTCGGTTTATTCTGCTACTCTTACGAATTCCAGCATCTAGCTATGGCGCTCAAGTCTGGCGAGGTAAAAATCCCTCTATTTCTCATGTACTGATATTGAACTAAAAAAACACTGTTTGATGTTATCAGGAACTGCTTTTGGCAAGAACCGAGTACGAATTTCACACAAACAGAGGTTTGTGTAATGAAGGGAAGAAGCCAAAGGATTTGAAGGCCAAGGATGTTTCCGACCGTGATTTTCTTGATGTCTGGCAGTGCCCACTTCGGAAAGGAAAGATAAACTTAAAATTTGTTAGGCCCCGGTTAAGCCAGCATGTTTATGACTGACTTGGAAAGAATCTATCAGAAAAGAAAGCCTACCAACAATGAGGTTAGGGTAACCTTTGCTCGAGCTTTTGCTTGGAGTAATATCCAACGAGCTTTGTCAAACCCTGGGCAATTCAAAGTAAACTGGACTAGTTTTGCTGCAGAAGCTTATCGAACATCTGAGCGCCAGATTTCTAAGGGGGAGACCAGCGGCTACTATTTGAATAGCAATGCTATTTTGGATCACTTCGGTAAACTTGCTGAAATGAAGAGAGATGCAGAAGAGTTGCTATTATCAAAACAAAAGTCTTTATTGAGGAAAGAAGGTGTTGTTGCTGGAGCAGACATAGCTTGCAAAGCTATATATGAAAATATACAGTTCAAGCAAAAGTCCAGAGAAGACCTTGAACGTGATTTTCCAGAAGAAGTTGCTGCTATTGCAAAACTAAAGAATGATGAAGAAGTTATGGGAGAGCTTTTGGAGATAGCACTTCTGCAAATAGATTCTAAAGGGGAAGAACACATTCATGCTGAAATTTCTGTGCTGAAGGATGAAATAGCATCCTATGAGGCATCAATGGCGAAGTGGCATGCAAACGCTAAGCATATTTCAGCCATGCAACAAGATAGTGAAAGTACCAAAACTATGATGGAGTTGGGTATGGGTGTCTATTCTTTGCCTTTGCTAACTAGTGATGTATGTCAGGCATGTGGCCTTTGTTTTCCTCAAGAATATGACCTGTTTGTTAAAATAAACCAATGTGGACATAAATATCATGTCTTTTGCTTTTCGACTGTGCTGAAAACTATGCACTGTGTGGTTCCCTGTTGTGGAGAGGAAGTCCCAAGCAGTATTTTGCAGGAACTGGGATTCAAAGAATTCAGTACTATTATTGAAGAGGACTCTAACTATGAAGATGAAGAAGAAACTGAACTAGCTAACAGTGCTGAAGATAAGAAGCAGAAGGATGAAGTTGATAGCAGGACCACTTTGTACAATAAACTTGCAAGTATTGATTTTAAAGCAGAAAGGACTGGAAAAATTAAGAAAAGGAAGACAAAAGCCAGCACAAAGAAAGACTCGAAACCTGTTTCAAGTAAGTATTCTTGTTCATTGTATCTTCTAATGTTTTTGTTTTGTGCTAACTTCAATTCTATTTGAGCAGTTATAGATATTGACAAGCTGAGTCCTGTTAAATTTGCTCACATATCTCCCATAAAAGGTACACATTTAGTTTTAGTGTTATAACTTCTCTTTAAGTTACATTAATTTTAAATTAATCTTGCAGACAAGAAGACCCCTGGCAGCACTGGACAGCCTGCAGACAAGAAGACCCCTGCAAGAAACAAGCCTGGAGCACTGAAAAAAATAGTAAGTCTAAGCGAAAATTTGAATAGTAGTCCATGTTCAATTTAATTGTAGTTAATATTGAATTCTTGTTGCAGGAAATGTGTCTAAGATTGCTGCAAAATCTTCTGCTGAAGATGCAAGGATGAAGCATATAGAAGATCAAGATGCTGAAGCAGAAGTAGATGTTGGAGATGTAGAAAAAAAGGATGCTGAAGAGGTGCTTACTGAACAGACAATGGCTAACAGCCAAATTGGTGAAGTTCTAGCAGGTGTATCAGAGGATTATGGAGCAGATTCTGAAGAATAAATCCTTCCAGGTGGTACACTCGAGGAAAATTATCTTGTTTTTAAAAAGGCAAGACTTTCTGGAATTTAGCAGTCTTTCAGCAGTTTGTCTGTACAGAACCAGCATCTTAACAGAACCAGCATCTTAACAGAACCAGCATCTTATCAGCATCTACCAGGCTTGTTTTCTTTTTAAAATATTCTGAGGATCTTGTATACATGCAATACAATTTTGTTCCATAGTGTTGACATGTTTGTTGTATATTTCTATGATAGCAATATGATTGCTCAAACATTCCAAGTGATATGAATTAAATTTGTTATGTTATAGAAATATGATTGCTCAAACATTCCAAGTGATATGAATACAAGTTTTGTTTGGGTACTTAAGTTAAATTTGTTCTGTTATAGCAATATGATTGCTCAAACATTCCAAGTGATATGAATACAAGTTTTGTTTGGGTACTTAAGTTAAATTTGTTCCTCTTTTTTCAAGCATCTACATCATGTTTTCAAACTAAAACAATCATGTTTCATTCATGTTTACATATTTCATTTTGACAACTAATTTGATCAACAAATTTGAGATATAAATGTGATCAATTGTGACAACTTCAATATGATCCTACACGACCATACATGTTTCATTCAATATGACAATGTTCTACCCAATATTTCAATGTTTCATTCATTCATATTTCATATTTCATGTTTCATTCAATGTAACATATTTTGTATCCATACCAATATGACAACAAATATTTATTAATTCATAATGTTTCACATGATTCGAATACATATTCACAGTGTTTAAAAAGAATCACACCATTTGGCATTGTTTACAATTTACAATTTACAGTTTGAATCACAAAGCATCTTTGCCTTTTGCTGCTTTTGCTTTTGATTTCTTCTTTCCTTTCAGCTCATTTCCTTTAGATTCTAAAACTTCCTGAGCATAAATAGATGTGCTTTGATGCAAGCTGTCCATAATATGACCTTCAGGGAGCTCAAACAGGTTGTTCCTCAATCTGGTCATATCAAAATTAACAGCCAAAACCAAATGGCTGTATACACTGCACTCTGGCTCATGTTCTAGCAATTCATACAAGTTACCATTAATTAACTTGTAATATTTTCCAGTAACAACTACTTCATTCCTACCAAACTTTTGCCCCCAAGGATCCTTGTATGCTTTCTCTATAACATGCTTTGTTATAGTGCATTTTAAAATATAAAAGTCTACTTTTTCTTTGTTGTTAGGCTCAGCATTGACAGAAAGTTATCTCCAACAACAATGATATCTGATTTCCACTCATGATCTCCTTCAAAAACAGGGCCTTCAACAACTTCCTCAATATAGCCAGCACCCATAGGTTTTAATTCAGAGTATGACCACGTGCCTATTCTAGCAATGTAGGGATACTTTGCATATTTTCCTAACCAACAATTATAACAGAAACATGTGAAGTTCATATGTGCCACTTGAGTCGGGTCAGTTCTTTGAGTAGGCCTGATGGAATGAAATTTGCTAGAGCCAGATAGAGTTGCACAATCATACCTTTCACTTCTATCAACATCTCCTATGCCAACTTCCCAAAAATATCTGTCAAACACAAGCATTCACAAGCTCATCAAATTAGAATGTATAAAAATCCAGCAGTTCAACAACACACCTGTATCTGTCCTTGCCTTCTATTGTCATGTTGTCACTGAAATGTTTTTTGCAAAAAACCACTGCATCATGTGCATTTCTAAGTGGCACAGAATTTCGTTTTAACATCTCATGAGTTAGGGCTCTCTTAATGACAGCTCCAGCACCATCATGTTCACCTGTTTCTCTATCAGATTAGTGCTGGAAATGAACATTAACTCTAATTAAATGAAAATGAAAGTTACCTTTCCCATGATAAGAAGCAAAATAATTCCAAGTTATTGGGATGCCACTAGTTTGATAATTTCTTCCTAAAAAGTAAAATGTTCTACTTCCTTTCCACTGGCTAGAACATCCATCAGACCAAACAATATGTCTGTTGTACTTGATTTGTTTGCTGGACAAAAATGCTGCATGACTGTTCAAACAATGTTGCATAAACAAAGTGTCATGTTCCCTATCATCTGAAATGTAGAAGTGAGTTTCTTTGATGATTCTTCTCTCATCTTCATCCAATTTAGGGTCATCACTTTTGTTGGCATGTCTGTATGTTATATGCACTAAAATTGTGCACTGATCATTCCTCCAATACAGACTTTGAATTTCTTGCTGAATCTTAAAGCTGTAATTTTCAGAAAAATCAATCACTGAAACTATTGCATCCTTTGGAAATGTTTCCAAACACTCCTTGAATTGCCTGGCCTGCCATCTACCCTCATAGTTGTGTGGAATGAATTCCTTCAGCACTTTTCTGGCATTCTGTAAAATATCAGCATCACTTGTGGTCTTGTAAACCAGTTTAGTGACTAGTTTTTTTCCCAGCTTATAACCTCCTTTGTCATCAGGTTCTTCTACAGATTCATATATCTACAACAAATACAGAAATTAAAAATAAAGCTACACGATAATGAAGCATAAAAAACAGCAACAATCTTAGTACCTTGTCATATGTCTTCCACTCCACCTGCACACCATTTTTGAAATTCTCTTCTTTTGGACATGTTGGCAGCTTGCTAGGTCCACACTTATTACACTTGGAGAGTTAGGCAGTCATGTGCATACCATTCTTTACTTTCATCTCTTGGACAAACAAGAGACCTCCAAAGCTCACTTGTTGAAGCATAGGTGCTCTTCCTTGCCATGCATGTTGGTCCAGGACCACAAACGTCACACATGCATTTACAATTTGGACCATGAATTTTTTCATCATGTCTTACTTTGTTAATTGCAAGTCGAATAAAATCTGCTCTCATATGATAGACACAACAACATGTCTCTCTGTCCTTTACTTTCCTAACATAAGGGGGTTTCAAGGCATGAAAAACTAAGAAAGAAGCCTCAAACTTAGGATACTCCCTTCTGAAACGCTGGTAAAATGAAACCTGCAATAACAGATACCAGAAAGTAGAATTACAGCAATTGTAACAACATCCAGCATGTGCAATCAAACTAACCTGAGTCTCCTCCAGGAAGTGTAATGGATGCATGATCTTGAATCCTTTAGCCAATCTAATCATTATAAAATCTATATTCTGCCTCCTGGAGATTCAATTTCCCTTTCTGGGTAGTATGATAATGATGCTTGGCTGAAGAAGATTTGCCAAATCCAAAAAGATCTAACCACAAAGTATCAAATCTTGTATCAGTAAGCACCAGAGGGGACTTGTTTAAGGAGTTGCAGAGGGTGACATCTATGAAGTGTGTCATTTGGAAAATGTAGACTATAATTGGAACATCCATCCATAGGGATGTCAATAACAGACTGGTCTGCGCGAACAAAAGCCAAGAACATGTACTGCGCTAGTGGCAGCACTTCCATGAGTTCCTAGTATTTGATATTATAGCATCTTCTCTAGTGCATTGTGGCCACTCAGCATCAAGCCTGAAACAGAAAATCAACAAAAACTGATCTTTTAGTAGCATCACCAATTTTTGAATAAATTCAGCTAAGCATGTTTGCTGCAGAACCAAAAGCTTGTATGCATTTTTGCAAGTATAGATCAATCTGGCACTTGGGAAGCAGCAAATCTTCATCTTTGAGAAAAATGGTCTCTAAATTAGGAGCTGCTGTACTGTTTTACTGAGACGTTGCTGCTGCTAATTAGACCCACATTTCTTCTTATACATATTCTTTGGTTTTATATTATTTTTTATTATTAGGTATGTGTAAATGGAGCCGGACAAATCCATATGGATAGTGCAGGAAAGAAGTTTATGAATTCAGCAGCAGAATATATGAAATTTCATTGCCATGACCTTCATCAAATATGGCCACGTGTGAAGAAGAGCCATAAGGCGCGTGTAATTTCTGAGTTGAAGGCACATTATGGTGTTGGATTTTCTAAACGGCATGTGTTAAAAAAACTTGGCCGTAGATGGAATCATTACAGGTTAACATATCGCATTATAAGATTTGTGTTATAAATCTTTCTTTTGGATCTTCTGCTTTTGTATTCTGCAGAACTAAATTGAGAAAAGAAGTAAGAGAAGATCCTACCATGGATAAGCCTGATGAGGTAAGGCAGGACTCTTGGGATCTGTTTTTAGAAGATAGTAAAAAAGTATATGCTCGTTCTATACGACCTGCTGCTGCAAGGAAGGAGAAGCAAAACACAGGCTCCGGTGGAGACGATTACATCAGAACTGAATTTGTACGTTGTCTTTAGACATGCTTTTTCTATTTTAGCTCTTTCTAGTTTTAATTATTCATGCAGTTCAAGCACTATTGTGGCTATCCCACAGATGCACATCTTGATGAGATAAAAAAAGCGGGTGGTTTCCAGCGATGGATCAAAGATCAAGACATCTCCGAGAAAAAGGTACAATTTTACTTCTATTTTACTTCTATCAAATCCGTTATATGGTATGTCTGGCATATCTCTTTCTTTTATTAAAGCACTAGAATATTTTACATCTCTAGCATGTCTTCAAATTTGTCTTCTGCATGCTCTTCACTTCCTTATCATTTTTAGCTCTGATTTTACCACATGTAGAGACTCTGATTGTTACCAAGAATTACCGGAATTGCATTTTTAAAATGTGCACTATTGACATGTTTTTCACACAGCAGTTTCAATGTGTATCTATGTGTAAACTTATTCTCATTGAAATGATGTCGACTCATGGCCCTGATCTGATCTGATCTATCTCGTGCCTCTTTATGGGTCTATTTAAATCATTACTGTCTATTTTATCCTGTTGTTGTTTTTGTCATAAATATTGTTTTGTCTTTTATATTGACCTTGTTGTTATGTTCTTCGCTTAGTATGATGCTAGGGATTTTGTGGGCAAGGGTGCCACAAAATGCACCTTCAAACTCAAAGAGATTCTTGAGAAGGTAAGTGGATTGGAAGGAAAGTGGTTTGTCTTAGTTTAAATAGCTCTCTAATGATGTTATCTTCTTTCTATGCAGGATAATGACAAAAGTACTGATAGGCAAGAACAAGGAGATAAGGAAGCTGAGACATCAGAAGAGTTAGACATAATCGGTTTGGATGAAGAGGTATATATAACCACAATTAAATTTCGAAATACACAAAATCTTATTGTTTTAGAAATCTTGTGGTGTTGATGTGTAGGAGAAAGAAACAAGTGAATCATCTGATAGTGATGGCAACACTAGTTCATCAAGCGCATCACATGGAAGTTACTCGAGTAGCGGAGATGAATCTGAAGGATCAGATGTAAAAGAAAACATGTAATGATATTGCGCGGGAGATCTATTCTCGACGTGGGGAATCTGAGCCGTCTATATAACTCGAACCTATTTAGTTTGGGGAATTTGAGCCGTTTATATAACTCGAACCTATTTAGTTTTAATTTTGTTGTGTTGCTTGAGAAATTGATTTAACAAAGCTATTTTCAACTCTAAATTATTAGTGAAGGTTTTTATACTTGAGCAATATATTATGGTTTCCAATTCTTGATTTTGTCATATCTCTCTTCCTCAAAATAAAAATATGAAATAAATAAAAATAGAATTAAAAAATAAAAAATAAATAGAAAAAAAAGTAAAACAAAATAAGAATATAATTAAAAAAAAAAAGAATAAACGAAATAAAAATAAAGAATAAACAAAATAAAAATAAAAATTATTAAAAAACCAAATGGTATTATATGTGATATAAAGGCCTAACCAGATGGTATTATATGTGATACAAAGGTTAGTATGATTGTAAATATGATACTATAGATGCTAATTATGACTTTAAGAGTGATGTAACATGTGACCCTACATATGGCATTATAGGCAGGCACATTAATGATAAGAGATGTTATTATGTTTGATACTATCTCTGACCTTATATATGGAATTGTATTTGACACTATTAATGTTATAATTTTCGACCCTACAAGTGATACTATATGTGGCACTGTTGATGACAATATTGTTGATACTAGCTATGGTACATATATTGACATGATAGGTGACATTCATTACAACACTATAAGTGGTGCTAATAGTGATATAAGAGTGATGTCATAGATGATGCTATTGTGTCAGTGTGGATGCCACAAGCAATGGTACTATTGTCGATGCTACAGGTGATACTAATAGTTATATAAGAGTGATGCCACAGATGACACTATTATGTCAGTGTGGATGACACAAGCAACGATACTATTGTCGACACTCTAGGTGGTACTAATGGTGATATAAGAGTGATGCCATAGATGACACTATTATATCAGGGTGGATGACACAAGCAATGATACTGTTTTCGACGCTACATGTGATATTATGGATGACGATATCAATGATGCTATTTCTCAACGGGTCAGTTTTTGAATACTTTCAAAACATGGTTTTAAGTATATAAATGACGAAATTAATGACTTAAATTGTCTATTTGTTTCTTGCATGGAGACACTCGTGTGTTATCTCTCCAAAAGTCAACTACTAGTTTCCTCTCATTATAAGAGAGTCTGTCACATCTAGTATTCTTCTTGAAGATGGACTATGGTCCACTACCATGCTCTGCAGCCAATCTTCTATTGACTGCAACTGACACAATCTTCCTATTCAAATTCATTTGCTTGGCAAAAGCAAACTTGTTAGTTTCACCATTGACTGTAAAAGTCATTGCAGCACTTCTTGCTCTCCACACATCTGTAGTTTTTGAATACTTATGAGCTGTAAAAGACTCCCTCAAATTGTTAATGATTGTTTTCATTGTGTTTAATCCTTTGCTGTTTGAGAGATCTAGTTCAGGTATCCACTTTCTAGCATCCCCTAGAGTTTTCATTCTTTCTTCAGATGTAGCATTCTCACACAATTCGTTCACAAGCTTGCCTAATTCTTTTGACAACTTTCTTTTTTTCCAACTGCTGAATGAACCTTTCTTACCAACAATAGCATCATTTGCAACTGCACCTTTGTTGCCAGTTGCAGCATTCATTTCTTTTTTCTTCTTTCTTTGAATCCTCCTTGTTTCGGCCTGTCTTTTTTTGAAAGAGGCTTCATATTTCTCTTGGTTTGCAAGCCCTGCATGGTTCATAGCACCTACATTGATGAAACAATTCTAACTACAGTCAGAACGAAATTTATCAATGCAAATACCTCTATTATAGCAAGTACCTATATTGTGAGAGTCAGATCCAACCTCTACAGCATTGCCAACATCCATAACTTCAGCATCCTCAAATGAAATTCCACCATATTCTCCTGTAATTTTAGCATGTCAGTTTAGTTTTTATAAACCAAGTAACAAATTTAAATTGCATACTCGACATGTTGAAATCATGTTCAAAGTCCATAAATTCAGCACCCATCTTTGAAGTAGCACCATTGAATGAATTCTGTTCCATTGAAAGCAGTGCATTACATCAGTCAGCAATTTAGAACAAAAAAAATTCAGCAATTTAATAGCAGAAGCATTTAACAAGGACTACCTTGTCTTTCATCTTCATGATGGAATTCTTGATTTGAATTTTCGACTTCATATGTAGTTTCTTCATTCCTTGTGAAATCCACTGTTTCAGATGAAATGTGAGTGCCAGCTTTGATTTGTGTAGGTGATTCTTCGAGGTAATTTTCTGCAAATTGTGAACAACACTCCAGAAATCGTTTGGAATTGTTGACGAACTTTTGCATGCTCGGCAGCATTCTCCTGGCATCAAATTGCGCACAATGCTTGGACACAGAAGCAAGGAATTCATCTTTCAACTCAAGAACCATAGCTGTGCTTCAAGAAATGCTGAAATAACATAATTCTGAAGGTGCAGCATTTGAATTGGGCGGGGAAATTCCAATTCGAATTGGAGATTGCAAACTAAAATTTTGGGATCGATGACTTGGCCAAAAATAGCGATTCTGATGGATCTTGACTCCCGCTCAAGGCTGGCTATGGCGGGTGAAGTGCCTGACGAAACGTGAAAGGCCGTCGAAAACATTTGATGACGGGTATCAGCACCTTACCAGCACCAATGTCGCGACATGATTTTTTGAGTAGGTAAAAAAAAAAGCACCCAAGCATACTAGGCATCCCTCTTGTGGGATTCCTAGTATGCTTGGATGAGCGTCGGAACTTGTACTGGGGTTCGACTCCCCAGGTTCATAATTATTTGTTTGGTCAAACTTCCAAATTTGAGATATTGTATTTATTCAATGGTTTGGTTGCATCATAGGGGTAGGTCAAATATAGGGGATTTGACCCCATCTTGACTTGCACTTAAGGGCTGGAATTTTGCCCCATGGCATATGCTCTAAAATATGCCACCATCGGATGGTCCCTAAAAAACCATTTACATGTTTCTATATTGGGTATAAACCCATTTTTGTGTTCCTTTCTCCTAGAGGTTTTAGTAATGGAAAAAATTAAATTAAAAAATACAGTGGCAGAGCTTTGGAAACTCTCATCACAATATGTAATACAATGGGTCCATCATTGTCATACTGTCTGTTTTTGTATTTTATGTATTTGACAAAAAAGAACAAATCCTTTAGATCAACCATGCAAAACAAATCATTAAAACGATCAATGCAGGATAAGGAAGGAAGGAAGGAAGGAAGTTTATTTTAACGTCCACGGAGGCCAGAGGCCTATGAGACGGTACATGCAGAGAACAGGCAAAAAGCCAAAAACCCCAACACCAAAAACAAACAATGTAACTGTACAGGTAGATCCCTACTACCGGGATGAAAAAACCCCCAATTGGGAGGAAAAACCCTAACAGTAGGCTCTCAAATACCATGCCCCCGAAGAGCAAGTCTGACGGCCGGAATCTGCAGGATGTAAGCTCCCAATCGCGCTACCATAGGTGATGTGAGTAACTGATGTAGCGGTGTGTCAGAGCATCTAAGATCAGTGTGCATTGCTCGGACATGGGCATATCTTTGCCGGGCAATCACTGAGGGCATGGTGCTCATCCTCTATCACGTGCATCTCACAACACCGACATATCCTCTCCTCCCCCGGGATCCCGTGCCCCCATTCACCCCCAAAGACTGTTTTCAATTCGAGGTAATGGGAACTCGTCCTTATGGCAGCAATAGCTCTCCGTTTCTTCACCGAGATGTGTGCTTTCAAATCCGATGGGGTCCATGCTCAAGGCCGGGATTAATCGAGTGTGATAGTGCTCGTCTTGGGCTTTGCAAGAGTAGAAGCATCCATCCGTAGTGGCAGCATAGCCCGCATCCAATTGCCCATTCTCGCACATCGAAATCCGCCCGGTGCCACCATCTGTTGGTAATCCATAGACCACCTCATAAACCATCCCTTACGATTATGCTCGTGCCATACCCTCTTCACGGGCGGGGGGGCCCTGCGCGTTAACAACTTGCTGTGGAGGCAAGCGATGCCCATCCATCCCATCCACCTTATGGAAGCAAGTAAGATGCCCAGCAAGATAGCGAATCTTTGTAAAGGCCAAAACCCCGTCTCATACAACAAAATCGATGCGATGCGGTGTCCTTCACTCCCAAGTTATATGTCAAGAAAGCTTTACGCACCCTTTCCAACCTATCCCACGTGTTTTTGCTAACTGGCGGGCCCCAAACCTCCACCCCATATAGCAGCCCCCCGCCGACCAAAGCCCTAAATCGGTGTGCTCTCCTCGCCCGATCCGCGGAGATATATCCGCAACAACACGCGTTTTTGCCGCATATAGAGCCTTCCGGCCTGACCGGCTCTCCTCTCCACACACTCATCCCACAAAGATGTTAGTAGTGAAATCAATTCCCGGATACTTGAAGCTCCGCACCATCTCCACTTCCCGCCCCCCTCGTAATATAACTCCGGGATAGGGTGTTGCGAGGACAGGATCGCGAGAAGCTTAGTTTTGTGCAAGTTCACTGTCATTCCCGTTGCCCCACAGAACCCTCCGAGGGCATCCAAATGCTACTGCATACTGCCGACTGTGTGGGCTAGCAAAGCTACATCATCCGCATATAGTAACTGGCTCACAGAGGTCGCATCCGATAATTGCACCCCGGCTCCCCCATGGTGCTACATCCACGTCTCCAAGCTATCAATGTACAACCCAAAGAGCGTTGGAGACAACGGGCAGCCCTACTTAACTCCCATAGTGCTAGCTACCCGCCTATCTTCATAAGGCAGTGCAGTATAAATCCCATCATAAAGTTGGTGCACCACATTCTGCAACTCCTGTGGAACTCGCAATTCTTGCAACCTCGCCACAAAGATATCTCTCGGGGCGGTATCATATCGCGATCTTAAAATCTACAAAGCAAAGAATACAAGTCCCCGTGGACGCATTCGGCTTGCCTCCATCAACACTCTCAAAGTGAACATATGGTCGGTTATTGTGAGTGGGGCGAAGCTGCACAGCCAATTGGCGCACCCCCTCCTCCTCGGCCCACTTAGTGAGTTTCTTCTCCACCACCCTGCCAGGAGCTTTGTAAACAAATGAGCTTACCATAATCATCCGGTAATCGCCCGACTCATTCAGATTACCCGGCTTTATGAACAGGGAACAACCTTACTAACCATCCACTCGGGAGCCCCTCCCTCGAGGCACGGTTAATGATCACCGCCGTCGGGGCCCTACCACAGATGGGCCACCCCATTTCAACAGCTTCGGCTGCAGCCCACAGTAAATCCTTTGCCTTGCCATTCGCGGATGCACGAGACCCTCTTTGGACATCCTCCCGCGTGAGCTGCAGCAACTCTCCTACGATGGGGACCACGGCATTAGCTCACGGGGGTCATATAACTCCCCGCAGCGGTGCATCCATTGCTCCACACTTACATTACCAGTCACCGGCTTACGGTATAACACCTTACGCCAAAAAGCTTTTGGCTCTGCCATGAGCATGTCAAACAGGCGCTCCTGAGTTTCTGCCATGTATCTCCCCTTCTTGGCTTTTAGGAAGAGCTTATAGTCTTGCAGGGCCTGTGGCCGCAATTGTGGATCTATGACCAAGCGCAGCTGGCTCTTTAGAGCCTTGCAATCAGCATCAAACCATGGGTTCTCAGGAAAATGCGCGGTGTCCCTCCTTGGAGGGCCCTTCACTGCAAAGGAAGCACCAGCAGCTGCAAGCAGTGCCCTTACCAGCCATGCACATCTGTCTTGCAGTGTGTAGAAGCTATCAAACCCCTGTAACTCCTGCACCAACAGAGATTCATATTGTCCCTGCTTCTGATAGCGTGGGATGTATGGTAATCCTCCACGCCCCCTTTGCGGTGTCTCCACTATTGAGTGCTCCCAATTCAGCGTGACATAAAGTGGGTAGTGAAGTATCACAATGATGAATATGTAGCATTATAACAGGGGGTTTTTTTTGTGATTTTATACGCTTTTTGGCATGGTTTTCATATGATTTTATGGGCGTATTGCACGAGGCATACTAATCAGTACATCTAGAGTGCACCAAGCTTTTGCATGCAATTTGTGCAATTTTTGTTTCATCCTCCTCAATGGTTAAGATTAGAGGGCTTACAAAGAAAGCCCTCTTTTAATCCAAAAAGATCCAAGGGCTCACGCAGAACTGATACACATTAATTTCCAGAGTCCAATCTGGCCGCCTTGTTCATGAGTCCGGTGTAAAAAATACACAGGACTTCCAGCGGGTTTAAGCGCCTACCTGTCAGCCGGTGGACCCGTTTGCTCCTTTCTTTCCTTCCTCTCGCCGGAGCTTGTGATCCGCGCCATAACTCCCAACTCCGGTGCTGGGTTTATTGCCGTTTATATCGGACCTGCACACCCTCTGCGTTTTTGCCATGGCCTTATATTGCATGCAAGGCGCTTCTGCTGTTAAATATCTTCTGAGGGTTGGATAAGCTTCTGCAATGAGGAATCTGGTGCGGAATCCTCGAATCTGGCTATGGTTTTGGTTATGGGTAGCTGTTCTAAATTTGAGTTGCATTGCTTCTCCTGACGACGGCAAGGCCGGCCTTCTGGCCTTCAAAAATGCACATGATTTTGGCGACAGGTAGACTGGAATGAAAATGTGGACCACTGCGGATGGCTTGGAGTTACCTATGCACGAATATCACGGTATGAATGCTTTGCAACGCCGGCAGGCCAGATTGCACGAAGCGCCACCACAGAAGCAGCAGCCCCAACTCATCTTCGAAAATGTGGATACTTCTGTAAGTAGTTTCTTATATATTCACATCTATCTAATGACCCATAACTCTTAAATTACTCTGCTGATTATATAGAATCCAGTGTATTCCGGGGAAGAGCACCCTACTTCTGCAGAAAGCAAAAGGTAAAGCAGAGCAGGGATGTAGCTCAACCTTCCAGGAGGTTCATAGGTCCATTGCAACCAGGCCAAGAACCTCCAAAAATTTTAATGGAATCAACAATCAAGGATAATGATGAAAAAACTGTCCCAGCAGAGCCTTTGGTGATAGAAGACAAGTCTGCAACAGAGGGTAATGTATGCAACTTATGCTCAAGTGTTTTTCCAAATTTTTATATTTTCACTATGGACCTTTCTCTTCAGATTTAGTTACCATCATTTCTAAGTCCAAGCCGAGAAAACTAGCTAAAAAGCGGCGATGGTGGTGCCATGAAGTTTTCTTCTTCTTTTTTTTTTGCGAAGGCTACCAAGCGTGGGATTACCATAAAAAGGCGTAAAAGAGTTAGCCATGCTTGTACATTTGGTAAGTAGAACTTAGAGAAATATTTTGTTAAGTTGGAATCCAAAGAACTTGACAACATTAGTAACTTGACAACATTGCCAATTGGTCTTAACTTGAGTAAGAGTAGACGAAATGCAACTGTTGAATGATGATTTTATTTTGCAGGAGCTGCTTATTTTGCTCCTTGTTCTCTGCTTAATGTATATGCCATTATTCACGGCATCAATAGGATATTTGAAATTCATTAGGCAGTTGCCGCCAAGTTCATGTTTTTATGTATCATATACATTTGCTACATGTTCTTTGTTCTCAATATTTAATGGTGTAAATGCCTCTATGAGATTGTGGTGTTGAAATAAGATATTTATATCCATGCATTTTCTACATATCCTTTGTTCTTTGTTCTTACTATTTGATGGACAAATTCTGCATAGTAAATGTCAGCATCGCCACTCCATTTTCAAGGACAAAAGATACAAAGACGTAAGATACAAAGATGGTCCTATTTGCTGATCTTTGTAAAACGCATGTCGATATAGAATTAAAACTCTTATTTGTATATTTCTTGGCACTTACATACTTACATAAATAGGCTAACTAGCACATAAAGTTTACCTATGTCTGCTTTAGTTAGGGCCCGAAGGGCCCAAAATTTTTTTTCATATAACAATCAACACACAACTACCATTAACATTATTAACACAAACCATTGCATTTAACACATTTAAATTAAAATCCCCCTTAAACCCCCTTTGGTTTGGGTGCATATTCACACGGGGGGTTACGTAGGGCAGCGAGAGCCCCAAAAATATATTTACAATACATGTACAAAATTAATACCATTAAGTACATTCTCTCAAATCTTATAGTATTTTGCAAACCTTAATATACAGTATACAAAAACTTGTACATGCATACCCCACAAACGAGGATCGCTATGTACGGTCCAGATCTTGGAATAAAGGGTAAATATGCCCATCCAATAGCAAACAAATTAGAACTAGCAAACTAAAAGACACAACAAAAGTGTACATTTTTACCTTAGTAATAGCTTATGGACAACGAACCTATTGATAGAACACATATGCACAACTTTAACATTCTTTAAGAATCTATAATGCATAATAGAAAGCAGCGTATAAGGTTCTAACAGAAGCAAAAAAAGAGATTATTTTGAGAAGAATTGCTTTGCAGGAAACTTAAAAAGAGATTATAGAAAATGACTAAATAATGTGGCATAGATTAGCAAATTTTGCAATATTAAATCTTTGAGGGAATAAAACAAATAAAGTCCGATGTCAGTAATGCAAATTGCATTGCAAATCTGTGTAATGGAAGGGTTCCGTACATTAAAATATACCAAAGCTAATATACACTATCTAATTTTAATCAAACAAGCTTAAGGCAACATGTTGTTGCCAATACCTCTTCAAATGTAAGATATTAATGGGATTTGGCAGCTCCCTTCCATGAAGAACAGACTTCAGCCAGTAAGGGTCTTTTCCTGCTGCTCCAATCACTTTAAAAGGGCCTTCCCATAGATTCTCAAATTTGGCTGCTACATCTTCCCTTGATTTATTCCATTTGAGCACTAATTCTCCTACCTTGAAGCTTGTGAGCAGCCGTGAATGTGATGTCCTTGGCTTTCTTGTAACGTTCCTAACCGACATGCCCTTAACCAACTGGGCAAAATCGTCTAGACGTTTATGAGTAGTCACTTCTACTCATTTATGTCAGTGTCTCGGGAACGCCCCACAGGCACATTCAAGGTTCAAATATTCGAGGGCCCGTTACAGTCTCTCCCACTAGACTATGCTCGTCCTCGAGTATCACAAACTAAGTCATGACCTATCGTCCAACGGTATTGCGGGTCATACTTGCCCCCCATAGAGACTCGAACTCGAGCCCTCCTCTGATACCAAATGTAACGTTCCTAACCAATATGCCCTTAACCAATTGGGCAAAACCGTCTAGACGTTTATGAGTAGTCGCTTCTACTCATTTATGCCGGTGTCTCGGGAACGCCCCACAGGCACATTCAAGGTTCGAATACTCGAGCGGTCTACCATAGACCCGTTACATTTCTTGATAAGAATTGCATTTTCAGCCTCAAACCTGTGTTCTTCCAGCTGCATCAATCTCACACACCTTTCTTTTAATGCATCCTCCATTTCTAAATTGATTTGATAAGCCAATCTAAGGGAGGATAATTCAAGTCCAATAAGGACAATGGACTCGATATCATATACTAGGCTAAATGGTGGATGCTTTGTGGATCCCTTAATGGTGGTCCTATATGTCCATAAGGCATCATGCAATTTCATATGCTAATCTTTTCTAGAAATACTAATAGTCTATTTAAGAATTGACTTCAGAACTTTGTTTGTTGACTCAGCTTGACCATTACTTTGCGGATAGTATGCTGAACTTTTAGTATGTTTGACTTTAGCAATGAGGCAATAATTTGGTTTATAAATTGTGTTCCTCTATCAGATATGATCTTGAAAGAGATTCCAAATCTAGCACAAATATTTTTATGGAGAAACGTTGCAGTAGTAGATGCACTAACCTCTTCAAGTGGGACTGCTTCAACCCATTTTGTGAAATAATTATTGGCTACAAGGATGAATTGATGTTGAGCTGATGACAGAGGGTCTATGGGACCTATAAAATCAAGTCCCCATACTTGAAATGGATCTGGAGAGGTTATGGCAGTGAGGGAAGATGGCTGCAACACTCTTTTGCTAAAAATTTGGCATTTATGACAAGATTTTATAATATTATAGCAATCTTTAAAGAGAGTAGGCAGCAAAATGGCTTCCACAGATGCCTTCATGACATGCTTCAATGATAATCTTGGCCTCCTTAGAATCCACACACCTTAGCAGCACTCCCTCTTTGTCAATCTTGCACAAAACTTGTCCTATCAGCTTGAATTTCTTGCATTTTTCTTCGAACCTTCTTTCTTGGCTGCTGGTCATATCCTTGGGTACTTCATTGTTCTCCAAATAATTCCTAATGTCATATTGCCAATCCAATGTTTTCTCATTCAAAGCAACAAGGTTAATAGTCAAAACACAATCATTCTCATCCAAACTTTCTTGATCTTCATACTCAAACAAGGCATAGGGAAGGTAGGAACTTGGATTGTTGACTAAATTGACTACTTTTACACTGATATTATAGGTCTGAATTTTTCAAGCACATCTACATAATTTAGCCTTTGGCTATTTTTTTTGCAAAGAGAAGAGACATGAGATTTTGCTTCATGAAGACTTGAGTGTGGCTGTTTTGCAGGAGATGACCTTGCCTATCTATCATGAACATCAAGACCGCTGCAGTCTTCTTGAGCATGGGGTATCTAAGTTCAGTATCAGACCACATTTTGCTTGCAAAAGAGATAATTCTGTCATCTTGAAGCAATGCCAAACCTATGGCTTTTTTTGTAACACTAATGTAAGCTTGGAAAGGCTTCTTAAAGTCTGGAGTTTTCAGCAAAGTAGATTGACATATGACATCTATAATTTTGCCTTGACAAATTTCATTCCAATCCATCAATATGTGCTTGCTTTTCGTAAATTTTCCCACCTTTGTGAGTTTGGAAATAGGACTATAGTGTGTGAAAAGTGAGGAACGTACATCCTTCGAAAAAACTAGTCATACCTAAGAAGCTTTTAACTTGCTTGAGTATTTTTGGAGGAGCAAGTGTTTTCAAGGCTTCTATCTTGTTTGCAGCAAGCAACTTGGATGCCCATGGTAGATACTTCATGTCCTAATAAATCCCCTCTTGAGGACAAAAAAATACGCTTCTCAGGAGTTAGGCTCACACCTCCCTTCCTGCACATAGCAATAATCTAGTGAGATAAACAAAATGCTAGAAGTACTTAAACACAAGTCATCCAACAAAACTCAAAATGATGTGGGAGGCATATTCTTGAAAATAGTGTCCATTGCTCTTTGAAATGTTGCTGATGCATTCATAAGTCCAAATGCATCCTTCTCATTGCAAATGTTTCCCATGGTGTAATAAATGAAGTCTTGGGCTGATCCTCCTCTTTAATACAGATCTAGTTGAATCCTGAGAAGCCATCTAAGAAAGAAAATACATTTCTTTACCTGCAACGGCAGGCAAAACTTTCATCAAGAAGGGTAAGGGATAACAATCCTTGATAATTGCCTTATTTAAATCCCTATAATCAATGCAAATTCTAATTGTTTTGTTCTCTTTTTCCATAGGTACTATGCAAGACAACCATTCTGGATTTACTATCTCTGATATTATAGCAGCATCTTTCATTTTGTATAATTCCTCCTTGATCAGGCCAAGCAAAGATGCAGTTATCCTTCTTAGTTTCTGCATGACAGGCTTCATACCTTCTTTAATCTTTATTTACATTCATACGCACCTTTGTCAACACCAATCAGTTCATTATATTCCCAAGCAAACACATCTTTCCATTCATCAAAGAATTTAGCAACAAAAGACTCATCTTCTTCTTTGAACAAGTCATCAACATATAGTGTTCTATCTTGACCATTTTTTGAATTGTTACCTCTTTTACCTGCTTTTCTTGACTTGCATTTATGACCAAGATTGGATAAAACTGCCGTAGATCATCTTTTTTTAAGTCCTCCTCCTTTATTGCTCCTTCAGCTAAGTGTTCAAGTAGAACACTCCTACATAATGCATCAGCTTCACAATTCTGTTCTCTTGGCATATGATATAATTTCCAAGACTTAAAACCTGCCAATTCTTCCAATGCCTTATCTCTTAACAATTTCATGTCTTCATTTTTGGCCTGATATTCTCCCAAGACCTGTCTACAAACCAATTGTGAGTCACCAAAAATAATAATGCTACCTGTGCCTAGATGCTTGGCTTCCTGCAAACTTTCTATAAGAGCTCTACATTCTGCCATGCTAGAAGTAATATTAGGGAAAATTCTGCATACTTTAGCCAATAATCTATTGGAAGAATCCCTGAGAATTGCAGCAGAAGAAGCCACACTCAACCTTTTGGAAACTCCTCCATCAAACCATAAGAAAGCAAAATTTTCACCCGGAGACAAGTTCACCTCCATGGATAGCTTTGGCTCTGATATTTGATCAGGGGCAGCAAGCTCATACTCATACAGGGATTTGGTACCAAAATATCCTCTTCAATGAAGTTTAAAGCTTCAAATGCTCCAAACTTGTTGTAGAGAGTTACCATGCAGACAGGACAATCAGGGGGGAGGGTCTAGTGTGGTGGACTATGTGCTCGTAGTTGCACAAGATATGCATCTCATCAGTCGTTTTCGGGTGGGCACCGACAGTCGGGATGAGGAGTTCGACTCAGATCACCTCCCACTTTATTTGGACATGGTTTGGCAAGCCGCCAGAACCCCCACTATGCCAGCCCCTCGCCATCCTCGATTCGCGACTAGATTATGGCGGCGGGGGACTACCCGAGATGCTCATGGGCGCCACCCGGCAATTCTGCGGACCCCACACTAGAGCGGCCAGCCGGACTAGTGACCGCTATTACGGGATGCACGCCGGGCCGGGTGCTTTGGCGAGATCCCCGCGTCGCCGCTCGGGGGCAAACAACATTTCCAAATAACCGATGGTTTGATGCGGTGTAAAGAACGCATAGCGCCCGGCTACGCCACGATGCGGATCCGGTACCGCTTGCGGGCCACCACCGCGATCTGGCGCCCATCTAAAAAGACAAAGCCGCGGTACCTTGCCCGGCATTAGGGGAGATGTTCGGCCTGCTGGACACTCATCCTCGAACTTTTGGCCTTGAGTGCTTGAAGGCCAGCCCGACCCTCTGGGGGACATCACACGGCGGTGGGAGCGATGCTTGCCCGGTTCTATGACCCACCGGGGAGCGTCGCGCCCATACCCCCAGGATGGCCCCCCATTGGTTCTCATAGAGGAGGATGTTGTGGAGGGCCTACAACCGGGCTAATGGGAAGGCGGTGACCTCGATGGTATCTCGGTAGAGTTACTCAAATGGGCGGGGCGGCCCGGCCCCAGTCTGCCGATCCTCACTACCTCATTCAGCGAGCATTGCGGGAAGGTTTCCCGACAATGGACCACAAGCGGGGTTGTCCCCATTCACAAAGGCGGGTGACCCACCTTTGTCCAGGCCAATTCTTGGGCGATCATGGTCGGGTTCGGTATTTGCCAAAGCGCTTGGGGCATTCTCGGCGGCCGATTGACCCGGCCGGCGAGGCGGCCCGAGATGTCGCGAGCCCTCACACAAGCGGGCTTTAGACCCGCCACTCAACGATTGACCATATCTTTACTGCGCGGGCCGGCCGAAGGCGGCCGGAACCATCAGCCGGGACTTGTATTCTTTGCTTTGTGGACTTCAGCAGCTTTTGATCACGGTCCCCCCGAAAAGCTATGGGCTAGGCTGCGTCAAGCTGGGGCTACCCACACTTTTGTCGGGGAATGCCATATCTGGCCGTATGAGAGTTGCTTTGGCGGGATCGCGGTAAACCGCGAATAGCATTCACCCGATGTAGTATCGGGGTTGGCGGGGGCTGCCCCTCTCACCAACACTTTTGGCCTCTACATTGATCGGTTAGAGCCACGGCTTCCGCGAGCATGGGGGGATGGCATACGACTTTTGCACCAAGTCATCCACCAGCTCATCTATCTGCGACGATGTTGACCTTCCGCCCACACCCGAAGCTATCGCGATCTCATCTGGATGCCCTAGACACATTCCGGGGCTACAAACATGCGGCGTGAATCGGCCAAGACCGGGGTGGTTCTCATATCCTCTTCCGCCACCCACGTCTCCCTACTCACATATCGGGGGCGGTCTGTGGAGGTCACGCCTACCTACAAGTACCTAGGGGTGGAGTTCCCCTTCTACGCTCTGTTGGGGAGGCGTCCATCCACTTCTTGGGGACAAAGGCTGGAAAGCTTTTATGCCATCTTGAGAACAACAAATCACCGTGCAGAGCTCTATGATTGGGGCCATCGGTCACATCTGTTTTCGGCACTAGGCGAGCTGTCCTTCAGACGGGTCGAGGTTTGGGGCTCGGTGCGTCTCTTTTGCGTCTGGAATGACTTGGAGCAGGTCGCGAGAAGGTATTTTTTAGCACGGGCACTTGGGGTGAAACCTTCATCCCCTATCGGATTCTGCTGCAGAAATCGGATTCTTGCGCTTGGCAGCCCTTGATGAGACACATCATCTATTTTTAGAAAGTGGTTAATATGGGTGATGCTCGGCTCCCGCACTGGCTTCTGGCTGTGGCAATGGGCCCGTAGCGGCTCGGGGCTGTTGGAGGGGTAAGAGAGATTAGTGGTTCACCGGATAGAACGTCGCGAGGAGCACAGGTGCGTGGAGGTGGAGACAGAGGCCGATCGTGACAGCCTGCGGGAGTACCTGGACGCTTGCTTCCTTGGCAAGCTCTGGGACCCGGACGCTCTAGAGCAGGTCAAAACGGCCCATTACAAGGAGCACATCAACCCCGTGTTAGCCCGGGGCCTGCAGCTCTACCTGCGTTCCCGTTTGCCCACAAAAGCTTGGACTCATTGCCTCCATTACGCCGCAGGTGCCCACCATCTTCGCGATCGAGGCGGCGCGGGTGGATTGGGGAGCCCCGCGGGGCAGGCTCTGTCGGTCTTTATCAAACGGGTGCCATTGAGGATGAGTCTCACACTTTCGAGTTGCCTAGCATTGATCCGATCCGGGCGGATCGCGCCCCTTAGTGCGGCGGACTTGCCCCTACATTTGCTGATGAACACACCGCCAGTACGTGCTCTGGGGTCATACATTCAGGAGGTACTGGATCTGCGAGCTCACCTTTGCCCCCCCTGGCTGCCCGCTGATCAGGCACTACGGGTGCGGTGCATGAGTGTATATATTTGTGTGTTTTTGCATTTTGTATATTGGAACAGTTTGTCAGCAGGCTGATTGCTGCCACGGTTTTTCCCTCAAAAACCCTTCGGGACGGGGGTTTTTTAATCCGGGTAGTAATCTGCTTGCTGCGCTTTTGTATTGGGTCCCATAGACCGATTGGTCTCCGTGGACGATAAAAATACCTTCCTTCTTTCCTTCCTTCCTTCTTTTTCCCATTGGATATGGTGCATTCTCCTTTTGACCATACAGACCTTGCATCTACTATAAACAACCATTTCCCAAAAGCAGGTCATAAATATCAGATTTTTCATCAATACCTTCAAATGCAACCACCATAAAGTTAGCAGCCACAATAATGCCTTCTACATCAATTGGCACATTACTCACAATCCCCATAGGCTTGATTTTAGTATTGGAAAAGGATTTTAGCACCATGGGAATCTTTTTATCAATTTCTAAACTACATAATCTCATAATGTGATGAGGCATCACATTAAGTGGTGATCCCCCATCTAGCAGCACTTGATTAGTACTTTCTTACCCATTCTTGCCACACATGTAAAAGCACCTGGATCATAATCTTCTTCGGTCAACACATGCTCCTCAATATGATTTGTGAGAGCCACTTCATTCTCTTTAGTTAGATTTAAAACCTTTTTTCTATAAGATGGAGGAATCTTGAGCAAAGTTAGCAAATCCACACTAATCTTGGAATTTTTCAATAAAGATTCAAAATCCTCACTCTCCTTATCCTTCTTCATGTATTTTTGACAAGGGGGAGGAGGCACAACCTGATTTGGCTCATTTTCCTTAAACTTGGGTGCATAAATTTCCTCATTGACTTGAATTGGTTCTTTATTATTTGAGTTATTCATCCCTCTGGTATGGACATCCATGATCTCTTCCTGCTCTTCAAGTTCCTGCACAAATCTCACTGAGGCACTTGGTTCATTAGTTTTGGCCTTTTCTTGCCCTTTCACACTACACCTATCTTCATAATGGCCTATTGCTTTGCAAAAAGCACAACATGGTATTCTTTACCAAACTACCCTCTCTTACCACACTTGGTGTATGGCCTATACCAACAATAATCCGAAGAATGTATATTTCTTGAGCAATGGGCACATAGAGGGTAGATTCTCTTCTCGGGTCTTGAACTCTTCATTTCTTGAAGCTGCTTTGTGACTTCAACCAAGGCTTCACTTTGGATATTTTAGCTCTGACATCAGCCACAGGACCATCTGAATCCTCCATCTTTGGCTTCTTTGTCCTTTTGAATAGCATGGATTGGCTGGAAAGAAAGGATCATGAGGTGAGTGCATATCATCAGGAAGGTAGGAAATCATGTCAGCAATTTCAGTAGCCTTAGTAAAGGCTTTGTGTATGGTGTCAAATCCCTTTTTCTTTTATATCTTGAGCATTTTCTTGTGTGTTTTTGGTCTGCTGCTCAAACCTCTAATAAATGAAGCAATAAGATGCAAAGTATGGTTAGGCACTTGATTCACTTGGCACTTGACAAGATATAGATTAAATCTTTCAACATACTGATGCACACTCTCATCATATTTAATGTGAAAGGTTTACAACTCAAAGATTAAATCTTGGGGATCAAGTAGCTTACCAAATCTTGCCAATAATATCTTTACAATTTCATCCCATGAATTAGCATCTAAGCTCATGACATATTCCAACTATGCTCTTACTTCATCATTCTTGAAGCAATTCTTAAATTCAGAGAATTTGCATCCCTTTTTGTGTCCATATTCTTGGTAGTATTCTTCAAAAGTCTTCAAGAGATTATTAGCATTCATACTTGGATCAAATGTAGGAGGAGGAATTGGCATGTTTAACTCAAAGTAGTGGCAAGGCATATTCGCATTAGCTTGAATACTTACTCCTGGCACTGCTGCAAAGGTCTCATGATTCTCTTGTGCTTCAACATGCTCAGAAGTCTCATTGTTTCTCCTAGGAGCCATGAGTTCAAATTTCAGGTAAAGATCTTGGTAGGACCTCCAAAATGTTGAAGGTGTTCCTGGAAAACCCTCAACCTCAATGGCTTAGAACCCTCAGGTTGCTTTAGGCAACCATTCTGTGCAAAAAAATTGCAAAAAGAAAGTTCAAACAATGAGATTAGTTCTGCTTTTCCAAAACAAGGAAAAAGGTGCCTCGAAAAAAGTGATGCCATTTGCAAGCAAATTGGAATTTTGACATGATTTCAATTCAGCAAACTGCTTTAAGACTCAAAGAATCTGGGGCCAAAAGCTAGATGCCATTAGATTAGCAAAGATCTCCCAAATTTGTGGTCCTGACCAAGTCAAAACATGGTCAATATCCCTGCAGTGAGCTCATTTTTGTAGATAAAAAAGTATGTCTTTTTTGCATTTTGACACTTGATTCTATCCTTGACAGTCTTCACACAAGAATCAACGAGCTTTTTGTCAAAGAAATATGCTAAAATGAACTTGAAATTCAATTTGCAAATAGACTGTCACAAAGCCAAAACAACAAGCATATTTTGTGTAGGTCGAATCTTTTGTAACGTTTGACAACTCCTAACATCTCTAATGTGTCTGCAAGCAGGGAAAATCAGCTTTCTTGGCAAGAATTGATGCATAAATGATTAAGATGGACGACTTTTTGACTATAATGCAATATTTTTGCAAAAATAGCAAACAGGCTTTTGTACAATGATTTCTGACACTTTTTCTGAGTTTTAATACTCCCTACTGATAATTCTCTATGTAAAGTGCTACTCAGAATGAAATGCTAAAGCTTACCTAAGATAATTGATCTAACAGATGACGCTAAATTTAAGACAGTTTAATCTAATTTTTCTTTGAGATTTGTTCGACAAGCAGAGTGTGATGCAATCTTTCTGAGATATGTTATGCTTGATTATTTACTTTTTTCAAATATCACTTTTACCTTCTCACTTTACCTCATTTGCAATGTTGAGTGCAAATTGAATATAATTTCAATGCCAAAGGTCGGATTTTCATTCATAAGAATAGCATACAGTCAATAAAAACATTCCCAAGCTCTGATGTCTTGGGCCCAGAATAAAAAAGGCCTTACAATAGAAATTAAGCAATTTGCTTCAAGTAATCCATGGATTTAAGAAGCAAGAAAGGCAGATTCAAGCTACGTTAGTCAAATCGGTCTCTAACAGAGATATCTCGATTATTTCTTGCATCCAAAGCCCTCAAAAATTCTTTGAACACAATTTCCTCTTCTTAATCCCCTGTTTCCGGCCTGTTCTTGGCAAATCCAGCTCAAATCCTTGTCCTTTAGCTTGGTTTAAGGATTCTTGGCTTAGAATAGATAGATTCGAGACTGTTCTGTTATGATTAGGTAGTTGAATCGTGATAAAAGGCCGGATCTTGGCATGACAGAAATTTAGGGCTCTTGAGGATTCTTGAACACAATATCCCACAGGCATTTTTCAGAAAGGTGGCTGGGATATAAAAGGCATGATCTGACGTGGCTTATAACAATTGCATGCTGTCTCCCCATGATGTCTGGCCCATTGCTAGCTCACATGCCCGGAGGCACCACATGTGTTGTGGAGGGGGGGGGGGATAGGAAACTTTTTTTTTCTTTCCTTTTTTTTTAACTTGGCACAAATCCCAAGAACTCAAAAATGAAGGTCAAAATGAGGTCTTTTTCAAAGATTCTTTTTTTCACAAGAAATTTTTTTCGATGCTCTACAAGGTGGAAAATCTTTTTGCAAAAAGGAGCATTTGACTTTTTGGCTCAAAATGGAGGTCAAGTTTGATGATGTGGCAAGTTGGTGGGGTGATTTGGCAAATGAGTGATGACATGGCATTAAGGGAAGTAAGGGGTGATGATGTGTCAAGCAAGGTGGCAAAATGACTTTTTTTCAAGTCAAAACTTTTTATCAAGTGAAGGTGATGTGGATGACATGTGTGTGATGATGTGGAAACACTTAGGGATGATGTGGCACCATGGAGTGATGACATGTCACCTAGGTATCAAAATGACTTTACTTAGGTCAAAAATTTTGAAAAAAGAATTTTGTGGTGGGTGACATGTGTATGATGATATGGATATGCTTGAGTGATGATGTGGATGGTACTTGGCACTTTCAATGATGATGTGGACAATTTGGTACTAGTGCTCATAACCATGGATCCTTTATGCAATATCTGGATATTTTACTTCTTCATGCTTGTTTGAGGAAAATGTGCACTTTCTCTCTCTAACTTAACTTTTAGAGAGAGAAGATGATCATAGAAATAGCCAAATTGGGTGGAATTTTTTGCTTTTTTTAAGATGGTGGATGTGTGATGTATGAATGGTGTTTTTGACTAGAAAAAAGACTCTTTGCCAACTTTGGCTAGGGAAAATGATGGTAAGGCAAGAAAACATGAATTATGGAGCATGTATGATGTTCGTGGATGGAATTGAGGTGGTAAGGTCATGTGAGAAGGCTTGTGAAATAGATCTCATGCCAAAATGATTTGAAACTAGCCACATACCAAGTAATCTTGAGGGATCTTCCAAACTTCTTTTTTTGAGGGGTCTTCCAATCTTCAAACTCAACTAAGCTTGTTTGAATCTTTTCCTCCTTGCCATGCTTGCATAATATCCATTGAATGTCCTTCCCTGGTTCTTCAACAAAGGTGTCAACTTTGTGATCTTCAAGGATAAGAGTCTTCATACTTCTAGCACTTGCACACATGTTTTAGACAAAAGTTAGGCAAAGACGTGTAATTGTATGCATAGCTCTTTTATGTTGCCAAAATGCGGCAGCAATCCTCTTCTCCAGATTGCTCAAAGCCTTAAAACTTGAAAGTTTGGAATCCAAAATTGTGAAGACGTTCTTAAGATCTGCCTTAGTTGTGGATCTGTTCATCTCATCTACTTGACTGGGTGCCATTTTCTCATTCGTATCTCGCTTTCGGTTGGATTGGACTCCTTCCCATCCTTCTGATTGTAAATTGATGGTGTTGCTCTCCAATATTTCCAGATTGTCCCTTTCTGGTATGTTAATGTAACCGTAATCTGAAATCTGCATTTGAAAATGATCCAAGTTAGCTTCATAACTAGGCGTAATTGATCGTGGTTGCTATTTCTTATTTTTTCTATTTTTTTTTTTTTACCTCCGAAGTTTCTGGTTGTCCTACTACTCTCTTTCTTTTGTTGCATTCCTAAACCCTTTGATCACTTTTAGGTTTTAGTATTAACACCATCCTAATTTGTATATTTTCGCCCATGTGGGGTTTTTTTTCATCCCAGTAAAAGGGACACATTGTATAGTAGCATTTCTATTTTCTGTATGGTTTTTATCTGCTTTGCATATTGCATGTACTGTCTCATAGGCCGGTTTGGTCTCCGCGGACATTAAAACATACTTCCTTCCTTCCTTTCTGCTATGTAGAATTTAGTTAACTGTTAGTCCTGTGCCTCCTGGTACAGGACTATTCATACATACGACGGACCAGGTCAAGCTCAAGGATCCACAGTCAGCCACGGGTCAGCCATCAAAGGCTCGTGAGAAGACCAAGCGGCCGGACCACGCGATCAAAGCTGCGTCTGCTCCCCAAGAGGCACCGCTTCGGACAAGTGGCGGCCCGCCACCGCCCGTCGGCGTCAGCGTCGTGATTCTAGGCACTTCAAAAGGCACCGCCAACATTCCTGCAAATCAGGCCTCCTTCCAGGAGTCGGCACCGAGATCAGTCAGAGTGTCTATATTGGGCCAAAGGCCATTGTACTATATATATGAGTAGAGCTAGCACATGAGGAGGCTAGATGAGTTTTGAGTCTTGTCTCTTTTTCGGTCTTCTCTCGATTAAAGAGCTCATGTATGTTCATCATTGATATCAAGGAAGCTTATCATTTTTTTCTCTCATTGTTCTCGTTGTTACTTTTTTCTTCTTCTTGTTCTCTTCTTGCAAATCCGCGTGACATAGTCCCCGGACTCTCTGTTAGATCCACGGGTCCTCCACGGAGGGTTGTCTTCCGAGTTCCCGAACCCGGACCCCAAACACTTTGTGCCGCTGCCGTGGTGATTCAATCTTACTTTCTTCTCATGCGCCATAATGCGTCGCAACTTCACGCCAGAAGAACTCCTTTCTCAGACGGCATCTCGCTTGGAGCGCCATCATCGAAGGGAAACTGTTCGCGACATGTATGGATCTGCTTATGACATTGAGGGAGGCCACATTCGGTCTAGGGCTCAGTCGGCGCCACCCACCCCTCGTGTCCTGTCTCGTCCCAGTTCCCCGCCCCAAGCGTGCAAACATTGCTCACAGCCTCAGTCACCTCATCACTATCAGGAGCCCTATCAGGCTCAACCTTCTCAACCTTACTTTCATACCCCTGAACATGCCTACATCCATCACTCTTCAGGCCATACGCCTCTTCCTTCACAACCATCATCTCCCCCGGGTGGGCAGGGATATCCACAGGTCTCTTTTGCGCCTACCCAGGAATTTCCTTTCCCTACATTTCCCACCGCTCTTCCTGTTTACAACCTTACAGACCTCAAAACCAATGCTCAGGCACCTTCTGTCCCTCAACCGCAGTCACCCCTTCATCAAGGTCCTTCAGGCACCATGCCACCTCCAACTCCACCTCAATATCCTCACTATACTGTTCCTGTCCAGCCAAGCACTTTCACATCTACCTTTCAGACTCTGAAACTGACTTATCCCACCTTTGGCAACACGAAAGGCAAACCCTTAGACCAAAGTGCTCAGGCCCACATGGAAGAATTTGAGGCTCTAGCTGTCCTAAATGGTCATGCGCAACCTCAACTGAAATTCCACACCCTGCGTGGCTCTCCTCATCAATGGCTCATGTCCAACAAAAGCCATTGGAAACAAGATTGGTCAGAAATGAGAACTGCTTTTCTTTCTCACTATGGGACCACGGATGATGATCAACTTCATCTCAAACAACTCAATGACCTTCAACAAGAGCCCACGGAGTCCGCCCGGGATTTTGCAGATCGTCTTCATATTCTGCTCAGCAAGCTCAAGGAGTACCCAACACAGAGCCAGATTTTGGTCTGGTTTCTCCAAGGACTTCCTCCAGCTATTCGACTCATGACTGAATACCTGCGTCCCAAGACTTTGGAGCAGGCTATCGACCTTGTCAATCACTCAGTCAATGTTTCCTCCCGTGGCGTGGCTCTTCAAGAGCTCCCTTTCATTCCACCTGTCATGGTTCCACAGACGGCTGTCCAGCCTCAACACGCCAATCCACAGCGCAGTCAGATCTGGTGCCATATCTGCAAATACCAAGGCCACTTGGCGAATGAGTGCAACTCAACCCATGGCCCGCCTCATTGCAAAAGATGCAACATGTGCAATCATGCCACGGAAGAGTGCACTCGCACTCATCCTACACCGTTCCGCAATAAACTCGTTTATCAAGTGCAAACAACACCTCAGCAACAATCGCACTATCAGCAGCCACCACTTCAGGTGCAACCGAATTAACTCTATCAGCAACAGGAGCAACAACGGGGACCCAACACACGTCCACCTTTTGATCCTTCTAAAGCTCAGTGTTACCACTGTCAGGAATGGGGTCATACCACCACGGCGTGTCCTCAACTTCCACAAGTTCGAGTGCGACTTCACGGCACCAATCGGACCACATCGGTCCGCCTCCGCGGCTTACCAACTCGGATTGCTAATGGCAAACAAGGCCCGAGACCAGTTCTTAAGAAGCCATCAAGAGCGCCTCAGCAATCACGCTATCAACCAGCTCCTGCAAATCAACCTCAGCTGGATCAACAAGCACAGGAAGAAATTTTTCAGGCACTAAATCCTCCAGTTCAGCCATCAAATTGGGTTGGTTTGGTTTCACGCTGCCGGACCGACCAGGTCACGCCCTTTAACCATTATCCCTAATGGCACGCAGACTTTGCCTTTGCGGTCGACACCATTCCTCATGACCGAAGAAAAAAGGTTCACTTTGCACCGACTTGGAGAAACTCATGCCGCATGTCATGCCTAAAGTTCGCCAAAGCATTTTGAACCTCATGCAAAATTTGCTTTGAGGGCGAGCGTTGGCAAATGTTCATGCCACCACCAGAGCTCAACAACGCCAAGATACACCTTCCCCTCTCTCAACCTCCACGCTCTCGGACATATCCCAATATTGTCTTTGAGGTTGACTCGCTCAAAAAGAAGTCTTTGCTTCCTTACCACGCACTCCCAACACCCGTGGATCCAGCAGATCCTTTTTCTCATGTGCCTCGGAACTCCAAGAGGAGCTAGCCAAGATCAAAATTCCTTTAAGCTTGGCAACCATTTTGAAACTCGTCCCTGCTCTCAAGGACCGGTTACCACTCCCCGACCGTTTTAGTTGGGGCTGTTGCTACCTCTACACCCACGGTCCATGCCACGGTGGGCAATCAACAAGTCAATCATGTTCAAATTGGCGGGGTAGCGCATCAATCTCATCACGGATAAACTCCGCAAACAAATGGGCATCAAACAACTCTTTCGTGCCCCATATGACATCAAATTGGCTAATGGCCATATCACAAGACCTCAAAGGCGTCACGCCTCTTCTTCACATCAACATAGGTGATCTCCGATTCCCCTTGAATTTGGAGTTTGGAAGGTCTGGCGAAGATCCGTGTGACTATGAAATGTTGGTCGGCAGACCTTTTCTCCGCCAGGCCAAGAGTATCCATTAATGGGCCACGGATCAGTTAGTCATCACTGATGGTCACCTCAATGCCACCATGGACTTGGAAACAGGCAAGATCATTTCTGTTGACCATGCTGAACCCTCTCTCTCCGACACCGGTCGAGGGCCGCATTTAATATCTATAATGTTCAGGCTCAACTGCGCGAAGTCGCCTCTGTCATCCTACCGAATATCGCCGATCCGTGGGGAGACATGACTCTTGATCAGGACCAGGCTGTGGCTGCTTTGCTTGACCCTTACCTGGCTCCTTGCAATAGAATCCAACGTGTTGATCACTTTTCAGATGCTGAACCTCCTGCAACTCCTGTTGATGTACACGCTATCATGAAGCAACCTCTGCTGGATGAAACTCAGCAACCTCTCTTTTTCACCACACGCAGAGTGCCACGCATCTGTTATGCTTCAACCGCTGCTCATATTGTCCGGGACCGCGAAGTGATACCTCATATTCAGACTTCTGAAGTCGAGATCGTGGACGTGGGCAACAATCAGCCTGTCCGCATTGCTGCAAATCTTCCGGCCCCTTATCGTAACAGGGCCGTCAAGCTCTTCAAAAAGTTCAAACACATTTTCGCCTGGAGCTACAGAGATCTTCGGGGAATCAACAAAAGCTTGGGGGAACTCACCATTCCTACCAAATCTGATGCACGACCAGTTTAGCTTAGCAACGATGCATGCGCTCAACCCTAATTACCGTGATCGCGTCAAGGCAGAAATTGACAAACTCCTTGCTGCAGGTTTGATCTATGAGGTCAAACATTCTGAATGGGTGAGCCCCATCGTCATTGCACTCAAACACAATGGTAAGATCCGCGTCTGCGTGGACTACCGAAAACTCAATCAGGCCATGGAGCGTGATCATTTTCCACTTCCCTTCCACGTACCGTGGTTCGGAAGAGGTTCTTGGCCATGAGATGTACTCCTTCATGGATGGTTTTTCTGGCTACAATCAGATCTCAATCAAAGAATCTGATCAACTCAAGACTATTTTCACCACCCCGTGGGGCACTTTTGCCTACAAGGTGGTTCCTTTTGGCTTATCAAACTCTCCATCCACGTTTCAACGCATCATGCTCTCAGTTTTTCATGATTTCATGAAGGAAAATCCCTTCTTACAATTTTTCAAGATGACTTCTCGCCTCTACGTTCCATGGTGACCATTTGGATAAATTGGAACTTCGTCTTCCGAAATGTGATGAGTCCCAAGATTAGTCTCAATCACGAGAAATGCACCTTTTGCGTCACCTCGGGAGTTCTCATTGGGCCCACGTTATCGCCAAAGCGGTATCACCACGATCCCGCCAAAATCGGTTGTGTGCTCAAGGCTCAAGCACCAGCCAATATCAAGGAGACACGCTCTTTCTGGGTAAGGTCAATTATTACTCAACCTTCATTCCCGGACTAGCGGCCATTGCAGATCCCATTCATAAACTCACGGGTGATGAATCCACGGGCTTGGAATTCCCGCGGATCTTTGCTTTCAACAGTTGAAGCTTTTGCTTACTTCGGGCCCAGTTCTTGTTCCTCCTCAATGGGACAAGCCCTTTCACATTCATGTCGATGTCTCCGGCGTTTGCTATTGGAGCTGTTCTTTCTCAAGAATATGATCGCATTAATCGACAAACCAAATCGATCGCCCGGCCGAAAAACTCAATTACTGAAGCGCAACTTCTACGCCCGCAGGCGTGAAGCTTTGGGTCTCATTTTACAGTGTCCAACGCTTCCGTCACTACCTTTTGGCATCAAATCAAGTTCTTTGTTGACCACCAAGCACTCCTTTATCGATCAACAAATCTACGCCCACGGGCCGCATTGCTCGTTGGGTCCTTCTTCTCAAGAATTTGCCCCTTTTGAAATTGTTCACAAGGCCGCAAATCTCATGTTGTCCCGGATTATCTTTCCCGCATCCACCGCGATGATCCCTCAACCGGAGCCTCGGGGCGCCTTTCCGACTCAACTCTTTTTAGTCACGGCAACACCACATTGGTTCCATGATTTTCAGCGGTACCTCCTCCACGGGTGCTCTTCTACCCGAAGCGCGGCTCTCTCTCACCTTGGCGGCAATCCCGTCGACATCAATTTCTCCGAGGTCCGTGGCTACACCATGGTTCACAGGACATCTCTACAAAAAGGGTAAGGATACCATCCTTCGGCCCGTGTTCTACCTCATGAAGTTCGGATATTGTTAGAAGCTCATCAAGGGGCTAGGTGGTGGTCATTTTCATGGTGACACCACGGCCGCATAAAATCCTTCTAGGCTGGGTATTTTTTGCCCACGCTCTTCAAAGACGCAGCTCATGCGCCCGCGCCCGTGTGATGCTTGCCGGCGTGTGGGTCGGCCCGGCGGCCCGTGGCGGCTCTTCCCTTGGCGCCCGGTTGCCGCCAATTCCCTTCGACAAATGGGGAATGGATTTTGTGGGACCCATCGACCCTCTGCGGCGGCACACCGTGCGCTACGTCCCCAGTTCTCACCGACTCGCTACCAAATGGGCGGAAGCTTTAGCGCTTCCGGACAACAACTGCGGCAAAGCCGGCCGGGGTCCTTTATCAACAAATCATCACGCGATTCTGGCCGCCCCACCTGAGATGGTCGGTGATCGTGGTGTCCACTTTATCAATCATACCATCAAGGAGTTTTGGCGGATTATCTCCTGATACATCATCACAAGAGCACACCTTACTATCCTCAAGGTAATGGTTTGGCAGAAAGCACCAACAAAACTCTGGTCACCATTCTCAAGAAAATTTGTGACGCTTCTCGCACTGACTGGCAAAACAAACTTCCTACTGTTCTTTGGGCCTACAATACTTGTTTCAAAATAGCTACAGGTCACACTCCTTTCAAATTGGTTTATGGTCAGGAAGCTCTCATGCCGTTTGAATACATCCTTCCAACACTCCGTTTTCAACTGGCTACTGCCCATAATCCGCCTGCTGCACTCAAAGAAAGGGTCTATCAATTGGAACAGTTGGATGAACTTAGAAGGGATGCTTATATTCGTGTTCTTCATGGACAACAGTTGCAAAAATCTTTACATGACAAACGTCTGAAGACAAAAACATTCAAAGAAGGAGATTTGGTTCTTCTTTATGATTCTCGGTACAAAAATTTTCCGGGTAAACTTAAGTTTCGTTGGCTTGGCCCTTATCAAATTGTTCAAGTGGTTCGACCCAGCGTTTTCCAACTGGCTGAGTTGGATGGCACTCCATTACCTACACTGGTTAATGGCTTTCGCCTCAAAACATTTCATAGCACAGAAAGCGAAAATCAACAAACAGGTACAGTTCAAGAAGCAAACACAACAGATAGTGACTAAAAAGGCGGCATATTATATTATAGGTGAAATTTCTTACAAAATGTGGGCACAGCCCAGCTATTTCCACTATGGGCACTGCCAGAGGTCCAGACAATTCATTTTGCACGTAATCCACTCCTGACAGTTGGTGGGCATAGTGCAGTTCTCGTTCAAACCAGCAGCAGCCATACTGAGCGCCATCGGATGCCTTTGCTTCACTCCCGGTTCGTCTTATATAGCCAACCGAGGACCTCCTTGTCGACGTGGACCAGTAAAAAAAAAATCACCAACGTGTTTGCAATGCAAGGCTGTTTCTAAACTGAGAATCTTTTCTCCCGCCGCATATCTAGCCAAGGTACCCTCTGACACATTCGTTTTAATGATATCCCACTTCGAATTGCCAGCATTAAATGCCATTGCTTCTTTTCATACCCGTCAAACATTAATATGTGTCTTTTGGCCACCTGTCACATCCGATCATTCTCTCACGTCTCATCTCCACCGTTCATTGTTTCTCCCTTTATTGTTTGGGGACTTAGCCAAATTTTTGCCTCTCAATCGCCTCCTTGGCATCTTTCAACACCTGGCACCATCAACGGTTGCCGTTTTGTCCTCATCATGCCTCTTCGCCTCCATTTGCGCGCCCTAAACCTTTTCGTCCCTCTGCGCCTTCGTCCTCCGTTCTTTGCCTTCGTCCTCCGCCTTTGAATCACTGTTCTTTTCTGCCAGTCTTTGCCATGGCTGCACCAAAATTTTCTACACTTCAAGCTACTGCTCCCAGGGAACCGGCTCTATTCGAGTCTGTATCTTTCTTGACGCCCACTTTCCGTGAAGCCCTTGTTGGCCCGAATCGTGAAGTAGCAGAACGCCAGAAGCTTTACGAATTCTCTCAAATGGAACTTCCGGCTCCAAATCCTGCCCAATTGAAGCAGTTCATCGCCAATATCGTCAACAGCCCGCATGGATACACCACAGTGGTTGATGGCACCACCATTTCGCTAACTCAACACTTGATTTCAGAGGTATTCCATATTCCTTTGCAAACCCCTTGTTTATCTTGGTCTGCCATATAGGATCTAGATGTCACAGAGTTTGGTGCACCTCCTTATCACGCCAATGTGCATCGCCTGACAAATATCGACAAGCCTCATGAAACTTTTGTTAAGTTTCTGTGGCGCAAGTTCCTTGGGTATTCTATCAAGAACACCCATATCAATAAGCCTTTCTATAATATCGTGCTCACTGCTACGCACTCCAACCACCATATTGATTGGCCCCAATGGATGTTTTACCGTCTTCTCCAAGAAGTTGACCGTCTTCGGGCTGCCACTTCTATTTCTGAAGTTTCTGTGGGAGGCTACCTTCAAGCCATCATCCGTCATTACTTTCCTCCCACACCTCCTAATTCTCATGATTCCACTCAGCGGTCCCTTCCTCAGACTCACCAAGTCGGCACTTCACGCCCTTCTTCCTCTGGTCATGTCAAAATTCCGCACTCCCATGTCACTGTCTCCTCCTCTGCTACACCATCCAGTTCACACCATGTCTCCCAAACATCACACACCAGGCAGCAGCAGGCTCCACCACCACAGCACCCTCGTCAGCTGCTGTATCAGTATCAGCAGGATGCTCAAGCTGCTGTTCTCAAGTTACAAGAATCCCAAGAAGCTCTTATGAATGGGGTTCAAACGGCACTGGAGGCCTCTGATGCGGTACACCGTGACCTTCAAGCTGCCACTGCACAAGTTGCAACTTTGGAGGCCCAACTTCAAGATAAGCACGGAGCTCTCTTACAGGCCCATATAGATCTCAAAAGTGCACAGGATCAGACCAGCCTCCTTGCAGATCAACAGGCTCAGCTTCAATCCGAAATTCAGGACTTATTGGAGCAAAACAAGTCCAAAGACAACCTCCTAGGTGACAAGGAGAAAGATATTGCTAAGCTCAACGCCTTGTACTCCGAGCTTTGTGACAATTACAGCACTCAAGTTCAAAACCTTACAGCGCGTGACGCTCAAATTGCCTCTTTGACGGCTCAGCTCTCCACGCAGACTTCTCAGCTCACATCCCTCCAAGATCAGCTTACGGAGGTTCAGAAACAGAAACTTCTTGATGACGCGGAGATTGTCGTGCTTCAACTCAATGCTCCTGGGCAATCCTCCTCACAGGTCAACACTTCTCAGAAACGGGTCCGTGACCAGTCACGCCTTCTGTTAGAAAAGGACCACCAGATCCGTGACCTTGAACAACAGCTACAGCACGCTATTCAGTCTGCTGATGAGGCACAAACCAAACTTGACGGCTATATTGCCATCGCTATCCAGCTGCCTGTAGATTTCCCAGTTCCTTCCTGCTATCATGATTATGTGGTTGCCCACCGCCACCTCTTTCTTCTGAAGTGGCATGGGGCTGATGGACCTGTGGATGTTCACCTGCGCACTGCAGATTTTCTTCGGATCTGGCCAGAACTCTCAATTGAAGACAAAGGTTTATGCTGTGCCCTTTTGGTCTTTGATCTCATTCACTGCGACGATCCGGACTTCATCACCTTCAGAATTGTTCAGCCCATGGCTTACATTTTTCATGATTTCTATCTGGGTGATACACAGGAGAGCTTTCGGGATGGGCCACGACAGCACTTTCAGGGTGACCCCACTTTTCAATGGTTGCTTCAGGATAACAACCCCTATCTCGCTGATCATGCTCAGACCCACGCTCTTCATCAAGAGTACATGCCTGAGCTTGCACATCATTTACCTCTCTGGCAAGCGGAAGCGCTGCAACAAATAAGGAAGTATCTGGGCCATCCTGAGGATCTTCCCTATGCACAAATTTATATGCAGCACCTCGCCGGTTACAATCAATTACGTGCTCTTCTAGATAGCAAGACAGTCCCCATAGGCTGGGATAGCCCTCCTATCAACTCTCAACTCTCTGCCTCTGTCTGGGAACGTTGGTGCCAAGCTCTTGATCCGGCTCTTGTCAGTGAATTCCGGGCGGGGCTCAAGAACCCACGCCCATAGGCGGGGGTTCCCTCTCCCTATGCTTCCCCAGGGTGTTCCTCCACGCCCCGGTTTCTGACTTTCGATTGGCGTCTCCCCTTTTGGACAAAGGTCATGGATGGCCATCTTTGGATGGACTCCACCTCGATCTCGGCGGATCTCCTGGGATCCCCGTTTTGTTCGCCAGGCTCAATTGGGAGGAGGGTGCCACTCTTGATACCACCACCAGGTGGATCTATATTGCTAATGGCGTGGTTGGCAACGCCCCGGTGATCGCGCTTCATGGTCTTGACACCTTCTTGCGGGGAATGCCGCCACCTCACCCGGATCCTTGTCCATCTTCAAAGCGAGGTTTTGTGCTGCTCTCAAATGCATCTTGCTCAAATCCTTAAATCGGCGTCCCATTTTTCATCGCAGAATCCGAATGCGATGTCGGTGCCTTCGGCCTCGGACACTGCCTACTCATGGAATGCCGGTTAAACAACTTGACGCCCATGCTGCCCTTGAAGACATGGTACGATCTCGTTTCCTCATTGATGCAGATCCTGCCCTTGGCCTCAACACTCCTCCTGCTCTACAAACACACCAGGACCTCATTGGCCAGTACCATAATGGTGCCCGTCCTCACTCCCGTAAGGATCACTTTCAGACAGATGGCTTCCCGCCCTCAGAAACACTTCCTCCTTTTCTTCAATCTGAGTGTCGTTTGGTGGGGGGGAGTGTTAGTCTTGTGCCTCCTGGTACAAGACTATTCATGCATACGACGGACCAGGTCAAGCTCAAGGATCCACAGTCAGCCACGGGTCAGCCATCAAAGGCTCAGCAGAAGACCAAGCAGCAGACCACGCAGTCAAAGCCTGCGTCTGCTCCCAAGAGGCGCCGCTCAGACAAGTGACGGCCCGCCACCGCCCGCGTCAGCGTCAGCGTGATTCTAGGCACTTCAAGAGGCACCGCCAACATTCCTGCAAATCAGGCCTCCTTCCAGGGGTCGGCACCGAGATCAGTCAGAGTGTCTATATTGGGCCAAAAGCCATTGTACTATATATATGAGTAGAGCTAGCACATGAGGAGGCTAGATGAGTTTTGAGTCTTGTCTCTTTTCAGTCTTCTCTCGATTGCGAGAGCTCATGTATGTTCATCATTGATATCAAGGAAGCTTATCATTTTTCTCTCATTGTTCTCGTTGTTCTGTTTTCTTCTTCTTGTTCTCTTCTTGCAAATCCCGCGTGACATAGTCCCCCGGACTCTCCTGTTAGATCCACTGGTCCTCACAGAGGGTTGTCTTCCAGGAGTTCCCGAACCCAAACCCCAAACATTAACTATCTAGATAGGTAGAAGCTATTTTTGTGTTGATGTCTATAAGAATTCCAAGTTTGCCAATAGTTCATCCTTGTGCTAGGAGCTGACCAATGGGGTCGAGTGGAGACCGTATCTCATTGTCTCCACCCTGGAGTAACTAAAAATAAATCTTGTTGTCTCGCAAAGATGCTATTTCTACTTGATGTGGTATTTTGTAATTTTAGTGTCTAGAGTCAATTGGGGACCTAGCCTTACTGTCTCGGCACCCTAGTAAGGGGGCCTGATTGGAGATTAATCCCACAGTCTCAGTTTTTCTAAATTGTGTACCCACTTATATTGATACATTTTGGGGTAGCTCTTAGAGGTGTAGTTCTCAGGAATTGACGGAAGTGTAGCTCTCAATATCAAAACTGACATGCATGAGTAAACCCCATCAAAGATCATTCTCACTATCTCGAGTTTCAGATGTGAAGCATTGCTTGGTGCATTTGTCAGGGAGTATAGACCAGGGTTTGACAGGAGACTGAGTCTCACTATCTTGAAGCCTCTTAGGCAGTTAATGATCGGAGAGCAACACTTATATTTCGATAGTCATTGCACAATGCTCTTGTAACAAGAACAATAAGGCACCTCTAGCTCTGGAATGAGGATATTGCATATGCCGGCTCTCCAATTGCCCCCTTAAATATCCAAAACCTATGATGTTGATCCTTATCATCAATTTAAAAATCAATAAATGTGTTCTTATGCGTATAATCTATGTCTGCAATCTGTTATGCGTGTGAATATTTATGGCTATATTAGTCAACTAATTTTATATTTCTAGCTCCTCCTATGTAATCTTTTATGTCCTTGCAACTTACATGTACACATAACATATCTAAGCCCATGCCAATCATCGTTGTACAATTGGTCCCTCAACTGATTTGTGGCTATCAGCACTACTATAGCTGAAACAATTCTGAAGTACTTTATTCTCCTGTTGTGATCAAATATCCTGTTGTGGTCATTATCATGCACACATAAATCCCACCTTGGCACCAGGGCCCCAAGCTTATTTGCTTGCTTCATTGTCCAGGAACAAGCTTGTAGCTATTGCATCAATTCGCACGGGGTCCCACAGGCTACGGATTGAGACAGGTAGATGGGAGCGGCCGCAATTTCCGCGAAAAGCGAGACTGTGTGTCTGTTGCCAGTTACAGGTTATTGAAGATGAAAGCCATACTCTTCTGAGTTGCCCTGCTTTTGAGATAGTCCGGAATCATTTTTTGACCTTAGCATTCCATTCCACGCTTCCACAACTTCTCAGAGTACCATCTGTGCATGACTTGGCATTATACATACTTGAGGTTCTAGATAAACGTCTGCAATTACTGAGCCCTCAATAGTCATTATCTCCGCTTGTCTAGTATCATCATTACTGCAAAGGTTTTTCCCTTGAAAACCTTTCGAGGCAGAGGTTTTTAATCCTAGTAGTAATGATTGTACTAGCCCATTGTATGGGTCCTATGACCTATTGGTCTCCGTGGACGTTAAAAAATCTATTCTATTCTATTCTATTCTTGACTCTTCTCTGCCATCTTCTACCTACATTTAGCTACACCCCTCAGCTACACATCTTTCATTTTCAATGTTGTCCCCTTTGTACTTCTTTTTCTGGATTCCTTTAGCTTGTTGTCACCTCATCAGAGAGGTGATTTTGTCTGTTGGAGTCCATGAAGCCTCTTAATGATATTTGGTCTATTCAAAGCGTTGAAACTTTTATCTCTTTCCGCTTTTCTGTATGGGCGAATTTTTATATAATATGCAATAAAAGGTACAAATGTTTCAGAAACGCATCAAGGATTACTATAAGAGCAAGGATTATGTTTTAGAAGCGCATCAAGGATTACTATAAGAGCAATCTCAACATCTTCATCCTTGATGTGCACCAATTTTATTCTGCTCTTTAAGCTGATATATATACACCACATAAAAGTCTCCCATATGGTAATTAGAGTAGACAAAATTATGCTAGGATAAGAGACTTTCAAAAGATTATTTCCAATTCCTGAAGAATTGTAGCAAAGAATCTAGAAGTATGAGAAGTGAAAGAACATGAGTTTTGTACAACTGCATCTAAATAGAATGAAATTCCAAGCAATTTACAAATGTTTCAGAAGCGCATCAAAGATTACTATAAGATCAATCTCTGCTCTTTAAGCTGATATACATATACCACATAAAAGTCTCCCATATGGTAATTAGAGTAGACAAATGGATGCTAGGATAAGAGACTCTCGAAAGATTCTTTCCAATTGAGCAAAGAATATAGAAGTATGAGAAGTGAAAGAAGTTACATAAGTTCTGTACAATTGCATCTAGATAGAATGAAATTCCAAGCAATTCGACATAATAGTATCGAGTGAATATATTCCAAGCGTATTAGCACTTAGAATGATAATCTGTATTGTGCCTTATCATTACCAAAATTTACACTCAAGCCTCAGTACTTGAACAACTATTCAAGCATCCAAATTTACAAGTAGTGATCCACCAAAAGATCGTCGATCCTGATCCACAAGCATAGAAGTAATGTCTCAGTATCATTGATCTCTTCTCTGGAATTCCCCTTTTTATTTTGAGGTCATTTGTTATTATCACAGTTATCAGGTTATAACTTTCTGTTATAAAGTTCTTTCGATTTTTCCACCATATAATAGTTACACTTTCCTTCCAATCAAAGCTTTTTTTGTACACTTATTAGTATACACCCTCATGTACATAAAGAAGGACTGCGGCATCTATCTAATGGCAAGTCTCCTGATCTTCAAGGTTTGCAAGCAGAATTGCTTAAATGGGGGGGTCCGCTATTGCTTCCAATCATCACTACTCTTTTAAATCAAGCTTTGCAAGAAGGCTTGCCAGAAACTTGGGCTGTCAGTAAGGTTGTACCAATTTACAAAGCAGGTGATAAGCATGACCCTTCTAATTATCGCATGATCATGGTAAGTTCCATATTTTCAAAGCTCTTAGCCAGTCTTACCGAGAAGCAGTTGACATCATGGGCAGAACATACTGGTGTACGTGCTGTAGGACAGGCAGGCTTTCGTCCATGCCATTCTACAATAGACCATATTTTCACATTGCGCATGCTTATTGAACATAGTCGAAGTCTGAAACAAGACCTCTATATATGCTTTGTGGAATTTACTTCTGCTTTTGATACAGTACCACGCGAGCTTCTTTGGCAGCGCTTGCAGGCACTTGGGGTTCCACACGATCTTCAAAATGCAGTTTATCGGCTCTATGAAAGTGTTTTTGCTAAATTTCCAGCATCAGGTAGTCAAATCACTAGCAATATTGGAGTTTGTCAGGGTTGCCATTTATCTCCTACACTCTTTGGCTTGTACATTGATCAATTGGAAGAATGGCTTGATAATCGGCGGCGGAGGTCCACATTTGGCACACTATATCATTAGGCAACTTATGTATGCTGATGATGTTGCACTTCTGGCACATACTGCTGCTAGTATGCAGCAACATTTACATGCTCTGCACAGTTTTGTGAGAACACAGGTTTGCGTGTTAATCTCCAAAAGACCAAGCTTTTGGTAGTTCAATCTTCTCGTCACAATGTTCCCCCTATGCACTATGATAGCCGCGAAGTTGAAGTTGTAGATAGCTACAAGTATCTTGGTGTAGAATTCTGTAAGAACACACTTTGGGAACAATATATTACCAAGCGGGTGGCTGTTGGATGGAGAGCACTCTATGCAATGCAAAACAATTGTTTTCGCGCAGAAATTCATGATTGGCCACGGAAAGCCCACTTGTTTCGGGCTTTGGTAGTAATGATTGTACTAGCCCATTGTATGGGTCCCATGACCTATTGGTCTCCGTGGACGTTAAAAAAACTATTCTATTCTATTCTATTCTTTAACATATCTATACTGGTTTTTTTTTTTTTTTGGGGGGGGGGGGATATATGCAATTAAACCGACCATTAGAATTCATGCAGCAACCCAAGTATCACAAACTTGATTAATTAATTCTATGAATATATGTATGTACCATGACAATTGTTTTCTCCAGAATATATCATTCGCTCTGGAATTCTTGCAAATTATATATTTAATTTACAAATTAGAGATCCATATACAACATTGCAAACTCCAATTTCAGAAGATTAGAACCAAAGAAATGTTCGCAATGGCCTTATAATAAATAATATAATTTTTTTTGTTCAACTAAATGGTAGGCACAAACTTTTCAGTGCAAGAGGGCTTTTCTCCTCGTCAATTTTATATGGATCAAGATAAATAGATAGATAGTATTTTAACGTCACGCCACTAGGCAGCATCCAACTGGACATGTGACCACACACCACACTACATTGCTTTGTTGGGCCCTGCCCTCAACCACTTTACATTGCATCTGTGGGTTTTGACACTCAACCACTTTACATTGCGTCTGTGGGTTTTGACACCCAACAGTTCAGAGTGCGATTCTGGGCGGTCTCGAACTCGAGACCTATAGTTGCTAGACCTAGTGTATCACCACTAGGCTAAACGCCCAGACGCGTTTAGTCTAGTGAAGCATGCATGCATAGGAATTGAGGTCTATGGTGAAGCTGCAGTAGTTATTCTACATCATTGACCTTCCAACCCTTGGATTGGCTATGCTCAGCTGATATAAATAGCTTGTCTACTTAGTTCGTTTAGTTTTAGCCCTTCCTGCCTTCATTTTAAATTGCTTGCCCCATTCTGTATATCGTGTCACATCAACTTTCGATCTTTGTGCATATTAAATTTTTCTTTTTATACTATTTGACACCTTTTTCCTTCTTAAAGTACCTTTCAAATTGTGATCTTCTAATTTGCATTGTGATCTTAAGTATTTAGCACTTCCTACAACAGAAAGAAGATGAGATGGTCCTTCTATCACGATATATGTTGAACTAAAACACCATACCTACTTAGATCATGTTCACTAGTTGCGCAACTTGCCTCTCAATTTTCTCTAATGCTCATCTCACATGATATGATGCATTTACGAAGTTGGTCTCAATCGGCCAAGACTTTGATACCAAATGTGGCAGGCATGATAACAAAACATCAAAGGTGTCAAAAGGATTATCTCTGTGAGAATATGCATGTTATAGCTACTATTTGTGCTTGTAGAAAGGAAAACACAAACAAAATAAAAATAGTGTCGTAGTTTTTTAGTGGGGTGCAATCTCGTGCTATCATATGGCACCTTCCCACACTACAGAATGGACGATGACTAACCCATTTTGCATTATAGATTATTGCAAGTAATTTGTAGAGTTTTGTTTGGCCACAACAGACCGAGGGTGTACGAGTTCGTCACACGGTGTTTTTTGCAGATAAGTTCTTTAACGATCTTCGCCGGATCTTTAAAAATACTTTGTCAAGTCTACTATAAAACTCTACAAACTTAGTCGGACATTGAAAACTCTACCAGACTTCAAAAATGCTACAAAAATTCTGTTGGATTTTCAAAAATATAACCGGAGTTGTCTGCTAGATCTGCAAATACTCTGCTTTCCTATGTCTTTTTTGTAGGAGTCCCAACCTTTACTCCCGGGGACTCCATTCCCATATATTATGTATAATAACCCATGGAAATGATCATGCTGATGGACCATAGATAAGGAAATTCATACAATAATTAAGTTACCAAACCTCCCCAAATTTTCTAGCATGCCAAAGTAAAAAATAGTAGTTTTGGGTTGATGATAGGGATGTGAACTATACAAATGCTTGTCATTTTCTTAGTCAATATTTTTAGCATTTCCTTGGGTTGTTTAAAGTTGATGTGTACTTTCCAAAGTTACATGGATCCTTCTTTTTTGAGATAGATGACAAGCAACCTTCCAGCAAACTTTTATTAAATGCATAGTAAAGCGTATGATAACCCAATGTTGACCCAATCTGATTTGTTGGAAAGCGTGCAAAATATAATCCACTCAGAGGAAGTGTTTATACAAGATATAACCAATACTTTAAGATAGAGCAGAGAGCAAAGCTTGCAAGGGGGAGATTCTAAGCTATGGGGAAAGCAAAACTAAGTAATAATGGTTAGAATGACATGTTTGTACATGTTCTATGCTACAAAAAATAAAAGCAGACAAAACAAACATCCAAATGCTTGCTTTGTGCATATTAAGTAGGTTGTAGATACAAAAAAGTAGAATATTATTTTGAATGTCAAAGACTAATCTATGTGTCGACAAAGAGAATTTATATGAGTAGACTATGGAGCATCGTGTGGCATGGATACTTTGACAATGTGTTCTATGACCTGATGATTACACCCTAGCACCAAATAAATCATCCATTGAAAAAATAGAATAGAACAGAATAGAAAGCAATTGATTGGTTACCAGTAGGAGGAGGTCCAAGAAAATGATATGCTAACATGGATGTTGACAATGGGAGGGAGACAAAGCAAGGATTTAAATTGTGACATATATCATAATTTTACACATAAGAACTAACTGCTTTTTTGAACACACATCAGAAGTAAAGAATATAACTGGCCTATGGGACACATGCATAACATCCACGTTGTATGGGTCCCATGACCTATTGGTCTTCGTGGACGTTAAAAAAACTATTCTATTCTATTATATTCTATTCTATGGTCCTTCTCTATTCACCTTACAAGGAGACTAAGTAGGAGTTATATTATAAGATCAAAATAGTTTGCATTGAGGATGTAGGATAACGGGATGGACATGGTCTAACGAAACAACCACGCGTAAGTGGCATACGTTTGCTCCAAGAGATATACTATTATGATATGTTTCTTTTTTTCCCCCTTCGAGATTAAAATATACATTTAACCTCCCATTTCTGCATCTTTTTTCTATGGGTCTGTATTTTTAGTCTTACCTTTTTAGTCGTTGTTAGTTTATTTGCTCAGTTCTTATAGTCTTTGAATAAACCCAAAGACTGCATCAATAAAACTTATGCGTTAAGGAACACATTTGAGACGAAATGCAGAATAAGATTTATACAAGGAAAGCTGGCATGAAGATGCGCCCTTAATAACCATTAGGTTGATGTATCATGTCAACTTGGCGACACCAGATTGGATAAAGGAGCGATTGGTCTGGGGGACACACACTTAGACATAGACTAAACCGTCTATGGGATTAGAGAATTTATACAAGTATACTATGGACCATTGTGTGGCATGGATAGTTTGACAATGTGTTGCATGACCTGAATGCAACATCCATCGAAGCAACTTACCAGTAGGAGGGGGTCCAAGAAAATGATATGCCGACAACAAATGTCAACAATGATAGGCATGGAGAAGAATTTAAGTTGTGACATGTAACATACTTTTACACACGAAGATAAAGATAAGATAAGATAAGAAGAGAACTGGTCTATTGAACAAATGTAAAAATTAAAGATTATAACTGGTCTAATACAAACACCCTACCCTTAAAACAAATATACACCTCAAATTCGATGCTGCTCAGAGTTGCACCCCAACAAAATAATGTTGTAAGGTGGTCGGTGGCAGGACCCAACCAAGCAATGTTGTAAGGTTGTTGAGGGCAAGACCCAACAAAGCAAACTTGATACAGTGTGATCGCCATATGTCTAATTGGATGGTGCCAATATGGCATGCCGTAAAAATTCCCCTCCATTGCCTCGTCTATGGTCCCGCTTCATTCACCTTACAATGGAAGGAAGGAAGGAAGAAATTTTTAGGAGTTAAATTGTAAAAACAATTTGCATTGAGAATTTAGAATGGTCCATCAGGATGTGGCTTAGTGATAAGGCCTTCGGTTGGGTAGGTGCACGTCCCACCAACCTGACTGTAAAAAAGAAAAAAAAAGAAAAGAAAAAAGAACACCAGGATGGAGGCCTTACCGTCCAAAAAAAAAAGGGTAGAATGGAGGAAACAAAGAGTAGAATGGAGGTATACAGACAGACCCATATGGTATAAGAATGAATGAATTTATTTTTATCACCATTCGAAGACAGCTCCACGTAAATGGCACATGATTCAGCTTACAAGGAGACTAGACAGAAGTTAAATTGTGAAGACAAAAATAGCTGCATTGAGAATGGAGAATGGAGGTACATGGATGGACATGGCATAAGAAACATCTACATGTAAATGGCACACGGTTGTTCAAGGAAACAATACTAATGCAATCAATATATTATTATTTTATGTTTTTTTTAATCCAGCTATAAAGAAACCTAGGAACAAATCCTGCATGAAGGGACATGTTTGGGACGGAAGGCAGAATAAAAAAAAATAAAAGTTTTGCAAGGGCAAGCCGATGTGGAGAGGGCCCTTAATAACCGTTAGGCTGACGTGTCGTGCCCACTTGGCGACACCTGATTGGACGGAAAGCGAAGTGCGTTAGAATCTTGTTTTATTCTAAAAACGCTGGGATTTTCTTTTTACTTATCGACCGGGTAAAAATAAGGGATTGGTCCAAATTTTACTTCGGCCAGATTTTGATCTTCAAGAAAATAGGAAAAGGCTCTGCACCCAGGCAGCTGAAGCAGCACAGAGGCCTTTCCTGGAAGGCCGAGAGGTGTCCAGATCTTGGATCGCTTCTGATCCGAGCTTTGGCCTAGAGGGCGGAACTTTTCCCATTTCGCACGCCCTGTTCCTAAATTCTTTGGAGTGCTCTCTCGCGAAAAATAGTTAAATTTTGAGAATCTTTGCCCTTTCTCTCCGGAATGCTTACTTTTCATTCTCCAGAAGTACTCATAGATCGATTTTGGTTTGTGGGTAGTTCGTCAATCTGGAACTCAGTGTGGAGAACGAAGAAAAATGAACAGATTTAGCTTTGCTTCTTTATTCTTGTGGCAAGGCATCTCCACTTTTGGGACAATAACTTGAGAAGCTTTTACATTTTAGCTATGTACAGAAGCCCAGCAGGGCCTAAATTTAGATCGATTCTACATTTGTTTCGGACATTTTTCTTATTCGTCTAGCTTCAACTGTGAAATGGCGATTGGTTTTCATTCTGTTGTCTCAAACACGGGAAATATATGTCTAGGATTAGAGATACATTGGGGCGCAATTGTGTTCCAAAAATAATGTTCTAGAGTAGGATTCTTCGCGTCAGAGATCAATGCTCAAAGGGGAGTTGGCTATAGATGAAGTAAATAATGATCACTGGCAAGAGACAGAGATGAAGACACTCACAACGCAGATTAAGGCTACCAACTTTAGATTTCCAATGCTTCCAAGGTCTCGGACTCATGTTTGGCTTATTCGTGCCAGCACTAGCATACTTCTTTGGACATGTGTTATCCAGCTTACTACAATAGGGGAGCTATGGCGTCCTTCCCTTCTTAGACATGGGCCACTTTGTGCTAATCAAGTTCAAAGCACTCATTTGGAGCCAGTCTTCATCCCTCCAAGTAAGCAGTCCTCATTCTTTCACCCTACAGGTGGTGTCTGGTTTCGTAGATACTACTCTATAATCATCTACTGATTTAATGACTCGTATGGTTATTTCTTGTAGGGACATACAGGAATAATGGTTATCTCCTTGTCTCTTGTAATGGGGGCTTAAATCAGATGCGTGCCGCTGTAAGTATTTTTGAGGGTAACAGATTAACAAAAGAAGGTTAAAGTTGCTTAACTCAATAATGCTAATAATTTTCTGGCAGATTTGTGATATGGTGACTGTTGCAAAGTATTTGAATGTTACTCTGATTGTCCCAGAGCTTGATAAGGCCTCCTTCTGGGCCGATCCTAGGTATGCCAATTATACTGAGCTTATTACGATGTATTGGTTCAGGCTAGTATGTCATATTCTCTCACCTTTATTTGCAGTGATTTTGGCGATATATTTGAAGTAAATCATTTTATATCATCTCTTAGTAATGAAGTGAGGATAATTAAGAAACTTCCTGTGAAGTATTTACCAAAGTTAGAAAGTGGAGAAGTAATGAGTATACCACCAATCAGCTGGTCGAATGAATCTTACTACCTTCAGCAGGTGAATACCTTCATCCCTTAGATAGCAAAGGTACTATGGAATAGTTCAATAATTCTGCTTCTTATCTGCACATAGATCTTGCCACTCATTCGGAAGCATAAGGTATTGCATTTAAATCGGACCGATGCTCGTCTGGCAAACAATGATCTTCCTGTTGAGTTGCAAAAATTACGTTGCCAAGTGAACTACCATGCCCTTAAGTTTGCACCACACATACAGAGGCTTGGGGAGAAGCTTATTAATATTTTAAGATCAAGAGGGCCATTTCTTGTTCTTCACCTGCGCTATGAGATGGACATGCTCGCATTTTCTGGATGTACGCATGGCTGCACTGACTCAGAGGCTGAGGAACTTACCAGGATGAGGTTGGGCGAGTATATTTTAGTTTGATTATGTGGTTTATGGTCAATATCCCCTCTATTTACTAAAGAAACATGTTTCAGATATGCCTATCCTTGGTGGAAAGAGAAAGTCATTAATTCTGAACAGAAAAGGAAGGATGGTTTATGTCCCCTTACACCAGAGGAGACAACTTTGGTTTTGAAGGCGCTTGGTTATGATAGCAATACGCAGATATATATTGCTGCTGGTGAAATATATGGGAATGGGAGGAGAATGACAGAGCTTCAAAAGGCCTTTCCCAAAATTGTTAGTGATCTTGTTGCCTTCTCTTAGCCATTGATTATTTACACTTAATAAATGTAGGTTAGAGTGCATAAGGTATCTATTGACATACACTTATAAAGGTATGTTAGAGTGCATAAGGTATCTATTGACATAAAGGAAAATATGTCAGGTCCGCAAGGAGATGCTCTTAAGTAAACAGGAACTAGATCCCCTGCGTAACCGCTCATCACAAATGGCTGCACTGGATTATGTTGTTTCTATAGCTAGTGACGTGTTTGTTCCCACTTATGATGGTAACATGGCCAAGGTGGTGGAAGGACACCGCAGGTATGTGGCAAATTACTTTGATTTGGAATTAGCAGTGCGAATTAGGAATCAGTTTGACTAAAAACCTTATTGCAGGTATTTGGGATTTCGGAAGACAATTCAACTAGACCGGAAGAACCTAATCCAGTTACTAGACCTGTATGCAGATGGTGCTATATCATGGGAAGAGTTTTCTGTTTCTGTGAAACAAATGCACAAGGGTAGAATGGGGTTACCTATAAAGCGCCTAAAAATTGCTGATAAGCCCAAGGAAGAAGACTACTTCTATGCAAATCCACAAGAATGCCTCTGCAAAAATAGATCCTCAATAGACCATTCTTTGAACGAGCAATTTGTCAGAATTCTGGACACATGATTAAGCATCCTTCATGTCTTATCGCATCCCTAGACAGGCTACTACAGCGTATCTACCTTCATGCTGCATGAAGCAAATATGATGAAGGGACTGAGGGACATTCTCAGGTGCTCTATAACAAAAAAGAGACTAACTGTACAGATGAAGTGTTGCATATTCAACAATGACAATAAAAGATGGCATTTGCCATTGATACTAAGATCAAGATGACCTAGAATGCGGGTTCAGGCTGTGAAATTCATTGAGAGCCTGCTAGGCAGGTGTATGATGGTTAATGCCACTCATTGTGTGCACATGGCAAAAGATGCCAGAGGTGGTTTATCATCTCGAAGATTGAATACAAAAAAGCTCGCAATTAGCATTAAGTAAAGTGGGGTGATCTCAAACTATCTGAAATTAAGTAAAATTGCAAGGATGATTAGAATTTGAGCATGTGGGCTGAGTTGAAATTAAGTGAAAAGTTGCAAGGGTGTGATGAATGTTTTGATGTTACAGGTTGAACCAACAAAGGCATGGAAGAAAAGGATAAAAGGACAGGGGAGGGACCATGTTGAGCAGAAGAGGAATGATGATAAATAGGAATTGAATTGAATTGAGAAAAGGATTGAAAGGGGTTTGGTAAGGTGCAGAAAACAAGCGGGCAGCATGTTATGAAGGCTTTGGGACCCAGGTAAGGAGTGGGAAGCACGTGGAGAGCCACGGGTTCCTCTTGTTCAGGCCCTCCTAGATTATACCAAACATAAAGGCATAGGCCAACCTAACAATTTTCTGGAATTTTCTGCCCATAGATTTGGCTGGGCCATCATTTTTATCCAGACCCCCTCTCGTTTACTCATTGCCTTGTTCTGCCTTGTATCATTATTTTAACGTTCTCCTTGTACCTGCGCCCCCCGTTCATGCCTCTGGAAGTTTTTGACTTTTTGTCTTGTCTTGATCTCGTTTGCTTATCGTGTCTCTTTCTTAAGATGTGGCCACATGGGTGAGTTCTCTGATTTTTTTCCCTTCCCTTGAAAGTGATGTTCCCGGTTCTAGCCGTGTTTAACGTAGACACATCTCTGTTTTGCAAGTTGTTTGAAACATTGGCTTCTTGGTCAACAATTTTGTTCGCCCTTGATTTTTGGCCTGAAGTTTGCCCTAATTAGTTCCTTAAAATTATTGAGTTTTTTCTTCAATTTTATAATGCATAAAAGTCTCTCCACTGTTTGCGGAGTGGCGCCGCTAAGGCTGGGCTCACCATTTTACGTTCATCGCCAATTTGCACTGGGCAAAACAGGCCCCCTCTCCGGCGATGGTGCATGTGAACCGGCAACGTGTGAACCGGCTCTAATCCCCTCTAATCCCCTGATAATCCCTTGTTTCTTGTTGTGCTCCATAACTCCGGCGGTAACAATGCAAATCTCGGGATTTTTAGAAAAAGAGCAATCAATAGAGGCTAAAGGCAATGCAGAACCGCATGTCAAGCATTTTGCCTTTTAGCTTGTTGCACAGGCCATGCCCACATTTTCGACCCCAGCAACTCTCACTTTTGTAGGGTTTGATGCTCAGGTGCAGGCAAAAAGAGGGCTTTTGCTACCGTTTTTGCCCTGGCAGATGGATTCTCGGGGGGTGCACTTATACATAAGGGGGGTATGGCATCTGCGTTCGGAGGGTAGCAAAAAAACCCCCTTGTATACGCAATTTTAAAAGGCAATTTGACCCCTCTGTGTATAGATATTGCTCCAAATTAGTGCCTAAAACACCCCTAACCCCTACGTATACGTACGTAAATGATCCAAAAAACACCCCTCCGTTGAACTCTCATGGGTTATACGCTGATCAAAGGTGAATCCCCTGGGGATGGATCCTCCATAGCCGGCAGCCTTTCCATAACCCCTGCATCTTAGTTCCTGTGATCTGGCAGATTTGGGTTTTTCAAGCCAAATAGATTGAGGTAGAGAATGGATTGATTAGTAGGTTCCAGCGAAGATGGTAGTACGCCGGAGTTGCTCCAATATGCCGGACTTCTCCCACAATTTCTCTGGTAACCAAACTTCTGCCATTGCTCTGCTATACCTCGTCCGCCATCGCTTCTCAGCCATAGCTCGTTCGCCATAGCCGCTCATTGGAATTCCTTAGGGACGCCTCACATGTCACCGGCAAGTTTTTGCCGGACGTCAAGCCGTTCGAGACGCTCAGGTGTAAACTGCTCCAACAGTTCGAGGACGAATGGCTCAGACGTCAAACCGGCCGTCTCAGATGAACTACATGTGAATACCTAAAAAATTAACATGTGAGGCGCCTCTTAGATGCCATGTGGCAAATTAATACTAGACGTAATTTTAGCAAATGGTTATTACGTCCTGTAATTGCCATGAGTTGGGCATTCTGCCTGTAAACGGCACGGCAACGCTGCCAAACTCGGCGGCGCACACACGGCTCACTCGTGCACTACCTCGGTTGGCAAGGGCGTCGAAGCCCTTTACACGGCGGAATGTTCCTCCTCATGGCAATTACCTAGTACGTAATTAAAGATGGTCATAAACTATGAACTATAGTTTGCCATTTCACAAGTTGCAAACACACCCAAACCCTAAGTATGCATTAACATTGCTTAGTGCAAGTCTTGGCATGGCCTGTTGGCAATGGCCCTCATAGCTAAGCTATCCTCTAGGGTGGCATGCCATATGGCTTAACAGTGAGGTAACCTCCTAGGAGGCAATTCACATGCAGTGAAGATGCCAACATCGTCATGTGAAAAGGCTCACCCTTTTACACGCACCATCACCTGCCATCGCCAAATAGCACATGGCAAAACAGTGCCCCTCTCCGGCAATGGTTGCATGTGAACCCAGCCTAAGGGGTACTTCGCATGCATTGTCAAGAGGCAAGATGTCATGATGGCAAGCCAAATTTTCGAGGACCGTCATAGAATTTTGTTCTTTTGCACATGGCAAAACAGGGCACCATCAGAGGCGACGATACATGTAAATCATCCCTAACCACATATGGTAACCTCCTCCACTATAAACGCTATATGGTCATGTTATAGCTACTCACATTGATTATATTCCCAAGTGGTTTTAATACGACATCGTGCAGATATTCCACAAATAATTTCATGGCTTTAACAACGACATCACACCCACACCTGATATTTACGATGCTCACTCCACCTACCTCAGGTACATGTGTTTAACCAACAATTTTGTTATAATTATTTCTTATCATGTGTAAGGTTCTTTGCCTTCTAGCAAATGCTTATGTGGAACTTTTGTCAAATTAATTTTGTTGATTTTGTAGCATATCCCTACATAAAACAAGAAATGAATGCTATAGATCCCTATCAAATTATGTAAATGGCTTGTTATGTACAAGTACCATCATCTTAATGAAATGAAAAATATGCTATATAGTGGGATCATATTAAATCAATAGAAATTTTCCTATGATTCTCTTCTTCAATTTTTTGAGCAACCATATTAGCCAAAATCTAAATGTGTCATAATAAATATCATATGCTCAGCATTTGCAGAAATGTACTGAAACACCATTTATGTGCATGAAAGCTCTTATTATTCTCAAGGTACATTTTCATATAGTTTTGCATATTTATGTGCAAATTTCCACTTTGCAAATAGCTATAAATCTTTAGAGGAACTAGACAAAATCGTATTTGTCTTACACTCAAACGAGCAACGTGTGACGAAAAATAAGAAATGGAATTAATGGATGTGGACCCTAGATATTAAGAGTTCCACAAGATATTGATGCGCATTCGTGCTGAAACACAATTAAAATGGAGAACAAAAAAAAAAAAAAAAAAAGGAGGAGTGCAATTTTATATTAATTTCCAACCTGGTCCATATATTTTTGGTGGGCCAAAATTTGGCTTGTTAAAGGTTACAATCGTCAATATAGACCAAATGGTCTAGGAGACTCAATATAAGAATAGCACAATAAGCCAATCACTGTACAAGATTAAAAAGCCCTCACCCCGGTTTCAAAGGAAAAACTTGATAGTAATAAGCTTAATGAGGAATGTGTATAGAGTTGGAGGTCGGTATAAATGGGCCCATTGGTCAAGAACCTCCATGATATAAGATGTTAGCCCCATTACATGCATCTGCAAAAGCACATGTGGTGATTGATTAGATGTAAGCAAATCAACATATATTGCTCTAGTATTTGCAAATGCGGGACAAATTTGAAGTATGGTGCACACATCTTGGCATATTTCAAAGTAACGTGCCTTCAAGAATTAAAGTCGCATTTAATTAAAGTGGGTCTCATGCGATTCCCTCCCCCTTTTTTTATCCTCTTAGTTTACACAAAAAGGACTTGCAAATCTTTTTTGGCCTATTCATTTGTTGCGCAGACTAGTTTTTCCATGTGAGGTTTGTTCCTCCAAGAATATATTTTAACACTTTTTCTTCGGATGGTCAGTCGAGAATACACAAAGCACAATAAAAACCAAGGAAACTGCTTATACATTCAAAACATAATGATAGTATTTGAAAGAACTTTTTATTCATAAATGAGATGGTTACAATGCATACAAAGAGACCATGGCGGACATGCTGTCACAATGGTAACATCCTTGTCATATACATTCCACCTAATAGGAACAACCGAGCGAGCATCTTCCGACTTTTCCAAGATTTGGAAGCAACTTGAAGAACGTGGAAAGCCCCATGAGAAGGTGCCTCCTGAGCCACTGGTTGACCCGTCCAGCTGATTTTCTCAGCTTTCTCCTGCATTCTTTCTTCAATCGCTGGCCAAAATGCTTGTTCTCCAACTCGATGGGTCTCATGTAACACTCGAAGGCTCCTTTCGCACTCCGAAGCTGGAAAATCTTCTTCCTTTCGTCCTCATCTTTGAGTTTCTGTAGGACCTGCGATCACAAGCAAGCTTATCTCAAAGCCCGCTAAAGCCCTGGCAACCATATGGCTTGAGTGGGAGATGTATCGGGTTCCTTGCCACCTAGAAGAGAGGAATTGCATAATTAACAATTAAGATGGCATTAGCCAAGAATAATGAACAAAGGAGTTGCAAAACTGAAATAGCTGGTAGGGCATTCATTTCATCATTTGCACAAGCAATAGCTTTCTCAACTCGCGAGTCAAGAATAACCTCTAGAACAAAATGGACAAGATTTTTCATTGCTATCCAATTAGCCCTTGCTATGAAACACATATTCCACTGTTCAGTGTTATTTTCCTGGTAGCCTGAAGCTCTTAAGTCATACTCAAGCCCATAATGATCTTTGATTTAGCCGTATAACTACGATTCCATTATTTTGAAATTATTCAAGTATTCATTTTTTTTCAACTCTGGATTCTCACCTACGTTTTGAGTTAGAATTTATGACTTGTGATTTTTTTGGCTTTAAATTGGTGGGTTCATTGCACATTTTTTATGTCTAGTAAAAAGCATGGACAATAAAATCATGGGAAAAAAGAGAGTGTAGACAAGAAATAAGGAAAAGGCTATTAGTGTTCCATAAAAAAACATCTTTTATAGTAATACAAGATAACGTAACCTTTCTACATATTTTAGACGAGGTTCACCTTGGACTACCACAGTCGTCAGATTTGTCGATCCTACGGTCCAGACCGTATGTTGGAGTCTTTGGGCACCTCTGGTTTCGCTTATAGTCGCCTATGATTGGGGGCACCTCTGGTTTCGCTGATTGGGGGCACCTATGATTTTGGAATATGAAATACGAGTTCGCCTAAGGTTTTGATGAATATCAAGCTTCTATACGGCTTCGCCTAAGGTTTTAGAATATGAATATGCAGCAAAATAACAGGGGGTTCCAGGGGGATTTGATATGGATGTAAAAATAACAATTCCTAAAACCATAAACCATATATCCCTCAAACAATTGAATGGGTTATTATAAAAAAAAAAAAACATAGATTCAAGATAAAAAATAATAATATTAGCTCACTTGGTATATTGGTCAAAGTAGTCTTATTATGACATTGAGTTATTTTGGTAGAGGTTTAAGCCCCCGTATTTCATATTAAAAGCCGTATAGAGGTTCGATATTCCTTTAAAATATTAGGCGAAATCGTATTTCATATTTCAAAATCATAGGCGCCTCCAATCATAAATGACAATAAGCGAAACGAGAGGTGCACAGGGGCCCCAACATACGATCTGGATCGTAGGATCGATGAATTTGACGACTGTGGTAGTCCAGAGTACACTCTTAGAATATGCAGCAAAATAACAGGGGAATCTCTACCAAAATAACACAATGTCTTAATAAAATACTTTAACCAGTATAACTAGTAAGCTAACGTAATTATTTTTTATCTTTAATCTTTATTTTTTTTATAACAACCCATTCAATTATTTTAGGGATTTTGAAATATGAAATACGAGTTCGCTTAAGGTTTTAATGAATATCGAGCCTCTATACGGCTTCGCCTAAAGTTTTAGAATATGAATTACGGGGGCTTGAACCTCTACCAAAATAACTCAACATCTTAGTAAGACTAATTTGACCAGTATAACTAGCGAGCTAATGTAATTATTTTTTATGTTTAATCTTTGTTTGTTTTATAACTAGTGGTCTATGGTTTCAAGAATTGTCATCTATTTTACATCCATATTAAATTTTCCTGAAACCCCCTGTTATCTTGCTACATCTTGTACATGTACAATATTAGCTCAAATATGAGTGTATAACTATTGACAATAATTTTTTACAACTAGATCAACATATGGAGCGTATGCATTTCCTTGCAAATTTGGCCTGCTGCTTAAGAAAGCACGCACTTTGGGGCTAAACATCTCGAGTGTCTTAGCTGACACCCAATGCTCTTCATCTTCATCCCTTGGGTGCCATGATGGAGGATTTATGATGTTCTGTACATTCAAACAACACTTGACGGGGTCATCATCCACAAGACATAACTGATCTTCCTAAAATCCTTCTATCAACTCCAACGCTTCATGTATGTCATTGATGAAGATATCTTTTATGCCATGCTATGGCTGACGAATAGCTCCACAGTGCTCTTGATCTAGAATAACGTGAAAGTCAAAGTACTTCAGCTCAGGAACAACTTATACATTAGAGTTTTTTTGTTATCACTTATTGTCCCAACCTCGATGCCAAGATGGAAATCGCGGCCCAATGAGAATGTGGGGAGGGGGTACGTGCTTTTCTTCATCCATGCCCCGCCTTCCCATGCCGTGTGTCGTCAAAGGTACGTGTTCGGCATTATCTTTACCTACACCTTACGGAGGTGCGGTGGGCGGGAAGCAATAATTACAAATTATTCCCTACCAATTACACCAAATGTTGGGGTGTCTATAAGTACCCCCCTCCCCCCTTTCCTCAACGGCCCGTCTTTTCGCGCCTCTCTATCCAAGTTTGCTAATGCTTTCAATTCTTCTAGTTCAGCGAGCTCATCTGATTCAAACTGTTTGATCTAATTAATTTGCCGGTTCATTTCAGATGGCGATTACCTCTGTCACAGCTGAGAACGATTTCGGCTACTTCAATATATTTCTTGGAAGCTTCATTACAATCCGACCGCCACTCAGAGGTCCTCACCGGGTGATCAAAGGCAGGAGAAATGTTATTTCATGCCATTGGAAGGCTATTGTTGTCGGGTTCGAGGTGAGAGGGGAAGTATATATCAAGGTCAGACACCTATACACACCGTCAGACATGAGAAAAGAAAAGATAAGATCTCGACGTAATTTCCCTGAGCTTCGTGCTAATTGTGAGTTCCATTATATCTGTGCTAATCCGTCATTCATTATATTTTGAAGAAATCAACTAATTGGGTTTCGGTATCTCGTGGCTCAGTATTTCCGATGTCTTTGGACTCGGAACCATCGAAGTTCTATCACAAGCATCTTCCGCTTTCTATTATGATATTGGATCCTTGCTTTTGAAGGTCAAAACGAAGTGCAGGCCAAGGGAAAGGGGGATTTGGTTCTTAAAATATGAGTATTATCCTCGAAAGGCAAAATTGTGGACTTACCATTGCCCCCATTATCACAAAAGTTCCTTCCTACCCAATGGATTCCAGTTCTCTGTTTCTTACCAAGCTGAAATTGTCACGCGAGAAATTTTCGATTACTTTTGAAGGAGAAAGGTGGAGTCTGTGGACACGTGAAAGTAAATGTACCCATCGATATGTTTATTGCGTTGTTTAAGAATGTCGAGAATGTCAAGAAGACTTCAAAAATGTTTACTATAAGTGATTGTCAGTTGTTTCTGGATGACATTTTATGTGATGAATGGTCATCCCATTTGTTTGAAAGAGTTGAGAAGGTACATTGCAGGATAAATAAAGAAAGTGTTTGAATCAGGTATTGTATTCGAAAGCAAATAGTTTACATTACCTGGAGCAGATGGACGTGGGTTCCAGATGGGAGCAGATGACGTGGGTTCCAGTGGAACAAGACGATGCTGATGGTACCCATTCTGCGGTCATTGACCTTGCTATCTTTAAAAGTGGTCAATTGTTTAAAACCTTATTTAATGTAAGAATTATTTTGGAATCAGAATGTGACTTAAACGTCTTCCATTTTTTGGTAGATGGTGTCAAGGTAAGAAAACGTAGGGAAGAGTTGTATACAACAAAGCTCTGTATGCCTCCTGTTGTACTTTCTTTAAGTGAAAACAGTTAAACAAATAAATAACAATGGTGTTACTGGGTTCAAATCCCAGTGTTGTTTGCCAATAACTTATATCCTTTTGCAAAGTCAGCACCGTGCCCACCGTGCGAAACATGTGGAGTTTGTTTAGTCGTGTTGTGTAGTTTCGCACCGTGGCCACGGTGTAGTATGTTTTGTAGTTAACTTAATTTTGGTCTTCTTTTCGGCAAAATATCGCACCGTAGCCACGGTGCGAAGAACGTATTGTTGTCTTTGGCGTTTATATTTGTTTCGCACCGTGGCCACGGTGCGACATATTCCTCATCAGGACACTTAGACATTTCAGTTTCGTGCCGTGAGCTCGCAGGCACTTACAATTAGGCGATCAGGTTTTTTATTGCACTAAAGGAGGCGCTACAATTCCGCAATGTCAAACGGCAGGTCAGAGAAAGCTTGGGAACAGTTCCAGGCATGGTATGACCAGATCGTCAGGAAGGAAGCAGAACATCGGCTGTCACACCCAGATGAGTTTGCTCAACAGCCTGAAAACCCGGTAGACGCCACTGTAGTCTACAATAACTTCTGCCTAACGGTAGATATAATCTCTGAGGCTAACAAACACATTGATGTGTATGGTCAGTACATTCAGAGCTTCATGGCCATGACAGAAACTGAAGCGCATCCTTCTCCCTCGACTGGGAAGATTGTATTGAGTCTAAAGTCCTTTCTGAAGCTTTTTCCCAAAGGTGACCATGATAAGGTTCGAAGGTCGTTCAAGAGACTGCCAGCCGACTTATGTGAGAAGGATGGGAAGGATAATTTATATCCAATTGACATCATGTTTGCTACTTACATGATATATACGGTTCCACCAACAGATAGGGAAGAACCACAGGTGAAGGCTACTGCAGAACCTCAGTCACCTGTAGAGGAGGTATTTGATGCAGAGAAAGAGCAGGAACTGGTGGAAAAGCTCGACGAGGACGAGGATGAAGACGTAGACGAGCATGAAGAGAATCTTGATAGATGGGGTGTCACGGAAGCCTTGCCAGTTAACATAGGAGGGAATGACTATCTTCTTCTCCACGATATATCTTACATTACTGGTTTGAGGGAAGATGAGGTCCTTAGACAAATCTATGCTTTCGTTGTTGGTCTAGGTGACTTCATTGACTTCGAGCCGGAAGTGCCTAGGGAGCTGCATGATCTCTTAACCTATGATGGAACTTCAATAGCTCCTGAGAATGCTTTTGATAGAGTTCTGGAGATGGCAGAAATGGGCTTGAAGGAAGTCTCAGAAGTAAAGTTCGAGGCGAGTTCATCAGAAGCTAAAAAAGATAGTGCAAAACAAGTATCAAAGGGCGAATCAAGCGCTTCCAGGTTGTCCATCAACATTTCTACCAAAGGGGTTATTGATTCTGATGAAGTGGAGATAAGCTACCATAAGTTTGCTTATTTTGTTAAGTGCCTAAGAACGATTGTTTATTGTGCAGGAGATTTTTGTGGACAATTTTTGCGCCAGACATGACAGAGTTACCCTTGGCAGAGATGCAAGTATCGCCCACTATATAGGCTACCTTTATAAGGGAGAGATCGTTGTGTTCCATTCTAAGTACAGCCCATATGGATCAGAAGAGGTTTTGAAACTCGAGGCCCTCTCGTTGATTGGTAATCACATCCCCGCATATCGCCACGCATATTTTTGGTGGCTTTAGTATGTATTCTATGGCTGCCAGTAGAGCTGCATTGGCCTTGTCCGGCGTGGATAAGGCTATAATTTGACTGACTTGGGAAGAGAGGGAGCCCCAGATTCGTCGCCTTATGTACCTGTTGGATGCTAGTCTGCAGGAGTCCGAATTGGAAGAAGTCGAAGTGTCCGATGACTTACATGTTTCTAAGAAAATGAAGTTGTAACCATTGTTAATTAATGCAAAGACTTGTTTTAAATCTCTATTCTTGTTATATCGAACATAAACTTCAGTTTCATTTTGATTTGTTTTATGCTTCTATTTTACTCGCACCGTGGCCACGGTGCGAAAACAGTGTTGTCTGTGCTTACAACTAACTGCTATTTGCACCGTGGCCACGGTGCGAAAACATTTGGTTTCCGTGGCTATCCTTTGTCGTGTTCGCACGGTAGCAACGGTACTCTTTATATAATTATCTTTGTTATCGATGTTGTCTGCTTTTGATATTTGTTCTAAGACATTACATTGCATATTTATCAATCTTGTCCACTCATTTGTTGCATTACAGTTCAGAGACAATGGCACAGAATAGCGGTAATGCCAGATCTAACAATCCCAGCAATCAAATAACAGAAGAGAAGGTGCTGTCTGGGTGCACACATGATGGGCATGACAGCGAGGGCAGCGCCACTAACTATGTTAGTGCTTCTAACAACCAGAACAGAGATCAGTCTTCCGAGCCAGAAAACATCAATCAAGCAGGTCTGGACGCTGTAGTTCAGAATGTTGCCAATGGGGCAGAGGAGATTTTTAGAGACATACCTTCCGAGCCAAGGCGTGTTTACCTGTTCTCTGCTGGCCATTTAGTCGGAGAAGGAACTTTTGTGCAGGCAGCTGACTGTCATGGAGTTCCTGTGCCTGATGATTGCATCGTCGTTAACGTCGATGTAGTAGTTGCACCAGACACGCAGTTGCCTGTTCCTTCGATGGGAGCTAACAACTTGCTTGAGGCACTCCATTCCTTCGTCGTGTGGCCCAGGTTGATGGCTTCTTTGTCGCCAACAATAAACACATTATCTCTGCTGGTTAATGAGAAACACGATTGCAAATTAAACGGGAGTGTTGCAGCACTCCCGTTTCAAAGATTCCCTTGAAAAAAACAGCCTGATCTAGAAAATGACACTTTTTTCCTTCTAATTGGGAATTCCAATAGGCTTAATCTTTTTTTACCTCCTTTTTGGCCCCCTAGTGTAAAAGAACTTGGATTTTGCCAAAACCAACACTTGAAAATGGAAGAATTTAGACATGCTTTTGTATTCTCAAAAAGTACTATCTTGAAAACACCAGAATGTAGTGAATAAAATAATTATTAGATAATGAAGAGTGTTTCAATGATACAATTTGTAACATCACATGGTGGTCAGTATTAATGTTTTTTGGAAAAGACAGACTAAAGGTCCAAATCGAAGTCTTCATCATGCTTTTTGCTTGTTTCTGCTGTGCCAGATTCTACAGTCTGATCCTTTTCTTGTGCCTTACCCTTGTCTACTTCTGCAGTGTCTTCAGGAATGGTAGCTAGTGCCACTTCTTTCAGCTCTGCAAAAGTAGCTTCATCCTCTAAAGAGCTAGTGAATGGAGGTCAGATCTCGAGGAAGAGGTCACTTGGCAAAATCGGATGAGGATTTGGCCCCTAACTCTTGGTGCTCATCCGTAGGGTAGGCAAGGCTGCCACCTCATCTTGATGAATTGCACGCGACTTCTTTATCAATGTCCTTTGCTACACAATTCCGGCCCTTCCTAAGTGCACAAGCTATTGTTGTACCAGAGCCGAGAAGGCATCAAGCACCCAATCTCACGGGCGGAAAACATGTCTAGGAGATGGTTGATTAGCTTTGAGGCTTCGGTAGTGATTAACAATTCTACCTTGTGCACTAGGGTCCTGTAGCTTTTGAAGCACAAACTGGAAATTCCAACACATTAGAAAAATTCGGCATGTTTAGCCAGTTAAAATGCTCCATGGTGCGTTTTCCATCGAAACTCCGAAGAAGCAACATGGAGGTATTCAACCTTACTCAGCAACCTCGGCCCGCCGCCATGGTAGTTTATATTTGTTTTGTACCTGTAGAAATTAGAGTGGTGTCACTAACGAAAATAGAACAAGAAACAAACAAAGAGAACAAGTCAAAGGCAATTATATTCTGGAATAGAAAACTAAAACAAAAAGAAGAAACAAGCCCAACGTATTCCAGAATAAAGTACTCACCAAACTAAATTCTCATAACCAGCTTGCACTGGGGATCCGAAGTGAGTTTTAAACGTGGACTCCACAAGGCCAGATTGCATGCTCGAGTGAAACACGACAAGACGCCAGTGCTTGGCCGTTGTGACTTGTTTGATGCCGTCGACGAAAGCGTTAAACTCTGAAAATTTAAAAGGCTGGTCGTCGTAATGGCTGTCCTTTAGTTTAAAGCCATAAGGAAGGTCCGCAATCACCAGTGTGAAATCTTGTGGCTTTACTGTCCCAACCAAATTAGAGCAGTCCCCGTGAATGATGGAAAACAAATTATTTTGGTCAAACAAATTAAACTTTTCATAATCAGAAGGCTCCACATCTAGAGTTCTCCTCTCTGCCAGTGTTCTTTCTTCTCGTGCCAGTCTGACGAGGTGCATGAAACCTTCTGGCAGGTCCTTATTTTTCTTCTTGTTCTGCAAACAAAGGGAGATTGAGACGCAGACAAGTAAAGTATGACGTGTTTAGTCAACGCACCCATCCTTCCTTCAAAATTTGGTGCGTCTTGAAGCATACCTTCGTCGGATGTAGCTATGGGATAAAGCTCCTTGCACCTCTCCCACGCCTCCACGTTGAGTTGCTCCATCGGACATGTCCGCGGTGATAACATTTTTTTGGCTAGAAAGAAAAACACAACCTTTTTAGCAGTTGAAAAGAGAAAACGCGAAGTAAACTATCTTCCTGCCACCTAAAGTTATTCTAGAATACAAGCGCTGTAAACAATATTTTTCTTGTTGCAGAAGTGTATTCCAGAATACACTTTAACTGCAAAGAAGAAGCGAAAGTGTATTCTGGAATACACTTCTACAACGCAACAAGTTAGAGTGTGTATTCCAGAATACGTTTTCGCTGACTCAACTGGAATACACTTTTACACTACAAGAAGTGAGAACGTGTATTCTGGAATACACTTTCGTTCCCTCGAGGGTGAGAAAGCATTTCCAGGAGCACTATATTGCTGTTATCTGGATAGAATTCTACAAGTGAAAAGGCAGCAATGATTGTAATGCTTACTTGTGCAACTCCTTCGACATTTCTTCGAGTGTGAACTCCTTGTCCACCACCTTTTGCAGAAGCTGTTCTAGTAATTCTGTGTCAGTGAACCCCTGCATCTCCCTCCAGACAGTGATGGTCATTTCTTTCTTTGGCACGTCGCTGCCTTTCTTCTTCTCCGACACCTTTCCCTTACTTTTTAGCTCACCGCGCTCAAACATATTAAATATTTCGTTCTGGAGCTCCCAGATCTGCAAAAAAAAAAAAACTTAGAAGCTAGTTGCACACTAAATCTTATTCTGGAATATGCTTGTAACCTTACCCCGCCATCCCTGAACGCTAGCTGAAACCAATTGTCATGACCAATGAGTGATGCCCGTTTGTTCGCCTCGTCGTATTTAAGGCAACACTCAATGGCACAAGCTTCTTTAAGTTCAAGGGAGTACTTGTGGCTTTTGAGATCCTCTCCATACTTTTCCTTGAAGATGACATATTCTCTCGTGCATGAATCGATTTTGTCGACAAAGCTCATTTTAACTTGTACTTTCGTTGTCGGCGTTGTGAGTGTTGGCAACGATTTTGGCTTCCCTCGTCGGTCAAACCACGAGACCGCACAGAGAAAAACGCACAAGTACCCTAGGATTCTTTTTTTCTTTGTATAATTGCCTCCTTGCCTTAAAGCTGTGGTTCCCACCCAAAACATAATGCGTATATATGTCCGCATTTTCTCTATCGTACTCTGCAGGAGTTGTGCACTGCTCTCTATCAACAAGAACAACAATTGGAGCTACATGTGCATTGGGATTGCTCCGGATTCTGTCCTTGAGGTTCCTTAGATGGTCTGCATATATCTTTCGAACCTGCAGTGGTCGTTCTCCAGCTTCATTTTTTGGAGGAAGCTTCATAGATGTGACCGGCAAATAAATGACACCTTGCACAAATTTGTGCAGGTTAATCTCTTCCATTTTCTCTGCTGTTTTATCAACTTTTTTTTCTTTGATGGCAACGCCAGGTGCTTTGCCTTTCCCCTTCTTCTTCTTGTGTGCATCCTCAGGAGCATCTTCTGTTTCAATGATAGTCGTTTTTCTTTTCTTAGGCTCTTTAGCAGCTACGGCTTGCCTCTGCTTCTTTGACGGTGGTGGAGGTGGCTGCTCTTCCGAACCTGATGAACTCACGGATGGGCTCGCAGACCGTGATGGACTCCCTGATAAATTCCCTTGATCTTCCTCTTCCCCTTGTTCTGACTCGCTGTAGGGGAAGTCCTCGCTCGTTGTGCTTCGAACGTAGTTAATGATGGCAGAGAGCGACCTCTTGTTCAGGTAGTGAGAAACATACTTATAAAGAGGATGTGGATTTACCTTCACAACTCTAAGGTAGGATTCATCAACATGAATAAAGCCTTGAGATGTCTGAAAAGACAATCTCCCTCCCTTACCGGACTGCCCAGCTACCTCACTGACGGCCTGGATGGTGCCCATGCAGACAAATTCCCTGTCATCGTACCTTTTGGTTCCAGGGCTCCGACAGACATGTAGAAAAGTCAGGGTGCTGTACTTTCCAGAAGTACCCCTTGTAAAAAACCATTGAGTTTGGAAGTTCTCGTAGATAGCAGGCGCATCTGACTCCTCAACCCTTCTCTGTGGGTGCGGTTTCTGTGAGATTTTAAGGGGCCTCTTCTGTTGTTTCTTGCTGCCTTCTTGTCTGTGCAAATTGTGTGTAAACACGACCTTGTTAGAAAAAACAGTGGCAAAGAACTATTCCAGAATACAAAATGTCTTACAAAAAGGGAAAAAAGAGGGCAAAAAGAGGACAAAAATGCCAAAAAAGCACTGCAATCTTGACAAAAAAAGTGGTCTAAACAAGCTTTAAATGCAGCAAGAACGCCTAAATTAACTAAAAAACGCAAGGAAAAGTAACCCTTAAAACCTAAAAACACAAAAGTGTATTCCGGAATACACTTCTGCCTTCGAGTGAAGGCGAAAGTGTATTCCGGAATACACTTTCGCCTTCACTCGAAGGCGAAAGTGTATTCTGGAATAAGAAACAGACATGCAAATGATTGTACGTTGTACTTTCTTACTGACCTGTCCATGGTTTCTCTATGTGAATTGGAATACAGTCTCTGAATATAATAATCGAAGGCGCTGGCGCTGGCGACTTGAGCTCAGAGACTGGAATACGCAACTGAAGGCACCGAAATTTCCTTTTAAAGGTATCATTTTCGTCTTGCTCTTTTTCTATGTGATCCGGAATACGTTTAGCTTTACTATCCTACTCTTGTGTATTCCAGAATAGCTTTTATTTTGACTTTCACTTGATTAGTACTGGAACTTCTACTTGTACTACGTTAGGCGTGTATTCGAAATAAGAAAAGCTCGCATTACGAAAAGTTTCTCAAATCTCTTTACTATTTTGCGCGGTTGTCAAGATGACGAACCGCTTCGTGAACAAGCTTCCACCACCTTTTGTTGTCTCAAGCTCGTCTGGTTCTGAGGACACGCTTGGGAACAACGTCATTTCTAGTGAAGACCGGCATTCTCCGACTCCTACCTCTGCTTCATCATTGTTGCTTCTCGAAGACACACCGAGTCCAGCACATAACAGACTTCCACCACCCTTCCAACCGTCACCAAGTCCTGTAGACAGCACACTGGCATCTCCTTCCAAAGAATCACCACTAGTTCGGAGCGGGTTGCCACCACCCTTTGTTCCATCCCCGGGACCTGCAGAAGCTCCACAACAAAGGGTGCTGAAGAACAAGCTACCTCCCCTCCCCTTTTGTAGTTTAAGCCCCTTAGTTGCAAACATACAAGGAACACGTAAAAACACGTAAGACTGTGAGATTCACTACAATTTCTCTCACCAGGGACTTCACTACAAATGAGGACGACGCTCAAAGATGCACTCCTCTTCACACAACAACGGTTGTGACACGTGGATTTGCGAGAATTCCGTCCGCTCTAAAGGAGATGTTTGCAAGAACTCCTTTTCAAGATGGTACAAAAACGGTGATGCCACAACCTCTTATGGGCCATCACCATCCTTTAACACTGTACCCCCGCCTATTCCGGGAACAACTTCACGTGGTCTGTTTTCCTCTACAAGCACACCACTCAGGACAGAGGAAGTCACCCCCAGAGTAGAAGTTTCATCAGAAGATGAAGACAACAACGAGGAACAAAGAGATTACATGTTCTCAAGCCAATCTTCAAAGAAATTCAAGGTGGATTTTGGTTTGAGGGCGTGCTCCTCTGCAAGAAGAAGAAATCTTATGGATGAACACAAAATGAGGAGACTTTTGAGAACTAAATGCTGCTCATTGGGTTGCATCAACAGATTTAATATGGCTAAATTACGAGCAGTTAGAGACAACTACAGTTCCATGACATTGGCAGACCAGATCACCAGAATGCCTACTTAGCTTATCATGTAAGACCAGACCGCAACATCTTCTTGCACTACATTAACCGTCAAGAGTTTGCCAGAAATGCTTTATGGTTATCCACCATTTAGGGTCCACCAAAATGTCTAGAATACACAAAAGACTGGACAAAAATCCAGCAATCGATGATCATTGTGGACCAAGAAGAGTTGTAACCATGCATGCCCTTGCTGCTGTGTCATGGATGGAGAAATATTTTAGAGAAACATGTGAGAAGCTACCTAACAGCAACATGTATCATTTAACTGATAACATCACCAAAAAAGATGTTTTTAATGAGTACAAAGAGACTTGCACTCAGCTTCAGCACATCTCTTACTCACACTTCACCAGACTGTGGAAAAGTGAATTCGGTCTTGTGAAAATTCCTAGAAAACATAGAATGTCTGTTTGCTCGAGGTGTGCAGAATTAAAGAGTCAACAAGCACAATTTCATTAATTATGGACAATACCTGAATTTATGGACCATTTTTTAGTACACTTGGATGAATGACTCATTTTCATACACTAGTTGACATCCCCTGCGAGTGCTGCATATGCCTCAGCAGCATGCACGGGTATCTTAATAGTATTAGGTATCTTCTTCTTGTTTGATGGCTCCCAAGCGTAGTCGATAGTCTCCACTTCTATGCGGTCACTTGCAGTCGTTGGCCTCCATCTCTTCTTCCAACAATTGGCATAATTAGCTGGGTAGACTTGGTTCCTCACTGGGATTGGCTCCCACCAAGTCACCAGAATAGTCTCAAAGTTCTCCTTCTTATCATCCATTTGTGGGTCCTCAGTAGCTAGGCCCACCCAAGTTGGGCACAACACATCATCAGGGCGTGCCATAATAAACATACCTTTCTTCAAATCTTTGTATGGGTTGAATTCCGGCACAGGTTTGTCCTTCCAGGGGCCGACATAAGGAGGAGTGATAGTAGCAATTGGCTCTACCACTACAGCTACATGAGGTGGAGCTTGTGCTTGCCTAGTACATGGCCAGAAGTCATTATAAGTGCCTTCGTCACTGCTGATGTTCCCGAGTTCTTGCAAGAGTTTCATCCAATATTCAATCGTGGCCGTGAACTGTGCCGAGTAGTTGGCAGTTTCTGGAGCACCTTTGTTAGACGTTGAACAAGCAACCCAATGCAATATATGCTTGTGGATCTTGTTTCGCAGACGGGCCAAGGTCCTTCACCGATTTCTTGGGAGGAAGCGACTTAGGATATCAAAGCGGCATCATGGGCTTCCCGTCCTCTTTTTCTTTCCACATCTTTATTCCACCAGCGGGCAACCAATCCGGGTAAGTGGGTCTAGTTTTGTAATACATGGTGGCCAATCACCATTCATAGCGAATCACGAAAGTTAGAGGGGTGGTATGACTGTCAATCTATCATCCCCATCCGGTATGTAGCCTTCTATAAAACCCTTCCAATCCGGAACTTTGTCAACAACATAGGGGGCGGGTGTATTCAAGTTGCATTTGTGGAATTCATCTGATGGATTTCGGCATTGTGAGCACCTCTGCCTTCTTTAAAGATGTAGAGAAGTTACCAAACAAGGCATCGATATCATCATGTGTGTGACCGGCATCATGAACCCTAGCTCAATCTCTTCAAACACACCAAGATATACTAGGTAAGAAAGATAGGAGAAGACATACCTATTCTTGTTACGTCGGATCGTTGTCCAAACCAAATAAAGTATCTTGGGCGAGGGCTTCAATGATGGTCCCCGTGCACGTGGCAAATTAGCGGTATCTTTGGTATTGGATAGTGACAACTTTGACTCCAAGGCCGTTGTGTCTCTGCATAATGAGGAGACCCATTTTGGAGCGAGATGATTCGAGGCAGCGGCGGTGGCCTCCTCGTGATACTTTCGTGCCCCATCTCTAATCTCTTCAAGATGCTATTCAAAGAACCTACATGGAAGTTAGAGTCATCGGCCATAAGTCCAGGGCAAAAGTTTCCATAAGATCCATTCCCATGACCATGAGTCAATGCACCCGATCAATGTCGTTTTCAGCTTGTCAAGTCTCGGAGAGACTTTCTGAGTTGTTGCAATTTTGGAATCATTGTTTTGGCTTGATCCATTTTGTCGTGAATAATACAAAGATATTGGCGGGGATACGTGGGAGTATAATCTTCACGACCCGATCTTTGTAATGCGACCACGAGGCTGCTCCGATCTATCGCGCTCTTCTTTCATCATGCAACATCCTCCTCTCTCCTTCATCTTTGGTCTTGAGAACCGTGCGGATCACCTCACATGTATCGCGCATTTGGAGAATGCAATTTTCTTTCGCGATCTTGGCGTCCGGGAAACTCCGCCTCCACGTTCTATGAAAACACATGGGTGATACCTTCTTGCCGATCAATGCCACAACCTGCATTAACCTCTTCTAGAATCTTTGGACTTAAGTAAACATTGCGAGGCAACTTCGACATTCTCTCTTATCCCTCCTCGTTTCTCCTGCTCACGGTGGGGCAAGGATTCACCGTTCTCCCTCACGAACATGGAAAACCACGGCCTCACATGCCAACGTCGAGGCGAGGCTTCAAGGTGCCACGGTTACCATGTTCGCCTTGCGTGCACCCTCAAGAAATTGGGCCTTCCATTTCGGATCGCCGACTTTGAGATCCCGAGACCAAGGTACCACGCCCTTTTCGCAAAGCGAGATTCCCCTGCGACACCGGTCGTCCCATTCTTGACCTTTCATGTTGTTGGCCCGAACATGTCATAAACAAAAGTAACCCTATCACTTGATTTCATGGCAAGGAATTCCTTTTCGCATGTTAACAACTTGATTCCTAGAGAACGACACAACACCTATTCTTGCAACACAAGGTCCTCCCGTAAGTGAGGATAGCATTCTCGAGTGGTGAGGCGAGCAAGCTTTGGTGGCCTAACAACCTTCCCGGGTTGTCGGGGAATGAAAAGTGTAATGTCGTTTCTCATAATTTGGGTGCTTCGATGCTCACGAGCTCCCCCGGCTGGACACAATATCTGCTTCTGTTGCGGTCTTTGCGGTCAATATCTCCGAGACCTTTACTCCGTCAACACGGACGAGGTCATTGCTCCATCTCACGAGCATCCCGGCCGGCACCTGCAAGCAACCACGGCAGCGGATGTTCACTTCCCGAAAGGGGAGGGAAACCTTCGATTCTGAATACTCCCACAAACTTGAAACCCGGCCGGTCACAAAGCGCATCATCGGGGCGGTGAAAGATATGAATCCCTTTCCAGCAATAATGGAGTCGCATGAGTGCCATATCTCACAATCCTTTTCAAGAAGGGTATATCTTGTCGTGATGTTGTGTCTCCTTCCCCACCCATTTGTCCATTTGTCTTTTTCTTTGGGGGCGTCATTAGCGAGGCGACTCACGAGCATCTTCACTTCTCCACGAGCGAATGAGCCCCCGGCTTACGCTATTGTGGTTGCATCACGGAGTTGGCGGGGGAAGGGTATGGTGGCCTTGAACACTTCCTCCACACCTACGCTCGGTAGTCCTTTTCGATATCTCCTTGAAGTGGCATTGTGTCATTTGCCCCACAACTCCCTTTGCTACTAGATGTTCATTAAGGAAGAGATACACAACCCCGCACAAGGATTTCAGTAGTGTTAAAATCGAGTAAGGAAGGCGAGAAAGCAATGCAAATGACACAGGGGGATTCCCATTCAATGGTTACAAGGACAATAAAATTGGTAGGGTGCCCTTTTTTCGTATGAGGTGTTTAGATTCCCCTTGTATAAGGTTAGTATTGGATGCGATAGTCTCACAATGGGTAGAAAAGAAGGTTCTCACTCAAGAGGCCATATCCACAAGCACAAATTGGGCGCCCAATTTGTTAGTGGTGGTGGTAGAGCTGTAAAGTAGGCACACACTCGGCGTCCGCCCAATTTAGCTTGTCACCAAGAGAAAACACATTCGAGATCTGACTGGCCCACCCTGGACGTTTCACCTATCCGGTCATCTGACGAAAGGGACAATATGGGCGACCGCCAATTTGTCCCATTGTTTATAAATTGGGACGCCCCAATTTGAACCGAATCGGCGCTTATATAAGGGTATTATTGATGCAAATCGGTCTCACAATGGGTACAAAAGAAGGTTGTCGTTACGGCGGGACATATCCGGCAAGACAAATTGGGCGCCCACCAATTTGTTAGGTGGTGGTTAAAGACCCGTGAAGTAGGCGAGACTTCGGCGCCAATTTAGTTGTCACCAAGATAAAACACCTTGAGATATAGTTTGCCCATCCGGGCGGTTTCACCTACGGTCACCTACACATACACACTAAGAGAAACTAAGGAGGCGGACACTAAGCGGAATTTATCATTGAGCTCCCAAAACAAATACAATCGAGCATTGGAAGGGCCTGACTACAAACAAGGGTTAATGGAGAAAATAGCAGGCACACAAATCCTGCATGACAATTTCAGGAAAAGGGCGGACTGCATCGAAATTTAGAGTTTATGTAAATGTGACAGTAACCAGGTGAATGAGGAGGAGTAAATCAAGGGTCAAGCCATCGAAAAGGCGTGAATGGAAAGGTGTGAATGAACAAAGTGCTTGAAGAGGTGCGAATGAACAGCCGTGAATGGAAAGGCGTGATTGATAAAATCGGGTCACATCACATTTGCAGCAATTACACATCGAGGTATGGCGAATTTAACTGTGGAGCAGCACAAACCTTTGGAGATCTCGTGGCCATGAATATGAATCGCTGAAGATGTTTGCGTCTTGTAGAAAAGATAGTAGCCAAACAAGGCACTGCCAGAAAAACAACAGGTTTGAAGCGCATTTACATTTAAACATGAATTCCCCAAAATTTGAATGTAATTTCCCCCCAATTTTTAAAGTTAAATGTCCCACCTAATTTCGAAATAATGTGTCCGTCCCGGAACTTTGAAACACAAGTTCCCGCCTAAAGCACGTGCGACACGTGCATGACTCGAATTAATTTTGGGCGGGCTTTAAATGACAGATTTGAAATTCAAAAAATCCGCGCACTCATTATTAAGGTCCACAATTAATTCCTCACGCTCGAACCCATCAACGGTCCATTTTTATTTCAAAGGGCCAAGCGCTTACATGCACGACACTTGTCTTAAGCCCCAAGAGAGGTCCATAACCCTTTAAAAGCCCCTCATTCTCCTCGACTGCAGATTTAGAAAATTCTGTGCTTCTTTGGCGCTTTGTGCTCCGCTAAACACTGTCGCCTTCATATTTCTTAGCCACGAAAGTCGTTCTCAGCCCGCACTATACTCCCGAACCAGCTGTCGGCTTCGGATCGAGCTCTTGGCGCCTTGTGTCTCTCGGCCGCTTGTCGCCATCCTGTTGGCGCCTTCCTCTCTGCATTGACCTATCGCCTGGGTACCCCCCAGACACCAAGGAATTCTAGCGATTGATGGCATCTCGCCCCACCACCGGTGGCAAAGGTAAGGTGGACTACTTTCTTAATATAAACTTGGCTTGCACGATTAAGTATCCCGCTATAACATCTCGGACATATGAACATCTTCTAGATGCCTCACTTTCCCCCCACGGATGCATACACGTATGCGGGCCCGAATAGGGCACCCAATTGCTTCCCTTAGGGTGTTTCATTTTGCAAAACATTGGACTTTTCCCTAACACCAGCGTGGGCGGGCCCAATTTACTTATCCCTCACACCAATGTGGGCGGGCGCCCGGTTGCCTATCCGACACCAAAGTGGGGGGGCCCCCGGTTTGCCTATCCCGAGAGCACGACTACCTTGGATAGGCTCTCCGGGATAGGCAAATTGGCGTCATCCCACTTTGGTGTGAATATATAAGTAAATGGCGTAGCGCTCAATATAGTATGGGGATCTGGCAAAATTGGCTGGCCCAAATTTGGCCCCTCGTGATACAATCGTCTCCTCGGACTCAAGGCTCACCATGAGTTGGCCGAGCAAATTAGGCGGCCCAATTTGGTGTCGCGTGGATCGAGGGGCAAATTGGTGAGCCCAATTTGCCTCCATCGGTTTCAATGACCTCTTCAGCCCCAAGTCTCCCAAGTTACTAACACTACTTTCCGTTCTGCAGGGAATTAATATGGCCTTGAACAAAGCATCTACTTTCGGGTTCCCTGCAGGACCCAAATTCTGCGAGGCTATTGCAATAGAGAATGCAAAAACGAGAAGAAGAAAAAGAACCTGTTTCTTGGCATCCAGGTTGTGCCCAATGAAATTTTGGCGGTTCTTTGAGGAATGGGTCCGGTGCATAGAGATAGGGAATATTCATCACGGGTCCCGGACAAACCACCTCAAGGATCTTACGCTTTTCTTTGGCAAGATAGGGGCAGGAAAAATGAATTCGGCGGGTATCGTCATCGACATGGAGGTCTCACTGAGAACAAGGATGACTTCCTCATCGGCGTTGAAGACACAAGTAGATCGGACTTTTGTCCGTTATAAAGTTCCACTATCTAAGTACGAGCCATGTATGATGAACGCCAAGTATAAAGGAAAGCCCACATTCTTGCGCTCGAGAAAGGATGGGCTGGACTCATATGAAAGTTTAGAGCTTCGGGCATCAAATCAAGAACTGATATTTTGGATGGCTACTACGCTATCGAGGCGATGGATATTAGAGCACAAAGCGAACAGTCGAAAGCAATCGTTCCCGCGAATTATCGGGGCAAAACCAACCTAAAGTGTACGATACTAAGTGGCTTAAGTCTAGATACAAGAAAGGTGAGACAAAGCACAAGCCGCGGGGCAGCGCAAAATGGAGCCCGATCTGGCCCGGATCAAGAAGGCGAGGACACACCGCTAAGGCTATTCACCGTAAAAAAGCGCCACTAAACTTATATTGATTGGAATGAAGAGAACATCAAAGTCGCCCGATGTGAGTCGCGAAGAAGAGGACCAGCCGTCGAAGAAGAGGAACCCCTAAGCGCATGGGAAAAAGATTTAGGTGGTCCGTCGAAGAGGCATAAGCGGATGTGTTATCCGAGCCCAAAAACTTCGGAGAGGGGAGTCCTTGTCTTCTTCTTCATCGAAGAACCGGAGAGTAGCCGGCGGTCGTGAAGTTCACTCCATCCGGTGGCGGCGTCACTTTCGGGAGAGCGGACATGAGTTGCCACAAAGCGCCATAGCAAGCATCAAGCCGCGGGGAGAGAATCTACCCTCGGGGGTGGGCTTGAGATTGAAGTCGATGTGTTCAAGATGCATAAAGCCCCTAAATATGACTTGTAGGGTCATAAGTCCGAACACTTGGACACTCTCTACGAATCGTTTATCAGCCATCGGATGCACCCTCCACAATCTTTGATGTCGTGCCATTCGATCCACGCAGGCAGGCGAGCAATCAAGTGGAAGAAGTCGGAGGATCGCAAAATGCGAGAATCTTGGATTGTTAATGGCAACCATACGACCCGCGGTTGCTCAACCGCTTGTCACACAAGCTTTGGCATGGCCTCTGAAAGGAAGCACTTGGCGAAGCCCGATATTCTTTTTCTATGCCAAAAGGAAATCTTGCCGAAGTCTGGCGCGGAAATCTCCACGAAGAATCGAGAATGCGTTAAATTGTAAGCCCGGAGAATAATGACATAACAAAGAAGACTATACGAGGAAGTATTTTTTCGAAGAAATTCAGCGGCCATAACCCGGTGGGCATTCTACGGGAAGCCTAAGAAGGGCAAACGCGGGCACTCCGTCGGTGGAGCGTATTCTGTAAGTGCACTACCACCATTACTAGTTCCTGCTATCCACAAGTTCGAAATTGGGCGCCCGCCCAATTTCAGCTGTTAACACTCTTTTTCAAATTAGAAACCCAATTTCCGGAGCAGTACGGCAAATAGGGCTTCGCCCAATTTGAAACGTTCAGGAAATGGAAACCTCCATTTCACCTGAGTGTCGGATGATCTGAAATTGGGCGGGCGCCCAATTTGCGTCAGCTACTGCAAGCAAATTAAGATGATGTGTATCGCCTTATCCGTGCCTTCTTTGTCATGCGGATTGGAAAGTCAGTAAGGCGCAAAGCGATTAAGAAGTCAACTATGCGTGACTACGACTACTTTGTATATCTTGATGACGAGTCGTGGAATATGTGCACCGAAGTTGCCCAGTTATTCTACGAAGACCGGTTGAAGGACGAGAAGGGAGAAAAAATTGAGGTGAAGGATAGGCTTAGACTTTTCACCAATAATTCCTGTCGCCCATTAAAGTCCATGCATCCTCTAGATCTGCAAAGGCTGCTGAAGGAGATCAAGGATGGCACCACATTCCTGAAGGGAAGCAAGGATTATACTGGGAGACGCACTATGAAAGTCAGAGCCGGAGAGCTGAAGAAGATTGGAACAATGGAGCGGGCCCTTGTCAGATACATGAAGGAAGTGAAGAAACTTCCTTTTCAAGACATGGCTGCCTTGAGGCAAGCTCACCCCATATTCACGGAGAATCTGATGCTTATGTTCGCAAGTAGCATCAGTGGATGGGCAGAAGGACGCAAAGAGATGGAGAAGGAAAGCTTTCCGGAGTCCCTCTACAGCAAAGTAGACGAATATCTTCTAGGGCCAGTTGAGGAGGGTGGCAAACCTTTCAAGTGTTTCCACGTTAGTCCGCGAGGTTTGTGCGTGGACGTGGTAAACACTTCGGCCCGCTTCATTGGATCGACTTGGATATCTGAAGAAATGGCCAAAGGAAGATTATGAAAAATTCCTTGACCAGCTAAGCCGCGATGACGGACCAGCGGCTTTACCGGGTAGCTATATTTATTACCCCAGACCGCCTCAATGAGTGCCTATCCGCCATGAAGACAATAGGCGGTGGCGGTAGTGTTTGGGTTGGTTCCTACCGAACCCCGGCGGAATCTGCGACTACCTCTAGAGTTCGAGAGTTGCAATGTCTTGTCCCGCTAATGTATGTTGCCAAAGGCCTTGCGGCTACTCGCCATCGCTCTGAGAAATAAATATTTGCTTCGCCAATTCCACCATCCAAAGCAATATGCTAAGTTTCCCAAGCATTTACGAGAAAAAGCAGGGACATCGAAAAGAATTTGCCCGATCACGAGTGTGTGCGGCAGATGCATTTTAAATTGGGCCCGCCCAATTTGCTTGTTGACTATCAATGTTTCTAACATTTGTTTTCCGTGCGGCTTATTGGCTCATGATCGACCTTGGTGCGACAAAGGGGTGCAGCAGGTGGGGAGGAGTACCGTGCAAAATCGGTTGGAAAGTAGGGCGTGCACCTATCTAGTACGAAGTTGATCTTTGGAAGGTTGCACTTGTTCTCGACTTCTTTTCCGGTGGTGCTTTTAGCCGAAGCGGCGGTGTCGAGGGCTATAAAACATTGTCTTTTGAGACGACGAAAGCTGGAAATTAAGCTTGTACGGATATTCGAGCAACTTCGATGTCATGTTAGGCGAGAAAAATCAAGAGCTCGAGGCACTCTGAGAAGATAAAAGAGGGAAAGAAGAAGGCCTCTACTTCCAAAAATGCTCCTCGGCCTCGACTTCACCTTACGAGACACCTTGTCCATTCTCGTCTACAACCATAAATGAAGTGCAATCAATTACGAGACAGGGACAAGAGCGATTCAAGTAGAGCTCAAAGGCGGGACCCCTAGGCTCTCGAGGATTTGGAACTATTTTGGAGAAGAAAAACAACATCAACGCCTTTGCAGCGGACTCCGGGGTGGTGAATACTGGGACATGATTGAGGCGACCTCAAAGTTCGAGGAAGAGGTTGCTAGGGAGCCCGACTCTGTCGTTGTCATGGAAACACGGGGAAGGGGACAATCGATGGAGAGGATGTGGTCCCCAACACGATGAGCAATCAAGATGTAGAGGAAGAGGTGGCGAACACGTAAGACAATCAAGGTGCACATGATGAGAATGAGGAACTGGGGCCCAAGATTTTATGCAAAGAATGGAATTGATCAAAGAGGCAAAGACAACAACCTCAGCCCGAAGATGGAGAACCCAAGAGGGGGATCATTCGGAAGATGTGCCTCCGCATCGAATGAGCGACTTATGATTTGAAAATACGTGAAATATGTTAATAACAATTGTTCATACTTCTTTTTTAAATGATAACGCGTTGCACTCATTTCCTTGTCTTAAATTTCTCTAGTTTACTTTGCTAACCAAATTGGGCGCCCGCCGAATTTGGCTAACCCTTACAAACTATAGCCTTTTATTAAATTTATTTGACTTCGCTATCCTCCGCAGTAAATTGGGCGGGCGCCCAATTTACTGGCAGAGTAAGCGCCATCAAACATGAAGTGAAGTGGAGCTGCAGAAACAGTGGAGATCAAAGAGCAGACCCTCAGGAATTACTCAGGTACGTTACATTATATAATATTGACTATGCTTATTACATCCTTACAACATTATTATATCCTTGTCAGGTACATTAACATATCCGAGTGTACAAAGAGTCACTCGTCGTCAACGCCTGCCAAGGCGATGCCATTCAGCTCAAAGATCTGCTGATCAGGAAGCCAATACAGGTGGACCACAACACGAGTGAGCTTCCTGCAATTACTCGCAGGTCCATCTGCTTTGGACTGGAGCCATGGATCAAGACTAACACCAGTCATATAGCACTGGCAAATATCGTTGTAACTCAAGTAGCACTTGAAGGATCGGATGTTCTCCGGACGATCCGGCAAGGAAGCCATGAGAGATGAATGCAGTGGAGCTGCTTTTATAGGCGTGAGAAATTATTGATGTCAATTATTGGCGTACATACTAGCGCAACAGGTAACCGTATAAGGTACACCTATACAGCCACGCGAAATTGGGCGGCCGCCCAATTTCGCGCATCATTCGATATGAGCATTCAAGGGCAAAGTGGGCGGGCGCCCAATTTCACGGGACATGTTGGACAAGTTGCACATATAGAAGACAAGTTGTACTAATACTTTATCTCATAGATGATTACAGTCTGATTACAACAAGATGACAAGCGTTCATTTAGGGGGACTCTTCTGAGTCATTTTCACCAGGCACCCCAGCGAAAATTTTATATGTACCTAATATACTCTAGACATTTACTCTAGAAATGACTTAATGCAATATATACAGAACCCCCACTGGCGCGAGAAATAAAAAAAAAAACATTTAACCAAGAACTAAGAAGAAACATTTCATCAAAGAAAATTTTCATTTCATTACAATTTTCATGACAGATCTGGTAGGACTGGCAGTAGTGGTGTAGGTTCAAGAATTACAGTTCTTTGGACGAGATAATCCAGCCTATCTGCATCCAGATTCATCATCGGCAGAAAACATTTTATTCTAACCTCCAGCATTCCATCATAGTAATTTTTAAAAGCCTCCAACAAGTTTCTTTGTTTTGAGCTCAGCACTACGAAATCGGTGCTACTATTGGCACCCTAAGTATACATTCAAAACCAAACATATATCGAGTTAGATATACTGCGTATATCGAACTCGATATACAAATATACAGCGTATATCGAGTTTGATATACGACGTATATCGAGTTAGATATATGGCATATATCGAACTCGATATACGATTTGTTTTTTTTTTTAATTTTCGATTCTGACCGGCCGGAAAATATACACAAAATATAAGCGTCATTTTTATATAATTATACGGCATATATACGATATACGCCAGATGAATGGCTATTACTATGCTTCTAAGCTCGCTTGTCTTCCTGTTTTGAACAGTCTTGCTATCGGTACTGTGAGAGATCCTCTATATGCCATATGCCTGGCAGCATTCCACTACCACATCTCACCAAAGCATCCCATCCGGCTGATAGTTCTTATACAAGCCAAGCTCCAAAATGCAAACTCAACTATGAATTAGCTTTCACCCTTAACATTTGATCCTCTGTATTTCATAAGCAATCTTCGTTGCTCTAGCAGTGGTGAATCGACAACGCAAATGGAATGACAGCCACTAGAGAGAGCTTGGCCCCATCTGCCCAGAAAAGCCTGGTCTAGCATTGCGAAAAGCCTTCATCGTTATATCTGTTCCGTATATCCAACGACCTGTTCTTCATCTATTCATCTATTTGATTCGACATATCTACCAAACCCTAGCAAGCCTCAGTTTTTCCTGTATGGTAGAAGCAGATCCAAAAAAACCCTAACGAGCCTCAGTTTTTGCTGTAAGGCAGAAGCAGATCCAACATTTTCTTATTCGGCCTCAGTTTTTTCTCTATGGCGGAAGCAAATTAGGTCATTTCTTCATCTGGCATAACCATTCGGCATTTTCTTCAGGTAGAGCCGCTGCCATTTCAAAATTCCCCAAACTATTGTATTCCATGAAAGACCTCCAATAAAGCACCGGGGTTCAGACCAGAAACAAATAGAAGCGGCTCAGATGGGCTATGGCAAAACTGTAGCATAGTGGCAAATATGTTGGGCGCCGCGCTGTGAGCTGGGCCGACCCTAATCTCAGATCTAGGGTTCGCCATTTTCTAGTACAGACTAGCTCCTAAGAACCCGGAAAGAACACAAAAAAAAAAAAATGATATACAGTAGGATATCGAGTTAGATATACTATAGTATATCGAACTCGATATACTATAGTATATCTAACTCGATATACTACTATATATCAATTTTATACGTTTTTTTATACGCCATTTTTCGGCACGCTGCCGGATATATGTATATCGAGTTCGATATACGCCGTATATCGAACTCGATATATGCCATATATCGAACTCGATATACGCTGTATATCGAACTCGATATATGCGTGGTTTCGAATGTTTGGTTAGGGAGCCAATATTTTACCCGCTACGAAATGGCTGAAAACAAAGCTGATGCCCATTAAAGAAGCTGCATGCAGCACTACTTCAACAATGTCTGCATGAATCTGGGCATCAGGTGTGGCACTTGTAGAGATATCTCTCTGCTCAGGGGCTGGGATCACATGATCAAACTTGCTAATCAACCTGTCGAAATCCCTAAATAAGGTGGATTTAGAGATATCTTTCTTAAGCGCCTTGTCCCGGGCACTAATCAGCATCTGCTCCAAGCCCTGATCATGGACATGAGCGCGATTGGTATCGACCTTCATGTACCCTATTTTGCGAAGAGTAACTGCGCAAATAAGAGAAGAGGTATTTATAATGCTTGAGAAGATACGAAATTGTCTTAGTTTTGACGTGTCGCGCGTTAAATCACGCGTCGCGCGATACAGTATACAATGAATCCCCTTCGTGTATCTGATAATGGATAATTTAGTTTGACTCGCGCTGCAAGCAAGAAGTTTTCTTTGACATGCTATTATATATTTCGTATACTTTTAATGCGTCGTTGTCTCGAGCACTAACTTGCGTGCAATGCTTTGTTGGCTTTGATTTGAAATTACAGCCTAGTAAATTAGGCATTGCACCAAGCGCGAGTTTCTTTTTATTTTTGATTACTTATTATTGTATACACTACTATCTGTTCCTCATAATTTCTTATGCTTTTCAGATTTCTTATGAAGCTACTGCAGGGGAACACCATAACAAAGAACCTCGACTACAAATGGATGATGTGGACAAAATGGATGTGGAAAAGAATAATGCAAACAATAATGGAAAAACACCTAAAGCAACTGCAGAAGCAACTGCAGATAAGGCTAAAAAACCAGTTCCTGCAAATGAGAATAGGAGAATAGTGATTTCCAGATTAACATGGAAGGATGGGAAAGTGAATTTACATCATCAGTGCAGTAGAGGAATTGTTAGTGAAGTATGCTTATACTATGGGATCCCATGCACTGCTACAATGGACGAGCTATAGGTAATTACCAAATTCAAATGCTATCTTCAGAATTTACTTTGTTTTGAACATTTTTAAGTGTCAAGTGCATAGAGATTTTTACTAAAGGTCAGTTTTACATTCAGATGAACATCATACAATCGAATCTTCAATCCCAAGCTCTGTGGTCTTGGACACAGGGTTGAAAATGACAATAATAGACGATCTTAAGCAATTTGCCTCAACAATCCGAAGTTTTTCTAAGCAACAATGTTGGATTTAAGCACTGCGAGATCAGTCCGGCATGCGCCAAGTGTAATCCAACTGATTTCGACGCCCAAAGCATCCAATTTTTTTCTGATCAAAAATCCCCTTTTGAAAAATTATGTTCCAGTCTGTTCTTGCTGAGATCCATCGATTTTGTTTTTTTTTAGTGTTCTTATTGCTTTCTTGACATGAATCAAAGGGTTTCGGCCTCCTATGTTATGATTTGAGCTTCCAATCCCACAAAAAATTCATTTCTTGGCCTTCTATATTTTAGGGTTCTTCGAAAATCAGTGATATACCCCACAGGCCTATTTCAGAAAACCCACCCTGGGTATATAAGAAACAATCCATGTGTATTGATACGTGCTGCCTCTAGGTGGCTAATGGTCCGTTGCCACCCCACACGCCCAGGGGTTCCATGTTGGGGAGGGAGAGGGGGTTTTTTTTTTCTTTCTCAAATTTGGCACGAATCCCAAGAAATGGAATATGAGGGTTATAGAAAGACTTTTTCATGGAATCTTTTTTAATGCTCTATACTCTATAAGATGAGAAAATCTTTTTACAAAAATGAACATGTTGATTTTTGGTTAAAAATAGGGCTATTGATTTTTTGTTGATGTGCTAGTAGCGTCCTTTTAGGGAGCTCGCCTATACTACATAAGTCCAGGGGCCTGAGGGCACAAGGGACAATAATTTCTATTCTATTCTATTCTATATTCTAAACGAGGTGCACCTTTGACTCCCATAGTCGTTGGATTCGTCGATCCTACGACCCAGATCGTATGTTGGAGCCTCTAGGCACCTCTCGTTTCACTTATAGTCATTTATGATTGGAGGCGCCTAGGATTTTGAAATATGAAATACGATTTCGCCTAAGGTTTTGAGGGAATATCGAACCTCTATACGGCTTTGCCTAAGATTTTAGAATATGAAATAGGGGGCTTATAATAAGCTAATTTAACCAATGTAGCCAGTGAGCTAATGTGATTAATTTTTATCTTGAATCTATATTTTTTCTTTATAATAACCCATTCAATTGTTTTAGGGATATATGGTCTATGGTTTCAGGAATTGTTATTTTTACATCTACATCAAAACCCCCTAGAACCCCCTGTTATTTTGCTACATATTGGAGTGATGTGGCAAATGGGTTGTGCCATGGCATAATGATGTGATGATGTGTCAAGCAAGGTGGCAAAATGACTTTTTTTCTAGTCAAAACATTTTGTGAATAAGTAATGAGGTGGATAACATGTGTATGATGATGTGGATGTACTTGGGTGATGATGTGGATGACACTTGACATTTTGAAGACGATGTGGATATTTTGGCATCATATTTGGCACCTTTGCACATACACATTAGAACTTTATGCAATGACTTGGAAAATTTGCTCTTTCACAATTGTTTGAAGAAAATGTGCACTTTCTCTCTCTAGTTATCTTTTTAGAGGGAGAAAATAGTCTTAGACCATAGGAATAGCCAGATTTGGTGGAGTTTTTTGCAGTTTCTCAAGATAGTGGATGTATGTTGGGTGTGTGATCCACCTTGACTAGAAAAAAAAAAGACTTGTTGCCAACTTTGGCTAGGGAATATGATGATGAAGCATAGAAATGGGAAGTATGAAGCATGTAAGATGTCTCATGGATAGGATTAAGGTAGTAGGAACATGAAAGAAGCCTTGAAAAATAGAATTTATGCCAAAATAACTTGGATCTAACCACATACCAATGAATCTTGAGGGGTCTTCCAAACTCTAATCTTGAGGGGTCGTCACTTAAGCTTAATTCTTCTTGTTTGAATCTCAACCTCCTTGCCATACTTGTATGATGTCCAATGAATGCCCTTCTCTTAGTTCATCATCATAGGTATCACCTTGAAGTCTTCAAAGATAGAAGTCTTCAAACCTCTAGTTCATGCACACATGTACTAGTCAAATGTTAAACAGATGTGCATAGCTCTTATCTTATCTTATCTATGCTGCCAAAATGTGGCAGCAACCTGTTTTTGGCTCAAAAGGGTTAACCTGTATGGCAAAATGTATTTGGCTCAAAAGGGTTAACCTGTATGGCAAAATGTATTTGGCTCAAAAGGGTTAACCTGTATGGCAGCAACCATACAGGTATTAGGGTCACTTCCCACTTGCCATTAAGTTAAGTTAGCTTAACTACTTGGTTATCTCTTAATCTAACCAGAAAAATTTCTATTTTTCCATTGAGGTGGTTAAATTAGAACTAACTTAACTAAGCATGAATATGTAGCATAATAATAGGGGGTTTTCTTTGTGTTTTTGTACGCTTTTCACAAAGGTTTTCCTAAGATTTCATGGCGTATTCGAATGGATGTACTAATGCGTACATCTAGAGTGCATCATTTCTTAGTGGTTGATTTAGTTTTTTTTTCAAAGGTCCAACATCGAAGGGCTCACAACAAAAGCCCTCTTTTTATTTTAGTTGTTATTTTCAGAGTTTTGCATGCAAGCATCGTGCCATCATGTTTTAGGGTTAGGAAGAGAGAAATCATGTTTTATCATGTTTTGCATGCTGAGCCCCGTTTACTGTTTTTGAGAAGCTGAAGCGGAACAGAGGCAGGCAAACTTTGAGCAGAGTAGATCCGCAAGAGCAAGATCTGTTTTCCCAGGCTAATCAATTTTCTTGAGTATTTTATCAAAATTAGTCTGATATTGCTACGAGGAGAAGAATCTTGGACCTGTTGTCAATCCAGATAAAGCGTTCCCACAGAAGGGGGAATGGAATGGGATTTACAGGCTCCAGAGATCTTTTGTAAATCCTAGATCTATATCTAGAAATCGTCTGCAGCTTGGATCTATATTTTTGGATCTTGGCCGGCAATTCTTTGTTGCTTGAAGGGCTGGATCTACAGTTGCAAACAGAGCGATCGATAATCTTAAGACGGAAATATTCCTTTAAATTGTTAATGAGATTCTTGATGAGAAAAAGCTATTTCCGACGTTTTTGAAATGTGGAAGTTAACTGGAGGAGGAGCCATTTTTTGGCACTTCTAAATGTGCTTAAAATGCTTAAAGAACAAAGATATTTTTACTTTTGGTTTTACACAGAACGCAGAGAAGAGGATTCCGTGGTTGTAATTGCTTATCCGTTGAAATTGCTTAAAGAAGAAGAACAAAGGTATTTTTATTTTTGGTTTTACACAGAAGGCAGAGAAGAGGATTTCGTGGTTGTAATTGCTTATCTATTCTATTCTAGAAGAAGGGTGTTTCCGTTTTTGGTCATCACAGAAGACAGATAAGATGATCTTGTGGGTGTGCTTATCTGAGGGACCGACTATTCAATTGGAAGCGGAACTATTGAGGAAATTAGAGGAATTGATTGGCAATTGGTAATTGGTGTTTGGTCTGGAACTTTTGTGTACGCTTTTTAATGCAGTGGAATATGATATTAGCCTATTTTGGATCTGTCAGAATGATGCCAGCATAGCATCTCATAGTGTCTTGTAGTAAATATTTTGAACCTTCACTAGTGTCTATGGAGTAGTTATAGAAAACCTCAAGACTAATGGTTCCTTGGCTTTCCATCAAAGAAAGCTATTTTACAAGAGAAAATTCTATATAGTAATGGCTTAACAGGGAATTGATGCTACCCATGCAAGACATGTTGTTTTGGCATTTATGCTATCTTATTACTGGTTTTGGGCAGTTAAGGACTCTTAGGACAAAGAATGTGATTTGTTATTCTCATGAACTATGTCAAACAAGGAGAAGGTAACGTGCGGAATTGACTCGAAATCGTAACTGTGAATTTTATATCAAAGATAAGTCTGGAATAAAAAAAAAAGCAGGGTCTGAATCGTTAGAAGAGAATACACAAATGTTGAAGCCATGGTCAGAGAATCAGCAGCTTGGATTGTATAAGTAAGAAAATTTGCACGCCCCCCTTTGAACCTATTGTTTTGGCAAGCACAGGGGAACGGAATTGTCACATTTTGCCCTGAAACAAGACTATCATGTGTAGACAGATTATTAGTCTGAGCAACCTGTTGTGCGCTGACTAATCCACCGTATATGTCTGATGCGATGCTGAGTAGAGTGTCTATACCATTTAGCAATTAAATGCTGTGGTGAAGCGCATGTAATTAAATTACATTACGCTATAACATTATAGTTACGCAGGCTAAATATTAGATATTACATATTGCTACATGTTTTGCATGTTTCACATGTTTTTACGTATGTTTGATTTTTTTAGGGCTTGAAGGGCCCAAATTTTTTTTAGTATAACAACCAACACATAACTACCATTAACATTAATTAACACAACCATTGGGTCCAACACATTTAAAATCCCCCTTAAACCCCCTTTGGTTTGGGTGCATATTCACACGGGGGGTGACTCCGGGCAACGAGAGCTGTTGGATAGGCATATTCACCCCTTATTCTTTAATCTACACCGTACGTAAAGTTCCTCGTTTGTGGGGTATGCAAGTACAAAATTTGCTATACTGTATAACAAGATTTGCAAAATACTATAAGATTTTAAGCAAAATACTATATGGTGTTAATTTTGTACGTGCAAAATATAATTATAAGTTGCATTCCCATCAAGCCCAATAAGTTAGAATTAAAAAGTTGAATTAAAGCTTGAGTTGATGATTCACACTAGTAGTTAACGTGCTAAGTTAGGTTAGCATTAATTAAGCTTGTTTCACAATGCCAGTTAAGAATTTATGTTAAGTTAAAGAGAGTTTTGTTGGCAAAAACAATTAATGCCAACTCCCAACAATGCACACTAATTAAAATGCACTTAAGGTTAACACAAACGTAGTGCTAGACTTTGCAACTAATTTGTTAGAAACAAGGGTTCCTTCCATAGTTAAAACCCCGAGCAATCGTTGGAAGAGCTATAAAACAAAATATAACTATACACAAAGTATTACGAAGATGCATATTCCTAGATGTTGAAAGCGGCAACAAGAAATATGCATTTTCATATCAAGTATAAATAACCTAACTATACTGCTAAGCCTTTCTCACTTAAAAGTTAGGTTAAGTTAGTGCTTAACTGAGTTAAGTGTACCTCTCCTAGGTCACTTAACTTCTAGTTTAAAATAAGGGGTCCAGTTAAAATTTTAATTAAACTTAACTTAACTACTGTCAGTGTGAAAGTGACCTTGTTAAGTTAACCATAATTAAAATTTAACCAAATCCTAACTTAACTGCTAGTGTGAAAGCAAGTTTCCGTTATTTGTCACATTTAACCTAACTTAACCACCAGTGGGAATTGACCCTTATACTCGTATTTTCCATGTTTACGCTTAGGTTCATGACAATTATTTGCATTCTGAAAGTCTCATAAGATTGCTTTTACAATGAAATTATATGAATTATTTGTATCCTAATTGGCATGTAGTTCCACGACTTTTTTCCCTTTATTTGTTGCATGTTGATCCATGAAGACCTATTTATGTCTAGGCCCATATGTGTGAACAAAAAAGGAAAGAAGTAAAACCACATGTCCAACGTGAAATACAATTTATGTCTCCAATTATCTATAAATAAAAAGGAACATTTATGTCCCACTTGAGTCAATTTATGCTCAAGTATGATGTGGATAAATGACTAAATGAGGGACAAAAAGCTTTTTCATTTACATAAAGTACGTTGTGGAAGTTATGGACCGGTGCATTTATTGGCTCCCCATTTGGACTTGGATTCCAAGGGGGTATTTGATTCATGGAATAGGGGGTATTAGACTCGTGGTTTCGGCATGCACACTTATTCCACAAGTCGAATACCCCCAAAGTTAAAAAAATGTTAAAAGGTGGGCTCGAACTCGCGCAAGGAAGCTGAAAACCAAATGAACTAACCATTTGTGCCACACAGCGTTATTGAAATAAAATTGAATCTCATCTAAATAAACTATAATAATTATGGACGGCGTATTCGGCTCGTCATTTTTTGGAATCCAACCCCCTTTCGGGAGCCAATATTTCGTTCGGTTATGAGGTCCATTTAGACTCTATCATCTCGAAGTTCTTAGTAGGGGCATTTTATCTACTAATTTAAATGTAGTTCCATCAGCAACTATAAAGCTAGGTAAAATCTGCCTCTCGCAAAAATCCACATTGCAAAGGTGAGATTGTTAATTTGAATGAGCATGTTCTTTGGTTTTATCTTTCAACTTGATCTGGAGTCTAAAGTGAGAATCAATGTTCCAACTTTCGTTGATGCTCAACAATGCTCAAAGACCCATGCATTTAAGCAAACAAACAAATGTCTCATAAGCAAGCAAACAAACCCCTTTTTAAAACCCGATAATCTTAGCCATCATACATGTTGTTGGGATGACTCAAGTTGGTGCCTATCTTATTTCAATCAAAAAGGGTGCATTCAACTTTTCAGACATGATATTGTTTTAACAAAATGAAAGATTTAAGTAATCAAGTTTAGACATTTAGACCTTGGATTTATGGCAATAACCAATGCATGGTTTCAATACAAAGGAATGCTTCAGGTGTTGTCCATACAAGATTCCAGAAGAGGGCGGCTTCAATTTTACTTCTACATGTGGGTTGTGAGCTAGAAAGTGCCCATGTCTAATGAATCTGGTATATACAATAGCGTTCTTCATATTGGTGGAGTTTTTTCGAACCTTAAAAGATCCATGTATCTACAAAGGATAAAAACATGGACAATGATGTCCATATTATTGTAACTACGTAGAATTTGCTTCTATTTGTAACATATGTGAAAGGTAAATATTCGATACTATAACACCAAAACACAATAAAATACTGGAACGAATTCAAGGAAGCTTAGCGGCGGCATCCTCTTCCCAGCAAGCACGTGGTAATAGAAGCGACTGAATTTTCATTACATGTCTAAAACATAGTCAAAATTTGTGCAAAGGGAGAACGATAAAATAGAAGCAGGACTACATGTTGAGAAATATACGGATGTTCTATGGTATGAGAGGTATAACGTTCTGACCGAGGGTATTAAAAAAAAAAAAAAATAAAATTGAGGGCCATTTTGTGTATGGTCGAAATGTCGAGGGCGGAGGCCCGGGACATTTTGCCCATACACAAATTGGCCCAAAATTTTTGAGGGAGCATGCCGTTATCCGCCTTAGCAACGTGATCTGAGCGTTTACCTCAAATACAGATCAGAGCGTTTAGGATGCAGGCTTTGCAGTAGCTGCATCTCTTATTTCTGCCACAACAGCTTGGCGATGGCATAACATCCTAGGTTCTTATGCATTTAGATGCATAACGTTTGGGCCACAGTGTGTTATAGCTGATAACAGACTTTGATCCAACGACTGAGATCTGATCTCAGCCTATAAAAGCGAGATGGAACTATTACTTGGTTAAGAAAGTCCCCAGAATAATAGCCAACCTCTAGCCAAAATTAAAAAAAAAAAAAAAACCCCAAAGCCACGTGAAAAATGCTCATAACAAAACGTCATGAAGGCACAAATGTACAACAAGATATAGGTAGATTTATATGTAGTAAAGCTGAACAAGACATCGAAACGAAATTGATATGGAGATCATCTAGCTAGTGAAAACCACCTAGATGTTATTTAGGACTTCAGACATAGTGAAAACCACCTAGATGTTATTTAGGACTTCCAGACATAGTGAAAACCACCTAGATGTTATTTAGGACTTCCATACATAGTGAAGCAAATGTAAAGGTACAAATATTAAGCCTGGAAGAATATAGTGAACCATACATACATTAGACTTTGCCACCAGAAGTGAAGTTGGTCTGCTGCTGTGCATTGAGGGTGTGATTTCCAGCAATGTGCTCGAGATTCTCGAGTGGCTTGGCGGCGCCGGGGCATTGCATGGAGCACTTGCCTCTACCACAGTATGCAGCTCCAGTGCCACACCAATTGTAAATGCTGCAGCAGCGCGGCGGGGAGCAGTAGAATTGGCCAGCTTTGGAGCACGTTGGTTCACACATAACAGGAGTTATCCCAACTCCTATGATCATTACTATGGTGAGGACCATTGCCATGGCCATGGCACCATTGCTCTTGTGCTGCACCATCTTCAAACGCCAACAATGTAAATTATGCTGAATAACGTGTCTTCTCGTCGCTTCATTTATACCCCAAGCTTGCAGGATTTATCTGGCCTGTAATCTGCTATCGCCAATCCAAACCTGATACGCAGCAGTAAGTCTATCCCTTTCGAAAACGGGCTCGGACAAAATTCCTTTGCCCACATCACATGCAGCATTTAACTCCGGCATGGCTGTACTGACTATGTATGTACGATGGCGTATGGCCGCATGGAAAGTGGAATGTGGCGGCATGGAAAATGGCGATCCGGGAGCCAAAGTGTACGATTGGAAGCATTTCTTAGAAATGTCTTTGAACCACTACATTTGTCTCTTTGTCCAAACATTTGTAAAAGATGAATCCAACATCAAAGCAATGGTAACTAGATAAAGCAATAAAGCAATGCCTATATATATTTTATGAAGCTTTTAGTAGTTGAGTCTTTACAATGACAGCAACCATTTGAACTCCAGACTGGGAGCCCAGTAAATATCGGACACTGACATGTTATACCCACGGGCATATCCGTGGTATATTCGTGTGTTTGACATGTTATAGCCACGCCCAAAAAAAATACACGGCGTTTTTGTGGACTTAGCCGATTTTTTGCCATTTAAGGCTGGGTATAACATGTCAGTGTCCGACATTTACCGCGATGGTCCAGACTGTCCTAATTTTGAGATGTTGTGTATATACATTGTGTCTTATGTATCACAGTTCTTAGGTATCCAACTCTTTGTTGCCTCAAGTTCTATTCAGACTAAAAGTCCATCCTTGTTAAAAGATCAACTTCAATCTTAGATCAATCCAACAACACACATTCGTCCCTCCATCCTTGTTACGAAGTTCAGGTTCTTGTTCTTATATCCATCCAACAATACACTTTCATCCCTATCACTGAACATTACCTTCAGGGCCTGCAGTAACGCAAAGAAGAGACTGAGTTTAGCAGATTTATATTTAAAGGCGGCGGAAGAGATTCTATTCCAGATTCTGCACATATAAGTCGAGTTTGAATTCCTTATTTACACACCTTAACTTAACATTCAATAGTTAAGAATGGCAACTATGAAGGAACACACACTGGCGACTGACAACAAGGATGCCATTCTTCTATGTTTGAAAAGCTTGGGCATGGTGTGAAACAAATTGTGAAGCACTGGAGTTGGAGATCAAATATATATGAGCATCTCCCTACAAAAAATGATCTAGCTATAATTCTGAAAGATTGCTAGTCTTAAATCCGTTTAGTGATTCGTAGCCAAATTTTGGAACGAGAAGCAGGGTAGCAAAATTTTGAAAGTTTGCTATAGTGTTTATTAGCATCTCCGATCACATTGTGAGGTCTACATGGAGATCGATGAATTTTTCTTTTAAGATCACCTTAATCCAGATATGGCATTCTTCTCTCCAGCGTTGTGCTTGTTTGGTCTGTGGAAGTATTTAGATCACATTTTTTGAGTTGGTTAGGCATTTGAAATTTATAGGTGGATCATTAAGTATGTTATTGGCGAATCCGATTGTTTGCCTTCTATGCAAACATTTGGGTTCAGGTTATGTTACTAATGTACATGTGCATGAAATGTAAGGATGGTCTTAGTTTCAATAATATTCTTTCTTCTTTCTTCTTTGGAAGCACCTAGATTTGCTTTTGTTGTGAATCTCATCTAGTAGCTACACTTTACATCTATATGTGCTTCGATTAGATTATGTTGTTGTTCTATTTTATTCTATTCTATTCTATTCTATTCTATTTTGCTTCTTCTTTGTCCCGCATGCTCCAGTAGTTTTTTATGTTCTAAGAATCCTTCGAGTCCCATTTTGTTCCACTGTTCTTGTTTTGTTTAACTCTAGTAGCTCTGTTGTCCTTATTTATTCCAATATATATTTTTTTTTCTATGTCTTGCATCAATTCCTTGATCCAGTTATTCTACTATTTCTTTTTTGTAAGACTAGCCTCCTTAGTCTCTAGAATTCAATGTTAGTTCTTTTCTCTCCACATTAGTTCCTTTAGTACATATTGCGTCCCATAGGCCAATTGGTCTCCGTGGACGATAAAAACTCTATTCTATTCGACTCTATTCTATTATTTTATTTTTTCCTAATTCTACTAAATTTATTCGATCCATGTATACCATCTGCACCTTTGACATTCCAAGTATTTTATATGCAATACGTACAAATATATGACATGTCACCGTGAATACTTAATGGCATATGAATTATTCATGTGATTATCTAATGGGTCAGGCTTAGCTAAGTTAAATTACATATTAATTTAATAGCTAACTAGTAACAGGTGCCTGGCATTGCAGGGCATAAGTACAATTGTACTACACAACAATAAAGTTGTTGACTGAGTGTATCGAATTGTCCCAACTGAGCAGCTAATGGTACTGCATTCCAATTTATCAATTAACACATGGCAACTACTCTTGATAGAGAACAATAGCTTGGATTGCAAACGACACTTGGCATAAGATTCAAATAACATGGCTTCTAAAGCATACGCCAAAAGTAGCATTTAACATTTTTCACAAAAATTTTAAAGCCCCATATTGGTGTTCGTACAATATTCTAACGATTCATTAAGTAGCTTTTTCAAATGCGTAATGCACTATTCAATGGTGGATATATAGGCACATTGCAACTTGTTTGGCATGTAAAATAGTTCTTATGTAGGTTACTAAGTTGCAGCAACTCAATTGCAACTTGTTTTTTAATCATTTGCAGAGACAATATTTATTCCTATTATTAAGTGCGTTAAACCTATTATTGATTGCATTAAAGTCGGTGTTAAACAAATAATTATCAAAGAGGGTCAGTTGGCTAAATTAACGGTAACTCCTATGAGTGAGATCCTCTATGTTACATAGCAAGTGGTGATGTTCATTAGTGATGTGGTTTGTAGTTATTTAGAGAGACATGACTTGTGTGAAATGCTATAGATCTAGCTATCTTTTAACGTATCAACGTTTTGTGTATTTAGATATATTATGGTGGCATGTCAACGCTAGCAATTTGCATTGTGAGCCAATCCTTAATATTTGTCTTGGGCCTACTAAATAGGGACATATAATAATAGGCATTGTATTAGGAAGTTGAATGATTGTTCGTAATCAAATTTAGCAAGTTGTAGCTTGGATTTTTTTCGAACATTTTTTCATGTATCTGACGTCGTCCGGAATATCTAAGCATTTTCATTCTAGAATTGCACGAAACAACAAAAGGGCCAAAACGCATAAAGTGTTTGGAAACATTTCTAGTTTATTTTATCATTACAAAGAGAACAATAATTAGGCAAGAAAGCTGTTTGAAGTCGAATAGTTGTCTTTTGACCTAGAAAATGTTATGGGTTCCTGCATTTAACAAAACAATCCAAGTGTATGTAAAGCCTAAATAATAGTTATTGATCCAAGAGTATGTACACGGGGTTACTCCGGGCATCGAGAGCTGTTGGATAGGCATATTCACCCCTTATTCCTTAATCTAGACCGTACGTAAAGTTCCTCGTTTGTGGGGTATGCAAGTACAAAATTTGGTATACTGTATAACAAAATTTGCAAAATACTATAAGATTTTAAGCAAAATACTATATGGTGTTGATTTTGTACGTGCAAACAATAATTAAAAGGGCTCTCGCTGTCCTACGTCACCCCCCGTGTGAATATGCACCCAAACCAAAGGGGGTCTAAGGGGGATTTTAACGTAAATGTGTTGGACCCAATGGTTGTGTTAGTTAATATTAATTTTAATTATGTGTTGGTTGTTATACTAAAAAAAATTTTGGGCCCTTCGGGCCCTAAGAAAAGCAAACATACGATAAAACTTGAAAATTAAAAAACAAGATAATGTAATTTAATTATGTACGTTTTAAAAGCATATTATTTAAAAATTTATTAAGTCGTTGAAGACAGCAAAAGTGTTTTGCGCCTCTTCAATTTCGGGGTCATTTTCTTGTGCAGGATGATTTATCTCGTACGTGATGCCTTTTTGGCTGCATGACTCCCGTTCGTGATGTTGAGCCTGGGCCTCGTCTGTTTCGTGCCATTTGCCTCATAAAATCCGTGGACGCTTTTATGATTTTATCGTCTCCATGGACGATAAAATCATATTCCATTCCATAATATCTACCATTAAAAAAAAAACACAATTGTTAATAACTACTAATTTTAAAAACAATATGACAAACACAACCTTGTAATACTAATATGTAGCAAGGGCTACATTTTTTTTTCCAAGGTTAAAGGATGTTTTTTTGACACTTTTCGATTTAGGTTGGGGCTAAGGTTTCGGAATTGCATGATGGGAGCGATGGCAGTGTGCATGGTCCAAGACATGGGGCCGGATTTTTCTGTGCTGTTGGGAGATCCGGGGGTAAGGGCTGTGTGGTAATCGGCTTTGTGGCAGCGAAAATGTAATGGTCTGAAGTTGTGGATTGGCCCTGGCATGCAGATTCCGGCTATGGCATGCAGGTTCCGGCTATGGCAGGCTACATATTCAGGGAGATGCTAAACAAAAGGAAATGGCACTTTGCAATGCCCAACTGGCCCAAGATATTGGCCTATTGCTCCCCGCTCCCGCAGCAAAGGTTAACACTCAATGGATTGGCGACCATTGCGGTCAAGAACATGGCGAGGGAAATAACGGATGTCCGAAAACAAGAGAGCACAAGCCATGCCCCCATTTTCCTTTTACATTGCTATCCCCGTGTCCGCTTCCACATGCAAGACATAGAGACTTCACCAAAGGCAAGAAAATTCCATCCGCCCCTAGTCGATCTGAGACGGAATGGCGTGAGCCAACAGAGCTTCACTAAAAACAAGATCAGATCCAAGACCTAAACTTGTTTTACCAAAGAGGGACACAAATTGGTAAGCAACTCGTCTCCAAGACCCGCTTTAATGAACCCCTTTGCAAAAAGAAGGCAAGAGCAATGAACCAAGGAATGGGATCTCCAAATACACCGAAAAGCAAAAAAATGTCAATGTGTTGGTGAGAACTGAAGCTCCAAGACCCATTAGAGCAACTGCCCCCAAGGGCAAAGGTTGTGTGATAATACCCACTATCGTGGCCAAGAATATGGCAAGCAGCTGGCATGCATTTTTTTGTCACACCCGCAGGTAAAGGAATAAACCAAAGAGAAATACCTACTGCAAAAGAAATGACTAGCGTTTTAAGATTAGCTCCTTGCCATAACCGAACAGCCACAAAATTATCAGATCTGCTAGCGACTCTCCGTGGTTCTGCAGTGGTCGAACTACCCTAAATGCTCTAAACTCTGCCTTCTCTGATCTAATCGGCCGCATGCCCCTTTCGAAATCTGTCTGCCCTCAATCCGATCTCTCTCTCATCTGGTCGGCCTTGGTCGGATGCTTGCTCCTCTGCTCCGATCTTCTGTGCTCTGATGCCCGCTCCTCCAACCCTTCTCTTCCAGAATCCCTTGCCCTCTCTGATCCATTCCTGCCCTTTCAAATCCGTTGGCTGCTCTTCTATCTCCAACTGATCGACCGCCTCCTCCACAAATCTGTTTTCCAAAGGGCTTTTGCTCCTAGCCCTTAGATCAAACCGTTTCCTATCTCCACCGTTAAATTAAATAACTATTTTAGCTTCCAATCTTTTCCACTATTATGAAACAACCCTAAAAAAACCCTAAAACTAATGGGAGGATATTCACCACAGGATTTGCCCCCTTTCCTAAAATCAACGGCTTACAAAAGGGTGCGCTCTAGAAATACTATTTCGTACACCTGGATGAATACGGCCACCAAATCATATGAAAACCTTAGAGAAAACAGTACAAAAACACAAAAAAAAACCCCTGTTATAATGCTACATATTAATAATGACGAAATGAATGTATTGCATGCAGCCATGTCACTTTTCATCTAAACATTTTCAAGACAAACAATACAATGGCCTTGAGTGAGACCCCATGCGCCCCCAGGGCCTCTTTTTATTTGAAGGACGAAAAGCAATTCTATTAATCATAGGTAAACATTACAATAACTACAAATCTCATCTAGCTGTGCAAACACGAGATAATGCTCCTGAAGCACGATCCTGAAGCATTATATACTTACCCCGAAGTCAATATATCGAGGAAGATAGATTTGAGAAGGAGAATCCTAAACGCCATGTAGTGACCGCCGTGCACAGCATCGGTTGTAACTTTCTTCTTGGGTGTCAGATTTTGATGATCTTTGGTGCGTTGGGAAGCTGATTTCGAGCGCTTTCGGAGGTGTGATGCATTAGGTACTTCGTTGCTGTCAAACCTGCTGGATTTTCTATTTTAAATCTCGGCCATTATGGCGATGCGAGCTTCTTCTTCCAAAGTGGCTTTGCAGTCTTCAATTTCCTCACGGCCAGTGCCAGGTGAGTCTGTAGCAATGCACAATAATCCTTTGGATATCTGCCTTGGAAGGTAACAGATTATCAAAATTTCCGAAGAGGATGGTGTCCTCTGGCTTTTCTTGAAAAGATAGCAACTTCCATGATTGCTGATTTTGCTATCTTCCTGATTATCTTGCATTTCCTCCTACTGACAAAACCCTTTATTTGTTGTCTATTTGATGTAGTAGATCAAAAGATTTGCCATGTTTCAGAGGATTTAAATTCGCTTCTTCTTCCTAAAATTAGTTGCTTTGCAATGCAATTTGCTGTGTTGAAAAGAAGCATTAAAGAATAGATGGCTACTTTTAGTAGGCAATTGCGTTATAGCATCGGATTGATGCACCAGAATATGACAGTTCATTGCAAAATGCGTAAGAAATAAGGGACATATTGACATATCTATTTCTGGCCAATATTTTTTTCTTTCAGTTACTGTCAACATCGAATGTGATGGTTTCTGCTCTTGCCCAGCGTGGTCAGGCTGTAGAAACCCTTAGTTTTTTTGGGCAGGTGCCTGTATGGGTTATAGTCCCATGGAATACCATGATTGCAGCTTATGCTCAGCAGGAATGTTTAGATGACCCATGAGCTCTTTCAACAAATGCATCACTGTAATGTTAATCATCTGGAATGTCGGTGCAAGGGCCATTTTAGTAGTCGTAAAAAAGAAGCCTGCAGAGAGCAATTTTTTAGTGATCCAGTGTTCCCTATATATTGCAAACAGAGAGGCTGAACAAAAAAGGATTGCAACTTCATAAGTGAAGTACAGTTGGCTAGGAATTGAATTGGTTTCAACCTGATAGAGAAGCAGAGTGGGCTTACGTTTCCAACGACTCTCTGGCTGAGCACCATTGGCAGATATGGTGTATAGTGCTGGAAACTTATATTGACGTGAAGTTGTTGTAAAAGCCTATCCTTGAGTCTTCCCCCTAGAAATGTATTAACCAGCATATAACCATCATTCTCTATAAGAATTTCTTGTTATTCATGTTCTTCTGACTAGTTAAATGTTCAGTTAATAGGTCTTGATGCCATGGTCTATGATCCCGCATAATGAGAGTGTTGAAACAGCTACCTAACTTCTTAGTTGAAATGTAAACTTTGTTTTCCATTTTCAAAATAGCAGGTCTAGAAGAAACATGTGGTATATAAAAGCCATTATACATGTTAATCTAGGGTCAGATTCTTGTCATCGAATAGATAGGATTATAAGGAAAGCATCTAGAAATGGTTGAGGCTGGATACACCCCTGATCTTGCTTTATACACCATTGTTCTTAACAGCTTTATCAATACAAGAAATTTATCGCGGCGACCAAGGCCGCCGCGGACATTTCTCATTTGCTAAGTTTATTATGGGGGAATTTGTGTCTAAGTCGCATTTAATTAAAGTGGGTCAAATCTCGACATTTGGGACTCAAACTGAAAATGGGACTCATACTAAAGAAAAAAAACTTATGAATTGAATGCTTGAATGGAATTACACATCACACACAAAGAACTCGGTAACTTGTTTTCCTCGTAAATTTTACAAACTACGATTGAGAAAGTTTTCAAGCTTCTCAATATTATCTACCCTCATACAATGCTATAGCATGGAGGTTGCTCATGCCTTTGTCCATCTCCCTTTTTGGGATCTTGTGTGTCTTGTCCTTTGAAATGTGACAAGTTGGATATGACCATACCACACACTCCACCAATTCCCTCCTTTGAGGATCAGCATGATTTGCCCTCCACTTCTTCTCCCAGCAGTTGGTGTATTGCTCCTTCAAGTTGCCTTCTTGTGTCTTCCAATGGGCTCCCAATATTGAACTTGGAATCCATAACGCAACTCCTCTCCATCAGCCATGGTAGTGGTTACATCAGAGAGTGCCACCCCTAATCATATTGGACAATCCTCATCGTCAGGCCTTACTAGCACAAAATATCCTTCCTTGATGTCCTCAAAGGGATCCCACTCAGGCAGATCAAACCACTTCGGTTTTGAGGCCTTACTTCCCACAAACCACTTGGTACTATTGTTAGGACCCAAGTCAACTTTCTTAGATGTGCTTGCTCCAAGAGAACCCTCCCATCCGGACTCGTAAGAACCCATCTCTCACTCCCCCCCCCTTCCCCCACATGGTCGTTTCGTTTCTAAGTATGTCACAACTTTCTCGCAATAATTCATTAGGGAGTCCATGTGATTTTTTTTCAGAGTGGAGGTGTGCTTTCCATTTCGAACATCATTTTAGTGCGTTATATAATCTTTGATGCCCTTCACTAGTTGGCTAGAGTCTTCGACAGTCTTGACGGGAGGAAGTGGTTTTGGCTGCCCTCTAGAAATAAGAACTTCACCTGTAGCACCCCGTTGCCACAACTCGGTTCCTTGTACAGGCATCCGCAACTTGTCACCTTACTGCATGATCAGTATTCCATCCCCCATCCCTAACCCAAAACTTGAATTGAAGTGGCTTTGTGTGTCCTGTCAACTGATCCTTACCATCTAGCAAGTATCCCTTGAAATAGTTTGATTCTTCTTGATTGTTATAATTTTTATAAGTTTTAATTATATAAGTTTATCTTTCAATTAAAACTATAATGTTTATCAAAGAATAAACTTGATTTCCAAACTAATTTCCATTTGAATCTATTTAGAATTAGGCTTTCAAGAATATAAAAATTGCAATTTGTAGTGATTTAACAGATTCAAAATTTAGCAATCGTGATAATTAAATGAAACCCGATGGTTTGATAAGCGATTGACTTAACACTATTATTAGAATTTCACAATTTACAAACTTTTACACTTTTAAAAATACTTTAAGAAAAGTTTTAGGTTGAAATTAATTAAATGATATAAAGTTATTTGTTTTAAAATAACTATTGAATAATTTAATATTGATGAGATAAAATATATTGACATTTAATCAATAATGAACTATTCATTTTTTATTAAACATAAACGTAATCATATAATTAATTTCAATCTAAAACTTTCTTTAGATATTTTGAAAAGAATAGTATTTTAATTCTACAGAGTTATCTTAGATGAAAATTTAATTCTAGATAGATGAATCCGAGAATTTGTTTAGAAAGCAACTTTAAACTTTAGTAAGTATCATATTTTTTATCTAAATTATTAAAATCAATAAGAGCTAAAAATACATATAATATCATCATGGTCCTTGAAGTACATTTATTAGATTTGAATAAATCCAAATTTTGTTAAATATGTCATCTAGGAGGTGTATAGATGATGAGGATTGTTGCTCTAATGGTTTTTTAAAGAAGGGGAGGGCTATTATGGGCCTGATGGAAACCAATCATTGATCCACTCCTAGACAACTCTGAGAGACGTATTGGAGATGAACTTGTTGCCATTAACAATAACAGCACTAAGAGAAAATAGACGAGGGACTTAGAAGATGCCATAGCGCTTCAGCAGCTACAACATGAAGATAATAAGTCCTAGTTTATAACAATGATATTGCTTGCCATCTTTGCATGTTTGCGCAACATAATCTACAATATACACATGCTATCTTTGCATGTTCGCCCAAAATAGACTACGATATACATTTCAATTCGAAATAAAGCATACCTTGATCTAGGTAGGTAACATATTTTGTTTGTCCTTTTATGTTGAAATTAATGAAATGATATAAAGTTATTTGTTTTAAAATAACTATTGAATAATTTATTATTGATGAGATAAAATATATTGACATTTAATCAATAATGTACTATTCATTTTTTATTAAACATAAACGTAATCATTTAATTAATTTCAATCTAAAACTTTCTTTAGATATTTTGAAAAGAATCGTATTTTAATTCTACAGAGTTATCTTAGATGAAAATTTAATTCTAGATAGATGAATCCAAGAATTAGTTTAGAAAGCAACTTTAAACTTTAGTAAGTATCATATTTTTTATCTAAATTATTAAAATCAATAAGAGCTAAAAATACATATAATATCATCATGGTCCTTGAAGTACATTTATTAGATTTGAATAAATCCAAATTTTGTTAAATATGTCATCTAGGAGGTGTATAGATGATGAGGATTGTTGCTCTAATGGTTTTTTAAAGAAGGGGAGGGCTATTATGGGCCTGATGGAAACCAATCATTGATCCACTCCTAGACAACTCTGAGAGACGTATTGGAGATGAACTTGTTGCCATTAACAATAACAGCACTAAGAGAAAATAGACGAGGGACTTAGAAGATGCCATAGCGCTTCAGCAGCTACAACATGAAGATAATAAGTCCTAGTTTATAACAATGATATTGCTTGCCATCTTTGCATGTTTGCGCAACATAATCTACAATATACACATGCTATCTTTGCATGTTCGCCCAAAATAGACTACGATATACATTTCAATTCGAAATAAAGCATACCTTGATCTAGGTAGGTAACATATTTTGTTTGTCCTTTTATGTTGAAATTAATGAAATGATATAAAGTTATTTGTTTTAAAATAACTATTGAATAATTTATTATTGATGAGATAAAATATATTGACATTTAATCAATAATGTACTATTCATTTTTTATTAAACATAAACGTAATCATTTAATTAATTTCAATCTAAAACTTTCTTTAGATATTTTGAAAAGAATCGTATTTTAATTCTACAGAGTTATCTTAGATGAAAATTTAATTCTAGATAGATGAATCCAAGAATTAGTTTAGAAAGCAACTTTAAACTTTAGTAAGTATCATATTTTTTATCTAAATTATTAAAATTAATAAGAGCTAAAAATACATATAATATTATCATGGTTCTTGAAGTACATTTATTAGATTTGAATAAGTCCAAATTTTGTTAAATATGTCATCTAGGAGGTGTGTAGATGATGAGGATTGTTGCTCTAATGGTTTTTTAAAGAAGGGGAGGGCTATTATGGGCCTGATGGAAACCAATCATTGATCCACTCCTAGACAACTCTGGGAGACGTATTGGAGATGAACTTGTTGCTATTAAGAATGACAGCACTAAGAGAAAATAGACAAGGGACTCAGAAGATGCCATAGCGCTTCAGCAGCTACAACATGAAGATAATAAGTCCTAGTTTATAACAATGATATTGCTTGCCATCTTTGCATTTTTGTGCAACATAATCTACAATATACACATGCTATCTTTGCATGTTCGCCCAAAATAGACTACGATATACATTTCAATTCGAAATAAAGCATACCTTGATCTAGGTAGGTAAGATATTTTGTTTGTTCTTTTATATTGGGTTTTGTTTATTTTCCAGTATCACTTTTTTCATTTGTACAATGCTCTAATAAACAATAATTCATAAAGAAAATGAGGATGTGCCCTTATGTGAAAAAAGAGCACCAACAACAACTTGCATAGAAAGGGTGTTTTTGTCTGGACAAATCCGCTGCACAAACAAAATGGACAAACATATTATAAGTCTCTAAAGCATGGTCTAACCTAAAGTATGGCTGTTGCTGCACATATTTTTTTTGTCAATACAAATCTGAATTAAGAATCTCCCAAGTTTGTTTTCAGTTTTTGAGATTGTTAGGTGTTGCAATCCATTGCTAAAAACGTTTCCGCAAATATGCATCTCATGTTCTGCAAAACATTATATCTTCTTCCCCAACACTGTTGCAACTTCTCCAAAAAGGTACAATCAATCACAACAGCAATTATATCTTCCTAGACCTCAGCAGCAAAATGTAATACCCTATAGAAGTCTGCGTGGAATAGACGAATGGAATAGTTACATTTGGGGATCAAAGAAAGCAGGGTAGATTGTTGCAGATGTAGCCAATCCAAATCAGAATATGTAGATGCTTTCCAAAATTCCCGACAACTTCTCAAAAGAATCAAATCTCAAATCCAAAGATAATATAGGTTCTTGACCAATATATTTTATTCTCAATATGATGCATGAATCTAGAAGATGCCAAATTAACAGGATTTACGGGGTTTGACCTGGCGCACAACCAAAGTAGAAATATCTCAAGAGGTTGAAATATCTCAAAGTGCAATCATAAGCCCTGACAAATATTGGAATGGGATGATGTACAAATAAAAGATACCAACTGCTGTGTCAAATGGTCTTCATTCTGGTAGTGGATTTGAAGATCCACAACTGTAGCTGCATTTTGCATCTGTGTCATGATTAGACTTATGAAACTCCCCACAAAATTCTCCAATACTGACTGAACAAATGAAAGAACACAGCAAACAAAATTTTTGAAATGTAGAGCAAAAACCTCAAAAGCCATCTCTGTACAAGAATCCTCTCTGCCATGATATTCTTTCAGAAACTTTGTTTTTCTTACAAAATATAGGTTCATTTAGTTGCACAAAGAAATCTAAAACAGATATGTTTCAAAAACCCGTGACAGAAGCAAGAATCTCTGGACCTCTTTAGGCTTTTTTTCTTGCTTATACGACAAAATGGACTACGGACAAAAAAGATGACATAGTTGCAGGAACCATTTTACCTCAAGTTCTAGCCAGTTGAAGTTCATGTATGTAAGCAAGCAAGCAACTAAAAATATCAACTTAGGAGCCTTCTACAAAAAACCTACAGTGTCTACATAATCAAACATTTTGCTCCTACAGGATGATGAAATGGTACATAAAAACCTCTGCTCCTAGCATCAATCTTTTTGCATAAATTTAATGGCTGCCTTAATGCTTAATTCTTGCTTCTGCTCTATTCCAGCTTGTCTGACTACAAAACTTCATGCAGCCTATAACCAATGGAAGCAAGAGAATATTTGGAATGACATACCTTCTAAAGATCACACACCAGTCTAGGGCAACAGGCGAAACTCTGGTAAGGAAAAAAAAAAAAAGGGAAACAACTTATTGGAAATTAGGGAGAATCGCAAATAATAAACCCTGGTGTACATCTAAACTACGAAGTGCATTCATTACCCATACAAATAACTGTTGTGCTAATGCCCTAGACGTCTCCTCCAAATTAGAATGTCCTTGTAGCTGGTTTCGACAAATAAGAGACTCGAACACGATGCGATGGAGGATGTAAACGATGGCTTCTGTGTTTTCCAACATGAAACCCATCCAAAACAAGGTGCTGCGCACAGAGGATTGCCCTGCAGTTTCTTGAGGGTGAAGTGGCCTAAATATAACCATGAAGTCATGTTTGTGCAATCTATATTTAAATAAAAGTAGACCCCTACCATGTTGTTGCAATTAGCTTGTAGTTCCGCTGCATTCATCCATCCACAAGTAAACATTAAAACATTACTAGTAATGGTGCCCAGCGTTGCTGGGCATGAACTTTCATTTATATGTATGTTCTGCTATTGAGTACCTCTACTAATGTCCTCTAGATCACCAACACAAAAAGGAAAAAAAAAACAACTAAAAGACTCCTGAAAGCAAAAACTCAAAAATCTTGGTGATTCTTGGATAAGGCAATACACGAAGTATATTTCTCTGTGTGAAAAATATATTTAAAAAAGACTTGCTCGTACAATATTCTTAAAACCCATTCCTCTAAACGGATTTTCATAGATCCCTGCATTTTGGTAGTGTACAGGTACACCTATACAACAATTTTGATGATTGTTGAAATGCATGGGGTTACAATTTCAACTGTCATATTGAGCAATTTTATCATGGTTCTGCAATCGCTAATCGCTTATTGTCATTTGATTCTTCAATTTTTCCTACTAAGTTTTTGGCCAAAACAACCTCCAACTCTTGATATAAAACTCAAGAACGTCTTGTTTCAGGTGCCAAAATTAGTTAAAACAAAAGGTAGTCTGCCAAAATTAGTTAAAACAAAAGGTAGTCGACCATTATTGCATCGATAAGCTTGTATTGCAACTTATCATGCTGGTTTGCAGTATTCCTTTTCTAGAGCAGAATGCAGACACAATCACTGCATATCATATACATTGTGGTGCTATGGCAGATGATTAATTAGAAATGTTGAAACTACTTGCACCATACATTGTTGCAATACAGTGTTGGCACTATTGAGAATCATAAGCAATACTCTGTCCACGTGTTAACCCTCCATTGTGCCTCTATCCTGCAAACAACAAAACAAAAACAGATGCCAACATGGTTACAGATGTTTGCTTACATGGTTGCTTGTAAACGATTGTGCAACTTGAAGAATGTTTTTAATGAAGTCACAACTTAACAACGTCTGCATTATTAAAAGTTACAGTTGAGATTAAACAATCAATGAGCAAATTCCTGATGTTGTTCTGCAGACGGAATGGCAATTAATACTACACACATTATGCATATTTTAGAGCTACATGTTTGAAAGATTCTTGATATCGTTTTCTTTATTTTTTAGCTTCTACAGTGGAAAGATAAGAGCCTCATCCCGAAAGTAGTTATAACTTACTCAAATCCATTAGGGGATAAGTTACAATTGCGGGGAAGAAAAATGTACCCAAGTTCTAGCTTCTTTTTGCCTCACAAAAAAAACTTGTTTGAGAACCTAAAAAAAACAGCTTGGATCGGACAGGAAAAATGAGACATAAACTTAGAAGCCCAGAAGGGGAAGAAATACTAAGCAAACACTTACAGATGACTGCGGATCGACAAAATCGGTTCCCCACCAAACGATCATGTATGATTTGTTTCTGCTGGTATTTTGCAACTCTGTCTGTTGAAGCCCTGCAGCTGGGGAGAGTCCTTTGCCATTTGAGGGTTGTATTGCCCAGAACCTGGAAGAAAAACCATAGCACATAGACATCAGGGCAACGACCAGCTTTTGCAGAAGGAATAGCATCTCGCTTCTGGAACAATGACATGGGCTGGGGATGATATGATTCTTCTTCTTGTCTCAAGAATCATTTCCAGCAAGCTCCAAAACCTTCGATTGAAATGGCTATGCACCTTATGCCTTCCTTTTCCACTATGATCCGAAAGGGTTAATTCAGACAATGCCCTATGACCAACTTGCTGCTCCAGACCCAGACCGTTGTTCCGAGAAGTAGCCAAAGAGGCATATGCAGCGATGGCGACCCCTCCCCCGCTACCGTAAAGAAACCCCTGGAAAAGATAAGAGAGAATAGCAAAAAAAAAACCAAGTTATCTTATAGAATCTTACGTGGCATCATCTCTTCCATTGATTTCATCAAATCTGGGCCGCCCAAATTAGGGCTGGGTCCAACACTTACACAATAACATTATAATATAAGATATTCATTTTATGAGCATGGAATGCCTAATCTAATGTTTGATCTAGACACAACGAAAAAGGTGCTCACATCCCCCGGAAAATCCCCCATTGAGGAACCGGGGGACTCGGGAGCAATGGGTTATCTTCTGTGCAATGGAGAATTCTTGAACAAAAGGGTATATCGTACGGGAGAATATGAGCAGAAATAGGGCATTCTTGAGCAAAAAGAGTATATCCGAAGGGGGGAATTAGTAGAATCAGGGGATTGCAAACGCAAAGTGGGGTATTTTCAACAACAGAGGATTAGAGCAAAAGGGAATTTGCAAATGGATTGGGGTATTTTCAAGAAAAGGGGGACTAGTTCAAATGGAAATTTGCAAATGGATTGGAGTATTTTCGAATAAAAGGGGATTGAGTGAAAGGGGAAAGGGGTGTGATTGAAAAAATGGAGGATTGCAATAAATACGAGGGTATTTTCAACCAAAAAAGTATCTTCAATTAAAAGCAAATTTTATGGTTGTCTACTAGATAAATATTCACTCAAGTTAGTTTGCATTCTCAAAATACGTTCTACTTTCAGAATATTAAATGGTCATATGTAAGTGGTCGGATCAGCCCATAAGCCAGAATGTTACCTTCATTATGTGGAATAGGAATGAATTTCTAGACTAAACAACTGATAAACTCTGTCTTCAAAGAGGTCTCATCCAAAGAAAGAACCCATGCTTCTGTGAGTGGCTTCATGCCATACATGGATAATCACATTGAAGTGTAATAGCTTTTAAAATTCATGTCAAGATTATTACTAGCTGGACCATCCTTCAATCAAAAAAAGATTATTACTAGCTGGCTCTCTTTCGATGCTCATTCAGACACGATATAACTAAATAACTATGGCAAGCATTCGTGTAGGACTTATGTGTGCACACTAAGTATGAGTAAAATTCCTCCACAAACTCTAATCAACTAATAATTATGAGTTATTTGGCCACATAATTATTTGGCCCAGAGTATATAATATTAGTTGTACTTCTTAAAGTACATGTATCGATGCATATTCAGCACAAAATGGAAACTGGACCGACTAATATCCCTGGCGTGCATTCTTATGCCGCCACGTGGTAACAGCCTACAACACGGAATGGAAGTTGGGTCATTCCATTCCGCATCACCGGCTGAGCAGGTTTTGCTTTAGGGTGGCATACAACACAAGACAGTTCGAGTAGCACACAGCACAGGACAGTTCGGCTCAGATTATATTGTGTAGTTTCATCTTTGCAGGCCAGTTCGGCTCAGATTCTTGTAGAAGTTCATCTTTCTCTTCGCCAAAACTGTCTTTGCACTAGCCTAAGGCGGCGAAATCTTTTCTATCAAAAGCATGGCAGATCTATGGACGGAATTTTCTCCTCTCCTGCAAATAAAATGAGGTAAAATACATATGCAAAATGGTTCTTGTAACACGTTTGCTGGATCTATGGGTTCAGCTTCACGGATTCCTGAAAATGGTGAAAAGAAGGCATCAAATGAAAATGTTGCAACAATTCCAGTCAGTGGTGCAGCCTTCGCAAGCCGTGTCCAAAAAGCTGCATTTGACAGAAATTTTCCTTGGTGCTCAGGAAAAGTTGAATGGCATGCGCTCAATTTGTCAGAGCCCCTTGTCTGCATCAGAAGGTGACTCAAAGCAATATTTCGATGGGGAGTTTAGGTACTGTATTGGAAACATGGAATTCATCTACAGAACCTGCCTCTATTGGGAATGTGCAGTCTGTCCCTTTGACGAGTTCTGGATAACAACCAAATATGGCTGAGGCCTTGGTGCAAAATCCGCCACGAGTGCGAACACTACCACAGGTTTGTGCATGACATAAGAGGACATCACAGTATCTGTGTATGAGATTTTTACCGTCATGCTTGTTTCTGCAGACAGTCACAGAAGCACAACGCTTGGAGGAGCTGGCCCTCAAACAATCTCGGCAATTGATACCAATCACCCCCTCCTTTCCAAAGCCCATGGTTTGCTACTTTTCATTGTTAGAGTTACTATGGAAGGTTCATTATTCTCAGTGCGTTTGTAAGACTTTCAATGGATGTTCTATGGGCCGTGCATTGATACGAAGCATCATCAATAGACATGGAAGCTCTTAAAACTTCCATCTAGTGCTGTCATATATTGAGAACTTGAAAAAAAGACTTTGGTCCGCAGATAATTATAAGTTGACAATTGTTTATTCTGTATGGTGACATGAGTAGCCGTACTGAAACATGTTAATACCATCCTGCTATATAATTAGACATTGTGTTTCATTGACTTGCATGCTCTGCTCTGCTGAAGGAAAATGTTACAATTTCGATTTTGCAGTATTCTGTTACATGTGCTAAATGTCATTGTAATTCTCCATTTAGTTAATTTGTTTTCATGTATGTTTTGTAATGTTTTATGTAAGTGTATTAATAAGTAACTTTCGGGATTTGTAGAGTTCAAGCTCATGGGAAAAGCTGAAGCCCAATAAACCAACTAGAACAGTTGATGTTTTGACTTCCAGCATACCAAAGCCTACTCAAATTCAGAGTCCATCTTACAGGGCCCAAGCATCACCTAGACCAGAAAATACCAAGGTCACGCAGGGGAAGCTGCTTGTGCTCAAAACTAGTTGAGAAAGTGTGGTTCTGGCACCCAAAGCAGATACTACATCTCCTCCTCCAGTTTCAGGTACAGTGACAGCAGGGAATGGCAATTCTAGGAACATGATGGCAGGCAATGGAAGGCTGGATTAGAGAGTATGATCCCGGATCAATGTATGATGTGTTATTATCTCACCCTAAATTCTTGTCCCCTTCTCTTTATATGCAACAAACTTGCAGAAGATAAGAAAGCCTAGTTGCCGTTGATTTGAGACGCTTCCGATCAAGACACAAAATCAAGAGGTTGGAGTGTAACAGAAAATTGAGGTCAATCAAGCGAAAACAGAAGCAGGATGATAGGCCAAGGAAGGACAAATCTCGTATGATGTCTTGGCACTGTTGGCAAAAAGGCCGTTACAGAAATCATTGTTTGGAGGGACGTTAAAGAATTCTAATTCTAGTTGCCTGCTACTTCTACTACTTCTCAGACGTCTTTCTCAGTACCATGCAATTAATGTTGCAGCAATTCTATCCTCTATGCTTATCTCGATGAAATCTAGCCTACACAGCCAATGATCAGTCTCTCATTATATGAGGAATTCTGGTGCTTCTTGTCACTTAACATGAACAAGGTATCTCTCTAATCCTAAAGAAGATTATTCTATTTTGGTAGCTATGTGGAATGGAAATGTGTGTCTATCTCAAGATACAGTCAGCAAAGGTTCTCAATGTGAGTCATCTCCCAGAACTTAATGCTAATCTTCTGTTTTACTTTTGACGAAAACCACGAACATGTTATTTTTGGGAATGGAAATATGTGCCTTACTGAGAAGAGTCCATTTGATTTCGTTAAAGTTGACCTGTTGGAAGTTTTTGGTACCAACACATGCATCTTATAGGGCTGAGTTTCCTTTGGAGCTGCTGTATTAGCCTCCGATGCCAACATCATCTCTGGGAGGAGCACGCCATTTCTCTTTTATTGCTAATGACTGCACACACTTCACTTGGGTTTTTTGCCTGAAGTCTAAAGGTCGTATCTTCTACCTTTAAGTAACATCATATTCTTGTTGAGGAGCAGTTAGACAGACCTCTCAAAGCTCTAAAAGGAAAAACTGTCTAAAAGGCAATCAAGTGTATTTTTGAGAGTTATCCTGCTCAACATAATGTTAGAAGATGTATGATCTAAAAGTTCCATCAAGTATTTATCTCGGGGAGTGTTAAATTCTGTTGAAGATGAAGAATAGAGAGACGATTATGGTTCTGATCTTCAGTTTGAGTTGGAGCTCATTAGTCATATTTTTCCACATCTTGGCTCGTCAAATGGGACTTACTGCTAGTCATTTACAGCTTGTTCCTGCAGAGCCTTTACCATGGCAGTCTTCCATTGGTTTGGGAGAATTAAATGTTGTCTTGGATAATGATGTCTTGGATGAGCTTATGCATTCAATCATATGTTTGAATATTGGCTTATAGATTTTCATGACGAGTATATTTCTCAAGGCTCTCCAACTATTTCTGTGAGTAGTTTTACTTTCACAGAGCTGCAACTATGTATTCATTATGAGCCAGCTGGGCTATGCTTCCATGTGCATATGCAGACTGTCAATGATAGGCTCAGCCAGAATGTACCATATCTTATATGCTTTATGGCTATAGGTCAAACAACCATGCATTAGGCTAGATCTGCACGATTGTCTTTATTGTATTGTTGTTATGATTGAAACAATGAGCATTATCTTACAAATAATAAAAGAGTATTATCTTACGAAAGATAACAGATGGTATTATTTTACAAATGATAACAGGGTATGTTATTTGAAACAGGGTATTATCTGAAACAGGGTATTATCTTACAAATGATAACAGGGTATTGATCTGAAACAGGGTATTATCTGAAACAGAGTCTAAAACAAGGTATTATTCGAAACAGGGTATGAACTTACAAACGATAACAGGGTATAAATTTTACAATTTTTAAAAGGGGATTGTGACACAAGCGTAATGGGGTATTATCTTAGAAATGCGGAAAAGGGGGATTGTGGCCAAATACCCCGATTCTAAAAATCTATTTTATCCCCTGTTGTTTGACATAAACAGGGGATTTTTTAGGTATTTTTGGGGGGTATTTTCTAGGGTATTGGAGCATCTTTTTCGTTGTGTAGAGTCCTTTATCCTCTAGTATCAATTTAATAATTTACACCCGTTGACCTTAGGGCCTTGCCCTTCCCATTTCCCAAAGAAAACTTTATGGCATTATTTAAGAGCGAATATGTGTTTATCGTTTTAACGAACTAGAGAATATTATTCTAGGAATATGTCTGTGACAATGTTGATATAGACTTTTCAAGCACTCGAAATGTATTAGACTTTTGATGGCAGTTTGTGTTATGTTCTTAATCGTTGATCCATTTTGGGAATATGTTTGTGACAATATAAACTTTTCAAAACCCCAAAATGCTTTAGACTTTTGATGGCACTCAGGGAGTTTGTGTGATATGATACAAGGCCTATTGCCTAATCGTTACGATGCGTAATTTGTGCGTAGTTCGTACCTTTTGTTTGTTCACAGGATGTACTTTGGTTCACATTAGTTGAAATTATAGTAAGATTATAATAATGACTTGAGCATCTGCAACCTTCATCTTAGTTGGGTTTTGTCCTGTCATATGTCCTTTTATTCCGATGCATGTACTGGCAACATGTTAAATTGGATATGTAAGCCAAAAGGCCTATTTTGGCTTGGTGGCTGCAAATATTAAAGCTGAGGCTTCCCACAACAACAAAACTAGGAATTGTATATACATGCAATTCACATACAGGTTTAGTTTTCCCATGAACTATTATCTCCACCTTAGCTACAAATCCAACTAAAGAAAATAATAGAGACATCGGAGAAAACAAGCCCTCCAGCCCATTTCATCTAATTTTCCAGCACATATATCCAAAAGGTCCACATTATAGACAAAAAAAAAGAACATATCTTCGAACACAGTGTGGAGCAACATCAAGCAAATTTGAAACAACAATTACTTCTTGAATACCTACATCCAACACAAATCAGTTGTGTGACAGCCAGGCATATACATACTAGCACCTGTAATATGCCACAAACCCACTTGAACGAGGATTTGCCCCATTAGGGGCAACTCAAAAAAAGACGTTACCTGTAGTGTTTAGAGCCTATACGACTCGGCAAGCGGGTTTTCCAAACAACCAGATGCCTTTGTTACAGAGCCGAAGGATATTTGTTGAGAGGTTTGGTGTCGAGCCCTGGAAATGCTACTGGAATAAGTCCTGGAGTGTTGACAAGCGCTGGTAGAGAATAAGAAGAAATACATTCTGTACATCCACTTGTGACCCTTTTGTGAAAGAAAATATTGCGTGCGATGTACACGGTGGGCATTTTGGATCGACTGGGTTTTCTCACATATTTGTTAGCTGAAGAATATTTTAAATAATTTATGGCCTTCATTTGTGTAGCTTGTGGTTCCGCATTTTCTCCGGTATAAGTTCTTGTCGTTTCTTTGAATTAATGGTTTTAGAACGAAATCTAATTTGGCTTCTTTTCTGCCTGCAGACGTTAAAGTTTCGGACTGCAACGAAGTCTCTGTCATGCGTTGTATGCCTCTCCTTTCCATGGTAAGGAATGGGCAATCTGAGAAGATATTTTTGAAGTCTCTTCGTTCAAAATTGTCAGGAAATTAATTATAGACTTCTCGGTAAAGTTGCTTGCTTTTGTTTTATAATTTGGTACAGTTGCTTGCTTTTTTTTTACGATTTAGTTGGGAGAAGGTAAGTTTTGGAATTGCTGCCATTGGAACGAAGGAGCCTCAGATACAAAAATACTCATCAAAGAAGCTACAGATAGCTTGCATAGTGCCAATATACATCCAATAATCTGGAGCTTAGGTTTTGCTGACAGATCCTCCATCATAAAGATGCAAATTACATCACTGATATGGCGCAACCATGTTGGTGCCATAAACATCTTGTATTCATGGAACCTTATCAACGTAGCTCTTTCCTACCCTTACTAAAGCTAAAAGAAGTTGTATGATGAAACCTACCTAGTGTCGTTGAAATTGCAATGGAAGTTTTTAGCATCAATTTCTTTATGTTGTAGTATCTAATATGCTTTATGCCTAACAATGCAAACATTCATATTAATTCTCCCAAACAGAAACAGGAATAAGGATGGAAATAAGTAATTTGCTATGGGATATCCATCGTCCATGGGGATGTATCCTTTTGGGTAGCCAAGATTCTTGCAAGTTATTAGCCACCTGTTAGAGATTAAAAAGCGCCATGAATGTAATGGCTTCAAAGTATCAGTTGGACATATGATGTCACCAATGCTAGACCAATGAACCTAATCACTATACCAGCAGTAGTAACCTGTGGATTAATGTCTGAACTTCTTTGAGACTGGTTGACTGCATTAGAAGAACAAAAGTTTGTATTATATTAACACTTAGAGTTTGTAAGTTGGCCTAGTTTAACCTTCCCATATTGTTATTTTAATTTGGAGTGAATTGGAAGATTCTAACCATCTCAAGCAGTGTTTGACATAAGATGATTCAGGCTGGAGCTTCATCAGAAGTTAACCACATCTATAAATGCAGGAATCCATGTAGGACAAAGACGCCCAACATTTTGTTGTTGTTCCACTACCTCCCAAAGGCTGCAGAAAATATTCTGGATAACTTCACACGTCAGAGTCCAGGTTAGTTTAAGAAGTTAAGTTGAAGGCACCTTAAATTTAGTGTTTGAAAATGAAGGGAAAATATATTTCTGCACGGAATTACCTTAAATTTAGTGTTTGAAAATGAAGGGAAAATATATTTCTGCACGGAATTTTATCCATGATGCAAACATTATAGGTACTTTGACAGCCTTGTTATAGCCTACCAGATAGCAGGGTCCATGTTCTGGATAGTGAGGCATTCGTTTTATCAGATCGTTTACTATTTGAAATGCTGTAAGGGTATGAAGGGGAAGTTGGACCAATAATGAAATGTCAATTCAAGGCATCCTGGGCTATGAGTTACAAAACTAACATAAGCTGCTTCCGATCCCAATGATGTATGTACCTTGCTTATAAATTACTATTGAGGCAGATCGTGCCATAGTGCATGATGCACATGTAAGACACGGATGTCAATTTCAAGAGTGCATTTACTGTGTCTTCTCCTTCTATAGATGAGGGGAAGAACACGCTCCACATATATTGCTCCCATTGTGATGCATCATGGAATCTCTTGTGGTGTATTATCTTTTTTTCTGATAAAGACATGTGCAGTGAATGCCAGTAAATATGGACAGCAGAAGCGTAGATTGAAGTCAGCAGGCCATAATAAGGAGTTGGAAACATTAGTAAATGAACCAAACCTGCAAGAAACACGTGCGAACAGTAATCTTGTAGATGATGGTGCAAAAGACAATCGCTCTATTGGTCCTGAAGGGATTAACATGGTTTCAAGGAACAATTGGAATGAAGAATCAGATCGATTTTCAAGCCCGAGAGAGGTGGCTGCTGCTAAGATCAAGGCCCTGCATTTGCTTGGCAGAGGGTAAATTTCATTTTGTAACTGAATGTCAATTAAGATTTATATGGCAGTCAAGCAAGGCGATAACTTTGACAGAGAACAGACAGCTGCTGAATTGAGGAAGAAACTTAGGAAGAAGATGTATTCCCATTCGGCCATTGACAAAGCAATCCTGGAGATTCAAAATAGGTACGCCCATAAAAAGCATCTATTGTTTAAGTAATTTTGCAAACTCCACATTATAAATGCAAATGCATGCCCTACAGTGGTCTACAGAGTGATAAAAGTTATGCTGAAATTTTTACCCGCTCTCATTGGGAAGGCCGGAGTTGGGGACCAAAACGCATAAAGGAGGTAGGCCAATATAGAAGCAGCAGTCCTGCCTGTTTGTTCTTAATAGAATACCAACTAAAATTAGTTATTTTGTTCCAGGAACTTAAAAGAAAAGGAGTGAGCGGTGACAATGTGCATGATGCTATTGTATCAGTTTTTCACAAAGAGTCTGCTGAAGATATGGAAGAAACTACATGGGGCATGTCAAAGTCAGCCCAGGAACAACTACTGATGCAAGCATCAAAGCAGTGGCAGCGGGGTGGAAATATTTCAGATGAGACTAGAAAACGACGCTTAATTGGTTGGTTAGGTAGGAGAGGTTTCAACTGGAATGTTATTGGGAAAGTATTAAAAGCTGTGGCATCCCTGGAGTTAGAGCATGATGTTGGCCAACTAGAGGAGCTAGGATATGGACAACTAGACGAGCAAGGTTAGGGAGGCTATCACCATATTTGGGGTGGAAAATTGATAGCATGCCAAATAATGTAGGAACTGCCCGAGGCATGCAAACGACATTTTAATTAGAAGAGATGAATGATGCAGTAACCCTCTTTACAACAAATATTGTGAATGTAAAATGTATTGCCCAATATTACAGTAGAAAATTACCCAAGTTTTGATTTGCCTCTAAACATATTATTGTAATTAAAAAACCTAGAACACCATTCCACTTGGACGACGATTCTTAGTATTTTGAACTGGCTGGTGGGATGGTGTTTTTTGGAAGAGGTAATTTTCACCGCCTGAAAATTTTGCGGTGAAATTTCCTGGCCGCCGCCAGCCAGGTTCATGCCTGTTCAAACGGCCGCCGAAATTTCACCGCGAAATTTTCAGGCGGTGAAAATTCCCTGACGAAAAAACAGGGGGCTTGAAATTTGCCCCCTGATCTTTTTTTTCCGGCGAACTCTGGTAGCCCTTTCTTGGCGGCGCCGCTTCGCAGGGGAAGGTGAAGCCAAGGGAGATCATCGCATCTGAAGGTGCAAATCAGGTGAAGATCAGCTGCATTTTTCGCTCTGAAAGAATCAGTCGTTTGGGGCCGAAATTTCAAGGCCCTTGTTTTTTCGTTTTTGAAGTGCATCGTGGATTTGATGGGATGGTGTTCTTGGTATTTGAAGTGCATCATGTGGGAACCTCTCATAATATCAATCTTTGACAACTCACCTACAAGAGCACTTGAATGCCATTTCTTTAGAGCTTCTAGGAGGTGTCTAGATGATGATATATGACAATAAGCAAAAAGAAACTATAAGGCAAAAATCCACGAGACCCCTAAGAAACCCAATAATGCTTATGGAAAGGAAGAGACCCGTAAAAAACCCAATAATGCTTATGGAAAGGAAGAAGAGAAATTTGTGTTATATGGTTTGTAGTAATTTAAAATATTAAGGTGACCTAAGAAACTAGTTGATGCATCGGTTGGTGGGGTGGGGGGGAATGAATAAACCATTGCATCTACATGATATCTTCATAATAACATCAAAAAAAGGATATTGAGAACAATGTTTCTGTCTAAACTCGTTGCATCCACTTTCTATTATTGTTTTAAATCATGGACATGGAATATATTGGAATGTGTATTATGATATTATATAGTACGTTTAGGATTATTTTTTATTCCATGGTGCAAAGTCGTGAAGGTTGATCAAGAATGCATAGTATACTTGTAATATTTAATGGCACACATAAAATAAAATAGCTACACATATATAATTAAGTTTGGGTGATTCTCTCTCTTACCTGTCATCGTAAAAAGAGTCCTTGCTGGAAAAATAAAATAAAAAAATAGTTGGTTCTCTTTTTCTTTTTTCTTTTTTTTGTTTTAGAAAAAATAATTGTGCGTTTTCCAATCTGGGGTCCACATCTCGGCATCCAACAGAAGCTTCGAGCATCCGGGCATATCGGACCTCCAAAGTATATTTGATCATGGAACAATAAAATCTAGTTTTAGTGACACAGCAGGACCCAATTGGAAAGGACAACGGACCCTTAATTGAGAAAAGAAGAAATGTGGAAGGTTTCTAGCAGATGGGGTGGTGTTTTCAATTCGGGTTGTCTAACAGTACAGCTAACTATACTACAGTCCTATAATGTAGTAGAATGAGCGGTCTGCCATGCCAGTTGGAGAAGTCCAACATATACAAGGGACTTGATAGATACACAGTTTAGAATGCAAAAAAAAAGCAATTGATGCCGGATGAAGAATTAACCATGTGTGGAAGTTCTTCATCCAATGTCTAGCTGGAAAAAAGTTTAGGGATAGGCCTATGGATTTGGAACATAAATTATGTACAAAATCAAAGGATTTGTTTGGGCTTTTCAGTTTGTCATCTCTAGAGGAAATGAGATTGAATTTGTAGAAGGTAAAAGATCTTCTAGCCTGCCAGTTTTGATTTTGTGCATGAGGATTTTGGTTTTCTTGAAGAGCAAATTTGCCAGATTTGACAACTCCCTGGCATATTTAACATCCAGTGGTTTCAATTTGCAAAACAATTTGCAACATCTTTGCTTATTATTCTTCAAGATTTAGCCGAGTGTCTTCTCAAATTTGTTCAGGTCCATGGGTTTCTTTTGTTGAGTTGTTTTATTCAATTATATCAGAAGTCATAATTCCTTTCAGATTTGCAGCAGAAGCTAAGTATATATGTTGGGAAAGTAGGTGAAAGTTATTGCTAAGGCATTGCTTTTATAAGGTGTTTAGAGAATAGAATAGAATAGATTTTTTATTGTCCACGGAGACCAATTGGCCTATGGGACCCAAACAAAAAGAGGGCAGTAAGCGTATTACTGTCAGGATTAATAAACCCATGCCCCGAAGGGTTTTCGAGGGAAAAATCTTAGCAGTAATAAGTACGCTGGTACAACTGTACAATTGTATAGGACAATTCAGTACTGCCCCGGAGGACACAACTGAGTCCGTGTATCCAGAACCTCCTGGAGGTATGACCCCAACAAGCCCATGGATGCCGTATTCAATAACTCATGCAGCGGCTAGTCAAGCACAACTACCTGAACATATCCCACTCGGATATGGGCAATTTGACAGAAAGAAGGATGGTTATAATGCAGATGGAATTGCTAGCAAATATGTTGGCTAAATGCTTTCACAAGCACAGGATATTGGTTATGATGAAATTTTTGGAAATGCCAACTTTATCCATTCCCACAATCTTCATGTTGCTGATATAGGAGATCTGGTCAGGTCTTATATCACACTCTAATCTTTGTTACAAGCAAAAAGTAAGATTGTTGGATTAGGCAGCATTATTAGCTATCTATAAGCTATAAAAGATACCAAGGGTCTTTTATATTTTAATTTTTACATTTTTCCGGATGAAACAAAGCTTTTAGTAAATACCCTATTTAGTAATGGTCCATGGTTATTTTTATTTGCCAAAATCACGTCCATGCAGTCTTGCTGCTATTTTATTTTCCAAATAGGGCGGAGGCTAATGCTTAAGTTGCCAGCAGAAGAATATGTTACACCGACATTGACAGCTCTCACCTTGTTAGCTATCAAAGTACCCGTGAACCTGAGAAATCAGGTAGACCTGATGATTCCAAAGATGGGAAAGTCTTTAAGGATAGGCTTCATATTTAGGTTCCCCTATATTCTATATTCTAGTGCTTTTCGGAAGAGAAGCTCCGTTAGGCTGCAGGCTAAGGGCCATTTCACACTAGGGGGTTAAACTCCGTTATGTTAGGAAAAACTAGCTATCTGGCCTTCACATAGGCGCCGTTAGGAGATTCCGTTAAGTTAAGGGGGGGTTAAAAGATAACGGTTCGGTTAAGCTAACGGTGCCTCTTAGCAGTGATTCACATATGCATTATGTTAGGTTAAGATTTAACGGAGCTAATAGACTCGAAAAAATGCCGACGTAAGTTAACCCCTCCTATCGAGCATCCATTAAGCACCGTTACCAAAGCTCGAAGGCGTCAAATCGCGTTTCTCCATCTCTCAAGCATACCAGCTGCTTCCGGCTTGGAGCTTGTGAAGCTTACAGTCGAACTTCCAGAGTGCAACTTGCTTTTTCCAGGTAAGGAATCGATTCTTTGTATATTAAAGGCTTTTTTCAAAATCATTTTCAGTAGGGTTTGAGAGAATGAAAATATCATTTTCAAAATCATTTTCAGTCGTAATGTGGGCTACTCAGAGCAGTATCAGAATGAAAATATGGTAACATTTGATCCCAACCAACAGAATCTTCATGGGCATCTACAAGGAAATGGGGATTTGCAACCCCTGTATCTCCAGCAGCAAGATGGCTCTGGCATAACGAGTGACCACGAATCACAGAGACATGGAGATTTACAAACTCGATCACACCAACAAGGGATCTCTTGGTTGCTTTGATTTTCCCAGGTTTAATTGTGACGAACAACCCTATGAAGTTTCTTGTTGATCTAAGAATTCTATATGAGAAGTATGGCCAGAAAGGAAACCTCAATGTTATATAGTGCTTGCTACGTGTTTATGTTAGTGGGCAACCCTGTCACAACATAGCACATAAAAACTTTTACTTCTTTGTTTGTGTGAGTAATACCTGTAGTTTTTTCAGAGGGCCAAAAGTTGCATAACTAGTTTTGCCAAAGAATTGGTCCTTAAAAACATTGTTCAAGTTCATCTCTGGAATATCTACGTTTTGTAGTTCCCAAAGATACGTCACCAAACCAAGGTATGGGAAGAAAACAGGTTCAAAGATGTGCAGATGATACTTCAGTTTTGATTACAACTTATGAGGGAACTCACAGCCATGCACTTCCACCAGCAGCACAGGCTATGGCTTCTACTACTGCTGCAGCAGCAAGTATGATTGTTTCGGGATCAACAGTTAGTGATGCAAGCTTTTTGGCAGGAAATTTAAGCAATTGCTCCACTATTGGAACACCAACAATATCTGCTACAACACCTTTTCCTACTGTAACGCTTGATCTCAGCACTAATTCTGCCACACAGCTTAGCCTTTCCACTGGAGTTAAAACAGAGGATGCTCCTGTGCGTGCTTCACCATCTAATCCCTTGCTAATTTCTGCTCAGTCCATCACCATGCCTACTTTTTCAACATCTAATTCTTCACAAGTCCAATATGGTAACCATAATAAAACTTGCAGTGCTCCATCTATGGTTTCTGGTAGGATCCAACTACCTGAGACTGCTGCAAGTTCCAGTATTCCATCTCTAGCAGAAACAGTAAATGCAGCTACTGCTGCCATTACCTCTGATCCTAATTTTACTGCTGCAATTGCAGCTGCAGTGGCTTCTTTTATGAGTTCTCAAAATCAGGCACATCCTTCAAGCCAGAACATGGACCAGGGAGATAGGAAAACAAGTTCTTTTCAAAATATCAGTACACATACAACTGGCAGTGCCACAGATACTGGTAGTAGTGATCATCATAATACTGTGGAGATGAGCAGTAAACTTGAAGGATCAGCGCCCAAATCACAGGGTTCTGAATTAGCCCTCAGATCCATGCCTATGTTTGCTCCTGTTTGCACATCTTTTATACTCGAATTTGAAGGAGGAGATTGCCCACAAGTAGCAATTCAGAATGACCCTAGCCTAACCAACAACAGTAGTACCCAATTGGATACTATTTTGCTTTGTGATTGGATACCAGAGAGGCTTTCAGATTAGATCCAGAAGCACAAGAAAGGTGCAGAAGAAAGATGCAGGAAGGAGCTCTGCTATATTAGGGAATAAGTTGTGGATAAGCATGCAAATTGAATGATGGTTTGGGGTACATAACAAATAAGTTCCATCACTTTGTGATGGAAAAATAAGGTGCCCAAGCATACGCATGGGCCCAATTGTTTGCAGCATTATATTTTTAAGGTATGGCCTGCCTTCTGGTTCAGTGGTTGGCATGCTAGTCACAGTTATGTAAATTAGACTTCCAAGCATGTTCGAACAGATTGAAGATGTTTTTATTTATTTTTCTTTGTTGTTTTTCCCTTACATGCCATTTTCCTTCAACTTGATATTTGCACTAGTAGGGGCCTTTTTACAGGAAGGATTTTTTATTGACAATCAAATCCCTCCTCTGGCGACATGATGTATTGCCCACATGATGTACGCTGAATTGTACAACAAATTATTGCTCCCATTCATTCTTCTAGAATTGTAATCTCTAGAGAAGATCAAAGCATGTTGCTAGATATAGAAGTTCAGAAGCTTCATGGCTTCATGATTTAGATCAGAGCATGTTGCTCCTAGGACCTTCATCAGTTACTCTCTAGCTGCCATCAACACGATATGCCTCATGGTAGTGAGGCTTCCAGGACGTACATATTGCAGGCGAATTGTGAGAATTTGCTTCATTGTCTTTCTCAATCTTTCCACTGCAAGAAGAAACAGAATGTTGTCTTGGGCAGAGCACGAAATAATCCCTTTGCCAAACAAACTTAAGCTTCTCATTTGGGTTAAATTTGTGCAGGCTTACATTGCTCTGGTATTTGAAAAACCAGTGAGGCCAACATATTCTGGAATATTCTAGGGATGGGTATTGACTTTGCTGTCTATTGTGTTTTGACCTGCATCAAAGGTCAGCATAAAAGACTTGGTTCTTTTGGCTACTGGAATAGCTTTTTTAGTAGATTTCGTGGCCCATGGGAGCATATGACCTGATATAGCCCCGGATATTTTGGTGGGATATGCATGCTTTGTCCAGTTTGGTAAAACAGAAGGGTTCTTTCCTTCTCAAACTGAACTGAATTGAACAATTTTCAAATGAATGCTGACAAATGTTTTGATACTTTTGGTGGTATGATACAATGGAAATAAGACTAGATATCATAAGTTTACGCAACTCTGATAGAGTAATAGGTACAAAGAAGTCATATTCTCATAAATTGATCATGACATCTTCAGAAATGATTGTTAGAATACAATCTATAAAAAGGGTGAAAAGGTTTTGACAAAGGACAGATGGATACTTTAAAATCACTTTTGTAGGTAAATAACCATTTGCACTCCTATAGATCATGCAAGTTCAACAATGCAAGATACTTATGTTAGATTTTCGTCATTTTAGGTGTAATGTAACTTAACGACGTCATGTAGTGTGAAGTGATTATAACGGTTTCCGTTAGGTTAGGTATAACATAACCTAACAGTGTCGTGCAGTGTGAAGGAATTTGTAACGGTTTCCGTTAGATTAAGTGTAATGTAACCTAACGGTATGTTGCAGTGTGAAGTGTTTTATAACGGTTGCCGTTATGCTAATTTTTAATCTAACGGATAGTGTGAAGTAAAATCTTGTAGTTAGATTACCTTAACATAAAGGAGCATCAGTTAGATTAAAAATTTAACCTAACATAACGGCCAGTGTGCAATGGCCCTAACTTCTATAACTGCCTTTACTTTTTCTTTCATACAGCTGCTTTCCTGGAAATAAGAAATCTGAGAGTTGTGAGGTATATTGCAGGTTGATCTACCTTTTACATATATTGAGGTTGATCTGCGTTCCTATGTCCGCCCAGCTGCCCTATCATGCTTGTTAAGCATGGACACGAAGCGATTAGTTGTACAGAACTGAAGGATATCAACTTCATGCCTTTGCGGCAAATAGCTGACAACTTGGATCTACCATTTAGATTGGGTGCTTTGGCTTTGCAAGTGCTTGAAAAGGCAATATCTCGTTTTTGTTTGATAAAATAGCTTATTTATTGGATGCAAATGATGTAAGGCTTTGCAAAGAACAAGAATATATTTAGAAGTGAATTTGGCTTGGCTGTTATGCTTCTTGACCTTCTACTTTGATTGTGTATACGAAGTCTGCGTGCTTTTGCAGCTATCCATGTATGAGCTTGCCCATCCAGATGTTTGTTTAAAAGTACCTAGATTGGTTTTATTTTTTTTGGGTTGCCCGTAGGGGCCAACCCTGTTGTTGGAGGATGGAGTGACGTATAGAAGGCCTCAATTTGTTCTGATTATAATATGCCATAGAATATTCTATATAAGCCATTGCGATTGCTTAGATTTTTTGTGACACCTAGTGACACTTAGACGGCGAAGATTTGTTTGGGATGTGTCTAACGGTAGGGATTGTTTGGGTCTTCTTTGAAAAGCTATGCAAGTCTCCTTCGGCGATGACAGTGGCATGAATGAGCTCCTTCCTTTTCTTGCGGTTGATCCATGGCAACGGAAGCATAAGCAGAAGTACAGGTACATATCTCTGGCTCTTTTCAGGGTAGCACCATAGCCAGATTTGCTCTCTGCTAGTGCCATATCCAGGGCTTTTTGAGAAGATAAGGTTACTCCTTCAATCCCAGAAGCACAAATCAATGCGAAAGGTGATTGCATTTTGATGCATTTTTCTCATTTAGTCTGAGGGTTTGCAAAACATGGTGATGCGTTACTTGTTTTGCCATTGTTTTCCTTGTTCTCTAAGGGGAAAACCCTATGAAGTTTGAGGAGCCAATAATAGCTACTGTTCAGTCAAAGCTGCATGCAATTATGTTGACGAGCAGTGATGAGTTCTAGATGCTTGACTCTCATTTTTGGAGCTTAGGTCAGTAGTTGAAGAAGTTTCCGGAAACATTTGGATTGTTAGACTGTCATGGTAGTGGAGCAGTTCCTCAAAGCAGGGAAAATGATGACAACACAAATAATGTGTGTGCTATTATGATGATGGTAAGGAATTGTATGGTGTGTAGCGTGTTGCTTACTACGATCTTGAATTATCATGTTTCTGGCTCCTGATGCTTCAACAGTGATTGCATCAGAAAATGTGTCTCTGAAGTTGCTGATGCTGCAACTTTTGCTTGTGCCATATCATTTTAAATTTCTATATTTCAATTCATCTGGCTGATTGTTATTATACAAGAAAGTATTTGATACTCGTTGGGTGCAAACTTAGTCAACAACTCGAGAGCAAAACTTAGTTGTTGACCTTGCAACTATATGCATTCTGGTGCATCTTTATTGAATATTACTGGAATCTGAAAGCAATGCTAGTAATTCTTCTGAAGTACCAACGCTGCTTTGGACGCTAAGCGATCAGGCATCCTAATTTGTCAATTAGGGGTTCATTGAATTTTGTTGTCTTTCTATATTGGCTAAAATCTCTTGGCCTCCTGAACCAACAATAAAGAAGTTCTATCTTTGGACAACATTTTGAAATCTATATTCTTGTTTTGTTTGTTTTGTTTCTTTTGTTCAGGCTTAACCTGATAATTTTGAATGATTTGCAGCTTCCGACACCAATACATAAATGGAAATTGCCAGGGCTTCCTTCTGGAACTGAAGTTTGGATAAAGGTCGCTTTCTTTATCTCTTTTCTTTTCAGACACAATTTATTCCTTCTTTGTTCTACTTGATAGTACACATGGAATAATTTAAGGGCTAAACTTAGCTATTCGGCAATTTTTTAGCACATTTTTTGAAAAAAAAAATGGCTAAAGTAAATGGAAAAAATTGGGAAAAAATAATCATTTTAGCTTAACTTTTTTCGGGACTGCACCAACTCTGGAGCTCTTTACCCAAATGCTAGAAAGTAAGAGAGTGAAATTTTGTATTGTTTAGCGAAACCATAGAAACTTTTAGAATGAATTTCGGGCTAGTTTAGCTAATATCATTCTTGTTTATAAGAAATATATGATTAGTTTTTTTTTTTTAAGGCCCTTTTCCATAACGTTTGGAACTCCTACTGTCCTCCAAAGATATCTTATTTTATTTGGCTTATTACTAATGGCAGTTTGAACAATCTTTATTCCTTATCTAAGAAAAATCCCAATATTATGGCAAACTGTCCTATGGTATATGGCAGTGATGAGAATATGAGTCATATCTTCTTTTGTAGTAAGCTTAATGGCTTCCGGACTTGGTTTGCTAGCAAATTTGGTATAGCAGATAATCAAAATCTTCTTTTCCTTCTCCAATCTGATGATAAATTTGTCAATACCATTATTTACATTGCTTTGTGGAATATATGGAAATCTAGAAATCGTGTACTGTATGGGAAAAAGAGGCTTTCTATCTTTTGGATAAAGCTTCATTTTTAATTTGACTTTGAAAATCTTGCTACTGCTCATAAGAAAAGATATGGTACTAACTATGACAGGAATTATGGAGAGTGTAAGGGACACTTTGAATTATTTGTTTCCAATTTGAATGTAGTAGATTCTAACATTTCTCTTTTCTGATGATCTTAGAACATCTTGAGTCCTTCGTGGAGATGGAAGAAATAAACTTGATGAGCATTCCCAGATCTGATTCTGCAGAATAATTTAGCCACTTCAATGGAATCTTTCCTAATGAGAGCAGGGCACAGGAGGTATCAGAAAGACAGTGAAGATCTGTGGGCTGCTATCTTCTGTAGGGAGGTAGTACAAATCCATTCTTTGTGGACATTTCTGGTGAATAATAATCTCATTCTCACTGAGAGGCAATTGACAAGATACAGAACCATGTATTACAATCATAAGCTCCTTGCTGATATGTATGAATCCTTTCTAATTCTTTTGGAGGACAAGGACAAATTTCGTCTGTTCTACAGCAATAATTGGCCTGCTAAGCAATACTCCTTTGGAATTACTGATGCCTTCAATGCCTATTTTAACTCCATTTTCTTTGCAGACTCCTAATCATTACATCTTCCTTGCTTTACCCAGAACATACTTCTGCTCTTGTTTAATTTTTGATCTAGCTTCACTATTTTGGAATATTAACCTGTTGGCAGGATTCAAGAGCAGGGATAATAGTTGGTCATTTACTTCATGATCTGCTCGAGCAGTTGGACATTTTGAAAGAATTTTACATTCAGGACTCTATAATTACTTATCCTATACATCTTATAATTTTTTTGATGTTTCAAGTGATCATAGTTCTATTGTGCTATAAGGCCCTGTACCGGTTATAAACTCCTATCTTTGCCATGCCTCTGTATCAGAAAGGATGTTCTTTACTATGTACTTGAGATTTTATAATTAATGATAAAACCATTTCTTTCTTTCAAAAAAATAAAAAAGGGTACAAAATGAATATTTCTCATGTAGTCGTATAAGCACAAGAGGGTGCTGCTGGAACACGAGTCTGTGATACCATTTGCTTACTCCATACTAGATAAGTAAAAGGAGAGAAGGCTCTGCTTAAGAGGCTAACCACATTGAACCTGTAACGGCATCAGATCCGATGTGACTATTGGAATCTCAGGAGAGTTTGAAGATGTAACTTGGGCCTTCAACAAAACAGTATTCTTGCACTGCGACTCGCATGAAACCAACAAAGCGCCATAGGCTTCTCATTCATCTCAGCAGATTTTCTACAATGGTGGACAGTGGATAGCCGCACACATGCGAACTACCCACGAAAAATAAAGGGAAAATCCAATTATATCATTTGGACCCCAAAACAAATACAATGCTAATAGATGAGTGGCTGATGTACCTGCCGAAAGCTTATCACCGGGATTAAAAAAACCCCACCCTTTCGGGTTTTCGAGGAAAAACCCTAGTGATAAGCCTTCGGCAAGGGGCTTAGACAAACGTAAGGCATAGAATCGCTCCCAAAAACCCGCGCATGGAGAAGTCAAAACGGATGGCGCTCGCCAACCCAGCACTGCGCACATCACCAACAACAAACGAGAAACATACCAAAGAATAGCATCACCCAGTGGGTGGAAAAAAAGCATCACCCACCGGGTGGAAAAACATGACAAACACAACTTGTACAAAATATAATAAACAAAGAAGGGGGGGAGGGTAAGAGGAAGCGCCGATGAAACGTCGATGAAGAATTCTGCAATAAGTATCAAACGCCCAACCTGATGAACGACCCAAAACGTATGCAATGCATGCATGCGACGCATGCAATGCATGCATGCTCGTCTTGAGCAAGAATGCCGATTCGCTACGCGAATCGACGACATTCTTGCACTGCGACTCGCATGAAACCAACAAAGCGCCCGAATACCAAAGGACTTCCTTAACAAACTAGGATCGAGGACGAAGGTCACAGGATGAAGGCTACATGCCGAAAAGGACAGCAGGAAAGCAACGCCAAATTAGCCAAACCAGGCAGGAAGAAGCCCCTCCCCTGCCTGGAAACAATTCAAAGAGAATAAGGTACTGCTGAGAGAAGAGGAAGCGCCGATGAAACGTCGATGAAGAATTCTGCAATAAGTAGCAAACGCCCAACCTGATGAACGGCCCAAAACGTATGCGATGCATGCATGCGACGCATGCAATGTATGCATGCTCGTCTTGAGCAAGAATGCCGATTCGCTACGCGAATCGACGACATTCTTGCACTGCGACTCGCATGAAACCAACAAAGCGCCCGATAGATAGGCTTCTCATTCATCTCAGCAGATTTCTACAATGGTACGAAAAATAAAGGGAAAATCCAATTATATCATTTGGACCCCAAAAACAAATACAATGCTAATAGATGAGTGGCTGATGTACCTGCCGAAAGCTTATCACCGGGATTAAAAAACCCCGCCCTTTCGGGTTTTCGAGGAAAAACCCTAGTGATAAGCCTTCGGCAAGGGGCTTAGACAAACGTAAGGCATAGAATCGCTCCCAAAAACCCCCGCATGGAGAAGTCAAAACGGATGGCGCTCGCCAACCTGTACCTGCACATCACCAACACAACAAACGAGAAACATACCAGAGAATAGCATCACCCTGTGGGCGGAAAAAAAAGCATCACCCACTGGGTGGAAAAACATGAAACAGAACTTGTACAAAATATAATAAACAAAGAAAGGGGGGGAGGGTGGGTTCAAAGAGAATAAGGTACTGCTGAGAGAAGAGGAAGCGCCGATGAAACGTCGATGAAGAATTCCGCAATAAGTAGCAAACGCCCAACCGGAAGAATGGCCCAAAACGCATGCGATGCATGCATGCGACGCATGCAATGCATGCTCGTCTTGAGCAAGAATGCCGATTCGCTACGCGAATCGACGACATTCTTGCACTGCGACTCGCATGAAACCAACAAAGCGCCCGAATACCAAAGGACTTCCTTAACAAACTAGGATCGAGGACGAAGGTCACAGGATGAAGGCTAAAGGCCGGAAAGGACAGCAGGAAAGCAACGCCAAATTGGCCAAACCAGGCAGGAAGAAGCCCCTCCCCTGCCTGGAAACAATTCAAAGAGAATAAGGTACTGCTGAGAGAAGAGGAAGCGCCGATGAAACGTCGATGAAGAATTCCGCAATAAGTAGCAAACGCCCAACCAGAAGAACGGCCCAAAACGCATGCGATGGATGCATGCGACGCATGCAATGCATGCATGCTCGTCTTGAGCAAGAATGCTGATTCGCTACGCGAATCGACGACATTATCTTCAACCAAATCAGCCCACTGGAGTGGAGCAAAGTGACCACATGCAACAGAAGAAGCAGAATAGCAAGTGCTGAGGAGAGCTGAGATGCAGGGGTGTTAGAACCCTTAGCTAACTTTCAAGGTTGATGAAGGGCAGGTGGATGTTTAGGTGGAGGGTGGGCACCACGACGATCAATGTCCATGTACTGCCCATAAACTGCGGCCTCTGAATGCGGGAGAGGCATGGGACCAGCGGTTGGAATAGATGTAGAGGAAGTCACAGGGGGACGAGAGACATCCATTGAAGAAGGAGCAGAGCTAGGAGTAGGATTTGTAGCAGAGGCAACTGGAGGAGCCTGCTGGTAAGACTTACGATACTAAGCAAAGAGAGGGGCCTCAAGGAACATGAGAGCCAGCTCCGGGCCATTTAACAATCGTAGCTTGAATGGAAAGAACATGGGCCCACTTTGAACAACAATTGTCTGAGGCAGATCACGATGAATGGGGCGTGCTACACAAATGTTAGTAATGCCATTGGTTATAGCATGTTGCAGGTAAAGTCCAATCTCACTAGCAATAGCAGAAATGAACTCAGCATCCTGAAATTCTGGAGGGAAATCTTCAATAGCAATCCAGAATGGGGCATGTAAGGCATCTGGCTTACCTACAAAAAAGCTAGGAACATACTGTTGATACAATAAAAAATGTTTCCACAGAGGATCAACACCTCGTTCTATGAGCTGAGCCACCGGCTCAGGATCAAACATCAGGAGTAAACAATGTTGATCTTTGGCCACGAGCTTGATGGATTGATATGCAGGAAGCCCTAATTTGTGTAAATGCCCAGATAACCAAGATCCAAGAAGGTGCCAGTGAAGTAACAAACAACAGAGCATGCAACTAATTGCTCCAGAAATATATGATTAGTAGTTTAGTTTCTAGCATTAAAATTTGATTTCAGTCATAGATTTTGCTAATTAGCATTATTTTAGAATGTTTTCACAAAGAAAATGACTAAAATAAGTGGAAATAATTGACAAAAAAGTATAATAATTTGCCTTAGTATTTTCCGTTGGCCACACCATAGAAATTTTTGGGTGACATTTGGGTTATAATTTAGCTGAATGCTAGAAAGTATGAGAGGAAAAATATGTAGAGTTTAGTTAAACGACAGAAAGTTTTTGGAATTAATATCGAGTAAGTATAGCTAAAGTCATTCTGACTAATAAGAAATGTGCGATCAGTAATTTATTCCCTGATAGTACAAATGGAGTTAAAACAAAGTGGAAGAAAATTATGAAAGGACCATTATGAACAATCAAAGGAGTATTAGCATGTCATTCACAAGGACTTTTTGCAGAATGAGGTTTTTGATTGGCTGCATTGCATCATATTATTCCTGCTGGTGTAGGTTAAGTCTAGCATGTTCCATCAGTGAGTTCTGTGGATGATACCTGGCTTGATGTTTTGGCACTAATTCCGGGGAAGAACAGAGGGATGATTTGACAGGTATGCAGTTGAGTGGGAACAAAGTAAGAAAGTTGGAGTTCCTGTTGGTTGATGCAGTAGGACAGGATGCCGATTGTGTAATCACAGTTGATGGAATACAAAGCAATCATTGTAGAGCAACTGCAGTGGCAGCTCGATATCTAAATCTTGACAAATAAGGACAAACAAGGCAAGTGGTGGTTTCTATGTTTTAGCTTGTTTGGGTAGTGCTGGGGATGAACATTTCTTATTCAAACTGTAGCTGTGAGTATGCATGGACAATCTTCTGGATGAATTAGGCTTTAGCAGAGGATGATCCTGGATTAGTGGGTAACCTCCTTATGGAACGTCTTGTTGGAGCCCACATTGAGGTGGTTACGAAGGAGGAGTATGAAGAATTTGGTAGTGTGGTATGTCATTCTAGAAACTTTGAAATTTAATTATGCCAGTTTTTTGAGTAGGACTGAAAGCCAGTTTAAGACAATCAGTATAAAGATAGAAATATATAATTCAATCGCTCCCCATTCACTGTTGTGTTATGCATTCCACGAACAAAGAATCAATGTTAGTATTTTAACTCTCAAGTGACTAGAAAGCATATATGTAACTTGCCATGCAACTTTTAATGTAAAACATAGTTAGACTATGCAACCCTCCAAATCAATTTCATTACAGAAAAAAGAGCAAGAGAGCATCAAGGAGCCCATTCACAGAATTTGGGTAATACACAAAGTATATAAAAGGGTGAACTCAAGGAAATATAGCTCTCCTTGCAAGAGAAGGAGAAAACGAGAGATTTACCAAGACAGAATCACTATCATATTTGACTTTATGATGTTAAGAAATATATTGCCGTCTGTGCTACAGGTTTTAGCGGATATGCTTTGTCAAATATTAAAAGAACAAGGCAGGAGGCCCTATGTTATTCCTATAGGAGGATCAAATGCAATAGGATCTTGGTGATCTCTGTGATTATATATTATTTCTTTCATCTCTTTCCTCCACTTATGTTTTCAATATCAGGGGCTATGTCCAGGCAGAAGGGAAATTGAGCAACAATTAGAAAGTGGAAAAAGGTCGACGGGACTTCGGAGTTTGATGAGATTGTTATGGCATGTGGAAGGTTCAGAAATACAACCTATTTATTCAGTTTTAAAATCGATGCATGCTTATGTTTTCTTTATTCTTTTCCTTTTTTTGATTCATAGTGGAGGAACTACTGCAGGACTCTCTTTGGCATGTCATGTAAGCAATATGGAATCTAGAGTGAGTAAAGGTTTTGACTTCCGATTGTTTAGTGAGTCAAATGCGTTTATATTTGAAGCTGTGTTTTAAGTACATGCATATGCTGTATGTGATACTCCAAAATACTTTTATGACTACGTTCAAGGACTCCTCGATGGTCTTCAAGCTCATGTTGCTTCAAGAGATATAGTTCGGGTGATAAATGTGAGTTCGACTTCCTCCAGAGGAGAACGAAAATTATAGAAATTATGACAAATTATGTGGACATTCTTAGGCCAATCTAAAGTAGCAATCCAAACCTTGACCAAACAATATTTAGCAGAAGTTGGTGGCATTAAAACCGAGGGTTCATAAGCATTTTGATCAAAGATCTATTGCAACCTATTTGTGCAGCACTGGAGATTATAGCCTGTTTGTTTCCCTATCAGAGACATGATAGAGTTCGTCATCGTTAACTTCTAGGCAGGCATTGAAGCAGAGAGAAATTGTCATTTATAAACCCCCCCTCCCCCCCAAGTGTGAAATAGATCTAACATGTTTTGTATAAAATAACCGTGACAAAGCTTTTACACCTATTTCCATTTGCTTCATCATAGTTTAACAGTCTACTTGCGCATACATGCCTCGGGGTTTGTCAGGGATGCCCTCTCTCCCCAACATTGTTTGGGCTTTATATTGATCAATTGGAGAGTTGGTTTGCTGATAATGGGGGCAATGAAGCTCACCTTCTCTATCAGATCATCAGAGAGTTAATATATGCTGATGATGTGGACCTCCTAGCTTACACACCAGCAGACATGGAACGACATCTCGATGCCCTGGACACATTCTGCCAAGCGACTGATATGCGCGTCAACCTGGCCAAGACTAAGGTGGTTTCATATCATCTTCACGTCAGCCGAGGGTCCCCTCCTTCAGTTACCGAAGCCAGAATCTGGAAGTTGCATCCACATACAAATACTTGGGAGTGGAGTTTCCTTCTACTATGCACTGGGACACATCTATACGGCTACGAGTGATGGCAGGCTGGAAGGCACTATATGCAATGCAAAACAATAGTCATAGAGCGGAGTTGTATGATTGGGCCCATCAGTCACACCTGTTCAAGGTCTTAGTGGAGCCTGTCCTTTTATATGGGACCATTAACAAAATCTGATAACAATCTTCCAATGTTTTTATCAGAAAACTAGATTGCAATTGGAAATGTTCCGTTTAGGATATTCAAATGATGTTATTCTCATGGAAAGCATGCTCACAATGCTTCGGCAAGTCCGACATGAATTACAACTAAAATCAAAACAGAGTTTTAGCAGATAAAATCAGTTCAAGGTTGAAACCAAAATCAGGAATAAGTAAATTTCAAGGCGAATTGTAAGATTCTAAGAAGGTTCCCCTAGATTCTCAAATATTCTATGAAGATTTCCTTTTATTCTTTTAGATCCTCTCGAGATTCCCCTAGATTCCTAAAGATTGCCCCAAGATTCACCTAGATTCCCCATGATTCTATGTATATTCTCTTGGATTCCCTTAGATTCTATGAAGATTCCTCTAGGTTCTCAAAGATTTCATCAAGATTCCCCTAGATTTCTAACGATTTTATGAAGATTCCTTTAAATTCCCTTAGATCTTATGAACATTCCTTAGATCCTCTAAAATTTCATCAAGATTCGTCTAGAATCTAAAAGATTCATTTTAAGATTCCTTTAGATTCTCAAAGATTCTATGTGGATTCTCCTAGATTCTCAAAGATCCCATCAAGGTTCCCCTAGATTCTCTAATATTCTATGAAGATTTCCTAGGTTTCCATAAATTCCCTCGAGATTTCCATAGATCCTCAAGGATTGTCCCAAGATTCACCTAGATTGCCTACAATTCTATGTAGATTCCCTTAGATCCTATGAAGATTTTTGTGGATCAAGATTCAATATAAGAGTGTCTGTATGTGCGGTAAATGTATGTAAATGATAATAGATATAAATACTGACTTAAAATGTGTACATTAGTGTATATAATGTATGGTTAATATAGAGAGTGTGAGGCTGAAAACATAAAAGATAATCAAAAGAAGAAATATATTTTAAAAACATAGTCAAAAAAAAATATTGATATAATAAAATATAGCGTGAATGCAGTGTCAAACATAATAGAATGGAGAATATAATTATGTATGTGTTATACAAACTATAGAAGGAATAATGAGAGTTAGATTATTATGATTATAAAAAGATTATGAATGATAAATCATGAAGAACGTATGTGTACTTAAAATTAAAGTATGCATATAACACTGGGAGATCTAGTCGAATATATATGTCTATTACATGATATAACGGATAAAAGAATGTGCGTGTATGATATACAATGGTATAACTATAATCTCATGGGTATGTATAAGAATGAGAGTACCAATATATGAGTTGTCAAAACAATGTAAGAAATAAGACAAACATTTGATAGTAAATAAAACTTGACAGGGTGTAATAAAATAAATTGCAAAGTGAATGGAGCATGTTATAGAGATATAAACAAGGTGCTACGCACGGGGGTTGCCCTCCGGTGGCCCGAGAGTGTGATTTCATAGGTTTTGTTTCATTCTTTTGCGTTTGAATGAATGCAAGGGCAATAGTGTTTGTTTTTATTAGTAAAGTTGCTATTCATTGAGATGGTTGTAATGTGTTGTTTTATCATGTAGTGATTTATTATGTAGGTTTTGTTAACACACATTGACTGAGTTCATGAGATTATATTGCTCATCTAGAGTTGTATCCAATTAAGAAAGGCGTAGAATATAAGCTAAAAGGTACATTGTTCATTAGAGAGCAATTACTCTAATGTATTTATTTTGTGGCATTTAAATACTAATTATTTATTCAGTATAAGGATAATTTCTCTTAGTCCTGAGCACGCAAATGCCCTATGCATCTTTACATTAGTGGCATCCCTGGGGCCTCGAACTGCAAAACATTTGCACAATCAATATAGCACCCATCACTTGAGACATTTTAAGGGCACATAATTCAGCTCTTGTATTCAATCATTTTAAGGGCATTTAATTCAGCTCTTGCATCCGATCCCAACGAAGTATGGCTTCAATCCATTTACATCATATCAACAACAATGGATTCCATTGTAGCTAGTAGAACTCCCAAACGATGGGGTAAGGGAAGAACTTTGGCCTTCCATCAAAACAACCATTCATCAACATTTATCTATCAACAACTTCCTTAGCGGTGAGGATTACTTTAAATCTTGTTTTAAACTCATACAACCTCTCCATCACACGTTCTTGTAGCTTGTCCATAAATATACGCAAATAGCAAGTTGGTATTTCTTTCATCTCAAACATTCAAAGCAAGTTCCATTCTCTTTCTAACGAGACATGGTGACAATTTACTTCAAAGAAAACGACCCCACGTACATCCACTCATTGCTGCTGCGACTAGCATTTAGGACAAATATCTCCACAACCCGCACAAATATTGGCTCGTCACAACAAGCTAGTAACCTTTTATGGATCATAAGGCAATGCTTAAAAGGACCTTGTGTTGTTATGGGCATGCATTCCACCTAAGACGATTTGCCCAACACGTCCTCTTAGACACAAGCGGATTTGCACTTCCCAATCATGAGGGTCTCAGCTGCTCGCTAATATCTTGCTAGCCACCAACATGGAATGTCCATAATATTCTTCTCCATCTGATCAATACACAAGACAACATCTTACAACCACCCATAAGATTAAGAAGATTACCTCGATAGGTTTACATACATATGAGGATGTGGTTGAGCAAATGGAACAACTGATAAATATTATGCCTCTGCTCAAATCCAGCAGCTCGTGGTATAATCTCATGGTATGCATCATAGAAGATATCCGCTGAAAGCAACACACCAAGACAGAAGTTTATCATAGCCGATGTATTTTTCCTAAAAAGCAAGGAAAAAATTATGGACAAGGTTCTGCATGTTTGCTATATAATTATGGACAAAGCTCTGCATGTTTGCTATATTTTATGCCCTTCTGTATTTTTACATTTTTAAAAATGTAGACAATGTTATACACAATAATTAAATTAGAAATGACATCTTTGTAAATCGTTGATGAGATCATCATTTTTGTGGAGTCTTCAGGCTCAGGCTACTTACAAAATCCTGGAAAATCTTTGATGGGTAACCAATCATGAAATGCCAACTCTGACAGCAGAGGAAAGTGTGTTAGTACCTTTGAATCATATGTTCCTATATCTAGTCATACACAATAAAATGATGGTTTACACCTGTGCTTTGGGAAAGACAAGCAGGCTTACCAAATTCGGCATCACCAATAAAGCATGCAGGATCAAACACTACAACTTCTCCAGAGGGAAGGAGGCCACAGTTGCCAATCTGGTAGCATCATAACTGTTTAGCCAAGCCAAAAACTTCAAATTTTCCTTATATTGAGTTCATTACCCATAGATCACCATGAAGAAGAGAAGGTTTGGTATCGCTGGCATTCAGAATATCAGCAGCTAACTCTAGCAACTTTTCCTCATTCTTCTTCAGCTCCTTCGCATAATCTCCAAGATAAGCAAAACATTTCTAGAGAAAAGAACAAGAACTTATAGATGAGAAAGAAGATTAAGAATGCTTCCAATACCTTCCTAAAACAAGTACCTTGAGTCGATCTTCAAGCCGGCGCTCAACAAAAAATTCAGTCCATGACATACCCCATGTATTATCTAGTGGTGTTACACCAAGGCTGATGAGACGAAAAGAAGTTCTAAATAAGCATCATACAGACAAAATTGTATCAGTTTATCATGTTACCTAGTATGGCATGTGAATCCAAACGATCTCCCTACATCTGTGAGATGCATCAACGCAAGTGTTCTACCAAGGCTCTCTTCACTTGCTGGCTGAATCTGCAAATAATCACATTGAAATTTAAACAAAGAACATGTGCACTTGGCAGTAGAAAATAAAGCTGATTTCACCATGCCAAAAGAACGGAATGGCAAATACTCTATAACAATGTATGAGCCACCATCTAGTAGGTTTCCACAGCCTAATGGTGTTGGTACACGTACAGACTGCGTGGATGCTATTCTTTGTAGCCTACAAGATTAGATAAAATAAGGAACAAAATTCTATCCTGCGTGCAGTTAGAAATGATGAGCTTCTATTTTAAATGCAGCTAATTTATGACCTTGAAAACAATCAAGAACAGAAATATGAAAAAAGACTCTATTCTGCAGAATACACTGTTTTTTAAATGCAACTAACTCATGAGTTCGCTCCTTCACGTGAAGGCCTGCATACCTATGCTTCTAATTCACCCGCAAACATATCTGTCACATTGAAGTCCCTGCCAAAATATATGCCGAACAAAGATAAGCAGATGATATTTTATATCCACTCACAGAGATATCTGTTCACCTGTTAATTTTTACGAAGCAGTGACCTTCTGAACATGAAATTTTGTAAGACTCATTGATACAGCCACTGAAATGTATCTCTTTGGGCTTCGAAACCAATTCACCGCAGCCAAGCTGTTGCAGATGTGATAGGATTGTAAAATCGCCACTGTGTAGAGAACTACCAGAGGTTCCACCCCTGCTAAATTCAAACCATGTCTGGCTGCTCCGACATGCAAAAGCATTTGACCTAGATTTGTTAACAATGGTATGATGAGCAAATTTGTCTCTAATTCGCCTGCAAAGACAAAGGCATGCCTGAGTAGCGTCTTCTTAGTGAAACAAAGAATTCAAGGAAGAACATACCAGATATTATCGAAATAGATGCGGTCCAATAGGCTCACCATCTGCACCTTGGATCTTCTGATGTTGAAAACTTCGAAATCTAACAGTGTGGCCTGGGTTTGCAGTATATACTGCAACCTTTAACTCCATGGAACTGTACACCTTGAACAAGTAAGTGGGCACTCACAGACACGGCCATGGAATGTATCCTGACCATACACAAGAGAATCAGCCAGATACAGAATAAAAAAACAAGCTCCATGTCAATTTTGATGGCATCCACTTGTAAGTTAAACACAATAACATGAGAAATGTGTGCAACCTTACAAGCAGTAACATTGAGTTTCTTGTCTTGCCAACATCCTCCATTATTTGTAAGGCGTTCGTTGGTTGCATCCAAACTCAGACATGTAAGTTTTGCACCTGCCAGTAGTTTCCTGTCTATAATCTTCCTCAAATCAAAAGTCTGAGCCACCATAAATCTAACAAATTAAATTGGTCAAACATTGTCCACTCTAGAAGTGGCGAACAAAAGACTGTTAGGCTGGCACCACTACTGACCTAAGCTGCTACCACGAGGATATTCATTAAGATTTGATTTTGATAACCGTTGGTTTTGTTTTTGTTTCTTTTCATCAAGAGCCTGTTGTTCAGGCAAGTATCTTCGGTGTTGCCATGCTATTCTTAATGCCTCTCCTACCTGTATACATTCAATAAATGAAAATGCACATGATACATCATTTTGATGACAAGAGAATATGAAAGTTCAGATCCTAAAATTTGGAAAGAGCACTTACCTCTGAGTTCTTTTCGGCCGAACCAGCACGGTCATTCGTAGTTAATACTGCAGGTAGAGTACCAAAAAGTGCCTTTGGAGATGCCAATGAGCTTCCATACAAAATTGGTTGGCCATGAACAATTCCCTGAGCTATAAAATAACGAAGGAGCGACAGGTAATGGGGAGATTCCAGATCTTCCATCACCATAAGAAGCCCTCCCATGGGAACACCGCCTCCAATTATCTGTAAATTTGAACGTCAAGAAAATTGTAATGGCAAAGATGCCAAGGATATTGTCAACGTCAGAAAAGCCCGTAGAGAGACGAGCACTGTCCCATTGGGTCCAGGCTTTGTGGTGAATCAGATTTTCTTCAAGAAAAATGCAGCACCACCTAGTCGGCATCATGAATCCATAGCTTCGGGCGTATTGTTAGAAAGGAAAATCTTCGGTCTGCCCTGCCAGTTACTCGGTTGGAAGTCTGCACAGCAATAAACGCACCTATTCACACCTCCAACAAAATGCAACTGGCCAACTCTAACAACTTCAAAAACCTGAAAATCAGAGGCTCCGGTGTAGAAGCTCCTCCCTCCAAAGCCAAAGCTTTTCTGGAAGCTCCACAATTGACAGCAACAGCGAGCCGGGCCTCCCAAAAGAAGCATTATGCGACCATGGAGCCTTGCCAGTTACCCGGTTCCCGGTTCCCTTCAAGAAATGAGACGTCGAAGCTGACCGCCAGTTTACATGAAATAGTGAGACGTCGAAGCTGACCGCCAGTTTACATGAAATAGGAGGTTTTTAGCAGTCACCAGCATATCCTGGGATATTCAAAAATATACCTAGGATATGCCAAAAGCCCACATAAACAAGGGTTTGCCCCCCTAGGGGCAACCCAAAAAAGAAGTTCATATGATTAGAATGAATTTATACTATTTCTTCTGTAACCCAATCTGCAGACCAGAAGCAATAAAAAAGTTCAAGAAAAAGAGGGATGTTAAGCTCCGGCAAGGGAGTATACCATCGACATAACTAAGAATAGAAGAAAAAGCTAATGATTAGGTAGCCAGAATGCTGTGGAGAAGCCAGCGCAGAAGCAGAGGAGGGAATCGGGATGGTCGGAGAAGAGGAAAAGAAATTTTCAAGGACTTTCTAATTTTCATGGCCGTCCGATGCGAAATTAAGAGATTTAATGGTTGAGATGAAAATAAGCTGACGTGGCAAGACACGTGGCATAGCTCAGAACGCAGGAAAGTGGGCAGGGGGGGTTAGGCAACCCTGCTAATGACTCAAATCCACACTTTTATTGTACATTGCCTTATTGAGCATATAACTACTTCGTTCAAGTTTAACTATGTTTTTTTTTTTTTTTGTAATGTAATGTTTTATACAATAACCATCATTCATTTAAATTGGATTTATGTCAGGATTTTGGACCATTTTGGCACTGCAACTTTTTCCCGGGTTAGTAAATTTGCATCGAGAATGTGACTTTTTTTTATAACAGCACAACATGATTGCATTAAAAATTAAAAATATTTCACATATGCATGTCGAGTTACATATTGCCAATTACTTCTCAGAATTGACCCCTAGAGATATCATAGCTTTCTTCCTCACTTCCACAGGTATTGTAACCCTAGCAGTCTTGCTTGGGATGACCTTTGGGGTCCATGAAAACAAAATAGTATCTAACTCAACCCAATCATCCCCTTCAATAGGGTTTCTCTTCCATTTCTTTGTCCAACAGTCTCTATACCTTTCTTCCTCTGCCACTGCATTTAACTGGTGCACTGGACACCACCACTCCACACGAACTTTGTTCACATTGCGGTCACCTACTTCTTTGCAAACCTCTGAGATGGTGTAACCCATCCACACAGGGTATATCTCTTTGCGCTCTGGTACTATAAGTGCAAATTGATGGCAAAGCAAGTCATCTTTCGGATCATAATCCTCCAGCCCGAGATATTTAGGCCTTCCTTTCCTAGGACCAACATAGTATTTTTCAGCAGCTGGAGGAGCCATGGACTTGCGAATACTACTAACCACATCATCAGCTTCCTCAGGTAATATCAAGTCTCTCCACCTAGTCTTAGGTAGCCATCCATCTTTGAGTTCATCAGAGGATGTGTCTACTTGTCCCAATAATCCATGTACCTGTGTCCAATAATCTATCAATGCAAGGTTGGTATCATCGGGGTTATTTTTCCAATACTTGATGTATTCAGAAATGCCGTCCAATGTGCTTTGCAATGAATCCACCTCTGGAAAAGGCTTAAGAGCTTTTGGTTGACCCCTTGGAATCTTAGGTTTACCATTTTCATCTTCGTGCCATATAGGTACTCCCTCATCTGGCCTCCATTTATCATCCCGGTCTCATCTTCCATTGCATGATTGGCTTATTTCCCATGACCCAGAAAGTGTACTGAAGAGGTCTAGATTGACCTTCCATATCAAGAGCATAACCTTCGATAAAATTCTTCCAACCAGGCACCTCTTGTATGATCAACCCTATAGGAGAAGGTGAAATGCATTCACTAAGAACTTTCATTAGTCTAGGAAGATTGGTCACAGTTTGAGATTTCAACTGCGCACTATACTTCCCAAACAATGCATCCACATCCTCATGAGTATGTCCAGGCATTAAGAACCCTAAATTCACTCTTTCAAAGACACCCACGGCTGTAAAATAAGATAGGAATGAGAACACATACCTGTTTTTATTCTGTCCAGCACAATTGTCAAGTTGGAGGAGGAACCTTGGTGGTAGATCTCGAGGTTGGGGACGTGAACTTGAGGCTCCAACATGTTCAGAAGCACCTGACTTCCTAAACCTTGCCTTAGTAAACTTCTCTAAATTATTAGGCTTTCTATCCAACAATGCAATCAATGGTGGTTGGCTACCACCTCCGTGGTTGTGGAGGTCACCGGAATAACCACTCTCATAGTTCCTCAAGCACCTCATCACACTTCCAATATGAAAATCAGGACCATCACTCCACAATTGCAAACTAAAATGGCCATAATAAATTGGCACCCTGCCATGCACTATTGCACCTGTCAGAGAGACTTGCAAAGGATAAGCTCTATTGATTTGCTTGGGTATGTAACTATACTGTGGCAAACAAGTCTTCGATTGATCCATCTTGTCATGTATAATACAAACATAGTTATTGGGTTCCAAACATGATAATGTTCTCCACATCCAATAAGTGGATCTACATGATAGTTGGTCTGTCATGTGATCTTTCATTTGCTCCCTTATCTTAGCCCTTTGGCTTGGTTGCTTGGTCTTATCAAGAATCTCTTTCAACTTAGCACACAAGTTGCACTTTGCAAAGTTGTTCGAAGTGTCTATAGTGACATGCTTGAAGTGCTTGCTCCATAGTCTACTGAAGCTGGGTTGAGATATTGCAGGTACCTGTAGTTCTCGAAGCAAAGCATTCACTTCCTCCAATATGCTCTTCTGGGTACAATGGGATGGCAATCTCTTCTCGACAACTATTTTTCCCTGTTGATCTTTCCTACTTTTATGTGGCATATTCTCAGCATTGAATTCAACATATTTTTCAAAAACCTCCCTAGCAGCCAGGATCCTAGAAGTTGGCCTCATGCCATTATTTCCATGTAATGCAATTTTACTCCCCTTTGCATGACTTGCTTGCCAATTTTGCCAAGTTGAAATTGGAATGCCATGAATATGTATCCATGCAACTTTACATATCCATATCCCTAGCAAAGGTATTTTTTTTTTTTGAAAAAATTGTTCATCTTGAAGTGCAAGCTCATGAATGGAGTACATGTAAGTCCTCCTCTCATCACAAGTATACTCTTGGAAGGTGGCTCTTGCTTCCACCAATTCATCAATTTCAAACTTCTGAACACAATTAGCCCAACAACATTCCATTCCCCTTACCTTAGTCAGAGCTTCACGTGAACAATCACTACTTGACTTGGACCTCTTGCTAGGATAATGTTTCACCACTGAGTGTGCCCTCTTCTCTGAAAATGTGGTCCCGGGCAGCTATTGGAGGTGCATTAAGAAAATCAGTGTCATCCACAACCTCGGCTCGGTAAAGGAATTCTCCTATAAACTCAATGCAGGGCTATAGGCCATGGCATGACGATGGAACCTCCAATTGTTTAATACAAGCAAAGCAATCCTCGGTGATTTGATCCTTTTTCCTTCCATTTTTCCTCTAAACTTGTTATGGCCACACCCACTTTATCCTCTCCTAACCTTTCATCATTGATGACTGGATAGGATCAGCTAGTATGATAGTTCCTTCACCTACTAGCTCCTTATTGCATTGGTGCTTCACTTTCACCTTCTTATTCTTCCAATCCAACCTCATCAGAGGACAATTTGCTTAGTAGTCTCAAATCAACACCCTTTGGGAGGTCCACAAAGATTGACCTACAAGAACAATGTTTACAATGGGGTAACAATGTGATAAGAACATGTGGTAACAATCTTGAAACATGTTGGGGGATAGGCATTATATTTTTACCCTTTTTAGGATCCACACGCTTCACCTATATAAAAGTGAAATGTCTTAATATTAGTCGAAAAAAGGACAAAGTAATTTTGAGAACCGATTAAAGGGAACTTTAAGAAATACCAAGAAAACCATTAAATGGACAAATATATGTTGTAAGTGCAGCCAAAAATAGGTTGTAAGTCAGGCGTAGGTAATTATTGCAAAATTAATGGTAACATAGGGTGTATGCTAGTAGTACTAATGAGGTAAGTATAGGTCGTGAATCTAGATGGGCCAAAGTTGGTTGTAAGTATAGCCGGGGTCTAGGTAATTATACAAAATTAATGAAAACATAGGTTTTAAGTATAGTGACATGTGGGTAATTCTATAGAGAATTATGATAACCTAGGGCGAATTAATTCAATAGAAGTAATGATAGGTAATTCAGATATGATATAAATCTTGTATGATGTGATGGAATCATAATTACAACCGCGCCTATAAGAAACCCTCCATTCTTTCAACCGCCAATCCTTTCTTCCTTCTAGCGCCAATCCTTTCTTCCTTTCTTCCTTCTACCATGGTGAGCCATGCTGCCCGGCCTCGTCCCGCTCCATCCATCCCCGCTCGTCCCCATCCATCCTCACGGACTCGCCTCCGAGGGCAAAGAGGCGTGTAAAAAATTGATAAAGAAATCCATTCCCCCCCCCCAGAGATGCCGCTTGTGGGGCTCTCCACACCACAAATCCGGATAATTGCGAGGAGTTATTTCTTCGTGGCAAGCTTCGGCCGAAAAGATTATCCGAGCACCAAAGACCAAAGAGCATTCTCGAAGTCCCCCATACTCCCCTTGATTCAGGTGAGGAGATGGAGAACGAGATTGAGAAAGAAGAAGAAATGGAGGAAGCAGATGAAGAATGGCGGGAAGAATTAGAGGAAGAAAAAAAGCAGCTGATTATGGACGCCCGGGCATCTCCTTAAACTGCCTAGAACTTCTGTAATTTTGTAACACAGAGCTGGGCAACTCTAATAAAAGGCCTTATGTAAACTTTTTCAATGGCAATACAAGGATTTACTGACTGCAATATGTTTCTTTAGTTTCTACTCTAACTTGAAAGCATAACTGTAATTTCTGCAGAAGCTGTTTTGAATTCTGGCAACTCAAATAAAAGGCCTTATGTAAAAATTTTCAATGGCAATACAAGGATTAATGACTGCAATATATTTCTTTAGTGTCAACTCTAACTTGAAAGCATAACTGTAATTTCTTCAGAAACTGTTTTGAATTCTGGCTCTTTCATTCTTAATTTTGAGAGAGATGAAGTGAGATCACGCCAGGCGTGAAATGTGTTTATGTACAAAATGTTTAAATTGTCAAGCAGTCCAATACACGCCTGGCGTGAATTACACACAGTAATTAGCTTTATGCAGTTCACGCCAGGCGTGTATTGGACCTGCACAATGTAAACATTTTGCACACAAACATATTTCGCGCCTGGCGTGATTTCACTTCTATGAACAGTTAGACCTGAATTAGTAAACGGCACCATGCTCTGCTTGATCTATCTAATTCGATCTTTCATTCTTAATTTTGAGAGAGCTGAAGTGAGATCACGCCAGGCGCGAAATATGTTTGTGTACAAAATGTTTAAATTGTCAAGCAGTCCAATACACGCCTGGCGTGAATTACACCACGATAATTAGCTTTATGCGCTTCCACGACAAAGTGTATTGGACCTGCACAATGTAAACATTTTGCACACAAACATATTTCGCGCCTGGCGTGATTTCACTTCAGCTCTCTCGAATTTAAAAATGACAGTACAGCTTCTGAAGAAATTACAGTACTGCTTTAAAGTACAATACAGGATACACGCATGGCATTTAAATTACAACTGAATGGTATTAGCTCATGGCGCTTGGTATTAGCTCATGGCCGTGCTATGGAGGGGCTTGAATTGGAAAATGCTAAGCTGATAATTAGAGTTGCTGCACTCTGGCCGCACTATTTTATTTGCCAGAATCTTGTATGCCAGTTTATCTTTTTTCAACAGCATTTGAGACTATTGTGCCAGCATTTGAGACTACTGAGGAACAACACACAGATTAATAACACCTAGATAAATAACACACAGATGTAATTAAAACAATGTAAAGAATGCCATCCATGTAAAGAATATCCCATCCATGTAAAGAAAAACAAGTGTTTTTGAATTCACAATGCTCCGGTCTCAGCAGCCTTATATTTTTGCAATATTGAATGAACGGTCCCGGCATGCAAGCCTTTTGATTTCATACATATGACGTAATCAGTTTGTGCATTTTAGTATGAGCACTCAATCTTCCTCTATGTCTTCCAAGAAAATGAAACTCACCTTCTTTAAGCCGCAATTATCGCCATGCAACAAAGGTTCTCATGCTTTCACCCATCGTGTCTCCATCGATGCCTTACGGGTAATGCTTCGTCGTTGAAATGGCAATCGTTACTAGAATCTTCACATGATCATTTCCAAGAGGAACTCCATGGCGATTGCTTCCGATCGATCGATTCTATCTTGCAATTTCGCACCCTCCTCTTCAAATTAAATCGCCGAGATGTAGCATTCTTCCCCAACGCTGCTTCAATGTCGCAAGATCGTGGGATTAATTTGGAGCTTGGGTTCCTAAGAGTAGATGAACTTACATGAAGGCGCCGACATCGCCAGCGCCGCTTCTTCCCAGCTTTCCGAAGTTCTTTTCGAAGTTCTTCCCGTTTCTTCCAAGTTCTTTCGAAGTTCGAATGACAAGAAAGGCCGGGCGGCAACATTAGGTGGTAGTTTCAAATTATCCGCTTAATTGTACCGCTTTTTCTAGCCGAAAGTGAAATCTAATTATGGGATTTGACAATACGGCGGTCGAGAGCCATTTATCGCCAGACGATCGCGCCCGGCCCATTAGGCCCAATCGTAAGATTGCTAACCGTCGATTAAAAGTCGATCCGCGAAATTTAAATATCCGCACCCTTCTATCGGACCGTCGATTAGAAGTCAATCCGCGATATTTTAATAACCGCTCGCTTTTATCGGACCGTCGATGAAAAGTCGATCCGAATGAAACCCGTCGATCTAAAGCCGACCTAATCGCCTTATGCAAATCTATTATAAGTTTTTGAATTCCATTTCTTGCTTTTTGATTGTCGACTTGCTCCGAGACGCTCAAGAACTCCTAGGCGCTCAGGAACTCAAGAACTCCGAGGCGCTCAAGATCATCGCGAAGATGCCGCCCAAAGGTCGTGCTGCTCCAAACTCAGGCCGGGCCGCGAAAGAAGATGCTCAAGGTCAGTATTGTCATCATTCTGTGTGTTATTCATTCATTGTAAGACTGCTCTGTATTTACTGTATTTGCTCCCCTCTATCATTTCTTTAGCTGCTCATTTCTGCTGTGACTTGTATTTGCATCTGCATAATAAATGTGCTTCCTGTGTTAAATTGTCCCCTTTCGTGATTAACGCTTATGTCTATAATTTGTAAAGTAGTATGACCGTGTTTAGTTGGCCTGCCTTCGATCGTGGTGGTCGGCATGCTTTGAATTGGCACGCCTTATGAGTGCATGTCCAGAATCGGGACCGTATGCCATTCGGTGCTTTAGCCCGGCCGAATTGATGACCACCAAATCGCTAAAGCGTGTATTGCACCGTCATTTGCGGGGAAGAAGAGACAAAACCGAATGATCGCTCCTACACCTCCTCCTAAGAAAGCAAGAGGCTCGAAGATACTCCAAATGAGCCCAACTCACGTAAGAAGGGAAAGCCCAATGAGGACCGCAGATCCTATGCATTGTCGATGGATGATAGCGGATCCATTATCGAAAGGCATACGATCCTCCATGCCTCGAGGAGAAGATGGATGGCAGTGCCGAGTGGTATGTTGATGTAGGCAAAACAAATAGTAAGGTGGATCTTGTGTTACACTCCAGAAAGAAAGAGACCGATCTTATGAAGAAACAAGGTATTCTTATCACTTGTGAGGAGCAGGATGACATCTGTTGTCAACTCCTAGTGGAGGTTGTGAAGAACCACAAGAAAGATCTCGTCAGATTTACACATGCCAGGGCAACTGCTTTCAAAGATGGTTTGATGAAGAAGGACGTGAGTGCTGAGTCATGTTTCAAGTACGGATGGCCTCAAAATACTGTCCTCAATCCAGTTTCTATTAGTGAAGGGGTGTCTGCAGTGAGGAGAGCTTTGCGAGGACCTTCTCCAAGTTACTACCTGGAGGAGATGAAGCATCAAAATGATATCAGGGATGTAATGAAGATTGCCGGACTTAGGAAAGGACATCCCCACAAGAAATGCTTGATGGCATTTTGGCGTAAAATGACTCAAAAAGAAATTGCAAAATGAGGCAATGAGTAGGCTAGTCAAGTATGCGCATAACTACCCACTTGGCCAATCTTTTACACATCCCATCCATGTTGACCGTCTGGTGAGATCACATAAGTCAAGTCTTGTTAGCAGGAGGTATGACCCTGAGCATGCAAGAGAAATATTGAGGGCGATGGTGAGGAATCCAGGCCAAGTTCCTATGCCAGCAGACGTGCTTCCTTGGGATAAGAAAAAGGATGCTCCACTCCAGTGGACAACACTAGAAGAGCTAACCGTGGAGAACCCTTATTGACGGACAACATTCTATTGAGGCACAACGATCCCTATCCAACCAAAGCTAAAGCAAACCCGGACAAACAATGTATCTCGGCCGCATTACAACCACGGAGGTGTCGGTTTCTAAGCCCCCATACCCCCGCAGAGGACCCCGCGCAGATTAGTGCAACATTGAACGAAATGGGCGAAGTCTTTCTTTATAAAAGGTTAGTATATTTGGTGGAATAGAGTCAGATATATCAAGTAGCAGTAACAGTAGTAGAGTAGGTCCAGCGTTTGTCAAGGCGTGCCAATTCGCGCTTGGCGTGAATTCACGCTGCCAATTCGCGCCTGGGGTGTATTCGTCCGCGAATTGTCACCATGAATACACGCCAGGCGCGAATTGCCAATGAACTGCATTTTCATCATGCGGACGAATACACACCAGGCGCGAATGCAGTGGCTTGCCAATTCGCGCCTGACGTGTATTCATGCTACCTATTCGCGGACGAATACACCAGGCGCGAATTCGCACAGGGAGGAACGAAGTCTGAGGAGTTTAAGGCATTGGAAAAGACCTTGGCTCAGACTATCATCCAAGATAGGAAACCAAGAGCCAAAAAAACAGGAAAAAAAACTGGGGAGGAAGCATGAGAGACGCCCGGCGGCTTCCGTGAGGTCCTACAGATGCCTACAAGATCGCCTTCGCTAAGGACGAAGTCCGGGCGAAGGAACGAAGTTCGGATGCTTATGCTCAGAAACAGCTACCAGACCCAATGGGACGAGTGCCTCCTCAAGATACTTCAATATTTGATCTCAAGACTACCGAGATGCGGAAAGTACAGGGCCTCCAAGATGATGAAATCATTTGGTTGTTAAATCAATGCATAAACAAAGAAGTTCTGGCTTCTTCAGTTAAGGACAAAATGTCCTTCATTGATTGTTGCACTCATATAAAGAACATGCGAGTTATGAAGGTAGCAGTTGGTGAAGAACTTCAGAAGCTATCTGGTGATATAACATTGTCTGAAGTCGGCCTGCTAGACAAGTATGGCGTGTCTGCTGATGACATCAAGAAATACGTCTTTTGGTCGAAGGAATTTCTGCAAAACAGGAAATCAAAGAACCAACAGCACACCTCAAAGCTATCAGATAAGGTGATGGCTGAGCTCAGAAGAAAGGTTGCCGTCCTAAAAGATGTTGGTGGTGACTTACCTGCACTCCAATACCTGGTCTCTACTGGCTATAAAGGTCTCCTACCCAATACAACAATAGGCCCTCGTAATATTTCTCTGTTTGTATTGGATAGCAGGACTGCAAAAAGAGAGAAGGGGATGACTCAACAGGAGTACAACAGTTTTTTAGTAGCCGATAGGCTTAACAACTCGAAACTCTTTACTATTGTCATCATATGCCCCCGTGAGAGCCTCATATGCATGCTTTGATGGCTTCATACGACTTGGAATGCCTAAAGGTCGTTAGGGAAGGCTCTCTTCTCTTTGAGACAAAGGATACTTGATTTGAGGATGCAAGATAAAAGCGCTTTGTATAATCTTCATAATGATATCCCTTGTGCCGATGATCGACTATGAGGTAGCTAAGAGCAAAGGGGCATCGGATAAAGGTGCATGGTAGTGTTTTCTTCCGATGAACCCAACTTGAAAAATGTCTTCTACAAAGCGATGATGAGGATGAAGAAAATGAATGCGAGGAATTTGATGTTCCTAACCTCTACCGCAAAAGACATCACTCGAATTGCCGACAAAAAAGAAAAGGGACCCTTGAATAAACATGGGTTTGTAATCAATCCGCAAGCTATCTTGTTGAGGCATTTGCACCACTTGATACCACTTGGTCGTGGAATTGCATGTTGGAGGGTATATTGGTAGAGAGGCCCGAAGACATCAAGAAGATGTTTAAGTTTCACAACGATGACCAGTCCGTGGATTTCCTTGAAGTGTTTTTTAAAAGGTACTAGCCACGGCTGATTGGGGTCCCACAAAGATAAAAAAACAATTCGCTTTGGTACCTTACGAAGGGCGTAAGGTAATACTAGTTCACAAAAGCCTCCGAGTGCAACTCCGGCATGTTCAAAAAGCAATGCAACCCCGAGGAGAAGGCCGAAATGCTAGAGCGGGAACGTGAGAGCATGGAGAAAAATTTGAAGTCCATGCTTGATAACATTCCAGGTCGTAAATGTCCAGGTTGGGGGTACGAAAAGTGCGCGCCCGTTCCCGATACCAGCCGAAGATTATGCAAGCTCGATGCAACCACCGAGGTTAGGAATCAAACCCCGTGGTAGCTTTCATAGAAGAGAACGGTTCCAACTTAATCGGTGGCGTTCATGCTTCCGACGATAAGCATCCGGGGAGTGAAGTAGACGCTAAAGACCGCTTCGATGACGGGCGACGATGAAAGGTAATTCACGCCAGCGCGATATGTAGCTTTGTTATGAAGGATAAAACGCGCTTGGCGGTATTGCGTAACACTTTTGCATGGCTAACTCTTTGTTTTCCATGGTTCGTGGGCTCCACCGCTTTCGTGACAAAATCATTGTCTTCGATCCGAATGGTGTCTTTGTGTAAAACGCTTCCTAAGAAGCTTATTAACGGTGATGACTTCGAGCAAGTCCCTCTAGAATCGAATACTAAGTGGATCTATCCTCGTCCACACTTAGAAGATATGATGAATGAGTGCGCTCGATTGTTTCGAGTTGTCATCTGGTCCTCAATGGAACGCAGAAATGTTGATGAAGTACTTAGGGTGTTACCAGGCATGAATCGAGACTTTGTGACGATTTGGGACCAAAGTAAGTGTATAAAGTTTCCACATCCAAGAGATCCGGATGGCAAACCGTCTTCGTGGAAACATCTTGGTACTATGATGGATCAGCTTGGCATTCAAAAGAAAGAGGACATCATAATAATAGATGATGATGCTCTTAAGTGCTTTTATAATCAAGGTCAGGCTCTAAATCCACCAACTTATACTCCACAAGATTACTCAACAGATGAGTTTCTAGTACTATTCATGTCCATCATGAGTGGCTTGGCTTCTGGTAAAACAGTATCAGATGTTGTCAAAACGCATCCAGAACTAGATCGGACTAAGGAGATGGATCCCTATCTTGAGAGTTATTTGACAAAGAAAGGACTAGTCCCTACATGATGTAATCTTCATATCAAGTGAATACAATGTAAAAAGTGTTCTCTGTATATTGATGTGTTGTTATCTACAAATGCTAATCAAACACCACATTCTTCTCACTAAGACAAGAAAATGTTAAACCTCCCAGTACTACAATGCAAAAATTTGCAACAATGCAAAACAGCATGTCACACAACAAAACACTATATTGAGAAAAGGGTATGCAAAAGTGGCGTGCTTTTGGAACAGACATAAATCCAATTTAAATGAATGATGGTTCAATCTCTTGAATTAATAATTAATATTTACGCCCTTAAAGTTTATCTAATTTTCGTCATTCTTAAATGTGTAAAGAATGATTTCTAAATCGAGTATATTATGGTATAGTGTCAGTATAATGTATATCTCTAAGAATAGAACATGAATGACTAGTATAGTAATAAAGAGGCTTCCAGACTTCGTCTGGTTGAAGATTAATTCTTAGCGGGCTCACCCTAACATTCGATGTTGCATGATACTGCCACCTCGATGACCGAAACCGTTTAGATAATCTAGCCAGTATGCCCACGGGCCTATAAGCTATTTCTCCTCGCACATCTGCACGCCATGACGTCCTAACCGACGGACGAGCAAGTGGAACTAGTTCCACACGCTCTTCTCGATCGTGCGTACAAGTAGATACGGGATAGCCATAGCATGTCTTTTCGTTAAGTGGAATCACTTATCAAAGAAAGGTCCAACATCAGTCCTCAAGTGAGATTTTTGTTGAGGCTTATCTCGATTTACTGCGGCAATGCCATGCATGCGCCGACAACGAAGCCATCAACTCCGGCTTCGACGCAAAGCGGCGCGTGCTATAGCCACCAACCAGTATCTCGTGAGACTAAGATTCGGCCGGGATCATGCAGGCCAGCGTTCATGCAACGAGGATCGGGCTAGATGCATCCTAGAAATGGGGATGGGCATATAGTCATAATAGGACGCCTTCATCTACAGCTTTAATGGGAACATTGTCATTCCTTACGCCGAGACGAATGGCAAGCCTTAGGCATGATAGGCTTCCCCTTATTTTTTTTTCTACTTCAAAGGGGATGGTCTCTTCAACCACAACATATAAATTATTTTGTAAATATCGATGTCTTGTGATTCTGCAGGCCAGAAGTGCTTCCTTTGGCGCCTGCAGCTTCTTTTAAGGGCCTTTACGGGCCCATGTTCTTGTTGTGATATGTGTTTTCTATTTGCACTGCTAGGCCCTATAGGCTACGGTCCACCACAGATCAATAGTGTGCTTGCTTATCTATTATATCTTGGCTGTCGACTTTTGACAGGACTACAGTCCTACACGATGATAGGGTACGCTCTATATATATTCTTTATATCACCTACCTAAATCTGTCCACTTTCCGTAATTTAATTTTCCTTGTACGTTAACCACCTAACGCAAATGCTGGGGATACCATAAATCGGTATCTCCCCTTCCACATAACGTTGTTCCATTAATTACCGTTCAACTTTTGCCGAGTTATAAATTGCACATTATGCGTCATTTCAAACTTGATCACCTTGAATATGACAACTTTTGTGTGACTTATAATTTCGCATTACCTCTTTAAGGTGGGGAGACTTGCTTCCAACATGTCATGTGTTGGCCCAGAGCAAGAACAGTCTTGATGCTGAGGACAGCATCACTTTCAAGGTGGGGAGAATGTGACGTTCCACGTATTTATATGTTCTTTGGGCATAAATACATGACACGTCACTATGAATAATTAATGGTGCATTAGTTATTCATAAGCTAAGGGTAGCTACATTAATCATTAATTATTAAGAAGAAGAAGAAGAAGAAGAGATTTTAACGTCACGCCACAAGGCAGCGTCCTATCGGACATGTGACACTGTACAACACACCCAGATGGGTCCTGCCCCCACCACTTTACATTGCTGAAGTGGGTCCTTCCCCCACCAACTTTACATTGCATGGCCACTTTCACAACGAGGCGTTGAACCCGTGACCTTGGGTGGAAACCTAACCATAAACCCTAATTCGAATTTAGGGCTTAACCTAATATTAAAAAGACCTAAATATCAATTAATTAAGGATAACTAATCTAGAACTGCCACCTAGCCCAAATTGATTGATCACGGTGGGGACGTGGGGGTGGGACCTTGCCTAGCGTGGCTACAAGGCTCCCTACTGTGGCTAGTTCTATAGTCGGTCATTGCGTATGGGCCGGGTATGGATCTGATACCTCCTGGATCGCAGGATACGTACCTATAGGGACGTCCCGGGCTCGGTAGGCGTAGCCTATGGATTTTGGGGGGTTAAAGTCGGGTATGGATGCGTGTTTTTCAACGGAACCACGATCCTCTAGCCACCCATGGAAGCACCATGCTCTGGAAAAGATTCTCCTTTCCTGCCTCATCGGACCCGGGGAGATGTAACCTGGAGTATTCTCATAGGGTGAATCCATGAGACTGCATCTCAGGAAGGCTACAACTACGCCATAGCATGATTCAGCCTATCTGCAAGGTATGCACAGGAGGGACGGATGGAGTGGACTACCTAGCCATTGTTCTATGACAGCCAAAGCCATGTGATGCTTCTGTCTGCTATTATCTGGAGGCCTTGACTGTCAGTCGACCCCCATGAGTCTGAGCCCGAGGTAGAGCCCTTATTTATGGTGCATTTCTTTCGTTATGTTAGTATTCTGTTGTATTCTTATTGATGATGGTGAGCCACCCTTCGTGGTGGTATATTATTTATTTGTATTGTTGCCAGGTGCTAACATGTATGTACGCTTCCGCTATATAGGATTCCCATAGAAGGCGTGGGACAAATGACACCTCCGTGTCCTTCACCCGGAAACTTGCCCATCACAAGTGGTCCGACGGAAGGCCTTTCTATGGTGGAGTAGTCGCCATGGAAGAGGGGATTTCTCATATTTATAGGATGGGAGCATCGTATAGGTTCGGAGAACGTCACAAAGTGTTATATAATATTTATTCTACTGCAACAAGAAATCAATGCATTTGGGCAAAAATAAGAAGGGCGATGGCTCTGCTGCCAAGTGCTTTATAAGCTGGCCATCTTCAGGCCGAAAGCAGGGATTTCTCATATAAGGAAACTGGCAATGGCAGAGACATGGTGCAGATGGCAAGCAAAGCGAGAAGAAACGGCATATCATTAGGTAACGGAAGGGGAAACTCAATTTTATGTTGAATATTTGACGGACAAAAGCTTTGCAAATGGATGTTCTGAGAATACGTATCTTTTTTCAAGTGCCTCGGATTATCGCAGAGCGAGCAAGTACGCATCGAACTTCATGTCGGCCGAATTTCATAGCAACGGCTATGGCACCGGATAGGTAAGGGTCATGCTAAGCTGTCGGACAGCAAAGAATTTTTTATTTTTGTTTTTCCACTAATTTTTCCCCCACTTAGGAATCTTCGGAATCGAATCTTGGCAAGAATGAATTATATATGTGTAGATAGGATAGGACTTTAATATTAGGCCAATATCACAAGTTTAGAGCAAAAAAAAGGCCACCGCAATAAATTCGATGGTTTTGTGTACACCCAATTGGGGTTGCCCTCCAGTGGAAACCCCTCCAATTTTCCCTGGAAACCCTTCCCATTTTCCAGGGAAACCATTATCAATTTCCAAGAAAACCCTTTTTTCCATGGCTTTCAATAAAACTAGGAAGGGTTTCCACCGAAACCCTTCCCATTTTCCGTGGAAGCCATTCCGAATTTCTAGCTTTTGAAATCAGGAAGGGTTTCCTCTTTGGAAAATGGGTAGGGCTTCCATGGAAAATAGGAAGGGTTTTTCCATATCATTTTATTTTTAGAATATTTGCACGTGCGAGTCTTTATAGATCACGTTTAACAACACCATTAAGGTGGATGATCATGATCCCCTAGACGAGGATCGTTACATTCAAAAATTTCCTCCTATTCCTGTAGTCGCCTTAACTGAGGGCTACATCTTTATTGAAGCTTCATACTATTTGATGGTGCATTGTGTCTTAAGTTTCGTCCATCCCTCTATTCAAGATGTCCTTCAAGCAGATCCTAATTTTCTCGCAGGATATGTTCGTCAGTCACAAAAGCCAGGAGATACACAACTCATAGGGAAGTGGTTGAGCTTCTAGGCGAAGTTACAAGTTCATGCAAGTTGCAAGTTTTTACCCTTATCAAAGCTTTCCTGCTTCTGCACCTACTCTTGGAATTCTGCCCCTTGCAAGCTGATGGCTTTCTCGTGCTTTTGAGACAATGTGAAGGCTGATTTCTATGGCAAGCTTTTGTATGTTGTCATTTAACCTTCTATGTACTCCTGCTTGTCTCTCGCTAAGTTTCGGCACATAAAGTCTCAAGCTCGTGAATTGCTCCGTGTACATTGCCACGGTTCTCTACCGATGTTCCAGTCTATAAATTGCACGAATCATCTCTTTGGAAACATAATTCCGCTTTAAAGCTTTGGCAAGTGACAAGTTTATTAGATCTAAACAAACCTTTGCCCTCATATTCTTCAACTTGTAGCCTTGCTAGAGCAATATCTCATACCTTGGCACTTTTGGCTAAGTTGTATTTATGAAAGACAAATGTAGGTGTGAAGACATGAATAATGTAGGGTGACGAGTAGATGCCCTCTGTAGTACCTGTACTTGGACTCCCACATCATCTGTATCTCCCTTATAGAGGGGCTCTATTGTACATATTTTCTAATTTTAATATTAATACAAGAATTTAGCGTTGGCGGAGCCAGCGCCCTATGCACAATTGGCAGTCATCGGTAGTTAGTGAATATGAAGCAATATTTTCTTTGAGGAGTCGATATTGCAAGCAAGCAATTGAAGAGGTTTACTCGTTCAATTTTATAGAATGGACTGGATGTTATTCATGTTGAAGGTTCTCAATCTTTCATTCTTCTAGGGTTAGGAATGATTCAGTGGTTTATACTTTACATCAAACGTTTTTTAATGCGTGCTAACCTATTACAAAGTTTTCCTCCCACTCATGGTTGATATAATTTGTCTTCTAGTACGTGTCTATTGCCACGTCATCCCGAATGTTCATGCCATTGAAACTCGTCTGAGCCCATAGGATGGTGAACCAAACTATAAACCCATCCATGCACATGAGATGAGATGGTGAAGCAACCCATCCATGCACATGAGATGGTGAACCAAACTTTAAAACCAGTTGACTTATATTGTTGTCTTGTTATTTGAGAGAAAGGACCATGGCTTAGTGATTGAACCATAATGATATAAATGTGAGCATTTTAATTGAGTTTGAAGATTCAAACGGTGATGTTTCGATCACATCTTTGAGTGTTTATAGAGTTTTCTAAACAATGGAGCAAGAAGTGTACTTCGCACTACAACTGTGTGGTGCAAATTTATTAACATTTTGGAGAATGTTTAGAGTGCTGGTACATGCCTTGGGACCGGAACAAAAGTTGAGAAAAAGGAATGCTCAAGTTTCCCGTGTTTCTTAACCAAGCACCTGTATTCCAGCATCCCATATTTTTTTCTAAATTTGCATCAGCTACACAAAGCATAGAGTCTCATGGGATAACTGGCAAGACTAGCAAGCATGTTGTATGGGTAAGACTTCATTGTTTGAAGATAAATGAAAATGAAACTATCATTATGCTTATTACTTTTTGGAAATTCAAAAAGAATAACCTGGAAAGGTAGCTGCACCCCATGCAAGACCGATATTCGTCCAGGGCCTTTACAATCTGTCCAACGAGTTTGATCTGAGAAAAACGTCCTAGGATTCTTTAAGTTCACCGGAATTTTCTGCCCACTATGCCAATTATAGGGGCGGATCTTTTAACCCTGAATCCTTTGCTTTTGTGGCTCATGCGATGTTCGTGCTTCTATTGAGATTTTATTTGATCAGCAGGTTTCCCTGCTAAATCTGGATAGTCTAACTTAGTTACCTGTGTAAAAACCGGCCATTTTACATAGCCTTCTGAAGCTTTTCGCCAATATTTAAGATCTAACCTTCAATCCTTTCCTAATTTCTATACACTCTGTTTGCTTCGGCTTGCCTTGAATACCCAGAAACCTTGCTAAAGCGGCTTTCTGGCAAGAAACTATAATCTGGCCACTGCAAAGGCGCTGCATCTGGCCACTGCATCTCCAAAATTAGCCAGATTAGCCAGATTGTTGAGGGCGCTGCCTTGTGGCGTGACGTTAAAATCTCTTCTTCTTCTTCTGATAATATTAGCCACCCCACTTGCAAAAGTATGGAGCTCAATCCGCCTTTATAAAATTCCTGTCTTTTAAGCCGCTATAGAAGAAAAAATTTTCAAGAAGCAGACATCTTATCAAACTCAGACCTGGAAGCAATGCCTACAAAATATTCCGGGCGCTAGAATATTACTGTAACATGAAGAAATCGGTGCAATCGAGCAGAGGCGACTAAGAAACACCGCAACTGTATTTGTTCCTTTTTTCCACTGGGCCTCCCATCTAGCAGCTAGGTGAAAAATCCCCAAATCCAGGCGTGCGCTGCCTGGCATAGGAGACCGCCGGAGGGGCGCTAATCTGAGCCTGGGCAAGCACACGGCGGAGCCTGGGGTTCTTCTAGCTTTAAAGCTGCCGGAAAAACTATTCTACTCGCTAATTCCAAGAACTAGAAATTACACTAATTTTATGCTTTTTTTTTTAATAATTTTATATATAGGAAGGATACATATATTTTACCCTCGAAAAAAACAAAAAGGAATAATTTAGTTCAAAACCTTTCCAATTATAAAATACTCAAATATATTGCACGTTTATAGATATTTTACATGCAAGATTCAAAAATTGCAGTCCAAAGAACTAGGGGCAGATGATAAGTCGGCATTTTGAATTTTACAATTTCAGTAATCGGGCTTAAGAAAAGTCATTTTTTTTTTATTGTATGATCATATTTTTCAATTGAATCTGTTTACTGAACGCTCCCTCTGATTAAACAAGGCGTGAGAAGAAAAGTACGAAGTAGATACTTATCCTAGGTACTCAATTCTTCGCATGTAATCATTTACTGATCTTTAATGTTGTCTAAACTTTTCAATCAGTAGATGTCCTCCTTAGCTTTAAAAATGAAACAAAGAACTTTTACCACTTTGTGAGGACCAGAATACAACCATTTCTAATATGTAGCATAATAACAGGGGGTTTCTTTTGTATTTTTATACTGTTTTTCCTAAGGTTTTTATATGATTTCATGAATGTATTTGATGAGGCATACTAATTAGTATATCTAGAGTGCACATACGTTTGAACTAATTTTAATGCCCATATCCAATGGTTTAGACATATATATCATATATTTCGTTATTATATTGTATTTCAGAGTTTTTCCCTTTTTATTATTGTATCAGATTAGGCTCGAGATAACCCATTTTAGGGTTATATGTTGGGGACTTATTCATCTTCTTCAGCATCACGCGGGTAGACAGGCCGGCCTCAGGATCAACATTCGAGCATCCAGATTGTCTCCAGCATCCAGCATCCAGACTTAAGCAGTGGCAGCAAGACTGCACCAGCACAAGTGCCTAATTACATGGATCTCCATCCCGCCCAATACACAAAGCATGCCGGCTCCTTCTTGGCATCAGACCCCGGTCGGATTTGAAGGAAATATTTGCAGGTGAAGGACGAAGAAGCAGCGGCAGAAAAGGTTAATGAGTTCAGATAAGAAGAAACCAGGCATGGATTCTTGGAGCCGGTGGTTTTGGGTCTGTGTTCCAAGGAAGATTATCAGATGGAACCCAGATTGCAGTGAAAAGGCTAGAGAGCGCCAAGCAAGGCCAAAAGGAATTCAGAACAGAGGTATGTATCATAGGAAGCATTCATCACTTTAATCTGGTTCGTTTGTATGGATTTTGCTGCGAAAAAGGCCATAGACTTCTTGTGTATAAGTACATGCCAAATGGGTCGTTGGAGCACAGGTTATTTAATGCAAATCCAGGCAACCATTTACAATGACAAACCAGGTTCAAAATTGCGCTAGGCACAGCGCGCAGTCTAGCATATCTGCATGAGGAATGCAGAGAAACTATACTTCGTTTGGATGTGTATGGCAGCCATTTCTGGTGCATATGCATGGTCTCCAAGCTGTGCAGATGCATACTTCAAAGGCTGCTATGGAGTGGTTCAGAGATGCCCTCCTGGATGCCCCAAGACTTGTGAAGTAGATTGCAGATACTGCAAGCCTGTTTGTGGTAAAGATTTTACTTCATAGATGTCTTTGCTCTATTCTAAAATGGCCATTGTGACTGCATTTGCCTAAATATCATTTTTCCTTTCAACTGGGTTGTCATATATTAGCACAGATCTTTGGACCTCATTCTCTGTTTCTAAATTCTCAATGTTAATCTTGTATCTTCATAGTCTATATCCATGTGCTACTTTGTTTTTAGTATCTTAGCATTGGGTCTGTTGTATGACTCGACCTGCCACAATGGATTCACAAGCTCATCTCATGCAGTGCCAACATTTAAAGAGAGGCCATCCATATGTTGGGCAGCAGCTGCTTCTGACTTCGAAAGTGCAGACCCTAATGATGTATTATCATCTAAGAGGCCTAACAGATCCGAAAATGGGCTTTTGACAGAGGTACAATAAAAAAATCTGCAGTATTCTTCCAGAATTTGCTTGTGCTCTGTTGGTCATTGTAACGGACTTTCCTGAATGTTATTGAAAATGTTAACAAGGCAACAGTGCCTCGGGTTCACATTTAAAATCATTTTCCAAGCGCTGGCCTTGATTGAAACTTCATGTTTGACATACTAGAGGTGGAGTTTAATATTGAGTTTTGACTTAATATGAATCTTTGGCCGGTTAGAAAGGAAAAGAGAGAGTTGGCAACTTCAATAAATAAGGTCAAATCTGTTACTGATGAAGATAATACATGGTTTTTTTTGGAAAAAAACGTACCACAAATTCACGTGCCTATGTTTGCTTTAGTTAGGGCCCGAAGGGCCCAAAATTTTTTTCAATATAATAATCAACACACAACCATTAATATTATTGACACAAACCATTGCATCCAACGCATTTAAATTAAAATCCCCCTGAAACCCCCTTTGGTTTGGGTGCATATTCACACGGGAGGTTACGTAGGGCAGCGAGAGCCCCTAAAAATTTATAATACATGTACAAAATTAACACTATTAAGTACATTCTCTCAAATCTTATAGTATTTTGAAAACTTTAATATACAGTATACAAAAATTTGTACATGCATACCCCACAAACGAGGATCGCTATGTATGGTTCAGATCTTGGAATAAAGGGCAAATATGCCCATCCGACAGCTCTCGTTGCCCGGAGTAACCCCCCGTGTGAATATGCACCCAAACCAAAGGGGGTTTCAGGGGGATTTTAATTTAAATGCGTTGGATGCAATGGTTTGTGTCAATAATATTAATGGTTGTGGTTGGTTTATGCTAAGTTTCCATAAGACATTTAAACATAATCATAAACATATTGACGACATGTGTGCTAAAACCAAAAAACACAAAGCATTTGTCTTTCCAACCCCAAGCTCCTTGCAAATCCTTCCATCTTGCCCTCTAGGTTGGTGTTGATGACATGCAGTTACAACTCATCAATCATCCTCAGCTTGCTCTTCAATCTTTACTGGAGATTGTCCACCATTTCCGGACACCTAAAGAACAACTATTAGTTCATAAAGTGGTTCCATACAAACTTTCAATAAAAACCAGAAAACCTTAAGATAAGGAGACGGACCAGAGGTTCCAAAATTGGTGAAGTGTCAACTTGTTTTCTTAAAGAAGTGCGAAGTTCTTGAAATTCCTGCCCATATAACAATGGCTTCAAGGTAAGTCCCATTCACATTTATGGTATCCTAGGAGAAATCATTTTGAGGATCTTTTGTAATTCAAGTTCCTGTTAAAATACCCCAACTCTAAAGTAATATCTTACATCTAAATTATGTTTAAATTAATAATGCTTAACAGAATTTATCCTGGGTATAGAAGAGGATTCATAATGCTTATTCAAAAGCATGAAATTAACAAGAAAAAAAAACTAGACTTGCATTGTTGTCTAGCAAGACTAATTGTTGCAAAGGATATGATATCTGTTGTCTGCAGAAAACTCTTTGCATCTAGTGAAACTAAAAAGTGGTGATTTTTTTGTGGCTGGAGTAGTGCCTATTTGCCGTAAGTGGGTCAAAAATTTTGTCACATAATAGAATATATGATGCCCTCTACAGAGAACGAAGGAGTGCATCTTAGAACTCATAAGCTTACTATTCAAAATGATTGCCCACACTTTGCAACTGTTTAAAATGGTGATTGTTCATAGATACTTAATAAAAATATTGACCATTCCACATTTCAATTAAACGCATAGAACCTACGCTATCAAGTTTTGCTAAGTAAAAAATGCTTGAATTTTTAATCAGACTAGGTTAAAACAGCATATAGGTCTTGAAGCATTTTAGACCCTGACTAACCTCTCGATATGTCTTCACTTAGCCATCAAGTTTGCCCCTTCATTTTTGTAGGTCCTAGAAAAGATAGCAAGATTTCATCAAAGCAAACAAAAGGCTTGTTAAACAGAAACTCAAGGTGCTCAGCCTAATTGCTCTGATAATAAATCAGAAAGTATTAAAAACCTTACCTTTTTCAGGTTTTGAATGCGTGAAAGGAGTTCGGATCTCGACACATTCAATTCCTGATATTGCAAATACATCAAGGATATTTAAGATGCAAATGAAGATATGCTAGCGAGCCAAAAATTCCACATTAATTTTTAAGAGTGAAAATCAAGCACCTCCATCTTCAAATCATCAATTTTGGCAATAATCTACTAGTGTGAAGAAGGCAGTTCTATATCTACCCGCAAATATATAGCAATGCCATAAACCTAAAAAAGCGAAACAAAGAAGAGACTCACTAGCGATGGCAATGGAGGTGGGGCATCCGGATCTTCCATGGCGTGATCCAAAATAAGGTTCAAGATTCTTCTTACTCTAATTGTGGAGATAGCCAAAATGCTTCTGCTGCCTAGCGGTTCTAATGTCGGACTTCGGAACCAACATCACACATTGCAACTGTACTCATTGATACATTGAATCATTCTCTAAATACATCGAATTTAGGAAAGCTCTAATTGCGATAAATAAAATCCACAGGAATGGGCATAGCAGATATAAGGGTAAATGCACGTAGCTGGGGGACATTTTTGCGAAATCCAAGCATAGCACCAGCACCCCCCTAATAAATCTTTTTTTATTTTTATCCTTTTTTTTAGAAGTCCGTTTGAGCTGAAATTTTTTATTCTAAGGCGAAATATAAATGCGTGTAGGAGAAAAATATCAAAAAAAAAAAATTCCAAAAATACAAAGAAAATAGTTTTTAAAGCATAGCACAAGCACCACGTGTCTCCGACATAAAAAGTGTCCCCCACCATTGTGCTTAGACCCATAAGAAAAAATGGGTTGCAACTAAATCTGGAGAAGATGGGCTAGGCGGTGGAGGCTAAGGATTTAGTACTTTGGTACATTAGAAACAAGCTCAACATTGGCTAATTTCAAATAAAACATCCAAGAAATCTCTACCTTCAATTGGGTTGTGTTTCAAGAAGCAATGGCCAGATTTTTGCAGCAGTGAGCCATTCAACAAGAAGTATCTCCATTGTGAAGCAGTTAGGACAAAGCAACGATCTGATTAATCTATTATCTGGCTTTATGTGGCTGAAAATGAAGAGCCACTGGCTATGAATGCCTCAAACCTCTTCTACCTAATCAACGATCTTGCATCCCCTGTTATTTTTTTTGCCTTCCCCTCCTCCGTTAAAGACACTTATTGGGATTAAGTACAAACAGCAAAGGTTTTTCAGCCTGCAAAGATTAAAAATTAGCAAATATCATTCCCTAATCCAAGAATCAACTACGACCAACATTTTTTTTTACCTGGTAACACTTCCCCATCGCATGCTTTGGATCCTCAACACTTCCGATCGCATGCTTTGGATCCTTAATCGCTAAACAAACCGGATTAGGATCAGACACAAAAAAAAATTCTTTCCAAAAGAGCTTCGTCCAAAACTAGCCGTATGCATTAAATTTCTTAAATTTATTTTGTGGCTGCCACTCCACCCAAGAAATCCTTTTTTTTAGATTTTTTTTTTGAACAAAAACTCTTCCGGGCTTCAAAGAAACCCTTCCAGGTTTGTTAAAAATTTGGAAGGGTTTTCAATTTTCTAGAAATTTTAACCCTAATCGGGCGGAGATAATTCGAGCGCAATAAATTTCTTGTATTGTTAAAATTAATAAATTTCTTATCTCTAATTTATAATTGTAATATGGAAAGTAAGGGACTAGCTTAACATAGGTAAGCATTTTTAGAATTTTTAAGATTAGGATTGGATACGTGTAAGGATGATAAAATTAAGCCTCTTATAAATTGACACGTGTACTGAAAAGAGTAGCATGATTCTAGATGCTCATACTGGGTTCTAGAATTCTGCAGAAGTGGCGCGATTTCTCTTCTGAGCTAGGTCGATATAGTCCAACCTTGGGAGATTTTTGGGTTTTGAATAGGCACAAGGGAATGGGAGGCAGAGTTCCAACTGCCGAAATCCGGCAGTGCAATCTCACGGTTGTACTACACGAGCTACAGGTATGTCTGGCACTATTGACTTCACTCATTTTTTGCCTTTCTTTTGGATGCTTCCCAACACATTTCCAAGCTAAAAGAGTAACATCTCTTGCAGCTTTTGCATGATAATCACCTTCTAACTGTGGATCCATGATCAGATAAAACTTCTGGCTATTATTTATATAAGGTCTCACCCACTCAATTAGTCGACGCTCCTTCTTAGGTCGAGGACGATCTACTGCTCTCCTTCCAGTCAGTAATTCAAGCAAAACCATGCCAAAGCTCCAAACATCACTCTTAGCTGTTAAATGTCCAGTTTGAACATATTCTGCGCAGCATAACCCACAGTGCCAACAACATGCAGTACGCTTTCATGTGGGTGTCTCAAATCAAGAATGGTAAGCATTAACTAACAGGCCTACGTAAAAGGTTAAATAGGAGAATTTTGCACATACTGCAGCTGTGACATGGGTGTCACCGACTCTAGGGCCTTGCCTAGCAAGACCAAAATCTGACAGCTTTGGGTGAATATTGTTGTCAAGAAGAATATTTGAGCTACCATAAGGTCATGGAAGCATCCATGCCATTTGAAACAAGAAGGATATTAGATGCTTTGAGATCTCTGAATATGATCTGCAGAGCTACAAAGTTATTCACTACCATAAGGTCACGAAGCATTGATGCCATTTGAAACTTGGCACTCTCAATGCATGAGTCTAGTTAGAGATAACGTATGCAAGTTTATTCAAAAGCCGCTTTACTACTTAGATTTGCCTGAATAGTATAGCATCCTTTAGTAAAAATAATGACAATAAATATTGTTGTCAATATACTTTATGTCTCTACTTTTTTGAAGTACTGCATGTGCTTCCTTGCGCACAAGAATTATAATTAATATGCAAGCAGTAAAATGTTTGCTGCATACAGGATTGTAATGGAGAACATTTATGCTTGGTTGCACGGTAATATTATTTGATTGTAAGCTAGCCTTCAATGAGCATAATGTTCTGCAAACTTATAGATGAAAGATTCCATTAATATTAGACCACATTATATGGAGCATTTACTTTGAAAAAAAAAATTAAATCAGACAATGGGCTGTGTTTGAAGCTGAGATACGGAAGCAACAAGGAAAAATATTCAGCTAAGGTGTTATACACATGTGAAACAATGATGTTCGCGAAAGAACTTGCTAGTGTTGCAAGAGAAATAATAAGAAGATACTAACACAAAGATAAAGGTAAGCTACCTGCGGCTTTGACACCTCATGCAGGTGCTTGGGCAGTGTAGTGCAGGCCGTGCAGATGAGTACGATTTGAATTCAACAGATGTAATGCACATATATCTTTTTTGAATCCAAAGAATATGTGCCAGTTTTCTAATAGAAATTATTCGTCTTCTAACTTGCAAACCCAGTTCAAATTATTGTTGATACTACAGGTAAGAGATTATTCGTCCCCTCACTATACCGCTGAGCAACATAGTCGTTTAAGCCTTCAATATTAAAACATGCCATCCCACCTTATAAGTTTACCCACCTCAATTTACCCATCTCATAGGGTATTAAACTTGGGTATGCTGTCCATGTCATTGAAAAGATTTTATTTTATTTTTTATCTTTATCGCTCTTTCTATATTAAACGTGTCATTCCATATAGCTTCTCTTTTTTTTGAACCCACAAACTGCTGACTATTTTAAACAAATTCAACACATTCGAGTTTTTCTAATGGAATGTTTTAGTTATTTTGCCCATTATATAGTGGTATGTAGCTACACAAAGTCATGATCCCATGTACCTGCAACATCCGGCCTCAAAAACTACAATGTCTGCTTCATATGAATATGGATAGCCAATAAGATGAACATTTTTTAACGCATTTGAACACACACTAGGCACTTGAATACATCACGTGTTCCCAACTAAAAATCATTATCGCATGTACTCAAATTTATAAGGTTAGGAAAATGGCATCAATGTTATTGACCAACTATAATATTATGGTGAATGTTTTTAAGAGTTGTTTGTAATGCTTAATTAATTTGAACGAAGTGTGCATGATGGAATATCAATGACTATTTCTTTTCTTTTTTTCTTAAAGACACAAACTAAAAAGCACAAACTAGCGGCGGTGACAACCGCCGCGATAAATTCTTGTATTATTAAAATTAATAATTAAGTTTGCCCAATTCGTTTGGTATTGGGGGAGGAAGGAAGGAAGGTACTTTTATCGTCCACGGAGACCAATCGGTCTATGGGACCCAATACAAAAACGCAGCAAGCGGGTTACTGCCCGGATTAAAAAACCCCCGCCCCGAAGGGTTTTCGAGGGAAAACCGTGGCGACAATCGGCCCTGGCCGACAAACTAACATACAAAATGCAGAAACACCCAAATATATACAGTCATGCCCTGCACCCGCAGTGCCTAATCAGCGAGCAGCCAGGCGGTGGCAAAGGTGACCTCGCAGGTCCAGTACCTCCTGAATGTACGACCCCAGGGCACGTACTGACGGTGTGTTCATCAGCAAATGTAAGGGCAAGTCCGGCCATACTAAGGGAGCGTATTTGGCGGATCGGCGAACGTTGGGCAACTCGGAAAGTGTGAGACTCATCCTCAATGGCACTTTCGTTTGACGGCCGACCGAGAGTTTGTCTGGCGGGGCTCCCCAATCCACCTGCCCGTCTCGATGCGAAGATGGTGGGCACCTGTGCGAATGAAGGCAATGAGTCTGCGCTTTTTCAGGGGCAGCTGGGAACGCAGGTAGAGCTGTGGGCTTCGGACTAACACGAGGTTGATGTGCTCCTTGTAATGGGCCGTTTTGACCTGCTCTAGAGCGCCGGGGTCCCAGAGCTTGCCAAGGAAACAAGCGTCTAGGTACTCCCCAAGGTATCCACGATCGACATTTGTGTCCACCTGCACGCATCTGTGCTCCTGCACGTTCCATTTGGCGAACCACTGATCTCTCTTACTCCTCCAACAGGCCCTAAGCCGCTGCGGACTCATTGCCACAGTGTAAGCTAGGTGCGGGAGCCAAGCATCACCCATAGTAACCACTTTCTGAAAATAGACGATGTGTCTATCAAGGGCTGCCCGCTGAAGCGGCAAGAATCCAGTTTTACGCCATGAGAATCGATAGGGAACGAAGGTTTCACCCAAGTGCGATGCGATAATGCCTTCTGCTTTTCCAAAGTCATTCCATGTCGCCAAAGAGCGGCCCAGGGCCCCAAACCTCGACCCGTCTGAAGGGCGGGCAATTTCGACCCGGTGCGAACGGATGTGACCGATGGCCCCAATCATAGAGCTCGCACTTTGGTATTTGTTGTTCTGCATGGCATAAAGCGCTTTCGGCCTCTTTGTCACCCATAAGCGGATAGACGCCTCCCGCCAGAGGCGAGGAGGGGAACTCCACCCCTAGATACTTGTAGGTGGGCGTGACGTCCACAGTATCCCCCCGATATGTGAGTGCGGGGAGGCATGGGGTGGCGTGAAGAGGATATGAGAACCACCCCTCGGTCTTGGCGATTCACGCCGCATGTCGTAGCGACAAAAATGTGTCTAGGGCATCCAGTGAGATCGCATAGCTTCGGGGTGTGGGCCATCGGGGCCAACATCGTCCCCGCATAGATGAGCCGGGCGGATGACACGGTGCAAAAGTCGTATGCCATCCCCCATGCTCGATAAGCCGGGGCTCTAACCGATCAATGTAGAGGCCAAAAAGTGTTGGCGAGAGGGGGCAACCTGGACCCCTAAGCATTCTTGGTGAATGCTTGGCCCGTCGGTACGATCCTGCCAAAACAACTCTCATACAACCTGTATATGGCATTACGCCTCGCGGTGCAGGGAGCCCCAGTTGACGCAGTCTAGCCTACGCTTTTCCCGGGGAACGTATCAAAAGCCTTCGCTGTCCACAAAGCAAAGAATACAAGTCCTGCCGATGATTCCGGCTGTCTTCAATCGCCCGCGGTGTAAAGATATGGTCAATCGTTGAGTGGCGGGGGTCTAAAGCCCGCCTGTGTGAGGGGGC